>FR990045.1:18726517-19963800 GCA_905404095.1 Glaucopsyche alexis
TCGTCGTGAACACCCTGTGACAAAATTGTGACCAAATATAATGATGTGTTTCAGGGTCTAGGCTGTTTACCATATGAACACAGTATTGTGTTAAGAAAAGATGCTATGCCGTGCATAGATCCACCCAGGAAGGTGCCATTTGCTCTGGTGGAGCCGTTGCGGAAGGAGCTCGAACTCATGGAGGAATTGGGGATCATCCAGAAAGTCCATGAACCAACTCTCTGGGTGAGTAGCTTAGTTATTACCATGAAAAAGAATGGAGGATTAAGAGTTTGCCTAGATCCTAGAAATTTAAATAAAAACTTATTGAGATGTCATTATCCCATTAAAAATATTGATGAAGTAAGGTCTAAATTGTCCGGAGCCTCATATTTCTCACATTTAGATGCATTTTCTGGATTTTATAATATAAAATTAACTAAAGAGAGCAGTGACCTTTGTACTTTTCAAACTCCCTTTGGTAGATATAAATTTTTGAGATTACCTTTCGGAATAAGCACGGTAACAGAAATTTTCTATAAAACTATGATAGATTTATTCGGAGACATTGAGGGAATAATAATTTGGTGTGATGACATTTTAATATACGGTAAAACAATTGAAATACACAATAAAAGATTAGAATTGTTTCTGGATAGGGCTAGTCAAGTCAATTTGAAATTAAATAGGGCCAAGTGCAAGTTTCTTTTAGAAGAAGTCGCATATTTGGGCTATATTTTCAGTAAAGATGGTGTAAAAATTGATCCAGAGAAAATTAAGGCTATAAAAGAGATGCCAATACCAAAAAATATTAAAGACTTGCAAAGATTTTTAGGTATGATAAATTTTTTAGCACCATTCATAGAAAACTTAGCTGACAAAACTAATATTTTAAGAAATTTGTTAAAAAAGGATGTGTTATGGCTTTGGGATGAGAATTGTCAAAAATGCTTTGATTTATTAAAAGAAATTATAACTAAAGCGCCCGTGTTAGCAAATTATGATTGTAATTTACACTTGACTTTGTCGGTAGATGCCTCAAGATATGCCGTCGGTGCCGCTATATTTCAAAATAAGCGACCCGTTGCTTACAGCTCAAGAACACTGACCAGCTCACAACAAAATTATGCTCAGATTGAAAAGGAATTGTTTGCAATACAATTTGAATGTAAGGCAGTAGAATAACTGTGCAAACTGATCACAAACCGTTGATTTATTTATTTAAGAAGCCCCTATATGAAGTACCTACTAGGTTGCAGAGAATGATGCTTTCTTTGCAATGCTATGACTTAGATGTGGTTTATGTACCTGGTAAATTTATGTATATAGCAGATACTTTGTCTAGAGCAGCACTTACTGAAAAATACATACCCCCATATGAACAGGATTTACAGTACCATGTAAATACTAACTCAAAACTTGGCTTGACACGCTACCGCGTGTCTAGATATTTTCTAACCTCTCTGTAAGTAAGCCATATTTGAATTTAATATTAACAGAAAGTAATAAAGATGAATCATTAACTTTGCTTAAGTCTTATATTCAAAACGGGTGGCCTAAGAGCAAAGACAAAATGGCATCTATGGTAAAACCATATTGGAATATTCAAAATGAAATACATATAATGAATGAATTACTATTTAAAGGAAATAGGCTTATTGTTCCTAAATCTTTGCAAAAACAAATATTAGATAAAATTCACTGTGGTCACTTAGGTATAAATAAAACACTCAACGTTGCTAGAGAAACAGTTTATTGGCCGAATATAAATGCTGACATTAAAAATTTAGTTGATCAATGCTTAGTATGTGCTAAGTTCAAGCCAAACACAACAAATGAGCCGTTGCAGTGCTACGAGATGTCCCATCTTCCCTGGCAACAGGTAGGTGTTGATTTACTATATTTTGATGGAGAAAATTTCTTTGTCTGCATGGATTACTATTCCAAGTACATTGAATGAATGAATGAATGAATGAATGAATATTCTTTATTGTGTTTATACTTACATACAATAAATAAACTTAAAATTACAAATAACTTAACTTAGTACAAACACAAAGGGCGGCTTTATTGCTATGCAGCAATTTCTTCCAAGCAACCCACAAGCAGGAAACTATTTAAATTGTAACACACAGACAAACAAAATGGGCAATGTGCAAAATCAGTTTTGTATTAACATACACAGGAAACCCCACGAGTATAACTAATATTAAACAAATCTAATAGATACCTAAACACTACAATATTCTTATACTATGACTCTAAGACATATAAATACATACAACAAATACACAGATACATACATAACTATATCAAACATATATTTTATATTCAATAATAATATTTCAAAACAAACTATAAATTATATCATAATATATACAATATCACTACTTATTTATATAATACTTTTTAATCGATGCTTTAAAAGAGTCGACACTTTTAGCTTGCCTGAAATTAACAGGCAAAGAATTCCATAAAAGTATAGAATGCACAACAAATGAAGAGCCAAAAAACTTTGTATTATGAACCGGGATATTGAGAAGGAGGTTAGCAGATGATCGTAGTTCTTTCTTATTGGATCGAAAGACAAATTTATCTTTAAGGTAAGAAGGTGTTCTTGGATCGAAGAGTATAGAGTACAGAAAAGAGAGCACTCGAGAGTCTCGTCTAAGGCGTATAGGTAACCAGGAAAGCCTGGAACGATAATCTGACACGTGGTCATATTTTCTCAAACTGAAGACAAAGCGAATTGCTAAGTTTTGGAGACGTTCAAGTTTATTAAGTTTGTCTTCAGTAAGATCGACAAAGCACGTGTCAGCGTAGTCCAATATAGGTAAAAACAAGGACTCGGCAAGCAAAATTTTAGTTTTGATCGGAAGCAAGTTCTTAAGTCTTCTGAGGGAGTGCCATACCGCGTGTACTCTCTTACTGACTGATGTTATATGGTCTGACCAAGATAAATTTTCGTCCATTAGAACACCTAAGTTTTTAACCTTTCTGCTATAAGGAACATGAGTACCGCAAACCAGCACCGGGGGTAGATTAGCCCGGTCAACCTTTGAAACCAACCCTGGACTGCCAATAATAATAACCTGAGATTTAGCGGGGTTAATTGAGATGCCATTGCACTTACTCCATTCACAGATAGCATCAAGGTCATTATTAAGATCGTTAATTTTACTTGAAAGACTGTCCAAGGAAGATTGGGTGTAGATCTGAAGATCGTCTGCATACAGGTGAAAGAGAGAAGAAATACAGCCACATATGGAGTTAATGAATAATGCAAAAAGAAGGGGAGATAATACACCACCTTGCGGAACACCAGCAGTGTTATTGGACCACGACGAAAACTCGTCGTTTACACGAACACGTTGCCGGCGTCCCGAAAGGTATTCTGTAAGCCAACCAATCACCGAAGGCGACAGATTGAGTGTTCTAAGTCTGCTTAAAAGAATGTCATGGTCCACGGTATTAAAAGCATTGCTAAAATCTAACAAAACCAGAATAGTTAGCAATTTATTATCCATAGCACAACGTATATCATCTGTAACTTTAACTAGAGCCGTAGTTGTGCTATGTCCCGGTCGGAAGCCAGACTGAAAAGGTGATAAAAGGTTGTGATTATTGACGTATGGCGTTAACTGCTGATGGATCAATCTCTCCAGAACCTTTGATAAAAATGGCAAAATTGAAATTGGTCGAAAATCAGCAGGTGTACTGGGCTTATTTGTTTTTGGTAAAGGAATTATCTGTGCGCTTTTCCATACTGACGGACACTTACCATTCGTTAGCGAGAAGTTAAAGATATGAGTTACAATTGGAGCAATAACATCAATGACTAAAGTGATCATCTTCCGGCTAATATTATCGTCACCAACAGCATTTGACGTTATGGCCATGACACTCTTTTTAATGTCACCAACAGTGAGCTGGCTGAAATGAAAGGGGGGGAAGTTAGGTGTTGGCAGGGAAGAAAGTTGGCTTAAAGTTTGAAGTTTAGAGCTAGGATCATATAAATTATTGTTAGTAGAAGAAAAATGGGAATTTAGTATATTTTTATCAAAAGGAATCTGTGATGCTGATGAACTACAATTTTTACCAACACCTATGGATTTCAGGAACTTCCATGTTTTGGATGGGTTACTATTATCAACTGAAGAGTGGATGAAGCGTCTCTGAGCATCTCTCACCATTGTATTGCAGCGATTTCTTATTTTTATGTATTTCTCTCGGTGCTCGCTTAAGTTACTTTTTTTATATTTAGTTTTCGCTCTATGTTTTTTAGCAATTAAGGCTTTAATTTCGTCGGTAAGCCATGGAGCAGGAAGATGTTTAACCTTGACTGGCCTAATAGGAGCATGTTTATCGAATATTTGTAATATTAATTTATTGAACAATTCTACCTTTTTGTCGATATCACAAGTCTCGATTACTTCAGACCAGTCAATATCACGAGCATCTTCAAGTAGCAATTCATTGTTGACATTGTTGAAGTTACGCTGTAGTTTAATAGTAGGTTTCATTTTTGGTGGTCGTACATTGTATGATATAAAAATAATATCGTGGTATGAGAAAATATCTGCTGAACATTGGCCTTCCTTAATGACAAAATTCGGTGACGATACCACTATTAAGTCCAGCAAAGATGGCGAGCAACCTGGTGCACAGTGAGTAGCTTGTAGAGGAAGCAAATACAAATTACGACTATCAAGGATAGATTTTAACTTTCTTGTTCTGTAATTACCCTTCATCATACAAGTGTTAAAGTCCCCCATAATTATTGTGTGTAGGTAAGCAGGCGAATGAGTATCAAGTATTTGCTCAAACAATGAAAAATAATCAATATGGAGTGAAGGACAATAAAAAACACCTAATAAAATTTTTGTCCTGGATACTGTCACTTCCACAAGTATATACTCAAGGTCACTGGAGGACTGGCTAGATGATGCTATCACATTATAAGGAATTTGAGTACGCAAGTAAATGGCAACACCACCACCACCCTTATTGATTCGATCATTCCGTATAAGTTGAAAGTTGAGTTAGCTTCTTTGCATAAAAATTACACTGTGGACGTTGTTGTTAAGAATCTTAAATCGTTTTTTGCTCGTCATGGAATACCGAAATCTCTTGTATCTGACAATGGTCCACCTTTTAACTCCAGTAAATTCAAGTCCTTTCTTGAGGAGTGGGACATTGAACACATAACAAGCAGCCCACATTGGCCAAAATCCAATGGTCAAGCTGAAAGCGGGGTAAAAATTATAAAAAACATTTTGAGAAAATGCAAAGAGGATGGCTCTGATATATACTCGTCATTGTTACATTATCGTAATACGGCTAAGGGAGATTTTCCCAGTCCTGCTTCATTATTAATGTCTAGAAACTTAAGAGTAAATTTACCAATACTAAATAAAAAGTTATATCCTAGAGTAGTAAAATTTTCGACATATGAGAAATGTCACAAACATAGCAGAGACAGAATGTCTTTTTATTTTGACAGGAATGTTAAGCAAAAGTCATATGTATTTCAGCCAGGAGATTATATATATTTTAAAAAAGATCCTAAATCCGTTTGGACTCCGGGAATAATTAAAGAGAAATTGACGTGTGGTAGGTCGTATTATATTGCAGATTTAAACGGTGCTATGTATAGGAGGAATATAGGACACATTAGACCTAGAAAAAGAGATTTAAAAAACATAAATACTCCTCCTTCTTCTTCTGGTAATGGCGAAAGCAGTGGCAAAAATGACAGTATGGTTACCATACAGGACATTGCTAACCCCATGAGTTCGGTGAATTTCGGAATCGGTCTTTTTCAAAATTGTGATAATGATGAAAGCTGTGTTCCTATGGAGAGTCTAGTGAATACCGATTATGTAACCAGATCTGCAGTGCTATTCTCTAAGAACATTTTCATATATCTCGACAGCTGAATCCGCAGTGAGTGTCAAATATCATATACGAATTTGACACTCACCGCGGATTCAGCTGTCGAGATTTGAAAATGTTCTTACAGAATAGACAGGCTGGTAGAAATGTAAAACGTCCTAAACTGTATATTCATGAAAAATATGAATAGTTATATAGTAGTATGTTTTTAGTTGTGTACAAATTGTAGTATTAGTTGCGTTATCTTGAAAAGGGAGGTGTTGCATAATGATGTAACATTATTAAGAAGATAATCTGTCATTCATAGGTGTCACTTTGATGCCTGAGATAGAATATTCAGTTAGCCATAAGGCTATGTATAGCTTAGACGTGTGTATGTCTATTTGGCCTCCCTAACATATTATATGTATGATAAGATATATTATATGGATGTTATATGTAGAACATATGTAATAAAGAAGAATATACAATCATTGTATCATTGAATATCTCCACCGTGAGTTTATGATAAATGCTGCTGAGTCAACAGACCCAACTTACAACAATAACTAGCTGTTGTTTGTAACAGCTAGTTATATTCATAACTAGCTGTTACAAACATCCATCCATTCTCACAAACATTCACATTTGTAATATTAGTAGCATAACAGAAGCTGAAACAATGGACAGACAGACAGACGGAGACGGACGGACGGACACAGTAAATTTATAAGGTTTCCTCGAGTATTACGAAACTCTATTACATAGAATAATAAAAAATATAGAATTAAAAAAATCGTCCGACTGGGATTCGAAACCGCGATCAATTTGCCATTAACGCAAAAGTCTGTCGCTTAGTAGCTGAAATACTGAAAGCCGTTTCCGAGAATCTCAATTCATATTTACGAGATATGCTTGTTTTTCAGTACTATCAGATAATGAAAATTTGTATCGTAATTTGTATTACGTACGTTGCAATATATTAAAGTTATATTATTGACCCGGCAAACGTTGTTGCCTTATTAAAAGTTAAAAACACTATAATTGATCAGTTATGACAGCGTTCAGAGAAAATTTCTCAAAATCCTTTGTTACCGTCACTTTCCCGGTCGTTCAAATTTAAATTACCTTGATAGACTCATTTATTTCAAAGTACAGACTCTTGAAAATCGTCGTATATTTTTCGACCTATCGTTTTTATACAAAATTATAAACTACTTTGTTGATTCACCGGATCTACTGTCTCAAATTAGTTTTAATATTAAATTCAGTGCACGTAGAGCTAGTCGTACAAACTTATTTGTCTTACAAGTTATAAAAATAATATTTCCTTCTTTAACCCATTAACACGTATGGCCCGTCAATATAATAATTATGCTAAAGATAATAAAACGTTGGACATTTTTAATAATAACAGTAAATCATACAATAAAATTGTAAAAAACATCCTCCATAGCATGCTTACCTTAGAGTGTTCTGAGTAACACACGTTGCGTCCTATTGTATTGTCTATAAATTGTAGTTAATGTTGAGCTATCATTTATGTCTAAAATAGTATTATGTTTTATAGTGTGCACATATTTGTTACGTTGCGATCTAGATCAAAAATTTGTATCAGTAACTTGTGATTTGTGAAGATTGTAATGTGTTATTGTGCATTTAAATAAATAAATAAATAAAGTTATCGAGCGGGATGAAAAATGATTAAATTACTAAAATGGCTATAAAAAAATAAAAATGGTGATAAAAAGTAAAAATTTAGGATTATATGTATTTTTAATGCCACATTATAAAAAAATAAAAACAAAAAATTTCGTCCAAAAATTAAAAAAAAATATTTAAGGTTGAACAACCCTTATCACTTAGGGGTATGGAAAATAGATAGTAGCCGATTCTCAAACCTACTGAATACGCATATTAAATTTGGTAAAAATCGGTAAAGACGTTTCGGAGGAGTACGGTAACTAACATTGTGACTTGAAAATTTTATATATTAGAAGATAGATAGATTGTTCCAGTGTAATATTACGGAAATACCGTGATATTATTGTTCAATATGATAAAAGGGAGCAAACGTGATACGCCTGATGAAAAGCGACTACTGTTGCCCAGGAATACCCGCGACACCATAGTAGTTGTAGGCAAGTGCCTCGTGATTCATTTCTGTTTCACTTCTCACACGATAGATGGCACTTTGATGAAGTTTTATTATAGAATTGAAGTAATACAGTTTTTACTAATGAACTAGCACCTGTAAAATCAAAATTTGAAATCATCAATAGAGCATTTGTTCATCGCGAACAGTTCTCGATCTGTGTTGCGTACGCTATCACCATTCACAAAAGTCAAGGGCTAAGATTGAATAATGCTCTTATTGATATTGAGTCATCTACGTTCTCTTGTGGGCAGGCTTATGTAGCACTCTCTAGTGACCAATTTGCAAGGCGTTCACCTAATAAATATTGACTTAAGTTGCATTAAAACACAAGAGTCAGCTCAAGTCGAATATAATCCACTAAGAGCCAAGTATCGCCCTAATCTGCCACTTATTGTAAATAGTAAGCCAACAAAGAAAAACCTAACTAAGAGCATGTCAGGACATGTCTAAGGAGGGTTCCGTAACTATAAACGCGTAATATGTTTTTTTTTTTTTTAAATTACTCCAAAAGTTACTGTCCGATTTGGTTCACAATAATTTTCCTAAAGAGTTTTTAGCAAGTTTCTATCTCCTATAGTTTAAAAATGCTAGGGGGGGGGGGGGGGGCAACTTACAAACTACTTTGGAGGCCGATTACTCGAAAATGGTCAACTTTATAAAAAAGTAACGTATGAAACCTTGCCTTTATTTTAAAATACCTATTTTACGATACCCCTACACGATGGGGTAGAGTGAAAGATGGCCAGGCCACATAAAATGACTAAGGTGTAGAGTTTGTGAAGTTACGCTTGCAGAGTTAAGGCGTGTAGGGTAAGAAGCTTGCTTTTACATGAGATTTCATAACTTTTTGATAGTGCTAGTCATATGGTATCGTCTTGGCATAATTTTTTGACATGAAAATGTTTTGGTGGGATTACAATATGACCCCCTGGTTTCTGTGAAACTACAACGTGAACAATGTGGGACCAGTGTAACACTATAATATTTAGTTTAAGAGCTAGGACTCCGCAGACTTGCGGTATAGTAGTAATGCAAGAAATCGTTCGTGCGCCGAGACGTATCGGTGCCAGCATGACGGCGGCCGCGGCAGTGGCATGCTGGAGTCATGATCGCCGTGGTACTATGTTGAGAAGGCGACTCAGTGACGGCTGCAGGGACTTAGTGACGTAAAAGGCTGTAAACCACTTTTTTATTTCTGATATAATTTTAAAGACAGCAATACATTAGTTATTCCCCTGCTGTTTTGGGTGTCTGTGGGCGATAAATTGCTTTCCAAAAGGCAATCCGTCTGCTCAAACATCAGTCCTAAGCGGCGTCGGCGGCACCAGAGTGTCTACTGTAAGCCGTCACAGGGTAGTGCAGAGAGGCCTTTCGAAGTGAGTCTTATGGAGGAGTTGTATACGACTCCAGTCCTCTTTTATGACTAATAGAAGCTTTAGGGTGAGTCTTTTTTTTAAAAAGAACAGTTCTTTTTACAACTCTGCTGCAAAGTACTCGAGAAGCAAAGTTTGATAACCGTAAGTACCTACTCATAGTGTGAATGACCAGTATGGGCCATATATTTAGTACTAAGTACAGAGCAGTAAAGTTGTACATTATTTTATTTTATATTGGTTTTAAGAAGTCTAAAACATTTCTTAGATACTGGTGTTTAAGAGAATTGAAATATATACCAGAGTACATTTTAAATCTGATAAAATAAAATAATCTATTTGACCGACAGTAAGTGGTGTTAATTACTTTACGTGTTATTAATATCGAGTTGAGATATCATAGAGATCAATTACAATTTGCAGTGCATAAAACTTATTTTTACTGTTTGTAGCCTCTCTGTGCAACGTAAACTCCGTCCCCCTTACTAATAAAAATTTTCACTCTGTGTATACAGGCGTTTTAAGATTTCTTCTACTAATAATCATTTTTTTGACATTATATTTTTGATGTTATAATTTCCATACTAATTTATTCCACGCCTATACTAGGCGATACCCTAGTATAAGCGTGTTATAAGGACAAGATGGCGGATTTTCAATTCATCCTGCTGATTTTATATTCTTTCGAAACTAGTTAGCGTTCTATTTCTGAGTACCTAACTAAAGAGTTGGACTACAATCTACATAAATATTGATTCTTAGGTTAGGAAATTATTCTTGCGCCCGGAAAAATACAAATGTATAATGATCGTGATGATCCGTTATTGTTGTATTTTTGGTAAAAGACAATGACCTAATTTCATAAATTTCAATCCTAATATTATGTATAATTAACTGTTCTTACTAACGTAAGAGAAGACAGGGCTAAACTAAGTAGTTAGAAGGGTTCTCAGTAGTGCTATGGGATTCAGATGAGGGTCTTCAAAAGATAGGTAAGGAGTATGGATACTACCTTATACCTATAACACTACCTACCTTTTATACAGACTAGAGCTTCCCCCGAAGAAAATGGAGTTATACCTATTGCGAGTTGCAACCTATCAATTATATAGGCTAGGGCTATCCCCTGAAGAAGAACCAGCCTTGTACATATTAGGTTTGGTAAAGTCAATTAACTTACTTAAAATCAAGGATCTTCTGTGCATAATTATTGCTAATTATGATCTACTACTTATGTTAAGATGTTTAGGCAGAAATATAACATCCTAACCTCAGGCGTAGGTGACCCTTCGCCTAACACAAAACTATTTAAAGAATTATTTTTATGCCCAAAAATGTTTTCTTTATATTAGTGTATTTACAGCAGCAGTATACCATAAGCCCAGAAGATCCATAATTAATTTTACTAAAGCTTATTATTATAGTAGAACTACGGAATGCCAGTAAATGAAATTTACTGAATTTCAGTGTTTTGAGATTGCAACGACAATCTCTACAATCTTTAAAGTACAAAGTACAAAGATAAACGCTCAAAGTGTGCAATTATTATGTTTAAAATGCGAGTTGCGATTAATCGATTATAGTGCATACTGTAATCCTTGTAAGCACCATAATGTAGCGTTGCCATAACATCCTATGTACCGACCGGGACCATAACATGAATTACTAAAATAATACAAGTAAATGAAAAATGTGATATTTATTAACTTTATATTACCAGTTAACTTTATAAGGAACCCTTATTTTCTTAAAAAATTAGCTTACAAATATAAAAAACAAATATGAAATCAAATGTTCTAAATGAAATATTAATTTGTATTATATACCTTATTCAGCAGGTCCGGTTTACCCTTAACATATTTATGAAATTATGAACATGTCATATTAAAATTAAATTTGCACTGTATTATACTTTCAACCATGTCTACTTGAAATGCGCCAGCCCAGCCACTACTTGCCAGGCTGCGCTGTTGCTGTATGCATATTGACGGGGAAATTTTCTAGATTAACCGGGACAAAACTTTCAAATCGGTGACATGCCCCGGTATACTGGGACGGATGGCGACCCTTCCATAATAGCAACTTGCATTTTAAGTACAATTGAAAATATGAAACACTTTAAGATTAATTACATATAATTATAGATAATTTTTGATACCATATTTTCATTTTTTATTGAAATCGAGCTCATCCAACTATTAACTAGCTTTTTTTGCAATGTAACCTATAATATACTTACTTTTATGAGTTAAGTGTCCATTGACATTAATACTTACAGCTTACCCAACTATTTATCATACAGCTATTAGTATGCAGCTTTCTAGCTCGGGTTTGGTCTGTGCATTGATATATCAGTCAATCAGCTTTGCCTTTTATATATAGATAGATAAAGAGACACAAAACAATAAACATCACATTATGTGATATACAGTTAAAAACATAATACTTAGGATACAATACCTACAATCAGTCAGTTAGAAAAAAAGATGCATTACATAACCTATTCTTGGAAACATTTGGAGTAAATTAAAAACCAATGAAAGGCATTATATTTTCATAAATATGTTTATTAATAACATTTTTGTGTGGATGTTGTCTTCCGCTTTTGTGTGGCAATTGGAAGGGGAGCACACCCAATGTGTGAAGTGTGTGGGGTTTGTAGACTACGGCGCCACAAGAGCGATACAAACCTAGAAGATTTTGTGTGTGGGTGTTGCAAAGGGGAGCAAACCCAATGTGTGAAGTGTTGTTGAGCTCAGGTAATTCAAGGGAGACGGGTGACCGTTGAGTCAGCGGGTTTAATCTTGTGAGATGGCGGAGTCTGTCATTGCGGAGCGATCTACAAATCGATGCAACGAATTTGAATCTACCATCACAGCAAATTTGCCAATGCTGGTCGACACTTATCACCTGATCCATGCCTTTGAATCACTTGGCTCTTGTTAGCGAGCGGTGGAGTCTCGCCGGTGACTTTGGTGACATTTGATGTCTTTGTGAATTTTCATAACTTTTAATGACTAACTTTCCGTGACCTTTAACTTTCGGCGACCTTAAACTTATGAGGACGTGCGGTTGTCAATCCGGCCGTGTAGGCGCGTGCCTACATTTACAGGATATGTACAAAACAGTATCTTACGGGAGTGTCGCCATCTGTGGCGACATGGTGAAACGTCAAACGTCTAACTCGCGGTTCGCGCGGTTTTGAAATGGCAGTACGAACTTGGGGTAGATAAAAGACCTATTATTTTCCCGTAGTGAATGTGATAATTTAATTGGTTTTATTGTGGAAAAGCGATATAGTGACGTGATCAACGATAATTCGTTAATAAATGTGATTAATTAGAAATAACCTACTGACTTTACATGGTTATACGCCTGTTCAGCATTGAACATGTGAACTAGACCGCGTTGATGCAAGATTATCACGTTCCTACTCTACATAATTTAACCTACGCTAAATAATATGTTGACCACATAGCCTGTACATATTTGTGTGTGTAAAGATGCATGAGTATATATTAGAAGAATAGGCAAGCGGACTGATTTTTTTTTATTGCATAAATGAATAGTACTCTTAAATATGAGTAACTTCTCAGAAGAAACCGAATATCAAAAGTCAATATTTTCAAAGGTACAGCGATTTGTATACAAAATTTCGCGAGTCTTTATACCAAAAAAAAAAAATTTTTTTTTGCGAAATTGGTAAACAAAACCTACATCATTAGTTTACTCACATCATATACAAAAACATTCATTAATATAAGTATGAACTTAAACGCACAAATATCGGAGATATTTACAAATATGTTCCTGCAGCCGTATATTTTATACCTACTTAATACACTTTAATCCAATAGTGACGTCATTTGTATGGCGATTTTAGTATGGAGCGTTTTTACGAGACTCGCGAAATTTTGTATACAAATCGCTGTATCTTTGAAAATATTGACTTTTGATATACGGTTTCTTCTGAGAAGTTACTCATATTTAAGAGTACTATTCATTTATGCAATAAAAAAAAATTAGACCGATTGCCTATTGTTAATAATAAATCAGATACCAACTTCTTGTTGTGTCTCATTCATCTCCCATTTCCTTAAACACTCGTCCAGGGCTACTCTCTGGAAGTGTTCCGAACGACTCCCAAATCCATACCGACGACCTCTCACTGTGGCCAAGACACCATTAGCCTAACCACAGTCACCTGATCCTGGGTGATTGACAGTGAGAAAATCATTTCCATCCTTATACCCATATCCTTCCAACTTTCCGTCTGTTACCTTAGGGCTCACGGTGCAGACATCCCGCACTTATTATATATTCAATTTCAATTTCAATTCAATTTATTCAAACACACACATAAAAATATCCTCCTCATCGCACCTCCTGCTCTCGTCCTTGTCGGTTCGAAGAGGCTCAGCCTTGCGGCGCTCTTCCACCCCTCTTGTCTTCTTCCGCGGGGGTGCAGTGGGGCCAGCGACGATACTTGCGTAATTTTTCGGAGTCGCTGTTGTCCTCGGTTTCGGCTCGACCGCAAGCGGTGAGCAGTCAGCGGCGGTTGTTGACCCGTCGGATTTTGCTGATGAGCAAAACGTGTCAGCTTGCGCGCCGCGTCGCCGCGTGTTTACGAAGTCAAACGAATGATCGGGTGACCTACATAAAGAATGATTACTTTTTATTTGCATTAATTCTTTATGCAAATCACGGATAGTGGATTCCGATCTATTCAATCGACCTCGCATCTCGTCCAGCTCCGCCTTCATGGTGTTGACATTCTTCAGCAGGCTGGAGACGTTGACGTGGTCCATGGTCACCACCGGTAGCTTGTGGAGATCCCTTGCCACGAAAGCTGGTATATCCCCTGGACCCGTCTGCTTTAACAGGGTGATGATATCCTGCAAGCTTCTTTCGCCACCATCTTTGAGTCGCGATGGCATCTGCGCCTTCTTACCAAGCGCCTCGTCCAGCATCAGTTTTCCCGTACAAATCTCCTCATTGCTGAAGGTGGACATGCAGAGCTGCACGATGCTGTCTTCGTCCATGGCGTTGATGGCGTGTTGGATAAACGCCAGCAACTCGTTGACTACGAGCGCCATGGTGACGTGTAGCGGTTGACAACCGCGCGATTCGCGAAATATTAAATTATTTTCATTAATATTTTTGTCGTGTGTCGTAATGCGGAACGCGTCCGTTCACCGGCGCTCAACGCATAACACATATATTTATTTATACATAAAATCTATGGTTAGGGCGCTAGGGCATTAGGGGTTAGGACTCTTAGTGTTAGGATACAGCTCTCCCCCATAGTTTAAAGTAGAATCCGATCCTGGATTTTACATTTGGTCATTCGTAAAATTGAACCGCGATCCTCTTGTCCTATTAGGAAGGAACTGGACTGACTGACCCTTTGGAGTACTACATGTTGGTGTACCAAACTACGCATCAGTATTGTGGTATTTCAATTCTAAAAGTCTTATAGTCCATAAATGTGCTCCCCTTAATACATCTTCATGTGACTGTGGCCCAATACTTATGACACAAAATATAAGATATCTAGGTTTGATTATAGATTGCAAACTAAATTTTGCAGATCATATAAATAAACTAACGGGAAAAATTCGTCGTCTCACCTATATATTCAAACGCCTTCGATATGTGGCAGATGTTGATGTGATTAAATATGTGTATACTTGTCTCTGTCAATCAATTATAATATTGTATGGTGTAACCTCATGGGGAGGAGCAGCTAAAACTCATATGATTAATGTCGAAAGGGCGCAAAGGCTAATACTTAAAATATCCTTTTTATCCTTTTTTAGACCTTTTTTACTCCCACTAAGGACCTATATGAATACTGTGATGTCCTTACAGTTCGGCAACTTTTCGTGCTCTCCTCCATCATGCTTACACATAGGAATATTCCCTACGACCAACATAATCCTGTTTTGTTTCAGAGAAGGCACTATCAGGTCTGCACTATTCCATCAACTAGCACATTCTTTGCTCAAAGATTCTCGTCATACATAGGTGCAAAAGTATATAACTCAGTTAATAAAAAATTTAATATTTATCCCTTAACTAACTATAAAGTTAAAAATATTTTAATAAATTGGCTTAAATCTTTAAGTTATGATGAGACTGAGAGTCTTTTGGAAAGAACAGAATAGTGCTTGCGCCTTGCATCTACTCGTTCACACAACATAAACAAGATCATTTACATTATATAAGCTGTGACCAATTATATAATTGTAACTAATCATAAATAACATCTACGGTTATTAATTTACTGTTATTTGACACGCACACGCACATACACACACACACACACACACATATACACACACACACACACACAACTCTCAAAACAGTTATTCTAAGTGATGTTTACTTGTTTATTTGTATTCAATTTCCGAGAGGGGGGGGGGGGCTGGTGATCCCTTAACACAGGGCAACCTAGTTAGGGCACCAGTCTCCCACCATATCTTCTTCTTTTTCTGTAACTACATCATTATTATATTTTTTTTTGTATGTATTTTATTGAGATGTTGGGAGAAATTAATAAAGATTTTTATTTTTATTATTTATTATTTTATTTCAAAGTACATAATATAATACTTGGTGTTCCTTGAGAAAGCACCCATACAGTATAGCGAATCGGTCGTTGGCCTCCCACAAGCGGGTCTCACCAATTGATTGAGAAGGTGCTAAGTACTGTATACGAGGGCGCAGGGTCACTAAATATTGACTGAGCTATCACAAAGTTTTAGGAGTAGGATAGGGCAAGTAGGAAGTCAAGAAAGAAGACAAGAAGACACCACATGATAACCTTATCAAGAGCCAGGAAAACGACCACATGGAAATAAAAAGAATTTGGGAAAATATAAAAAAATACTCAAGAATCAGGAAGACACAAAAATATATAGACGACAGAAGAGCAACCTTAGACAGCATATTTCAAAGAGCGTTACAAAATCACAACCTCTTAGAAGACCAAGACATACTATCGACACATAAGTATATAACATTAAATTACTTCGAGACAAACATAAAAAAATTACTATGACGCCGCCATGGACCATTTATCGACTCATGAAAATAACCTCAAGATCCAAATAGACACCGCCGAGATGCAGACTACGTCTGGCAGACAAATCGACTCCAAAAACAAGACTCCAGACGCCGAGATGCAGACTACATCCTGCAGACAAATCGACTCCAAAGACAAGACTACAACCGCCGAGATGCAGACTACGTCCGGCAGACAAATCGACTCCAAAGACAAGACTACAACCGTCGAGATCCAGACTACGTCCGGCAGATAAATTGACTCCAAAAACAAGACTCCAGACCCCGACATGCAGACTACATCCGGCAGACAAATCGACTCCAAAGACAAGACTTCAAAGCTATTCATTCAAAAGTATAGATTGAATCAGCTTAATAAGAGAAAATATTGACCGCACAGACAGCCATTGCCGAAAATAAGCCGGTATGGCACCTACAAGCATTAATAAGGACTCTTGAAAAGAATTTTCAAGAAATAGACGAAAATCACATGTACTTATTATTGGAGCAAGGTACAATCAACGACGAATATTTACATACGACACTTCTCAGACGCACAAGAAAAGTTCGACTCCATTATGGAAAAATTACAAGAAAAAATTATTCAAGACGACAAACCATGTAACAAGACTTTATCGACAAAGTTACCAAGAATAACAATCCCTATTTTTATGGGCAGCTATGAATCATGGAATTCATTTTACGATTTATTTATAAAAATTATTGACAATGACTGTACTATTACAACGACAGAAAAAATGCAATATTTAAAGACGCATGTACAAGGCCATGCGGAAAAGCTGATCAAGCATTTGTCAGTAAACGAGGTCAATTATAAAGCCGCGCTCACATTGCTGATAAATCGCTACAAAGACGAGAGACTTATTTGCCAGACATTTATAGATAAACTATTAGACTTACCAAAAATTCATACTTCAAATGAAAAAATGTTACGAAACATGCATGACTGCATTAATGAAAGTCTGCAGGCACTGAAAAATCAAGGTATAGATATTTCGACCTGGGATCCGATATTATGTCGTATTGTGAGCAGGAAATGGGACTCTGATACCAACATGAAATACGAAGACCAGCTTGAAGAACCGAACAAAATCCAAAGGTTCGAAAAGTTGATTAAGTTCTTAGAGAAACGTTTTAAGAGTATAGAATCCAGCAAACAGACACCTTCAACTTCAAGTTTCTCATTCAGACCTTCATTACAAAATCATGACAAACCTATACATTGGCAAGAAAAAAAGGAATTTTGTTGGTATTGTAATAACGCTCATAGTATTTATCAGTGTGAACAATTTAAAACGCTTCACGTGAACGACCGCATTAGAAAAGTATTAGAAAAACAAATGTGCTATCAGTGTTTAATGCACGACGCAAAAAAAGTGTGTGTCAGTCAAAATTATAAGAAATGTGAAATATGCAATAAGGCTCACTCTACACTGTTACATCGGAATCTTAAAGAATTTTCAACTAGACCACAAGGACAAAAATTAATCAATAAAACGCATACAAACTTCTCGCAGCCAAATACATTTAGAACATCAAATTACAAGTCACAATCAAAAGACAGTCAAGTACAACAAAGAAGTTCAAATACATCTATGCAACAGAATGAGAAAAACAAAACGGTACTTCTGGCTACGGCCTTAGTACAGACAACAACTTATGACGGAACACCTCAGTTATTACGAGTTTTATGTGACCAAGGGTCTGAAGTTTCCTTAAGCACACAAGAGACAGCACAACTATTAGGGTTCCCTAACAAAAAATAAGAGCTGAAATAAAGGGTATTGCCGACGAGCAACCAAAAACGTCAAATTTTATAATTGACATCACACTCAAACCAAGATTTCCGAGTGCGTACAAGCTAGTGACATCACTTATTATATTACCCAAGCTTACCGGAGCATTGCCAAAACAAGACATAAAACAACTAGAAAAACAAAATATGACGAACAAAATAATTGCTGACCCAAATTACAAGGGCGGCCTAATTGACATCATACTGGGCGCTGAAGTAAATTATTATTGGAAGGGTTTGAAAAATTAGAAAATGGAATTATAGCTCAAAATACAGAGTTAGGGTGGATATTATCAGGCCTCTGCTCCACAGAACAATCCAGCCAAATAAAAGTATTAAGCTTAATGACGCGCGCGGAAGAGACTGAATTATCAAAATTCTGGGAACTTGAAGAAATTACAGAAGACTATCAGTTAAATAAGGACGACCAATTTTGTGAGTAGTAAATAATGATTTAACTTTTAAAATTTCAGTTAACTGTTTGAATAAATCAGACGTAAAGGGTGTACCTAAGTCTGTTAAAATAGTTTTAGGAAATCCAAAAAGGGACATAAAATGAACAAGATTTCGAGCTATTTCGTCGCTAGTCGACGAGACCATAGGATATGCACTTGTGAATTTTGTAAGATCATCTTGCAATGTTAAGATGAATTTAACATTTTGGAAACCCGCGTCGGGCAAAGGGCCTACAATGTTGAGGGCTAATCTCTCAAACGGCCTTGTAGATGTAGAAGTGATCTCCATTGGAGCTTTATTAGATTTACGTAAAGGTTTGTTGATTTAGCAAAGTTTACATTTTTTCACATAATGTTCAATGTCAGAGCGCATTCCTTTCCAGTAGTAACTGGCTTTAATTCTTTTATACATGCGTTGTGAACCTGCAGGCTTAGCATGCGCTTAGAAGAAACAACGAAGAATAGAAAATATGACAGATTGAAGAAACATTAATACCACTCGAAGCAAAATAGGTCTTATTATAAGATAGCAAGGTCGATGTATCATCGTTATGAGAAATAACGTTTCTTTTCTTCCCGAGCATGAGCGCACAAAATGGCCTGTTTTGACAGCTAAAGTAGAAACGTTTTCTTAATTTAATGTCAAAAAGTCCCACAGTAACGTCAACCACTCCACATCATGGCGGACCTAGACAAAAAGTTTCTTTACGTTGAGTCATATACTTGAATATTTGTTATATTTTTGACAGAAGATTTCCCGGCAACCATTTTAAAAATATGGCGGTTTAGAAATGTTGACTTCTATTGACGACCTTGTTATCATGGATTAAGAACTATTTTGCAATGAACTGTTTTGGATAGAATATTTCTACTTAAAATGTATTTCTATGGATCGCCATGCTAAGCCTGCTGGATGACCCGCAATAGGCGAATCATGATTTTCTTTTAAAATCTTAGGAACTTCTACCGGAGTAGGATAAATTATTTGATTTTTGTATATATGTATTTTAATATTTGTATTATGAAAAACATAGGAAATTATATTATAGATTTTAGTATAAGCTAATTTAGAAAAAGGATCCGAGAAATCTGAAATAGCAAGATCCGTAATATTTTTTATTAATTAAAATATTTCTTAATTTTACTAATAAGTTGAAAACGTCTTTATAATGCGTTTCCCCATAATGATGAACTTTGGTAAAAATAAAATAGAAATTTTTATCTTTAAAATTGTAATGCTTAATTGTAAAAGGTTCACGTTCAGAATTTAACAACTCGTCAGCGTTTTCAAGCTGCGATATTATTTCTTCACAATGTGGAATTGAATAATCAAAATCTAGGGATACTGGACACGCGATATTATTTAATTTTGATAATTGCAATGCTTGAGTATATTATTCGATAATAGTGTTAGAATTAGGAAGTTGGTTAGTAAATTGTAATTTAAAATATTTTTCATAGGTTAAATTATTTAAATTGTTAATATTAATAGCGTTAACTGGACACCTTGATAACGCATCGGCATTAGAATTGAGACGACCTTGTTTATAAATAATCTCCTAATCGTACTCCTCGAGATTTAAGCGCCAGCGAATGAGTCTGCTACCTGGATCTTTTACATTGAATAACCACATAAGTGGTCTATGATCAGTAATTATTTTAAATTTATTTCCATATAAGTATGGTCTGAAAGTTTTAACGGCAAATAAAATCGCTAAAAGCTCTTGCTCCGTCGTAGAATAATTGCCTTCAGGCCTATTTAAAGTTCGCGATGCGTATGCTATAGGTTTGTCCTTGCCTATAGGACCTTGAGATAGAATTGCGCCTACAGCATAGTTACTAGCGTCAGTAGTAACATTAAAAGGTTGGGAAAAATCTGGATACTGTAGGAGGAAGGAGCAGAAATTAATTTTTCTTTTAAAAAATCGAATGCATGTTGCTGTTCCGCGTTCCACTGGAAAACAGCATCTTTCTTTAAGAGACACGTAAGAGGCTTAGTTAACTTAGCAAAATTCTCAATAAATTGGCGATAATAGCCTATTAAACCTAAAAAGGACTTAATGTCTTTAGGATTTTTAGGAACTGGGAAATGTGAAACGGCCTTGACTTTTTCAGGATTTGGAGAGACACCTTTATCGGTGATGATGTGGCCAAGACAAGTGACTTCGTGTCTTAAAAATTCGCATTTATCGGGCTGAAGTTTGAGATTAAATTGACGAAGTTTGTCGAAAACGCGTTTTAATTTAACTATATTATGATCTAGTAAATTTTGACTATAAATTATGCAATCATCGAGATATATAAAACAATCTAGACCTTGTAATCCTGAAAATACGGTATTCATTAACCGTTGAAACGTGGCAGGGCCGTTTTTCAACCCAAAAGGCATTCTGGTAAATTCATAATGTCCAGACATGCTTGAATTTGTGCTAATTGTAAACCCTGTTTTAGGGGCGTCCTTGGGACAGGTTTTTATTTGATGAAAGCCACTTGTAAGATCTAGTGTACTAAAACATTTAGAATGACCTAGTTGATCTAGGATGTCTGTGATAAGAGGCAGTGGATAAGTTTCGGAAACAGTGACGTCATTAAGGCGACGATAGTCTATGACTATTCTCCACTTTTGTTTGCCAGAAGCGTCGATCTTTTTCGGGACTACCCATACTAGGGCGCTCCAAGGCGAAGTAGAAGGGCGAATGATATCTTGGTCTAACATTTTTCGGATTTGGAAATCGACCTCTTCTTTGTGACACTCAGGAAAGCGATAGGATTTGACATGGATAGGAGGAGCGTCACCTGTGTTAATAGTGTGCTCGATGGCACTTGTAAAAGTTAAGGGCTCGCCGTCTAAATGAAAAATATCGGTATATGACGAAACACAGTCTAATAGAGCTTTCCGCTCTTCATTATTTAAATGAGAACAGCGAATTAAATTAACTAAAACTTTGTTTATACGATCAGATTTGCTACTAGAAATAGAATTAATACTTATACAATTTTCTGAATTATTTAAACAGTCGCGCTCGAGTGGCGTTAATTTTACATGATAATCTTTGATTTCGATACTATTTTCGGTAGTATTTAAAATAGAAAGATTCATTTTATTGTTAGGTTTAATTTTTACTATGCAATTAGCGACAAAACACCTTCACATAAGGTATGATACCTCCTCTACTTGGCTAACTGGTGCAAGTCCTTCGGCATAAGTGTGAACCCCAGCAAGAGCCAAGCTGTTATCATTGGAAGCTCAAGGCTTTGATCCAGAATAGTGTGGCAGGAACTCCCATCACTGAGTTTCAATGGCTCTCCGATCCCTTTTGCTGACAGTGTCAAGAATTTGGGTGTTATGTTCGATGGCCATCTCTCCTGGAGACCTCAAATTGATGCACTCAGTAGTAAAGTCTTTCGAGCAAATGCATCTCTCCGTGTTCTTGGAAACTTTCTCCCATTGACCACTAAGGTTGTACTAGCGCATACTATTTTGTTACCTATACTCGACTACGCTGATGTTTGTTTTATTGATGTCACTGAAGAGTTACTAGATAAACTTGAAAAACTCCAAAACGTTTGCATCAGATTCATTTTTGACCTACGTAAATATGACCATGTTTCAGAATTCCGAAAAAAACTTTGCTGGCTTCCTATCCGATCCCGACGTGATACTCACATCCTCACACTTCTTTACTCCATCCTGTTCCATCCTTCTGCTCCCCTCTATCTCAAAAATAGCTTTAACTTTTTACGTGACACCCACCAATTAGCATTACGCTCCTCCAGCAATCTGGCTCTTGAGATCCCCTCACACTCCACTTCTCTATATTCCAAATCCTTTACTGTTCGCGCTGCAACACTTTGGAACTCACTGCCTTTGGAAATACGTCGCGCTGATTCAATTTATATTTTTAAAAATAAATTAAAACAATATTTTCTTAATAATCTATAAATTTGTTTCTGTCGTTATTGTATATTATATCTTTTACTATGTTAAAATTTAATGAAGCTTTCTTAGTTTGTACACCTACACTATTTTTTAATTTCTTATGACCAATCTCAAAAACAAAAGGTTGGCTGGTAGAGATTGCTTATTAGCAATAAGTTCGCCTTTTGTACATCATATTATATAAAATTCATTGTAAATTTTTTTAATCTTGTATTTTTTGGTGTGCAATAAAGTGTTATTGTATTGTATTGTATTGTATGATCTAGCACGAGAGCTTCATTGTTATCATATAAGTCGGGCGAGTAATTTGATACAGTGCATTCAATTACGGCTTCAGCACGTGCCGGTATGATATAAGTTGGCTGAGTATAAACAATAGGAATATAATGATTATTTATAGTCATAGATTTAGAGGAATAATCAATGTTAGACTTAAAGAAATTGCAAAAATCGCTACCGATAATTCCGTCATAATTATTTAAATTAATATCATCATTTGTCACATGAAACTTATAGTTGAATTTTTCGTTAGATATAGTAAATTCTAATTGGAAAGTACCCAATGTTTCGACAGGATTTTCGGAACTGTTAATTTAACGATTTCATGTGAAAGATCTGGAATTTGCAATAGACAGGACCCCTTTATGATACTGATAGCTGATCCCGTATCAACTAGAAAACATAGCATTCCCGATCCCGGTGCATGCTTAGAATTTAAGTAAGTATGAGGCAATGACACCTTTTTACTATAATTATTAATTTCGTATATAGATTTAGAATTAGAACTAGAATTTAAGTTAGATTTAAGCGACTTATTACTAATACTAGATTTAGAATTTTGGACAATTTTGTCCTTAGAATTAGTTTGACACAGTTCTTTTGACTGTGGTATCGATTTAGAATAATTTAAGTTAGATTTAGAATTAGTATAAGATTTTTGATCAATATATTTACAATTTATTTTGCCATTAGAATTAGTAAAGTTTAGTTTATTTGATTGAGATGATTGAGACATAGAATTAGAATTATTAGATATAGTAGAGTTAGTAAAATTTGGTTGACTTAACAGTTTTTGTTGAGATGAACTCAGCATCCGTGGCTGAGATGAAAACTTAGTAGAGTTAGTAAAATTTGATTGACTCAACATGTTTTGTTGAGGTGGACTCAGCATCCGTGGCTGAGATGGAAATTTAGTAGAGTTAGTAAAATTTGATTGACTCAACATGTTTTGTTGAGGTGGACTCAGCATCCGTGGCTGAGATGGACTCAATCTCGTGGATTGAGATGTAAGTTTAATAGAATTAGTAAAATTTGTTTGACTCAACTTTTTTTGTTGAGGTGGACTCAGCATCTATGGCTGAGATGAAAATTTAGTAGAACTAGAATAATTTGTTTGACTCAACTTATTTTGTTGAGATGGACTCAGCATCTGTGGCTGAGATGAAAATTGACTCGGCATATTTTGTCGAGACGTAAAATTAGAATGACTCAACGTTTTTTGTTGAGGTGGACTCAATCCCGTGGGTTGAGATGTAGATTTAGGAGAATCAGTATAAGAGTTAGAATATATCGTGTCCTTATGATTTTGGTTGGATTTTGGCAGACACGGAACCAAAATCCTTCTTAATTTAAATCATCGTGAATAGATTGAGACTGATGATCATGAATAATATTATAATTATTAGATTCACATTCACACGAATGTGTTGGAACATTACCGTGGTCACGTTGTGCGGTGCTAGCACTTTCGCGGCGTTTCATATTAAATTGACGCTTGCGACATTCCATAATCGTGTGACCCACGTTTTTACAATAATTACACGATTTAGCATAAGAATTAGAATAAATTTAGTCTTTGGAATAAAATTATTTTTAGAATAAGAATTATTATTAAAGTTAGTATTAAAATTAGCATTAGAATTTAAATTAAGATTACGTTGAGGATTTACGTGATACGACTTTTGGAAAATAGGTTTTTTATTTTTATAACATTCAGAAGAGCCATGTCCGATTTTATTACAAAAAGAGCACTGCCTTTGAGACCTAGTGCTATTTTTCGAAAGATTAAATAATTTCTCCTCATCAGTGGCATATTGAATTGCATCACTGAGGGTTGTAGGATTTTTACACCTTACGATAGTTGAGATAGAAGGATTTAAGCCCAATAAAAATGTATTCAAGGCGAGGTCTTCCATAGCGGCTATTCGGCCAGGAAGTTCTTCCTCATTTTTACAACTATAATGAATATCGGATTGAATTCTAGTTAAAAATTGCTCGACTCTGAGGGAGTATTTTATTACGTCCTCACTAGGCAACTGTTTAGAATTTTGTAAATCAGACAATAAATGTGTTGCTTGTTTCTTTTCTCCAAAAGTTAAACGCAAAAAGCTTTTTAATTATTTCCAACTAGAAAAAGTTTTTAGGCTACAAGCAACTTGTGCTTTGCCCTCTAACTGTGAAATTATGAATTTAGATAAAATTAATTGTTGTTCAGGGCTAGCTAACAGCATTGCATTTTCGCAATTTGTGAGAAACGCAGGGAGTGATTCCCTGTCCCCACTATATGGTTTAATAAATTTAGTTAAAAATATTAGCGTAATTTTTTCGGACATTTTGTTTTCCTCAGATGACTCTCCTTTGACTGACATTAGCTTTTATGATATGCTGAACTTTTAATTATAATTTAAAATATTTTGTAAGATACAGTGAAAATTTAGAAATTAAAAATAGAATTAACTAGGATATAGAATTAATTAAGACTTAAGAGTTCGTAAATTTTGGATATAGAAAACTTCACGGTTTAAGATTTCACGATTTAGAACACTTTAGGATTTAGCACTTTAAGGATTTTATCACCTTTTGATTTAGCACATAAAAAAAATTGATTTAGCAATAAATTTTAGGATTTAGAAGATTTCGATTTAAGATTTAGAAAAACACAAAAAACACTCACAGTAACACGCCGATAACCTGCATACCGTGATGTGGGAACCGGTGTCGCGTTCTACTGCTACGCTTTTCCCGGAACTGGGGTGGATGATTCGCCCGGTGTGGTGAGTTAGACCTGGAGCTGGTGGAGCGGGCTCAGACAGCGCCGCTGCTGAGGCTGCTGAGGGTGACCGTCGTCCTGGTGGGGTGTAGCTGGAGCGGGCTCAGGCTGTGGCCTGAGGCTGACCGTCGTCCTGGTGCAAGTAGTCGGAGCGGGCTCAGACAGAAACTGCTGAGGCTGACCGTCGTCCTTTTCTGGAGCAGGCTCACGCAAAGAGCGGAGGCTTACTGTCGTCCAGGTGTAGCTGGAGCGGGCTCGCGCTTTCCAATAGCGGAGTCTTATTGTCGTCCTTTATGAGACAGTGACAGGGGTGCCTGGTTCGGATTCCGGGTCTTTTTTGACTCTCGTCGTTAGACTTTCTCCGGAATCACACTTCTGACACCAATTTGTTAGGAGGCCGTCCCTGTTTGACTTTAAAAAAAAAACTACACTTTACACTAAACTACTTTATTTGAATAAAACACACAAACTACACTTTGACTTCCCACACTTTAAGCGAGTGCTTAAAATCGCACTGTTCGCGGCGGCTTCCAGAATCTAACTAATTGAAAATAATTAATAAAATATCGAAGTAAAATGAAAATGCAAGCTAAACGAAAAAATAGAAGCGCGTGGTAAAAATGCTGATAGTGGACTATGTCCATAGTGGCTAGGGTTGTAACAGTACGCGTATATCCAGGATTCGTCACCTGATACGATGTTGTATACAGCATTTGAGGATCCTGCGTAGAATCTTTCGAGAGTTCTGACGCACCAAGTAACGCGAGCCGCTTTTTGCTCTTCACAGAGCAAATGCGGTATCCATCGGAAAACAACATTTTTACACCTAATTGTTCATGCAAGATTATTTGTATTTGACTCATGCCAATGTCTAAAGTTGCCTGAATTTCGCGGTATGTCACATGTCGATCTTCCTCAATCAGCTTACGCACAGCATTAACGTTTTCTTGGGTCACTGCAGATTTTGGACGACCTTGACGGGGATCATCACTGAGCTTGACACGTCCACGTTGGAATTCAGCAAACCAGCGACAAATTGTGGTTTTGGATGGGGCTTCATCATCAAATGCAGAAATCATCCGGTCAATACACTGTTTTTGTGTTAAACCACTTCGAAAATCATAATAAATCATCGCTCTAGAATTTTCTCGAGTCAATTCCATTTTCTCAACGACTAAACAAGTTTGACAAGACCTTGTGACAAGACCGAGAATCTTTTTTTAAATAAATAAACGGTATTCGATTTTTAAAACCAAGGAGTCTTAAATTAAAATGATTTTAATATGACAGGAACAGTGGAAATATTCCATTCCCGATACTTTTAGTGCAGCCTATGTACAACAAAAAAGAGAAAGAAATTTAATTATACACTCAATATATTCTACTGAAATAGTAGTAATAGTAGTAGTAGTACCTATGAAATTGCCATTCTGCAGTACTGGCCATTTCAAATCAAAATAATTTTTGTTTGGCTAAGAATTCTAATTTCAAATTAATTTTATTTTAAAAACATGTCTTATTTTTCCAAAAGTAGTCATTTGTTTATTGATTAGTGTTACACTTTCATCGCATTTCAATCTTTTTCATCATCATGGGTATCCATCCATCCAATTAAAAATTCGAGTAATTATGGAATATGAATGAGTACCGTCGTGGCAGCAACGCGGCACAAGCGACACGTAACATCAATGACGTTTACGGAGCTAACACTACAAACCAACGCACCACCTGTTATTGGTTTGCTCGCTTACATTCTGGAAATTTCGACCTGAAAAATGAACCTCGCGGTCGTCCAAACTTTGGTCGACAATGACGAATTAAAGGCGATTGTGGAAGCTGATGATACACAATCTACGGCTGAATTAGCGGCAGCTTTCGACGTTAGCGTCAAAACAATATTGGTCCATTTGCGTCAAATTGGGAAGGTAAAAAAGCTTGACAAATGGGTGCCCCACAAAGTCAATGATCGCCAGCGCGAAGTACACGTCGAGGCGTGCATTGCACTGTTCAACAGACACACAAATGAAGGAATTTTGAACCGCATTGTTACCTGCGATGAAAAATTGATTCTGTTTAATAACCGCAAGCGCTCAAGCAAGTTGGTTGGATCCTGGTTCAGCACCTAAACAATGCCCATAAACGAAAACTTACCCCTAGAAAAGTGATGGTCACTGTTTGGTGGTCTAGCGACGGTGTGATTCATCACAGCTTCTTACCAAACGGGGTGAGCATTATGTGTATTGTGAAGAACTGAACACAATGATGGAGAAGCTGGCACATCTCCAGCCAGCATTGTTCAATCGCTCGTCTCCGCTGCTCCTGCACGACAATGCGCGACCTCATACTGCACAGCAGACGGTCTCCAAGTTTCAAGAACTGGGGTTGGAAGCTCTCCGTCATCCGCTTACAAAGTGCCTTTGAAGAATTTGTTGCCTCCCGTCCAGCTGATTTCTTTAAGAAGGGCATCAATAAACTGCCACTGCGTTGGCAAAGATGCATTGATTGCATGGGTGATAACTTCGATTAATACAAATAAAAAATACATTTATGGGCATTGTTTAGGTGCTGAACCAGGATCCAACCAACTTGCTTGAGCGCTTGCGGTTATTAAACAGAATCAATTTTTCATCGCAGGTAACAATGCGGTTCAAAATTCCTTCATTTGTGTGTCTGTTGAACAGTGCAATGCACGCCTCGACGTGTACTTCGCGCTGGCGATCATTGACTTCGTGGGGCACCCATTTGTCAAGCTTTTTTACCTTCCCAATTTGACGCAAATGGACCAATATTGTTTTGACGCTAACGTCGAAAGCTGCCGCTAATTCAGCCGTAGATTGTGTATCATCAGCTTCCACAATCGCCTTTAATTCGTCATTGTCGACCAAAGTTTGGACGACCGCGAGGTTCATTTTTCAGGTCGAAATTTCCAGAATGTAAGCGAGCAAACCAATAACAGGTGGTGCGTTGGTTTGTAGTGTTAGCTCCGTAAACGTCATTGATGTTACGTGTCGCTTGTGCCGCGTTGCTGCCACGACGGTACTCATTCATATTCCATAATTACTCGAATTTTTAATTGGATGGATGGATACCCATGATGATGAAAAAGATTGAAATGCGATGAAAGTGTAACACTAATCAATAAACAAATGACTACTTTTGGAAAAATAAGACATGTTTTTAAAATAAAATTAATTTGAAATTAGAATTCTTAGCCAAACAAAAATTATTTTGATTTGAAATGGCCAGTACTGCAGAATGGCAATTTCATAGGTACTACTACTACTATTACTACTATTTCAGTAGAATATATTGAGTGTATAATTAAATTTCTTTCTCTTTTTTGTTGTACATAGGCTGCACTAAAAGTATCGGGAATGGAATATTTCCACTGTTCCTGTCATATTAAAATCATTTTAATTTAAAACTCCTTGGTTTTAAAAATCGAATACCGTTCATTTATTTAAAAAAAGATTCTCGGTCTTGTCACAAGGTCTTGTCAAACTTGTTTAGTCATTGAGAAAATGGAATTGACTCGAGAAAATTCTAGAGCGATGATTTATTATGATTTTCGAAGTGGTTTAACACAAAAACAGTGTATTGACCGGATGATTTCTGCATTTGGTGATGAAGCCCCATCCAAAACCACAATTTATCGCTAGTTTGCTGAATTCCAACGTGGACGTGTCAAGCTCAGTGATGATCCCCGTCAAGGTCGTCCAAAATCTGCAGTGACCCAAGAAAACGTTAATGCTGTGCGTAAGCTGATTGGGGAAGATCGACATGTGACATACCGCGAAATTCAGGCAACTTTAGACATTGGCATGAGTCAAATACAAATAATCTTGCATGAACAATTAGGTGTAAAAAAGTTGTTTTCCGATGGATACCGCATTTGCTCTGTGAAGAGCAAAAAGCGGCTCGCGTTACTTGGTGCGTCAGAACTCTCGAAAGATTCCACGCAGGATCCTCAAATGCTGTATACAACATCGTATCAGGTGACGAATCCTGGATATACGCGTACGAACCCGAAACAAAAAACCAGTCTCGAGTTTGGGTGTTCGAAAATGAGTTAAAGCCAACAAAAATTGTTCGTTCACGGAGTGTTGCAAAAAAAATGGTGGCCACGTTTGTCTCCAAAACCGGCCATGTTGCGACTATTCCTCTTGAGGGACAAAGAACGGTTAATGCAGAATAGTATGCTAACATTTGTTTGCCACAGGTCGTTTCTGAACTCCGTAAAGAGAACAGCCGCATCATCCTCCATTACGACAATGCGAGTTCTCACACCGCGCACAGAACAAAAGAGTTTTTAGAGCAAGAAATCATAGAATTACTAGACCATCCGCCGTACAGCCCCGACCTAAGCCCTAATGATTTTTATACTTTCCCTAAAATAAAGAATAAATTGCGTGGTCAGAGATTTTCATCACCTGAAGAAGCTGTGGACGCCTACAAAACGGCTATTTTGGAGACCTCAACTTCGGAATGGAATGGTTGCTTCGATGATTGGTTCCATCGTATGGAAAAATGTGTCAAATTTCGCGGAGAATACTTCGAAAAGCAATAAATACATTTTTAAATAGTAATATTGTGTCACTTCCTTGATTCCCGAAATTTTCAGTGCCGCCCTCGTATGTAATATTTGATTTATTTGTATATATATATATATATATATATATATATATATTTATATACAGGGTTATTTTTTCACCAGTACAATAAATCAACATACGTAATAGTTGTCAAAAATAAAAAATACTAGCGAGTTTTGTTACTACCCCTTTGGAACAAAAAAACAAAATTATCAATCCCCGAACTTATCCGCTAAACTAATACAAAATGTATCCACATTTTGTATTAGTATCCACGTTACGCATCTATCGATGCTTTGTTGCCAACTCGTGCGCCGCCCGGCCGATCGCTTACCACACCCCGCCGCCCCCTACCTCATACCGCACCCGTTGACGCCTTGTAGTTAGTGCGCACATGCGGTATTAGATTGGTTATAGGATAAAATAATTGAAATGAAAAAAAAAATATTTTTTTTATTTAAGAAATGTACTCTATTATCGATACCAATGACGTGGTAAAATTTATTGTACCGATGAAAAAGTATTCCTGTATATATATATATATATGGGCGTTGTAAAATCCAGGATCGTCGTAAGAGTCCTAACCCCTAATGCCCTAGCGCCCTACAGACCCTAGCCCTAACCATACATTTTATGTATAAATAAATATATATAATAAGTGCGGGATGTCTGCACCGTGAGCCCTAAGGTAACAGACGGTAAGTTGGAAGGATATGGGTATAAGGATGGAAATGATTTTCTCACTGTCAATCACCCAGGCTCAGGTGACTGTGGTTAGGCTAATGGTGTCTTGGCCATAGTGAGAGGTCGTCGGTATGGATTTGGGAGTCGTTCGGAACACTTCCAGAGAGTAGCCCTGGACGAGTGTTTAAGGAAATGGGAGATGAATGAGACACAACAAGAAGTTGGTATCTGATTTATTATTAACAATTCTTCTCATATATACTTATGCATCTTTACACACAGAAATATGTACAGGCTATGTGGTCAGCATATTATTTAAAGTAGGTTAAATTATGTAGAGTAGGAACGTGATGATCTTGCGTCAACGCGGTCTAGTTCACATGTTCAATGCTGAACATTCTGGCGGCTCTCAAAGATGAGACTCAGGAAGTCCGTAACTCGTACAGTTGTGCTGGAGGTGGTCCGGATGGAGTGGTCGAGCTCCGCCTGACTGGTACCGCGTAAGTCTGAGGTACCGTCGAAGGCCGAGGTACAGGCTGGATGCTGGAGGTCTGGTCGTCGCTTCCCCTCGGCTGGCTTCGTCTGGTCACCAATAGCGCTCGCAGCAGTCGTATCAGTGATGGCCCATAGAAATAAATGAACATTAATAACATGAAAATGATGATTATAGTCGCAAAATTAGCTACATAAGTTTCTGTAGGTATACTATTCCAAACTGTATTGTCTAGGGTTGCTTGTAAAGTATTTACGTCGTTGATAATGGAACTAAAAATGTCTTTAGAACTGTCTAACACTAATTGCTCTTTAGAAAGGTCTTTTGGATAACTACCTAATGATCTATTATTGTATAATTTAAATTCAGAATATTTATTAAATGAAGCTAAAACGCTGGTTGATACTACTCTTCTTCCTACTAATGTAATAGATTTTGTTGTAATAATACAATTTTCAGAAATTTTTATAATTCCTACGTCGTGGATTTCTACCTCTTCTCTTTGTCCGTCGCATACAATTGACACAGTTTCAGGTTGTTTTGTAACATATATCCATGTGTTTATCATTTGCACTTGCTTCCATAATATTTTGTTTGTTATATTATAAAGTCGAGAGGGGCATCCTGTTCTGTTTTCGCTCTTTGTTCTTAATCGAACAATGCAATTTTGATCAAATTGCATGTTTTTCACCGCCATAGGAAAACAAATAAAATTATTTCGCCTATGTAAACAATCTCTAAATTCTTTGTTCATTATTATAGTCCATTCCGATAAACTTTTGCTGTACGTCAATGCTTTGATAAGATCCGTCTTGATTTTTGCTAGGAATTGGTGTAATATGTACCATTGTAAATGTTGTCTTCTCTACTATGGGAAAATAGGCTAACACTCTAATGTGAGTGTCATTCTCGTATAATCTCGTGTCAATTAACTGATTTTGTATTATATTAAGGTTTGATGGTAACTTGTTATTCGCCTTTTTTATTATGTCTGCAACGTTTTTCGGGTTTAGTAGACTATACACTGTGGATCTTGATATATATATTTGAACAATGCCGGAGTAATAATTTTGTATTTCATCGATGTAATTATATGCCAGTTGATAGGATTGAAGCATTTTTAATTGAATAGTGTTACTGTCAATTGTTTTATACCACCGGTTATTGTTATTCAAATAGTTTAAATCTTCATTGAGTTTGGTCTGAAATCTATTTAATTTATTACGTATTCTTTCTTCTGTTTCATTTACTGGATCCGATCGCGCCGATCAATGCTCTTAACTAATTTAATACAAACTTAGGTATGTGTGTCGTAGTATTTCGCCATAATTTAGCTTCAAAAACCGAAACCAAAAATGTGAAATTATGTTTGATATTTTGCATGTTAATCGTTATATTTCTTGATATTTTTTTAATAAAATGTGTAGTATGTTTATTCAAGTTTCCAAAAATATATAACATGCCAAGGTTTCACTAATGATTCATTAATAAAAATCGAAAAAACAAACGCGGATGACGTGTGGCGTATACAGCCACGCGACACTCAAGGGTTTTTTGTGTAAACATTGCGTTCACATCAAGATTACTTGTATTAATTCAGTATTTTTAAAATTCCAGTTTCATAGTCATATAGAGAATTTATTCTAGTTTTTAAATATATATCATATGCACAGGTCTTAGCAGCAATTTATCAATATAATCTTAAAAATATAAAAAGCGGGAAACCCGCCGCACCCCTCGCCCCGGGGCCACGACACGTAATCTGTCGTAAAATTTTAAAGCGCGACATCTGAGAGACATCTAAACTCAACTCATTTCACTCCATCTCTTATTCCTAACTTCATACCATACCCTTCTTGTGCATCAGCGCCATTGTGGAAGATTTTTGAACTGTTGTTTATAGCATACAGCTGGACACTTTTTCAACTTTTCTCCCAAAAGAGATGGTTCTCCTTATCTCTACCCTCTATAGTAAAGACCTAATAATAATATATGTATTATGAATATATTAAATGCAGCAGTTGCAAATATCTAAGTGCCTAGTTTTTCAGAGTAAGATTTTCTTCATCAAATTTAACTTTCGAATTCTTGTCAGATTTATTTTTCAACACGATGACAATATATTATGTCAAAATAAAAATAAAGCACCCCACTCACGGGCTATCGATTGCTTCGATCAAATTGAAAATTAATTCGTATTTTTGAAAATTTAAAGTAAATTGCTAACGACAAACTATTACATAAAATGATTGGTGTAGGCTTACCAGCTAGTTTTTGGGGTGGGCGCCAAATGTGGGATTAAAATTTACGCCAATTATATATACGAGTTTCATATAAAAAGTGTAGTAAGGCGGTCGTAGGATTTCAGGCTATATTCAATTTTTATCTAAACTTTGCAACTTACAAACTTGCAACTACGAATCCAGTTAATATTTAAATGACTAAATCGATCGATCGCTTGTGAGTGGGAAATTTAAATCAAAAGCACGAAGGAGTATTATAATATCAACTTTAAAGCAAATCGCTCCCAAACAACTTTTTTCCCCTTTTTCAACCCCGTTAAGGGACGAATTTTTGATACACGAATTCCATCAAGTCTGTTATATAATGTTTGTGAAAAATATGAAGTAGATTGGACCAAGGAATCACGTTGCCCCATACAAACCCCCCCCCCCCCCGCTTTCACCCCCTTAGGAGTAGAATTTCGAAAAATCCTTTCTTATCGGATGCCTACGCATTACCAAGAGCAAGCCCTGCAAGTTTCAGATCTCTAGATCAGCGGTTTAGGCTGTGCGTTGATCCGTCAGTCAGTGATTGTATATGTATAGATATGTACTACATATTATACTGTATGTTGTGTGATACCAAAAATTGACCCTAGCTCAGCAAGCAAGCCTGCTGCACTGGTATTCTACAAGGGCCAGGAAGTGACTTCACCACATTAAAACAAACAACAATTACATACACAAAACACTGATAAGATATAACGGCGCAATCGAGTAATGGCTTTAAAATTTTATGTTATGTACCACTAAAACACACACAGGCCAAAGCTCATTGACAGAATCATTTGAATTCTGGTTCAACAAAAAACGACTTCCTTGTAGCTATTAAATAAAAAAACTATATTATAATGCTCAAAATTTATTTTAACAATTTATTTAAGATGTATCCATTAAACATACATAGTAAGAGACAAACGACAGATTTAACAATTTGAACATGGCTGTCCTCTTCTTCCTACTCTAATGATATACTGAGCACGACGAAGTCGACAAACTGGACGAACTCTTCCTCTTCCTTGAGAGGATAAGGAGCTTATCGACAGCGAGGAAGGTGATTGATCTTCGCTTATTATTACAATTTGAGGATCTTGTTGGTAGGATCCCGCATTAGCAATAGCTCTAGAAGCTGCACTTGATCCTGATGAAGCAGACGCGCCCGATCCTCCTAATCCACCGTATCCTCCACCTAGGTTTTGTCCAGAAGAGCTTGACACGCTGGCAGAGTGAGTAAGAAGTGAGTCGAGCTCAGCTTGTTGAAGAGCATCGTTCGACCCTGGTCCCGAAGAGCTCGATGAACTTGAAGAGATAGAGCTCGATGATGCACCGTTCTTGTTGATCAAAAATGTATCGCCTTTGTTGTTGTTGGCAGAAGAAGCAGCGGCCGCAGCAGCGGCGGAGGCAGCGGCCTCATTGGCAGCTTCAGAAGCTCCAGATACCAAAGCTTGAGCAATATTGGCTAAGCTTCCCAAGCTAGATTGTTGCAAAGAACCGAAGGGACCCAGTTGGCCACCAAGAGCAGCAGCACTCGATCCTGATGAAGCAGACGCGCCCGAACCTCCTAATCCTCCGTATCCTCCACCTAGGTTTTGTCCAGAAGAGCTTGATGCGCTGGCAGAGCTAGCGCTAGAGCCAGACGAAGCTCCGCCTTGGCTGATAATGACTTGCTTGCTGCCACCGATGCCGTTGTATCCGCTGTTAAGACCAGATCCAAGTGAAGATGAAGATGACGCAGCCGAAGCAGCAGCCGAGGAAGCAGCACCGGAATTGCCATAAAGACCGGAGTCCAAGCCGCCTAAGCCGCCTAGCAGCGAGTTGCCCAGACCATTTCCATAAACATTTCCGCCTAAGCCGCCAGCATTAGATAAAGCAGAGGAAGAAGCACCAGACGCTGCGCCTGATCCCAGGCCGCCTATACCGGCACCTAGGCCTTGTCCGTAACCAGTTGATCCTGAAGAGGCCGAGCTAGAGCTCGAGCCTGATCCTTGTCCACCTTCGTTAATGATCATTGTATCGCCGGCACCGCTGTTGCGTCCAGACGCAGCCGCAGCAGCAGCCGCAGCAGCCGCGGCGGCATTTCGTGCACTGTTAGCAGCGATGTTTGCATTTTGGAGTCCTGCATTCAGACCGCTAAGAAGTGAGTCGAGCTCAGCTTGTTGAAGAGCATCGTTCGACCCTGGTCCCGCAGAGCTCGATGAACTTGAAAAGCTAGAGCTCGATGATGCACCGTTCTCGTTGATCAAAAATGTATCGCCTTTGTTGTTGTTGGCAGAAGAAGCAGCGGCCGCAGCAGCGGCGGAGGCAGCGGCCTCATTGGCAGCTTCAGTAGCTCCAGATACCAAAGCTTGAGCAATATTGGCTAAGCCTCCCAAGCTAGATTGTTGCAAGGAACCGAAGGGACCCAGTTGATTGAGGCCACCAAGAGCAGCAGCACTCGATCCTGATGAAACAGACGCGCCCGAACCTCCTAATCCTCCGTATCCTCCACCTAGGTTTTGTCCAGAAGAGCTTGATGCGCTGGCAGAGCTAGCGCTAGAGCCAGACGAAGCTCCGCCTTGGCTGATAATGACTTGCTTGCTGCCACCGATGCCGTTGTATCCGCTGTTAAGACCAGATCCAAGTGAAGATGAAGATGACGCAGCCGAAGCAGCAGCCGAGGAAGCAGCACCGGAATTGCCATAAAGACCGGAGTCCAAGCCGCCTAAGCCGCCTAGCAGCGAGTTGCCCAGACCATTTCCATAAACATTTCCGCCTAAGCCGCCAGCATTAGATAAAGCAGAGGAAGAAGCACCAGACGCTGCGCCTGATCCCAGGCCGCCTATACCGGCACCTAGGCCTTGTCCGTAACCAGTTGATCCTGAAGAGGCCGAGCTAGAGCTCGAGCCTGATCCTTGTCCACCTTCGTTAATGATCATTGTATCGCCGGCACCGCTGTTGCGTCCAGACGCAGCCGCAGCAGCAGCCGCAGCAGCCGCGGCGGCATTTCGTGCACTGTTAGCAGCGATGTTTGCATTTTGGAGTCTTGCATTCAGACTGCTTAGAAGTAAGTCGAACTCAGCTTGTTGAAGAGCATCGTTCGACCCTGGTCCCGAAGAGCTCGATGAACTTGAAGAGCTAGAGCTCGATGATGCACCATTCTCGTTGATCAAAAATGTATCGCCTTTGTTGTTGTTGACAGCAGAAGCAGCGGCCGCAGCAGCGGCGGAGGCAGCGGCCTCATTGGCAGCTTCAGTAGCTCCAGATACCAAAGCTTGAGCAATATTGGCTAAGCCTCCCAAGCTAGATTGTTGCAAGGAACCGAAGGGACCCAGTTGATTGAGGCCACCAAGAGCAGCAGCACTCGATCCTGATGAAGCAGACGCGCCCGATCCTCCTAATCGTCCGTATCCTCCACCTAGGTTTTGTCCAGAAGAGCTTGATGCGCTGGCAGAGCTAGCGCTAGAGCCAGACGAAGCTCCGCCTTGGCCGATAATGACTTGCTTGCTGCCACCGATACCGTTGTATCCGCTGTTAATACCAGATCCAAGTGAAGATGAAGATGACGCAGCCGAAGCAGCAGCCGAGGAAGCAGCACCGGAATTGCCATTAAGACCGGAGTCCAAGCCGCCTAAGCCGCTAAGCAGCGAGTTGCCCAGACCATTTCCATAAACATTTCCGCCTAAGCCGCCAGCATTAGATAAAACAGAGGAAGAAGCACCAGACGCTGCGCCTGATCCCAGGCCGCCTATACCGGCACCTAGGCCTTGTCCGTAACCAGTTGATCCTGAAGAGGCCGAGCTAGAGCTCGAGCCTGGTCCTTGTCCACCTTCGTTAATGATCATTGTATCGCCGGCACCGCTGTTGCGTCCAGACGCAGCCGCAGCAGCAGCCGCAGCAGCCGCGGCGGCATTTCGTGCACTGTTAGCAGCGATGTTTGCATTTTGGAGTCCTGCATTCAGACCGCTAAGAAGTGAGTCGAACTCAGCTTGTTGAAGAGCATCGTTCGACCCTGGTCCCGAAGAGCTCGATGAACTTGAAGAGCTAGAGCTCGATGATGCACCGTTCTCGTTGATCAAAAATGTATCGCCTTTGTTGTTGTTGACAGCAGAAGCAGCGGCCGCAGCAGCGGCGGAGGCAGCGGCCTCATTGGCAGCTTCAGTAGCTCCAGATACCAAAGCTTGAGCAATATTGGCTAAGCCTCCCAAGCTAGATTGTTGCAAAGAACCGAAGGGACCCAGTTGATTGAGGCCACCAAGAGCAGCAGCACTCGATCCTGATGAAGCAGACGCGCCCGAACCTCCTAATCCTCCGTATCCTCCACCTAGGTTTTGTCCAGAAGAGCTTGATGCGCTGGCAGAGCTAGCGCTAGAGCCAGACGAAGCTCCGCCTTGGCTGATAATGACTTGCTTGCTGCCACCGATGCCGTTGTATCCGCTGTTAAGACCAGATCCAAGTGAAGATGAAGATGACGCAGCCGAAGCAGCAGCCGAGGAAGCAGCACCGGAATTACCATTAAGACCGGAGTCCAAGCCGCCTAAACCGCTAAGCAGCGAGTTGCCCAGACCATTTCCATAAACATTTCCGCCTAAGCCGCCAGCATTAGATAAAGCAGAGGAAAAAGCACCAGACGCTGCGCCTGATCCCAGGCCGCCTATACCGGCACCTAGGCCTTGTCCGTAACCAGTTGATCCTGAAGAGGCCGAGCTAGAGCTCGAGCCTGATCCTTGTCCACCTTCGTTAATGATCATTGTATCGCCGGCACCGCTGTTGCGTCCAGACGCAGCCGCAGCAGCAGCCGCAGCAGCCGCGGCGGCATTTCGTGCACTGTTAGCAGCGATGTTTGCATTTTGGAGTCTTGCATTCAGACTGCTTAGAAGTAAGTCGAACTCAGCTTGTTGAAGAGCATCGTTCGACCCTGGTCCCGAAGAGCTCGATGAACTTGAAGAGCTAGAGCTCGATGATGCACCATTCTCGTTGATCAAAAATCTATCGCCTTTGTTGTTGTTGACAGCAGAAGCAGCGGCCGCAGCAGCGGCGGAGGCAGCGGCCTCATTGGCAGCTTCAGTAGCTCCAGATACCAAAGCTTGAGCAATATTGGCTAAGCCTCCCAAGCTAGATTGTTGCAAGGAACCGAAGGGACCCAGTTGATTGAGGCCACCAAGAGCAGCAGCACTCGATCCTGATGAAGCAGACGCGCCCGAACCTCCTAATCCTCCGTATCCTCCACCTAGGTTTTGTCCAGAAGAGCTTGATGCGCTGGCAGAGCTAGCGCTAGAGCCAGACGAAGCTCCGCCTTGGCTGATAATGACTTGCTTGCTGCCACCGATGCCGTTGTATCCGCTGTTAAGACCAGATCCAAGTGAAGATGAAGATGACGCAGCCGAAGCAGCAGCCGAGGAAGCAGCACCGGAATTACCATTAAGACCGGAGTCCAAGCCGCCTAAACCGCTAAGCAGCGAGTTGCCCAGACCATTTCCATAAACATTTCCGCCTAAGCCGCCAGCATTAGATAAAGCAGAGGAAGAAGCACCAGACGCTGCGCCTGATCCCAGGCCGCCTATACCGGCACCTAGGCCTTGTCCGTAACCAGTTGATCCTGAAGAGGCCGAGCTAGAGCTCGAGCCTGATCCTTGTCCACCTTCGTTAATGATCATTGTATCGCCGGCACCGCTGTTGCGTCCAGACGCAGCCGCAGCAGCAGCCGCAGCAGCCGCGGCGGCATTTCGTGCACTGTTAGCAGCGATGTTTGCATTTTGGAGTCCTGCATTCAGACCGCTAAGAAGTGAGTCGAACTCAGCTTGTTGAAGAGCATCGTTCGACCCTGGTCCCGAAGAGCTCGATGAACTTGAAGAGCTAGAGCTCGATGATGCACCGTTCTCGTTGATCAAAAATCTATCGCCTTTGTTGTTGTTGGCAGAAGAAGCAGCGGCCGCAGCAGCGGCGGAGGCAGCGGCCTCATTGGCAGCTTCAGTAGCTCCAGATACCAAAGCTTGAGCAATATTGGCTAAGCCTCCCAAGCTAGATTGTTGCAAAGAACCGAAGGGACCCAGTTGATTGAGGCCACCAAGAGCAGCAGCACTCGATCCTGATGAAGCAGACGCGCCCGAACCTCCTAATCCTCCGTATCCTCCACCTAGGTTTTGTCCAGAAGAGCTTGATGCGCTGGCAGAGCTAGCGCTAGAGCCAGACGAAGCTCCGCCTTGGCTGATAATGACTTGCTTGCTGCCACCGATGCCGTTGTATCCGCTGTTAAGACCAGATCCAAGTGAAGATGAAGATGACGCAGCCGAAGCAGCAGCCGAGGAAGCAGCACCGGAATTGCCATAAAGACCGGAGTCCAAGCCGCCTAAGCCGCCTAGCAGCGAGTTGCCCAGACCATTTCCATAAACATTTCCGCCTAAGCCGCCAGCATTAGATAAAGCAGAGGAAGAAGCACCAGACGCTGCGCCTGATCCCAGGCCGCCTATACCGGCACCTAGGCCTTGTCCGTAACCAGTTGATCCTGAAGAGGCCGAGCTAGAGCTCGAGCCTGATCCTTGTCCACCTTCGTTAATGATCATTGTATCGCCGGCACCGCTGTTGCGTCCAGACGCAGCCGCAGCAGCAGCCGCAGCAGCCGCGGCGGCATTTCGTGCACTGTTAGCAGCGATGTTTGCATTTTGGAGTCTTGCATTCAGACTGCTTAGAAGTAAGTCGAACTCAGCTTGTTGAAGAGCATCGTTCGACCCTGGTCCCGAAGAGCTCGATGAACTTGAAGAGCTAGAGCTCGATGATGCACCATTCTCGTTGATCAAAAATGCATCGCCTTTGTTGTTGTTGACAGCAGAAGCAGCGGCCGCAGCAGCGGCGGAGGCAGCGGCCTCATTGGCAGCTTCAGTAGCTCCAGATACCAAAGCTTGAGCAATATTGGCTAAGCCTCCCAAGCTAGATTGTTGCAAGGAACCGAAGGGACCCAGTTGATTGAGGCCACCAAGAGCAGCAGCACTCGATCCTGATGAAGCAGACGCGCCCGATCCTCCTAATCGTCCGTATCCTCCACCTAGGTTTTGTCCAGAAGAGCTTGATGCGCTGGCAGAGCTAGCGCTAGAGCCAGACGAAGCTCCGCCTTGGCCGATAATGACTTGCTTGCTGCCACCGATGCCGTTGTATCCGCTGTTAAGACCAGATCCAAGTGAAGATGAAGATGACGCAGCCGAAGCAGCAGCCGAGGAAGCAGCACCGGAATTACCATTAAGACCGGAGTCCAAGCCGCATAAACCGCTAGGCAGCGAGTTGCCCAGACCATTTCCATAAACATTTCCGCCTAAGCCGCCAGCATTAGATAAAGCAGAGGAAGAAGCACCAGACGCTGCGCCTGATCCCAGGCCGCCTATACCGGCACCTAGGCCTTGTCCGTAACCAGTTGATCCTGAAGAGGCCGAGCTAGAGCTCGAGCCTGATCCTTGTCCACCTTCGTTAATGATCATTGTATCGCCGGCACCGCTGTTGCGTCCAGACGCAGCCGCAGCAGCAGCCGCAGCAGCCGCGGCGGCATTTCGTGCACTGTTAGCAGCGATGTTTGCATTTTGGAGTCCTGCATTCAGACCGCTAAGAAGTGAGTCGAACTCAGCTTGTTGAAGAGCATCGTTCGACCCTGGTCCCGAAGAGCTCGATGAACTTGAAGAGCTAGAGCTCGATGATGCACCGTTCTCGTTGATCAAAAATCTATCGCCTTTGTTGTTGTTGGCAGAAGAAGCAGCGGCCGCAGCAGCGGCGGAGGCAGCGGCCTCATTGGCAGCTTCAGTAGCTCCAGATACCAAAGCTTGAGCAATATTGGCTAAGCCTCCCAAGCTAGATTGTTGCAAAGAACCGAAGGGACCCAGTTGATTGAGGCCACCAAGAGCAGCAGCACTCGATCCTGATGAAGCAGACGCGCCCGAACCTCCTAATCCTCCGTATCCTCCACCTAGGTTTTGTCCAGAAGAGCTTGATGCGCTGGCAGAGCTAGCGCTAGAGCCAGACGAAGCTCCGCCTTGGCTGATAATGACTTGCTTGCTGCCACCGATGCCGTTGTATCCGCTGTTAAGACCAGATCCAAGTGAAGATGAAGATGACGCAGCCGAAGCAGCAGCCGAGGAAGCAGCACCGGAATTACCATTAAGACCGGAGTCCAAGCCGCCTAAACCGCTAAGCAGCGAGTTGCCCAGACCATTTCCATAAACATTTCCGCCTAAGCCGCCAGCATTAGATAAAGCAGAGGAAGAAGCACCAGACGCTGCGCCTGATCCCAGGCCGCCTATACCGGCACCTAGGCCTTGTCCGTAACCAGTTGATCCTGAAGAGGCCGAGCTAGAGCTCGAGCCTGATCCTTGTCCACCTTCGTTAATGATCATTGTATCGCCGGCACCGCTGTTGCGTCCAGACGCAGCCGCAGCAGCAGCCGCAGCAGCCGCGGCGGCATTTCGTGCACTGTTAGCAGCGATGTTTGCATTTTGGAGTCCTGCATTCAGACCGCTAAGAAGTGAGTCGAACTCAGCTTGTTGAAGAGCATCGTTCGACCCTGGTCCCGAAGAGCTCGATGAACTTGAAGAGCTAGAGCTCGATGATGCACCGTTCTCGTTGATCAAAAATCTATCGCCTTTGTTGTTGTTGGCAGAAGAAGCAGCGGCCGCAGCAGCGGCGGAGGCAGCGGCCTCATTGGCAGCTTCAGTAGCTCCAGATACCAAAGCTTGAGCAATATTGGCTAAGCCTCCCAAGCTAGATTGTTGCAAAGAACCGAAGGGACCCAGTTGATTGAGGCCACCAAGAGCAGCAGCACTCGATCCTGATGAAGCAGACGCGCCCGAACCTCCTAATCCTCCGTATCCTCCACCTAGGTTTTGTCCAGAAGAGCTTGATGCGCTGGCAGAGCTAGCGCTAGAGCCAGACGAAGCTCCGCCTTGGCTGATAATGACTTGCTTGCTGCCACCGATGCCGTTGTATCCGCTGTTAAGACCAGATCCAAGTGAAGATGAAGATGACGCAGCCGAAGCAGCAGCCGAGGAAGCAGCACCGGAATTGCCATAAAGACCGGAGTCCAAGCCGCCTAAGCCGCCTAGTAGCGAGTTGCCCAGACCATTTCCATAAACATTTCCGCCTAAGCCGCCAGCATTAGATAAAGCAGAGGAAGAAGCACCAGACGCTGCGCCTGATCCCAGGCCGCCTATACCGGCACCTAGGCCTTGTCCGTAACCAGTTGATCCTGAAGAGGCCGAGCTAGAGCTCGAGCCTGATCCTTGTCCACCTTCGTTAATGATCATTGTATCGCCGGCACCGCTGTTGCGTCCAGACGCAGCCGCAGCAGCAGCCGCAGCAGCCGCGGCGGCATTTCGTGCACTGTTAGCAGCGGTGTTTGCATTTTGGAGTCCTGCATTCAGACCGCTAAGAAGTGAGTCGAACTCAGCTTGTTGAAGAGCATCGTTCGACCCTGGTCCCGAAGAGCTCGATGAACTTGAAGAGCTAGAGCTCGATGATGCACCATTCTCGTTGATCAAAAATCTATCGCCTTTGTTGTTGTTGACAGCAGAAGCAGCGGCCGCAGCAGCGGCGGAGGCAGCGGCCTCATTGGCAGCTTCAGTAGCTCCAGATACCAAAGCTTGAGCAATATTGGCTAAGCCTCCCAAGCTAGATTGTTGCAAAGAACCGAAGGGACCCAGTTGATTGAGGCCACCAAGAGCAGCAGCACTCGATCCTGATGAAGCAGACGCGCCCGAACCTCCTAATCCTCCGTATCCTCCACCTAGGTTTTGTCCAGAAGAGCTTGATGCGCTGGCAGAGCTAGCGCTAGAGCCAGACGAAGCTCCGCCTTGGCCGATAATGACTTGCTTGCTGCCACCGATGCCGTTGTATCCGCTGTTAAGACCAGATCCAAGTGAAGATGAAGATGACGCAGCCGAAGCAGCAGCCGAGGAAGCAGCACCGGAATTACCATTAAGACCGGAGTCCAAGCCGCCTAAACCGCTAAGCAGCGAGTTGCCCAGACCATTTCCATAAACATTTCCGCCTAAGCCGCCAGCATTAGATAAAGCAGAGGAAGAAGCACCAGACGCTGCGCCTGATCCCAAGCCGCCTATACCGGCACCTAGGCCTTGTCCGTAACCAGTTGATCCTGAAGAGGCCGAGCTAGAGCTCGAGCCTGATCCTTGTCCACCTTCGTTAATGATCATTGTATCGCCGGCACCGCTGTTGCGTCCAGACGCAGCCGCAGCAGCAGCCGCAGCAGCCGCGGCGGCATTTCGTGCACTGTTAGCAGCGATGTTTGCATTTTGGAGTCCTGCATTCAGACCGCTAAGAAGTGAGTCGAACTCAGCTTGTTGAAGAGCATCGTTCGACCCTGGTCCCGAAGAGCTCGATGAACTTGAAGAGCTAGAGCTCGATGATGCACCGTTCTCGTTGATCAAAAATCTATCGCCTTTGTTGTTGTTGGCAGAAGAAGCAGCGGCCGCAGCAGCGGCGGAGGCAGCGGCCTCATTGGCAGCTTCAGTAGCTCCAGATACCAAAGCTTGAGCAATATTGGCTAAGCCTCCCAAGCTAGATTGTTGCAAAGAACCGAAGGGACCCAGTTGATTGAGGCCACCAAGAGCAGCAGCACTCGATCCTGATGAAGCAGACGCGCCCGAACCTCCTAATCCTCCGTATCCTCCACCTAGGTTTTGTCCAGAAGAGCTTGATGCGCTGGCAGAGCTAGCGCTAGAGCCAGACGAAGCTCCGCCTTGGCTGATAATGACTTGCTTGCTGCCACCGATGCCGTTGTATCCGCTGTTAAGACCAGATCCAAGTGAAGATGAAGATGACGCAGCCGAAGCAGCAGCCGAGGAAGCAGCACCGGAATTACCATTAAGACCGGAGTCCAAGCCGCCTAAACCGCTAAGCAGCGAGTTGCCCAGACCATTTCCATAAACATTTCCGCCTAAGCCGCCAGCATTAGATAAAGCAGAGGAAGAAGCACCAGACGCTGCGCCTGATCCCAGGCCGCCTATACCGGCACCTAGGCCTTGTCCGTAACCAGTTGATCCTGAAGAGGCCGAGCTAGAGCTCGAGCCTGATCCTTGTCCACCTTCGTTAATGATCATTGTATCGCCGGCACCGCTGTTGCGTCCAGACGCAGCCGCAGCAGCAGCCGCAGCAGCCGCGGCGGCATTTCGTGCACTGTTAGCAGCGATGTTTGCATTTTGGAGTCCTGCATTCAGACCGCTAAGAAGTGAGTCGAACTCAGCTTGTTGAAGAGCATCGTTCGACCCTGGTCTCGAAGAGCTCGATGAACTTGAAGAGCTAGAGCTCGATGATGCACCGTTCTCGTTGATCAAAAATCTATCGCCTTTGTTGTTGTTGGCAGAAGAAGCAGCGGCCGCAGCAGCGGCGGAGGCAGCGGCCTCATTGGCAGCTTCAGTAGCTCCAGATACCAAAGCTTGAGCAATATTGGCTAAGCCTCCCAAGCTAGATTGTTGCAAAGAACCGAAGGGACCCAGTTGATTGAGGCCACCAAGAGCAGCAGCACTCGATCCTGATGAAGCAGACGCGCCCGAACCTCCTAATCCTCCGTATCCTCCACCTAGGTTTTGTCCAGAAGAGCTTGATGCGCTGGCAGAGCTAGCGCTAGAGCCAGACGAAGCTCCGCCTTGGCCGATAATGACTTGCTTGCTGCCACCGATGCCGTTGTATCCGCTGTTAAGACCAGATCCAAGTGAAGATGAAGATGACGCAGCCGAAGCAGCAGCCGAGGAAGCAGCACCGGAATTGCCATAAAGACCGGAGTCCAAGCCGCCTAAGCCGCCTAGCAGCGAGTTGCCCAGACCATTTCCATAAACATTTCCGCCTAAGCCGCCAGCATTAGATAAAGCAGAGGAAGAAGCACCAGACGCTGCGCCTGATCCCAGGCCGCCTATACCGGCACCTAGGCCTTGTCCGTAACCAGTTGATCCTGAAGAGGCCGAGCTAGAGCTCGAGCCTGATCCTTGTCCACCTTCGTTAATGATCATTGTATCGCCGGCACCGCTGTTGCGTCCAGACGCAGCCGCAGCAGCAGCCGCAGCAGCCGCGGCGGCATTTCGTGCACTGTTAGCAGCGATGTTTGCATTTTGGAGTCTTGCATTCAGACTGCTTAGAAGTAAGTCGAACTCAGCTTGTTGAAGAGCATCGTTCGACCCTGGTCCCGAAGAGCTCGATGAACTTGAAGAGCTAGAGCTCGATGATGCACCATTCTCGTTGATCAAAAATGCATCGCCTTTGTTGTTGTTGACAGCAGAAGCAGCGGCCGCAGCAGCGGCGGAGGCAGCGGCCTCATTGGCAGCTTCAGTAGCTCCAGATACCAAAGCTTGAGCAATATTGGCTAAGCCTCCCAAGCTAGATTGTTGCAAGGAACCGAAGGGACCCAGTTGATTGAGGCCACCAAGAGCAGCAGCACTCGATCCTGATGAAGCAGACGCGCCCGATCCTCCTAATCGTCCGTATCCTCCACCTAGGTTTTGTCCAGAAGAGCTTGATGCGCTGGCAGAGCTAGCGCTAGAGCCAGACGAAGCTCCGCCTTGGCCGATAATGACTTGCTTGCTGCCACCGATGCCGTTGTATCCGCTGTTAAGACCAGATCCAAGTGAAGATGAAGATGACGCAGCCGAAGCAGCAGCCGAGGAAGCAGCACCGGAATTACCATTAAGACCGGAGTCCAAGCCGCCTAAACCGCTAAGCAGCGAGTTGCCCAGACCATTTCCATAAACATTTCCGCCTAAGCCGCCAGCATTAGATAAAGCAGAGGAAGAAGCACCAGACGCTGCGCCTGATCCCAAGCCGCCTATACCGGCACCTAGGCCTTGTCCGTAACCAGTTGATCCTGAAGAGGCCGAGCTAGAGCTCGAGCCTGATCCTTGTCCACCTTCGTTAATGATCATTGTATCGCCGGCACCGCTGTTGCGTCCAGACGCAGCCGCAGCAGCAGCCGCAGCAGCCGCGGCGGCATTTCGTGCACTGTTAGCAGCGATGTTTGCATTTTGGAGTCCTGCATTCAGACCGCTAAGAAGTGAGTCGAACTCAGCTTGTTGAAGAGCATCGTTCGACCCTGGTCCCGAAGAGCTCGATGAACTTGAAGAGCTAGAGCTCGATGATGCACCGTTCTCGTTGATCAAAAATCTATCGCCTTTGTTGTTGTTGGCAGAAGAAGCAGCGGCCGCAGCAGCGGCGGAGGCAGCGGCCTCATTGGCAGCTTCAGTAGCTCCAGATACCAAAGCTTGAGCAATATTGGCTAAGCCTCCCAAGCTAGATTGTTGCAAAGAACCGAAGGGACCCAGTTGATTGAGGCTACCAAGAGCAGCAGCACTCGATCCTGATGAAGCAGACGCGCCCGAACCTCCTAATCCTCCGTATCCTCCACCTAGGTTTTGTCCAGAAGAGCTTGATGCGCTGGCAGAGCTAGCGCTAGAGCCAGACGAAGCTCCGCCTTGGCTGATAATGACTTGCTTGCTGCCACCGATGCCGTTGTATCCGCTGTTAAGACCAGATCCAAGTGAAGATGAAGATGACGCAGCCGAAGCAGCAGCCGAGGAAGCAGCACCGGAATTACCATTAAGACCGGAGTCCATGCCGCCTAAACCGCTAAGCAGCGAGTTGCCCAGACCATTTCCATAAACATTTCCGCCTAAGCCGCCAGCATTAGATAAAGCAGAGGAAGAAGCACCAGACGCTGCGCCTGATCCCAGGCCGCCTATACCGGCACCTAGGCCTTGTCCGTAACCAGTTGATCCTGAAGAGGCCGAGCTAGAGCTCGAGCCTGATCCTTGTCCACCTTCGTTAATGATCATTGTATCGCCGGCACCGCTGTTGCGTCCAGACGCAGCCGCAGCAGCAGCCGCAGCAGCCGCGGCGGCATTTCGTGCACTGTTAGCAGCGATGTTTGCATTTTGGAGTCCTGCATTCAGACCGCTAAGAAGTGAGTCGAACTCAGCTTGTTGAAGAGCATCGTTCGACCCTGGTCTCGAAGAGCTCGATGAACTTGAAGAGCTAGAGCTCGATGATGCACCGTTCTCGTTGATCAAAAATCTATCGCCTTTGTTGTTGTTGGCAGAAGAAGCAGCGGCCGCAGCAGCGGCGGAGGCAGCGGCCTCATTGGCAGCTTCAGTAGCTCCAGATACCAAAGCTTGAGCAATATTGGCTAAGCCTCCCAAGCTAGATTGTTGCAAAGAACCGAAGGGACCCAGTTGATTGAGGCCACCAAGAGCAGCAGCACTCGATCCTGATGAAGCAGACGCGCCCGAACCTCCTAATCCTCCGTATCCTCCACCTAGGTTTTGTCCAGAAGAGCTTGATGCGCTGGCAGAGCTAGCGCTAGAGCCAGACGAAGCTCCGCCTTGGCTGATAATGACTTGCTTGCTGCCACCGATGCCGTTGTATCCGCTGTTAAGACCAGATCCAAGTGAAGATGAAGATGACGCAGCCGAAGCAGCAGCCGAGGAAGCAGCACCGGAATTACCATTAAGACCGGAGTCCAAGCCGCCTAAACCGCTAAGCAGCGAGTTGCCCAGACCATTTCCATAAACATTTCCGCCTAAGCCGCCAGCATTAGATAAAGCAGAGGAAGAAGCACCAGACGCTGCGCCTGATCCCAGGCCGCCTATACCGGCACCTAGGCCTTGTCCGTAACCAGTTGATCCTGAAGAGGCCGAGCTAGAGCTCGAGCCTGATCCTTGTCCACCTTCGTTAATGATCATTGTATCGCCGGCACCGCTGTTGCGTCCAGACGCAGCCGCAGCAGCAGCCGCAGCAGCCGCGGCGGCATTTCGTGCACTGTTAGCAGCGATGTTTGCATTTTGGAGTCCTGCATTCAGACCGCTAAGAAGTGAGTCGAACTCAGCTTGTTGAAGAGCATCGTTCGACCCTGGTCTCGAAGAGCTCGATGAACTTGAAGAGCTAGAGCTCGATGATGCACCGTTCTCGTTGATCAAAAATCTATCGCCTTTGTTGTTGTTGGCAGAAGAAGCAGCGGCCGCAGCAGCGGCGGAGGCAGCGGCCTCATTGGCAGCTTCAGTAGCTCCAGATACCAAAGCTTGAGCAATATTGGCTAAGCCTCCCAAGCTAGATTGTTGCAAAGAACCGAAGGGACCCAGTTGATTGAGGCCACCAAGAGCAGCAGCACTCGATCCTGATGAAGCAGACGCGCCCGAACCTCCTAATCCTCCGTATCCTCCACCTAGGTTTTGTCCAGAAGAGCTTGATGCGCTGGCAGAGCTAGCGCTAGAGCCAGACGAAGCTCCGCCTTGGCCGATAATGACTTGCTTGCTGCCACCGATGCCGTTGTATCCGCTGTTAAGACCAGATCCAAGTGAAGATGAAGATGACGCAGCCGAAGCAGCAGCCGAGGAAGCAGCACCGGAATTGCCATAAAGACCGGAGTCCAAGCCGCCTAAGCCGCCTAGCAGCGAGTTGCCCAGACCATTTCCATAAACATTTCCGCCTAAGCCGCCAGCATTAGATAAAGCAGAGGAAGAAGCACCAGACGCTGCGCCTGATCCCTGGCCGCCTATACCGGCACCTAGGCCTTGTCCGTAACCAGTTGATCCTGAAGAGGCCGAGCTAGAGCTCGAGCCTGATCCTTGTCCACCTTCGTTAATGATCATTGTATCGCCGGCACCGCTGTTGCGTCCAGACGCAGCCGCAGCAGCAGCCGCAGCAGCCGCGGCGGCATTTCGTGCACTGTTAGCAGCGATGTTTGCATTTTGGAGTCTTGCATTCAGACTGCTTAGAAGTAAGTCGAACTCAGCTTGTTGAAGAGCATCGTTCGACCCTGGTCCCGAAGAGCTCGATGAACTTGAAGAGCTAGAGCTCGATGATGCACCATTCTCGTTGATCAAAAATGCATCGCCTTTGTTGTTGTTGACAGCAGAAGCAGCGGCCGCAGCAGCGGCGGAGGCAGCGGCCTCATTGGCAGCTTCAGTAGCTCCAGATACCAAAGCTTGAGCAATATTGGCTAAGCCTCCCAAGCTAGATTGTTGCAAGGAACCGAAGGGACCCAGTTGATTGAGGCCACCAAGAGCAGCAGCACTCGATCCTGATGAAGCAGACGCGCCCGATCCTCCTAATCGTCCGTATCCTCCACCTAGGTTTTGTCCAGAAGAGCTTGATGCGCTGGCAGAGCTAGCGCTAGAGCCAGACGAAGCTCCGCCTTGGCCGATAATGACTTGCTTGCTGCCACCGATGCCGTTGTATCCGCTGTTAAGACCAGATCCAAGTGAAGATGAAGATGACGCAGCCGAAGCAGCAGCCGAGGAAGCAGCACCGGAATTACCATTAAGACCGGAGTCCAAGCCGCCTAAACCGCTAAGCAGCGAGTTGCCCAGACCATTTCCATAAACATTTCCGCCTAAGCCGCCAGCATTAGATAAAGCAGAGGAAGAAGCACCAGACGCTGCGCCTGATCCCAGGCCGCCTATACCGGCACCTAGGCCTTGTCCGTAACCAGTTGATCCTGAAGAGGCCGAGCTAGAGCTCGAGCCTGATCCTTGTCCACCTTCGTTAATGATCATTGTATCGCCGGCACCGCTGTTGCGTCCAGACGCAGCCGCAGCAGCAGCCGCAGCAGCCGCGGCGGCATTTCGTGCACTGTTAGCAGCGATGTTTGCATTTTGGAGTCCTGCATTCAGACCGCTAAGAAGTGAGTCGAACTCAGCTTGTTGAAGAGCATCGTTCGACCCTGGTCTCGAAGAGCTCGATGAACTTGAAGAGCTAGAGCTCGATGATGCACCGTTCTCGTTGATCAAAAATCTATCGCCTTTGTTGTTGTTGGCAGAAGAAGCAGCGGCCGCAGCAGCGGCGGAGGCAGCGGCCTCATTGGCAGCTTCAGTAGCTCCAGATACCAAAGCTTGAGCAATATTGGCTAAGCCTCCCAAGCTAGATTTTTGCAAGGAACCGAAGGGACCCAGTTGATTGAGGCCACCAAGAGCAGCAGCACTCGATCCTGACGAAGCAGACGCGCCTGATCCTCCTAATCCACCGTATTCTCCACCTAGGTTTTCACCAGAAGAGCTTGACGCGCTGGTAGAGCTAGCGCTGGAGCCAAATGTTGATGCACCTGGGTTAACGACGATTTTGTTAATGGGGACCCCATTATAGCCATTGTTAAGACCAGATGCAAAAGAAGATGAAGCCGCCGAAGCAGCTGATGAAGCAGCCCCGGATACCCTCTTTATTTGTTCTTCTTCTTTTATTATTCTTTTATGTCCTTCACTATCTGTTTTCACTACATACATTACGACTTCTACGTTTGCTTCATTGTTTTCATCAAAGTTTGCATCGTTATTTATTACTTCATAGTTCGATGATTTGGTATATTTATTTCCCTCCTTGTCGTTTATTTCAGAGCTTGTATTGTTATTATTATTCGCGAATATTCTTAATAATTTGTCATCATCAATATTTTCATTAATAAAATTTGAAGATGCATACTGGAAAAAATAATATTTAATATATTAATGTTATATTATATTTTTAAGAACGATGGTGGTAACTTATATGTATAGAACTCAAATGTGCTCAATTTTTAGTGTAATAAACTTGCAGAATTTAATTTAAATCGGTCAAGCCGTTTCGGAGAAGTTCTCTTATAAACACTGTGGCAAGAAGTTTTTATATATAATAAATAATCTCATGATATGCTCAGTATGCCATAACAGTGTTGAATGGTTTTCTTTTTCAACGGTTACATCCTTTACACTAGAAACCATTTGAACTTTACTTTTTTAGGTTCCGTAATACTCAAGGAACCTTTATAGTTTCGCTCTGTCCATCCGTCTGTCTGTCTGTCTGTCTGTCCGCCCTTATAGCTTCTGCAGTCCTACTATCCTACTCATATTATAAACGTAAAAGTTTGTCAGAATGGTTGGAAGTATGGATGGATGGATGGATGTTTGTTACTCTTTCACGTAAAAACTACTAAACGGACTTTGATGAAATTTGGTGTAGTAATAGTTTAGGCTCTGGATAGGCTATTTTTATGTCGGAAAAGTACAGCATTCTCGCGGGATACGCGATACTAATATTTACGCGGGCGAAGCCGCGGTAAGAATAAAAAAAAGGAATTTATATTTATAAATGGATGAAATTTGGTATAGTTACAGATTGTGTAAAGATCTCAGTTTTAACATCATAAAATAATAATAATTTTATATTTTAGGGGTGGCTGGAGATACATGTGAAGTGGGGATGGATTTATTTTTTTCATTCTATCTCATCGTGTGAGGTATCGTTGAATAGGTAAATAACTGTTTTTAAATAAAGGGAAGGTTTTATACATGATTTGTTAAAAAAGTTAACTATTTTCGACTAATCGGCCTCCAAAGAGTTTTATAAGTTTTAGTAAAGACCATAACAATTTAATAATATAGAAAAAACTTACTTGGAGTGCACAGCACAAGATCACGAAGGTTGTAACTCTCATGTTTTTGAGAGTGGGAACCACACTGATGATTTTCATAAAATTTTGAAACCTTTTATACAAAAACTTTGAATAAGAATGACGTAAATCAAAACATTTGTTTGAAAAAGTATTTAAATATTGACATAATTATCGATTATTATTTAGATATCTTATTTAAAACCTGTACATGTGGTGTTGTTCAATTCGAAACAATAAGCACAAATTAATGAATACCCATTGTTAAATTTTGCAAAAATAATTGTTACATTTATTTATTGTATATTTAATATCATCTCCCAATAGGTAAATTATAATTACAGGTACGAGTATAATTTTAGTAAGGGATTTAGATAAAAACATAAGGTAAACCTAAAGTGTAGTTTTCAAACTCAGCTATATTTTTTGTTGTTTCTTACTAGAAATATGTAACACGAGTTAATTATGACAGGTAATCGGTATTCGATAAACATTTTAATATAGCAAAAACAAATTACATTCAATAAAATACAAAAAAAATATTAAAACTAATCAATGCACATAATTATAATAATTATGTTTTAAAAAATTATAACATTTTATTACTTTTATAATAATTAAATTATTATAAAACACAACAATGAACTTGTCTCTGTTATCGATATAAAGTAAACAGAAACAAAACTTCCAAATGAACTATTCGACTTATTAGGCGATTGTGAAACCGGCCCATAATATTCTTTATGAAAATTAATTTGGGCAATATTGGATAACCTTTGGGACCGAAATGCTCTAAGACACACTTTTGGGCTGGTATTTATTAACCTTAGAAATAATTCCTATGGATTTTAAACGGTTTAATGTCCAATATTTAGTACTACCTATTTAAATAATTTTGAGTAAGCAACAGATATTTACGAAGTACCTATTAAAAATTATGTATTATATTGATCACCTTTAAATTCTTAATAATAATGAATTTTACCCGCGGCTCTGTTCGGGTAAATAAATGAGAGTGCCAGGTGAACACTGTACTTTCTCAGGAAAAAGTAACCTATGTTTTATTCCAGAGCCTAAACTATAACCATACAAAATGTCTCACGACGGCCTCTTGACGACCGTTGACGACCTCTGTGGCTCAGTTGGTTGAGCGTGTTGGTGCTCAAGCCGGAGGTCACGGGTTCAAATCCCGCCGAAGAAACAAAAAGTTTTTCTGTGTTCCTGGGTCATGGATGTGTATTAAATATGTGTATAATATAATAAAAATCTTAAATATGTGTAAAAGTATAAAAGTATTAAATATATTTCCGTTGTCTGGTACCCGTAACAAAAGTTCTTCGAGAACTTACCACGGGATCAGATTGATGTGGTGTGAAGCGTCCATAGATATTATTATTATTATTTCATCAAAGTCCACCCTCACGTAATTTCACATTTATAATATTAGTAGAATATAGTATTTTTTGAAAATACATACTGTAACTAAATCAAAGAAATAGGAGTTTCATAGAACTAAAACTAAAATCGAAGCCGTAGGCAGCTATTTGTCTCACCAAACATCAAAGGCAAAATCAATAAGAGTGAAAGAGAAAGCCATCTCCATGTCTATACGTTTTTTTCGAAGGTTGGCTTAGCTTGGAGTCCAAATTGGAGTCCAATTTTAGACGTTGGATTTACGACTTTATTGCTCTAACAATAAGTGACATTTTGAATTAGTAGCAGTAGATGTTGCCTGAAGTTAGCTACTGACAGCTAATGTCATTTGTTTACGTGTGCATTATTGTGCATTATGATACAAGAAGAAGAAGAAGCAAATCATGAATTTATAGTGTGTTATTTGGTAAAAAACTCTGTTTATATTAAAAAGTCTTATTAGAAAACAAAGCTGTGCTCAAATTAATATGGCCCGTTTGGTGGAGGGCTGTAAATCACACTCTGCGAGGAAAGAAAATTGTGAAGAAGTTTTAACTTTTCACCGGTATGTTGAGAATTGTTTTCAGGTTATATAAATACAAGCAATTACACTGAAGTTATTATATTCTTGTAGATAAATGTGTTTATTGTCCATTATATGCGGATTTCAACAATATATAATAGAAATTTTTGTATAAATTTCAGAGGTTGTGTATTTACATAGTGATGTTTTGGATATCGATAAACCTTCGAAAGAGAAAATATGTTAATCTAAAAGAAAAATGTTTTCCCTACTTTATATTTACCAAACACCATACAATTATACAAATTAGTAAGATCTAAAATATAAACTAAGTGATAATATACATAATATAAAATAGTGTGGTGTACTTTTTTATTACTTATAATTATTAATTAATAATTCCTGTACATAATGAAGTTACGGTTGTATATATCATCACAAAAACATGTCACAAATTTTCAAATCTAACTTTGCTTTTTGGTTTTGCAGGGAATTAGGTGGCCTTTTGCAAGGATACTTCTATGTTCTTTTTTAATTGACCAGAAAACGGGCAGACTGATCGCCAGACGGAGAGCGATTACCGCCACTTATATATACTCGCAATAGAAGGAGTCACAAGTACGATCCCGGTCTTTAAAATCCATACCCCTTGAGTATCCGGAGACCGTGGTATTTATCTGGTCCACGTGGACCATTCGTGCCAAAGCATGGCTCCCCCACGTAAACGGGCTGCTGTGTGTTGTTGTGTGCTCTGTTTTCTTCACATACTTAGCTCCATGCTGACAATATGAGAGCTTTTTGGTGTTGTGGTAACGTGTAAGCTAATAAATGATGTCCAATTGTTAATAAATAATAAATATATCTATTAAAATTTCCTTTTTTCATTTATCTTTCCACGTAGGTACCCCAACTCAAGGGAGAAATGCATAAAGTCAAAACTCGTCATAAAAAGTCTATACTTACTGTTTATACATTAACCAGCTGTATCAAGGGAAAAGTATCCTATGTTTTAATCCAGAGCTTAAACTACTGCCATACCAAATTTCATTGAAATCTGGTCAATAGTTTTTGCGTGAAGGAGTAACAAACATCCATCCATACATCCAGCCATTCTCACAAACTTTCATGTTTATAATAGTAGTAGGATATAGAACTGACAAGTCGATTGGACGATAGCCTGCATAGTGTGTGGGTGTATAGTTCAAGAGACTAGCTTCCCCAACATACTTCTGTTTGTTGTAGACAATACTGCATAAATTCGTTTTTGATCGACTGATAATTTATAAATCACTTTAATCATTCTATCTATTGGCTGCAAACTGCATTTAAATTCATTTAGTAGTTTAAAAGATCTAAGCGAACATAAAGCGGAATAAAATACTTCATTTTATACTATGAAAAGATTAACATTTTCATCATCATTTTGTTTTTTATCGACACAAAATGCCGACTAGGGACTTCACTGGCGGACGGGAATATTTACATATGAAGTTGCTGATAAATTCGAGCATGGCAACTTGTAACCAACTTCAGATGGCTGATCTGTCTGAAGTTGGTTACTTATGTTCAAAAGCTGTGACTGTCTACAAAAATTGTAAGTAACGAACAACTAGATATCTCTTTCTTTCTCATTGGCATGTGTCGTATAGGGGGATAAGGTACGATATATGATTTTCCTCTTGCTAATAGCCTTTACTCTTTATACTCTATGAACTAAATATACATATTATTATTACTATTACTGTTATTAGGTAGATAGGTAGCATAATAATATGTTAAGCATAAGGCAATAATAAAATTCCCTGCCAAAAAAACATAGCAATGTATATATCTATAGTTTTTTATTTGCAGGCGCCTGCATTTAAACATTTAAATAAATTTAATTACAGTACCTTTGTCTCGGTAAGACTCAAGAACGGATGGACCGATTTGGCTAATTCGTTTTCTTAAAATAATAATTATTGTTTCCACGAATGTTCAGTGATGATGTAAACGATGAGAAATTGCTGGGGAATACCAAAAACGACGATTGAATTTTCCCATAGTAACTTCAGTATTCACTGTGTTCAGTTTATTGAATAAATGAATATTTATTCCCATTTTAACACTAATTACACTTCCACATTATGAATAACTAGCTTTTGCCCGTGGCTCCGCCCACGTAAATACATTATCCCGCAGGAACACTACTTTTTCGAGAAAAACAAATATCATATACCTATATACCAAAGGACAATTCTCAACAAGTATGGGAAAAGACCTAGAGTGAACATATACAGAATGTAGTTGAAAACGTTATTGATATTTAGTGAAATAATATTGTAAACATTTTACTATTAAATTCGATGGCTTAGTATGGGATATTGCTATTTGTTTTTAATAGGGTTGATATTTTCGAGTATGGAAAATATCGTTGATTTCGGCTCATCAATATCATATTCTCTGGTACCAAAAAGTAACAATAGTAATAAATCATATTATAATAATTCTTTATTCGCAGTCCTACTAATATTATCAATGTTAAAGTTTGTGAGGATGGATGGATATTTGTTCCTCTTTCATGAAAAACTACCGAACAGATTTTGATAAAATTCGGTATGGTAGTAGTTTGGGCCCTGGATTAAAACATAGGCTACTTTTTATCCCAAAAATATACAGTGTTCGCGAGGGATACTGTATTTTGGTTAAGTACTTACTTACAAAATGAAAATGCCGTTTGAAGTTATTATTATTATTATATTTGTATGAATATATGTATTGTCCTCCGCTCTGGTTATAAAGGAATGTACGCTACAATGAATTTTAACACACGTACTCACGGGTGGAAATAGCTTAAACGTGTTTGGCAGAAAGAGAAAGATAGAATATTATGGTTTACTAAATAGCTGTTCAAACTTCTTGGAATACGTGATAATAATAATTGTGCACTTTTTTAAGTTACTTGTGTTTTCATTTCATGCAAAAACATGTACCTATCCTATTTTTTAACATACTTATTGTTACTTTTATTCTCTTGGAAGAGTGAGTAGCGTTATTAAATAACATTTTTATTTACTTTACATCCAATAGTAAACTCAAACAACGATATTTTCGATACTCGAGAAAAAACACCCCTAAATAAATAGCAATGTCCAATACTTAGCCATCGAATTAAATAGTAAAATGTTTACAAAATTATTTCACTAAATATCACTAACGTTTTTAACTACAACCTGTATCTGTTCGCTCTGGTTTTTTTTTTTGCATTGTCCTTTCATAAAAATCGGTTCAGTGGTTAAAGCGTAATGAGGTAACAGACAGACAAACATACACACTTTCGAATTTATAATATTAAAATTAAACAAAAAAAATGGCAAATCCAGAAAGTGCATGCCTCACACGCGTTTTATAGTACCTATAATCAGACAACCGTAAAATGAAATATTCTATTAAAAAATATTAATATCTTTTAAACCATTCAGAGTTTAATAACGCCGAGTAATAGGGCTCGTCCTTAGGATAAATAAAACGTTTCCACGTTTAAAAAAAGATTCAACTCATTTCATTGCCAATATTTTTCTTAATCGATGAAACAGACGCACAGACCTACGGACAGCGTTATTTTTTTATTATTTCATTTTCTATCACATAAATTAAATTGTGTAGTTGTAAAAACATTCATTTTTCTATAAGTTTATTATTTAATTTCGGGTATTTCAACAGATTTATGTTGTGAACTTGTCATAACGCGGCCTTTAGAGAGTAGAACACACCCGAGGCGTGCAAAAAAGGAAAAAAAAAAGTCAGAAAAATTATAAAATAATATTTTAAGAAAATGTATATTATTCCCAAAAAAATTGAGTGATGATACCCTCATCTTCACTCAAGCTATGCCAGCGAGAGTCACTGCTGTCCCTGGTCTTCTATGATTTCATTATAAAAAAACCTTGTTGCGTGTACTTTTAGATTTTTCATAAAAAAAAATTCCGCTGTTAGACGCGAGGCGTGCTTCGAGGTTTGCCTGAGGCTTGGACTGCTAGGCCGTGGGTGGTTGCCCACACCGCCCACGGCTTGCATCGCTTTTGCTAATATGGAACGTTAAAAAGCTAGTTATATACTTTTTGTATCCAGAACTATTTTCAGTTTTATTGGGTAATACAATAGTATCGAAAATCAAACTTACAATCATCAAGTTTATTAATTGCTGTCGTATGTTCGATTTTCAGCATTATTAAATTTAATAATGCTGAAAATCGAACACACGACAGCAATTAAAAAAATTGACGCTTGTAAGTTTGATTTTCAGCTCCATTGCCCTTTGAGTATCTAACCATACGGAGAAGCCATTGTCAGGCGTTCCCCGCTGCCAAATGTTCGAGCCCTCCGGTCGTGACGGTTGTATAAAACTAGTTGCTGCGCGTTTTTGACGTATTCGGAAAATTACAGCGAGGCGGAACGAACCGGAGCAAAAAATGCCGGCTTTTTCCTGCAAAAACAGATCGGAAACATCAAATAAACAAAAGGATGGTGTTACTTTCCATGTGTATGTATTATTTTGCCTAAATATTAACAATAATTGCGATAAATTAGCAAAAATCCAAAAATTTTACGCGATGAATAAATGTGGCTACCAGTGGCGAAAGGTTCCTATAACTCCATTCCTATCGGCTTCCCTAACGGCTTACCTTTTGACGACCCGCATGCAAATCCCTACCTATTATAATAAACAGGTTACGGCTTCCCTATGAAGGAGGACCAGCCTTCGCCACTGGTTGCTACTAAATCGTACAACATCCAAATTTAGGGTAGCTCCGCCCGCGTAAATGTACTATCGGCTATCCCGCGGGAATACTCTACATTTTCGATATAAAAAGTAGCCTATGTTTTAATCCAGAACTTAAACTACTACCGTACCAAATTTCATCAAAATCCGTTCAGTAGTTTTTGCATGAAAGAGTAATAAGCATCCATCCATCCATCCATACATCCAACCATCTATCCATCCATCCATCCTCACAAATTTTCACATTTTATACTATTAGTAGATGAACGTATGGATGTTCTTTAATATTGTAAAACATACTTTTGTTCTAGCATCAATAGTTTCCGCAGCGCATGCGACGAAAGATGTTTTATGGCATTTTTTACACCTTGGGTTACGTTACTAAAGTCTTAGTAAGGATCCCTAATCTTTACTAGTAATAAATATAACCTATGTTACTCAGGGTGAATGTAGCTTTCTAATGGTGAAATAATTTTTGATATCAGCACAGTAGTTTAGTTTGTTATAGGGCATATCTACACAAAACTAATACACTTTAAAAACAAATAAATCTTATTATATACTTAAACTTAGTTTTTTTTGTAACAAGTCCTTGACAAACTTATGGGGTACTTGCTCACATCTCGTAGCTTTCTCGCATGCACAACGATTTCAAAAATATTAATTTTGAGAAATGTAGTACCCCTAGTAAAAGAAACAAGAGCATGTCAGGACATGTCTAAGAAGGTTTCCGTAACTATCAACGCGCAACAGGCTTTATAATAATAATAATAATTTATTTATTTTCAATCACATATAGATATAAATGTTAACTGATTATGAGAACTTAATAGTACAGTTTATGTAATTACTCAGTAGATAGCGTTGGGAGCTGTACTAGTATAAACTGTGACACAGTTCCCAGCGTCCTCCACTCTGGTACATTATATATCAACTTAAACATAAAAATCAGAAGGTAGACAAAAACAACTCCAGATACTACTACACAGTTTGTTTAACTAATAATCTTTAAAATAACTTTCTTTGAATTACTTCAAAAAATATTGTCTGATTTCGCTCAAAATAATTTTCCTAAAGAATTTTTAGCATAATCAATCAACATGGGAACTTACAAGTTTCTATCTCCGATAGTTTAGAAATGCCAGGAAGATGACCAACTTATAAACCATTATATAGACCGATTACTCGAAAATGGTTGACTTTGTAAAAAAGTAATTTATGAAATCTTACTTTAAGGCGCAAATAGCCCCTAAAGCTTAAAAATCGCTCAGTTTGAGTCCTAACTACTCCGAAAAATGGGAATAAAAAAATTAAAAAAAATATACATTTCACACTTCAATCCTTCATCTTTAATATCATCGTTAATTTTTTTAATACGACGAAGATTAATATTAAATAATTTAAAATTAAGTAGCCCTGTTTTCAGATTTCTTTTTCTATCTACTTACTACCTACTACGGCTATAAAGATGGTTCTTTTACGAAAATGTGAAGAATATATTTATCTAACATTTCATCGTTGGGTTTTTCGAAATACCGTTTTGTTTTCAAAAAATACGTAAATAACTATTATTTTGTGAAAATATTCGTAAGCGGTGCGTGCGCGGGCGCGTGGGACAGTGAGCCGCTGACTTTCGTACGAGGAGGTTGTGTCACTCTCCGCGGTGCCGCTATTTCGCAATCGTTTATTTTACTCTTGAAATAATAGGGAACAACATGCCGTAAAAAAATAAATTATGAAAACCTTAGCGAGCACTCTGCCTGCGATAGAATGAAAATGTTCGATTGTTGAATGTACTTTTTTATTCCTTCAACTTCTTACTTGAAATTATAATAATATATTAATATAATATTATATAGTATATATTATAGTATAATATTTTATTATATATGTACTTGTAAATTTCACAGAAAGTGTATAGTTCTATTTCTATGACGACCTCTGTGGCTCAGTTGGTTGAGCGTATCGTTGCTCAAGCCGGGGGTCGCGTGTTCAAATCCCGCCGACGGAACAAACAGTTTTCTGTGTTCCTGGGTCATGGATGTGTATTAAATATGTGTATAATATAATAAAAATCTTAATTATGTATACCTATAGTATAAAAGTATTAAATATACTTCCGTTATCTGGTACCCGTAACACAAGTTCTTCGAGAACTTACCACGGGATCAGATTGACGTGGTGTGAAGCGTCCATAGACATATTATATTATTTCTGTTTTAATTGTCTATTTAGTATATCAACGCTTTGAGGTATATAGTTTATGAGGTAAAAATGCCTAAGCGACATTTATTTATTTATTTAACACACATACAACTACCATTACAGACAAAATCCAATTCGATAGCGTAGGAAAGCACATTCATATTTTATAATATAATACATATTATGATATTTCCAGTTTAAATAATAATAATTGATAAAAAATAATAATTAAAGAAATAATAATTAAAGAAAAACACATATGACGCATAAATTTAGTAAACTTTATAGAAGAGTGATTTAAAGTTAAAATTTTTAGAAAAAAAAATCATTAAAAATCACAAAATAGTCGGATTTAGATGGTTTTAACATACATCTATATATCAATAAAATACAACGTGTATCTTATTTTTATAGCAATTTTTGATATTAAAACGAGTCATATAGCTTTCGAATTACAGGCAGTTTATGTCGCTTAGGTAAAAAAGTCCTAGTTCGAAAAATAGGTAAAATTATCTAAGCTATCAACGAAAGTTATGTAATAGCAAGTAAAATTGCCTAAATTTTATTTTAAAGGTTTTCAGCAACATGTAAAAATAGATAAGCTATAGATACATTTTCTGTAGTAACAGGTAGAAATAACTAATTCCAAACACTTAAAAAAAATTATAGGAGTATTCATCTAAATGGCCTAAGAGATTATAAAATAAAACAAGATAATATAAGTTACATAAATGTTGCTTCCATTAAGAATTTTCTACGGCTAAAGTTATCTTAGTAAATTTATTATTCAATGACATTGTAAATTTTTGCTCCTAACTGACAATATTTTCCTTCTTCTTGTTTATAAAGATTAATTGCAGTTACTAAAACGAGCTAATTTTGATCTTGAAATAATAAAAAGTATAGAAATATAAAAACTCAAGGCCTAGGATTGAAGCCCATTGCTTTATACTTAAGCTGCGGCCCCATTCCTTGAGTTCTCTCTTGGTAGTGCTGGGAGATATTCCAAATACCGATTCTGGGCATGACACCGTGACACAATTGGCCCAAAGCCTACCCAGCTCATCCGCGGTTTTGTTGCCGGAGATGTTGCCGTTGCCTAGAACCCATACCAGACTGATGCTGTTGTCTCGTCCTAGCATGTTTAGCGTTTGAACACAAGCCATAACTTATTTAGATGAAAGAAGAAGGGGCAAAAAGTCCCCATCCTTGTAGCACTATAAGACATAATATATCAAATGAAAGGGCTTAAAAAAGTATCATTTTATTGTATGACGAAAATCCTCTAAACCATGGGAGAAAAAAGTTAATGAGGGTTAAAGGTTAAAAAAGTTTAAAAAAATCATTCTGTATTATTGCACCGTTTCATAGTGTTGCTACTATGGAACAATTTTTGAAAAGTAATGGTATACACTAAACTTTAGAAAAGTGTTATATTTTGATAAACTGCCTCATATTTTGATGAAATGTATGGAATGATAATAAAATACTAAAAATAAGCTCTTTCCTCAATTTTTTCGCACATAATTACTTCTGGAAATTGTTTCTTACTTGCAACGCTATCGAATGGCGCAATAATACAAAATGTATTTTTTCCTAATTTGCGGGTTCGAATCCTGGCCTGGAAAAGTGGTTTATGTAAAATCAAATAATTCAGATAAAACAATTACATTAAAATACATATAATTAAATAGCAAAATTAATTTTCAAACGATTAGGTACAGAAAAAAAAGATATAGTCCATGGTAAATTATTCTTCTGGGCGTTGTAAAAGAAGTCAAAAAAAAATTAGCAATAGCAATTTAGCCCTACGGAATATCGAGTCCGACTTGATGAAAACTTAAACTCTTGAAACATGAAAATTTTTAATAACTCAATTTTCCTAGACAGGATTCGAACCCATAAATTATGAAAAAAATACATCCTTTCAATAGTATCGCAAGTAAGAAACAATTTCCATAATGTAATTATGTGCGACAAAATTGAGGAAAGAGCTTATTTTTATCATTTTATTATAAAACCTGATGATGAGTTAATCGAAACCGGTCGTGTTTATATATAAATTATTATAAAAATCTGAATAAAGTGGAAAAGTGTGTATAAAAAGTTGTGTGATATTATTATCTCAGAAACCTCTTAATGTTCTTAAAATGTCTATGTAAGGTCAGATTGGGGAAGACCGTCTACAAGGCAAGACCGTCTGCACGCAATAACTTAAATTTATGAATAGCTATGCAGCTTGAATTGACAGTCGGTAAAACATTATCATACTTTGGTTAAAATTTATAATCATAGATGTCGCTGGCAACACTATGATGGGAGAAAATTTGCCGCCATTTTTATTTGGGTTTTGAAGGTCCATTAAATATGAAAACAAGAATTTCATATGACTTTTAACTTTATTATCCTACAGTTAAAGTGCATATTTGAAGGTAAAATACACTTTATAGATATAGGTTGGTATAAATACATATAACATACCAAGTGACGTGTTAAATGTCAATAGACGGTCTTGCCTCCAATAGCACGGGAAGACCGTCTGCACGCCGAATTTTAAAAAAGGGTTTGTATTTGAAATATGTGCTATTATATTGTAATTTATGTAGCACAAAATTGTTACTGTTAATATGTTTCAGCACATGGAATACTTAAGATCGGTCTAGAACATACCAAATATTTGTTTTATTAAATTGAGTAAATTTTTCAATGAAGTATGCCGGTGTTACCCAACCTGACCTTACCTAATTATATCTCCCCTTTTCGTGTAGGTGTACCCAAAAATTATCTTCATTTATTTTAGCATTGTGTTGACGTGATAAATAAACTTACCCATTCAAAGTTTTATATTTCAAGCACCACCGTTTGGATGGACAGACGGACGGGCGGACGGTCGGTCGAACGGAAGGACATGACGAAACTATAAGGACTCCGAGACATGAACTACGGAACCTTAAAAAAGGAATAATAATGAAACCACGCCGATTTCAGTGACTGTTGCCAGTGTAATTGAAAATAGACCAGCTATAGGAGCTATTTTATTATGTCCAAGTATGTGCGCAAAGTTTACTCCCATAACCTAGTATATTGATATTTACTACTACCGACAGGACCAACTAGCGAAACATTAGGCGCATAAATATAGAAATATATTTAGCAATGTTTGCGTTCATTTATGTTCCCACACACTATTAATTTAATACTTTTAGTTACATTTTGTCAGTTTTATAAACACTCAGATCATTTAGCTATTTATTCCTGTCTATAAATTCATATGTATTGGAATTTATTGATACTCATGCGACATTTTTGATTTCGTATTGTACCTTAGCGACGTCAGATAATATTTTGGGTACAGGAAAAAATTAGATTTTTTTTCGTCATTCTTGAACATTTCAAAGAAAAAAAAGGTATTCCCTTTTTCGTATAATTTTATTTGTCATAATAATTTGGCATAGGGTCAGGTTGAGGAAGACCGTCTACAAGGCAAGACAGTCTGCACGCAATAACTTATATTTATGAATAGCTATGCAGCTTGAATTGACAGTCGGTAAAACAATATCATACTTTGGTTAAAATGTTTAATCATAGATGTCGCTGGCAACACTATGATGGGAGAAAATTTGCCGCCATTTTTATTTGGGTTTTGAAGGTCCATTAAATATGAAAACAAGAATTTCATATGACTTTTAACTTTATTATCCTACAGTTAAAGTGCATATTTGAAAGTAAAATACACTTTTTAGATATAAGTTGGTATAAATACATATATAACATACCAAGTGACGTGTTAAATGTCAATAGACGGTCTTGCCTCCAATAGCACGGGAAGACCGTCTGCACGCCGAATTTTAAAAAAGGGTTTGTATGTGCTATTATATTGTAATTTATGAAGCACAAAATTGTTACTGTTAATATGTTTCAGCACATGGAATTGTTACATAACATGATAATTATTTAAGAGCATGTTATGTCAATGCCAAACTTCGTACTGTCACTTTGATGCCTATGATTGTTTATTCAGTTAGCCGAAAGGCTATGTATAGTATAGACATGTATTAGTATGCTCCTCTGTTATATGAGTTATATATTAAATGTATCTGTTGTACGTGTAGTAATAAATCAACATATTGTGATGCTATGATTTGTATCATTTGTATCTCCATGTAACTTATAAGAAGAATCCCCAAGATATTCAACGTAGAGATCCTGGCTGGAACATCAAACATGGTGTCAGAATCAGAACCTGAAGCTAAAATATAATAAAAAAGAAAAACAAAATATTAACCGAAGAGTGGGTACTTCAACAACAACTTCTGCGGGTGTGGCGTTTTCGAAAAGAAACGGTGGTAAAAAAAGAAAAGTGAAGACCTTACAATGGCTGGAAACGGTGTACAAAAACTTGAAATATCTACCGAAATTATCAACAATAATGCTGAGAATTTCAAGAAATGGGCGCAATCATTCGAAATATATCTACTGGCATCGGGTACAGAGAAAACTGAAGACAGAAGAAAAATAGCGTTAATGCTACATTCCATGGGAGAAAAAGGTCTAAATATCTACAATTCCTTCAATTTGGACCTAGATAAAGCTACATTTCAAGAGGTCAAGACAAAATTCGTCGAGTATTTTGAACCCAAGAAGAATCTGACGGTAGCAAGACACAAATTTTTTACGTTGAAACAACGCATGAACGAGTCTCTGGACAACTTTCTTATGGAATTGGAAAATGCAAGTCATGCCTGTGAGTTTGGTTCGCTCCGCGATTCCCTAGTAAGGGACATCCTTATTGCGAATATGGCCACAAACTTCTCGCAATTTCGTCAGAAACTCCTACTAGAGCAAGATTTGACCCTAGAAAAAGCCAAACTTTTGTGTAGAACCCTCACCATGGCACAAAAAAGCGAGGAATCAATGAATTCAACAGACAAGAAAGAAGAAGAAGCCACAGTATACAAGATACACAGAAGTCGTCGGGCCACTTCATATCAGAAAAGAAGAAAATCAAGGTCTCCGTCGCGCCAAGGTCAACCGAGATCAGCCACACCTGGATCCAGAGCAAAATGTGTGAAGTGCAACACAGCCCATGGTCCGCGCAATTGTCCAGCTTGGAAGCACAGATGCAGGTCATGTTTTAAATATGGACATTTTACCAATTTGTGTTTTAAAAAGAAGAATAGTGTCAGGAATATAGCTTCTGAAATAGGGAAAATGGGTCTCGATGATGAATCGAGTGTTGCTCAAAACAATACTCATACTGAGAGATTCACTATTGGGGCGTTATTCAATATTAAAAACATAAATTCTCAAAATACCAGTACAAATTTGATTAAAGAAAATTCCTGGCATTATTTTTTAAAAATAAACAATAAGAATGTAGATTGTATAATTGACACTGGGGCAGACATAAATATGATATCTTATAAATTTTTTAAAGAATTAAATCTTAAATTTGATAAGCAAAGCAAAGAGCAGTGTAAAAAATATAATGTCTATGCTTATGGTGGAAATAGAGTTCCCATATTGTCAGTGTCAAACATATGGTGTAATTTTGAAAACAAAACAGAACCTGAATGTATTACTTTTGTGATAACTAGTTTAGATTGTCCTACTGTGATAGGCTTGCCCACTTGTATAAAGCTAAATTTAATATTAAAAAAATTCAACTTAAAAATAGATCAAAAAACTTGTGACAAAATTGTAATCAAGTATAATGATGTGTTTCAGGGTCTAGGCTGTCTCCCATACGAACACAGAATAGTGTTAAGAAAAGATGCTGTGCCGTGCATAGATCCACCCAGGAAGGTGCCATTTGCTCTGGTGGAGCCGTTGCGGAAGGAGCTCGAACTCATGGAGGAATTGGGGATCATCCAGAAAGTCCATGAACCAACTCTCTGGGTGAGTAGCTTAGTTATTACCATGAAAAAGTATGGAGGATTAAGAGTTTGCCTAGATCCTAGAAATTTAAATAAAAACTTATTGAGATGTCATTATCCCATTAAAAATATTGATGAAGTATAGCTCTACCAGAATCTGATGGCATTTTAAAAAAAATAAAAAATGTGATTTTCATATGGCAATGTCAAGTATGACCCGTCAAATCAAAGTACGTGATCTGTCAACCGCTGCTAAAATTTTGTGATTATGTTCTTGGAATTTGTTGTTTTTGTGAAAATATCCAAAAAGGCAATTCGATCTCAAGCGAGAAATATTGTTTTCTATGTCTATAGTAAAATACAGAAAGAAGAAGGTGTAAATCGAACTCAATCTTATAATTTAAAGTTCGTGGTAGAGTTGACCGGTAAGTTAGAGTGAGTTGTTTTGATACTTTTTTTATATTTTCTTAGGTAATTATTGTGACTTCTTTAAATGTGTTTCCAGTACTACAATAAGGTGAATCGTAGCTGATGGCACATCGAATGATGGTTTGTTTTCCATGCCTGGTAAAAGGAGGAGAGGAGGAAAAAAGAAAATCAACATAAGACAGTTTCGATTTATAGTTGATTAATGATTAGGAATAAAGTAAACGAGTTCTATACAGTTCGGAAGGAAATTCCAACATTAAATAAACTGTTGCCAATTTAATTGTATGTTATTCGTAATAAATAAGTATATAAAGTAATTCACGATTGATTTATTTTTCATGAAATATCATTATATTACATAGTATAAAACAAAGTCCCTTTTTTGTCTGTCCCTATGTATGCTTAAATCTTTAAAACTACGCAACGGATTTTGATGCGAGTTTTTAAAATAATAGTCTTTAACTCTTTAAGTATTTAATAGTCTTTAAGATATTATAAAATTATGGTAAAATTTATATTCAAGTACTTATTATGTAACTATATTATCAAGTGGTCGCGCATGTCGTATCGAGGTGATAGGGTCCCATTTTTAACAATTTGCATTGGGCAAACCTAAAAACATGTTCAATATTGTATCAGTAGTATTTTGCTGTAAGTAGGTAGAGAATTATTCGCCGAAGTAGTTTTTTCTCCAAGAACACTATTCCACGCGGGCGAAGCCGCGGGCAAAAGCTAGTTTTCTATATTATACACCGAACATTCTTCATACAGTCTTATTATAATTCATGTTCAATAATACTAAAGACATAATTAAATATTAACCAGTATCAAGATCGTTTAATCCAATTTCCCCAGTATTGCACACTACAATTTTTTTTCCCCTATTTGCCATGAGATTCTGGTACACCTATAAGGTCTAAATTGTCCGGAGCCTCATATTTCTCACATTTAGATGCATTTTCTGGATTTTATAATATAAAATTAACTAAAGAGAGCAGTGACCTTTGTACTTTTCAAACTCCCTTTGGTAGATATAAATTTTTGAGATTACCTTTCGGAATAAGCACGGCAACAGAAATTTTCTATAAAACTATGATAGATTTATTCGGAGACATTGAGGGAATAATAATTTGGTGTGATGACATTTTAGTATATGGGGAAACAATTGAAATACACAATAAAAGATTAGAAATGTTTCTTGACAGAGCCAGACAGATGAACTTGAAGTTAAATAAGTCAAAATGCAAATTTCTTTTAGAAGAAATAGCATATTTGGGTTATATTTTTAGTAAACAAGGTATAAAAGTTGATCCAGAGAAAGTTAAAGCTATAAAAGACATGCCCATTCCTAAAAATATAAAAGATTTACAAAGATTTTTGGGCATGGTAAATTTTTTAGGATCCTTTATAGAAAATTTAGCGGATAAAACTAGTATCTTGAGAAATTTGCTTAAAAAAGATGTAGTATGGCTATGGGATGATAATTGTCAGGAATGCTTTAATTCATTAAAAGAGGTCATATCCAAAGCGCCCGTGTTAGCTAATTATGATTGTAACTCACCTTTGACTTTGTCGGTAGATTCATCAAAGAATGCTGTCGGTGCCGTCATTATGCAAAACAAACGTCCCATTGCGTACAGTTCAAGAACGCTTACAAGCTCACAACAAAATTATTCTCAAATTGAAAAGGAGTTGTTTGCTATACAGTTTGGATGTAATAAATTTCACCAATATATTTATGGCAGTAGAATAACTGTACAAACTGACCATAAACCGCTTATTTATTTATTTAAAAAACCTCTTCATGAAGTACCTGCTAGGCTACAAAGAATGATGCTTTCATTGCAAGGCTATAACTTAGATGTGATACATGTACCTGGTAAATATATGTACATAGCTGATACATTATCACGAGCATCACTTAGTGATATCTATATACCTGAATATGAACAAGACTTAGAGTTTCATGTAAATTCAATTTTTTCTAACATATCTGTGAGCAAGCCATATTTGAATTTAATATTAACAGAAAGTAGTAAAGATGAATCATTAAATTTGCTTAAATCTTACATTCAAAATGGTTGGCCTTCCAGCAAAAACAAAGTAGGCTGTTCGGTGAAACCATATTGGAATTTTCAAAATGAAATACATATAATGAATAACTTACTATTTAAGGGAAATAGGCTTATTATTCCTAAATCTTTGCAAAAACAGATATTGGATAAGATTCACTGTGGTCATTTGGGTATAAATAAAACGCTAAATGTTGCTAGAGAAACAGTTTATTGGCCTAATATAAATGTAGATATTAAAAATTTAATTGATCAATGTTTAGTATGTGCTAAGTTTAAGCCAAACACAACTAATGAACCGTTGCAGTGCTATGAGATGAGTTACCTGCCTTGGCAACAAGTCGGTGTAGATTTATTATATTTTGACGGTGAAAATTTCCTTGTTTGTATGGATTATTATTCCAAGTATATTGAGCTAGCTTCGTTGCACAAAAATTACACTGTAGACAATGTTGTCAAACACCTAAAGTCTTTCTTTGCTAGACATGGAATCCCAAAATCATTGATATCCGACAACGGTCCACCATTCAACTCATGTAAATTCAGATCTTTCCTTGTTGATTGGGATGTTGAGCACATAACTACTAGTCCTTATTGGTCCAGATCCAATGGGCAAGCTGAGAGCGCTGTAAAGATAGTAAAAAATATTTTAAGAAAATGCAAACAAGATAATTCTGATATATATTTGGCTTTATTACATTATAGCAACACGGCTAAAGGAAATTTTCCTAGCCCCGCGAAGTTATTAATGTCGAGAAATTTGAGAATAAACTTACCTATTATAGAAAATAGATTAAAACCTGAATTTGTAAAATTTTCAACATACGAGAGGTGTTATAAACAAAGCAGAGACAGAATGTCTTTTTATTTTGACAGGAAGGCTAAGCAAACGTCATATTTCTTTCAGCCAGGGAATGACATTTTTTTTAAAAGAAATCCCAAATCCTGCTGGACGCCGGGAATTATTAAAGAGAAATTGAAATGCGGTAGATCTTATTATGTAGTAGATTTAAATGGTACTGTTTATAGGAGGAATAGAGGACACATTAGACCGAGAAAAAGTGACATAACAAACAAAAATCCTTCTCCTTCTTTTTCTGGTAGTGAACTGAGCGCTGGCAAAAATAACAGTGTGGTTCCCCTAATGGATATTGTTGACCCCATGAGTTCGGCATACCTCGGAAACGGTCCTGTTCAAAATTGTGTTAATGATGATAACTGTGTTCCTATGGAGAGTCCAGCCAATAACAATTATGTAACCAGATCTGGTAGAAATATAAAACGTCCTAAAATGTATATGCATGAAAAGTTTGATTAGTTATGTATAGTAGTAAGTTTCTAGTTGTATAGTTCAAAATATTAAGTTGTATTCTTCTTGAAAAGGGAGGTGTTACATAACATGATAATTATTTAAGAGCATGTTATGTCAATGCCAAACTTCGTACTGTCACTTTGATGCCTATGATTGTTTATTCAGTTAGCCGAAAGGCTATGTATAGTATAGACATGTATTAGTATGCTCCTCTGTTATATGAGTTATATATTAAATGTATCTGTTGTACGTGTAGTAATAAATCAACATATTGTGATGCTATGATTTGTATCATTTGTATCTCCATGTAACTTATAAGAAGAATCCCCAAGATATTCAACGTAGAGATCCTGGCTGGAACATCAAACAGGAATACTTAAGATGGGTCTAGAACATACCAAATATTTGTTTTATTAAATTGAGTAAAATTTTCAATGAAGTATACCGGTCTTTCCCAACCTGACCTTACCTCTCTTGGCATAATTTTGTTACGCATACTATAACTTTGGCATACTACATCATTAGGCATAAATATAATTTAGACTAATATTTTTTGTCCTAATTTAATGAGGCATAACTCGTAAGGCATAATTTTTCTTGTCATAATAATACTTTGGTATAATTGCTTTTTGGCATAAACTCGTTAGGCATATTTTTTTGTCATAATAAATTCAAGTAATTCTGTCACAAGGTACAAATATGCATAAAATGGAAGTACATAATAAAACAGGGATAAGGTAATTAAACGCATATTTATATTTATGCTTTTTAATATTAAGCATAAAATATAATTATTCTTAATTAATATAATGCGTAAAAAATGTATGCCTTTTATTAAGTATGCCTAACAATTATTATGCTCTTATGCGAAAAAAAATTATGCTAAGAAAATTATGCCAAATGAATACTATGCGAAACTACTATTAGGTCAAATGAAATTATGCCAAGTAAAATTATGACATATGATTTTATGCGAAAAAATAGGGAACCAAAAAAAATATCTAACCGACATACTTAAAAACAAAAGTTAGAAATAAAAATATCTACATAGCACGAAAAGTAATTGTGTCAAATATGTAAAACTATCTTTACGCCAATATTGTTTTATTTCACTATGGGTAAAATTCTACAAGTTGCACTTTCGTAAAATAATGGTATCAAATTAAATGCACTGTAAGGACAATTCACAAATAATTTGTATGAAGAAAATGTACAAAGTGTCCACGAAAAGAATTTTTTAAACAAGTAAAAATATTTTTGTGCAAACAAAAAAGTAAAAACATAAAAATAGACTGTTGATTTTTAAAATTCTTCAAAATATCCAAGTGAATTTTTTTTATAAATCGCTTTTTGTTGTCGCTTAGTGAACATAACATTCATGATTTTGTATAAATTTCACTATATCTAAGCGACAAAAAAATCGTCGTAGGAAGACGACGATTAGACCAATCGACGCAAAAAAAAATACAAACTCATTGATATTTAAACTAATTTTCGGTATTTTTGTCGCTTAGGCATTTTTACCTTTCAAAGGTCGATATGAAACTTCTTTTTTAGGAAAGCGAAAAAACACCTAGCGGATATTTTAGTGATTCTGTCAATAGCACTAAGTATTGCATTTTGGTGGGCGTAGAGGTGGAAAATGAAATCAAATATCATGGGTTGGAAAGCCGCATTGCCTACCAAATAATTTCTAGATTTCGGGAATATCCTCGACCGGCTTCTACAGAAGAAGGAGAAGCGGCTAATACATTCTACGTTTTTTCTTTGCTCCCAGACCAGAAATAAATTAATATTTTCAAGTTGCATTTAAATCAATCCTAAAGTCGTATAAAAGGGCCGTTCCACAGTTTATAATTTGAGTCGCGACGCGGAGATCGCTAGCGCAGCGGGGTGTATGCGGGTGGCGCGGCGCGCGGCGGGAAGTGTTAGGCCACGCCCGAATCTGTGACGTCAACTACGTATATTTTCGCCTTAATTTTAAAAACCTATAAACTATACAAAATTTCATTTATATAAATTCATAATCACACATGCTAGAAAGACGGACAGACAGACAGACGGATAGTCAGGGCAAATTTATAAGGGTTTCTTGAGTATTACGGAATGCTACAAATTGGTTGTACGCACCAGCCTCTCCGCAACTAAGATATTCGCAACACTGCTAAGAATGCTAAAACTCTTCTTCACGCTGGATGACGCTTCCATTTTTGCATGTTTCAACATTTGAATACTTATTTACTATAAAATACTGAGCGAAATTATAAATTAAATATTGTAGGATATACATAATAGATATAATTTTTAAAATTTACTTTTGCCACACAAATTAGTACTAGCCGAACTCATCGATAGTAAAATATCGATAGTGTCAAGCACTAGCGGTGCTTGAATAAAAATGACATTTCTCGCACACTGACAGGCTGTTTATTCATTGTAAACTAAGGCTGGGACTATATGCTCCGGAATCCGGAACACCGATGAAAATTCGGAACATTGAAAGTATAACTCTGTGTTATTACAATAAAGTTCAAAATAGGACACATGTGTGTCGAGTCAAATGTCAATGTCATAATAGGCCGCGCACGTGTTCGATGCACAGGCGTGCGCGCGTCCGCCACGGCGCGGCGCGCGGTCGCTCTACGCAGCGGCGCAACGCGCAACGCCGCGCCCGACGCGTTCACGAGCGCAAGTACGCACGCCAGCGGGCGTACCTACTCGAGTGTCGTGTCGAGCTGTCATAGTTATTATTAGTGATGTAACGAATATTCGCATTCGCATTCGCACATTTTTGTATATTCGCATTCGCAAAATTTTTGCGAATGTTTTGCGAATATGAATATCAGAAAACAAAAGCAAATGTGCGAGTTTCTTACGCCGGTTCTTCTTGCCAGGCTAGTTTCCGAACCGGTGGTAGGCATCATTTAGGACAATTCTTTAAGCGTTATATCATAACCTACATGGAAATAAAAAAAAATAGTTTAAGTTTGAGTGAGCGGAGCGGAATGAATGACGCTTTATTTAGATTTTAGATCATAGATGAGTTCGTATGAACTCGGCAATACTCGGAAGATACGAACGTAACGAACCCATAACGAACCTTGTCCGAACGCGACTGCGCGACAAATTGGCGCCAAATATGAACAAAAACTGAATATTCGCATTCGCATTCGCATTCGCGAATGTCGGTAGCAGATATTCGCATTCGCATTCGCATTCGCGAATGCTAAAAAAGAGACATTCGTTACATCACTAGTTATTATAATAATAAAAATAATAATAATAATATCTATGGACGCTTCACACCACGTCAATCTGGCCCCGTGCTAAGTATCCGAAGAACTTGTGTTACAGGTACCAGATAACGGGAAGTATATTTAATACTTTTATACTATACATATATTTAAGATTTTTATTATATTATACACATATTGAATACACATCCATGACCCAGGAACACGGAAAAACTTTTTGTTCCTTCGGCAGGATTTGAACCTGCGACCTCCGGCTTCAGCACCAAAGCGCTGAACCACTGAGCCACAGAGGTCGTCAAACGTCAATCAAATTAAATTATTATAATAACTAGCTGGTGCCCGCAACTTCGTTTGCGTGGAAATAGTAAATGGAAACGAAACACCTTTTACCCGACCACGTCGAAGCTAACAGTAAGGATAATGATTTTTGCTTATTAATAATAACTCCCCACACCGATCTCGGTGACGGTGGCTGGTTTCATTGAAACCAGGCCAGTTACGAAGGAGTAATTTTATAGTGCCCAAGTGTGTGCGCAGTACACAAGAGCACTCTCTCTTCCGTTACTCTCATAATTCAGTGGGACGGATAACCGACACGACTGACGAGAGATCAGGCGCAGGTCCGACTTTTTACATACCCATCCGACGCATGGATCATCTTTCTTGTCAGATAATTAGGTGATCAGCCTGCATTGTCCTAACCAAACTTGGAAACAACTTTTTTTTGTCGTTCCAATGCGGAAATCGAACCCACGACCTCCGAGTCGAGAGTCAACGCTCTAACCACTTGACCACGGAGGCTGTTATTTTTTTTTTTTGCTTATTACCTGAACCTCAATTCTCGTATTTAAAGTAGATAATTTAAACAGTCAATTTCACTTTGTTTGGATTGAAAGTGTAGCGTCATGTTACGATGAACGGATTTTATGAAGTTTCGACCAATCAGAGCGCGTTTCACGTTGGTTTAACGTTCATAAAAACACCTATTGGGAGTATAAGCGTATCGGGACTTGATTGTAATTGTATTAATGCAGGTTTTATTTAGCAGAATTGGCCCTCTGACTGCAGGTGTTTGGTATCAAAATAAAGAGATTAAAGAGACCATTCTAAGAATATACAACACATATAACATCTATACATATAAAATCCTTTGTCCTGAATGACTGACGGATCAACGCACAGCCTAAACCGCTGATCGTAAAGACCTGAAACTTGTAGGGCTTGCTCTTTGTAATGTGTAGGGATCCGATAAGAAGGGATTTTTCGAAATTCGACTCCTAAGGGGGTGAAAAGGGGGAAAACAGTTTGTATGGGGTGGTATGGGGAAACGTGATTCCTTGGTCCAATCTACTTCATATTTTGCACAAACATTATGTAACAGAATTTATGGAATTCGTGTATCATAGTTTATTGAAATTCGTCGCTTAACGGGAATAAAAAGGGAAAGAAAGTTGTTTGGGAGCGATTTGCTTTAAAGTTGATATAAATACTCCTTAGTACTTTTGATTTAAAGCTCCCACTCACAAGAAATCGATCGATAGTCTTTACAATTTAAACATTTACTGGATTCGTAGTTGCAAGTAAATCGGTTTAGATAAAAATTGAATATAGTCTGAGATCCTAGGACCACCTTACTATACTTTTTATATGAAACTTGTATATATACGCGTAAATTTTGTTCCAACTTTTGACCCCCACCGCAAAAACTAGCTGGTAGGTCTTACACTAATCATTTTGTGTAATAGTTTGTCGTTAGCAATTTACTTTCAAATACGAATTAATTTCCGATTTGATCGAAGCAATCGATAACCCGTGAATGGGCAGCTTTATTTTTATTTTGACATATTATATTGTCATCATGTTAAAAATAAATCTGACAAGAATTCGAAAGTTAATTTGATGAAAATCTTACTCTGAAAAACTAGCCACTTAGATATTTGCGATTGCAGCGTTTAATATATTCAGAATACATATATTATATACTATTTCAGTAGAATATTTTGAGTGTATGATTAAATTTCTTTCGCTTTTGTTGTTATCTATACTAATATTATAAAGAGGAAAGATTTGTATTTTTGTGCGTATGTTTGTACTGAATAAACTCAAAAACCACTATGCCGATTTTCAAAATTCTTTCAACATTAGAAAGCTACATTCACCCTGAGTAACATAGGCTCTATTTATTACCAGAAAGATTAGGGATCCTTACTAAAACTTTAGTAACGTAACTCAAAGTGTGAAAAATGTCATAAAAACATCTTTCGTTGCATGCGCTGCAGAAACTATTGATGATAGAACAAAATAATGTTCTACAATATGAAAGAACATCCATACATCCATCCATCTTTACAAATTTTCACAGTTATAATATTATTAGGATGGTTGGATGACTAAAATGTTCGTTACTGAACGGATTTTGATGAAATTTGGTATGATAGTAGCTTGAGCTCTGGATTAAAACATAGGCTACTTTTTAACCCGAAAATACAGTGTTCTTGTGGGTGTGTCAGAGTTCAGTGTATTTACACGGGCGCAGCCGTGGGCAACAGCTATATATTATAATATAAAGTAACAACGCCTGACTGATTCATCAACGCCGAGGCAAAACTACTGAAGCTAGAAACGTAAAAGTTGGACCGTGGCTTCCTTTTATGACGTACTAGCGACCCGCCCCGGCTTCGCACGGGTAGTAACTACTAACTTATATCTATTCTGTGGCACGGGTACAATACTGATACTAATACTACAGAATGTCACCCACTTCGCAACGGGCCGTGCAGCAGAAATCGTAATATTTTAATTTCGCCATAACTTCAAAACCAAAAGTCCAATTTTAATCGTTCAAAGACCAAATATTATCTACATAAACTGTACTTAGTGATTAAATAATTTATTTTGATAAGGATTAATAGCATTAGTAAAATAAACGCGTTTAAATATAGTCCAAAAAAAATTCAAGATTTCTAAATAAAAAAATGGTTGTTGTGCCTCACTCGACATAGATAGGTATAGTGTGTCGCGGACTTTTTTGTAGATATTTATAAGATCTACAATTAATTAGAACATTATATGGTTCTATCTTTTATAGTATAGGCAGCGTACGCAAAATGAGTAACTTTTCTGGTTGATTTTTTACACCTTGTGTTCGAAAACCCCAAATATCTTACGGAACCCTATTTTTTTACAAAATAAAATTTAGCCTATGTTACTCGTAGATAATGTAGCTTTCGAATGGTGAAAGAATTTTTGGAATCGGTCCAGTACTTTTTGAGCCTATTCATTACAAACAAACAAACAAACAAACAAACAAACATACAAACAAAGTTTTCCTCTTTATAATATTAGTATAGATAGGTCCACTAAGAAGTAAGAAGGGGTATCCTTCCTTTTGCCTTCGCCGTAGTCGGGTAAAAAGCGTTTCGTTCCCATTTACTAATTCTACGCAAACGAAGTTGCGGGCACCAGCTAGTATTATACTAAAATAGTCAAGCTGCTCAAGCATGTGTTTGACTTTGAAAAAAGACGTTAATACCCCGTTCATCGCTTAAGGGGTTGAATATAGAAAAATCATAAAACATGTGCTTACTTATTTTCTTATAGGACTACATTTACAAAGTTCTAAGCCGAAATTCTCATTAAAAATTTTCCCCATACAAAGTTTAGTACCCATTTTTACCTCTTAAAATATCAAATTTGATATTATGAATATTGAATTAGAGTTTTAGTAAATCATACCAAGGAGCACGATCACGAAATTCCAAACATGAACACAAACAAAAAAGATACATACAATCGTTGATAGCTTTTTACCTATTTAAGAGGTTAATTTTGTAAAATCCCTTCTTAGTGCGCCTATACTTCACATAAGGAAGCCTCGGTCCAAATATTACGTTTCTAGCTTCAGTAGCTTTACCTCGGCGTCGATTAAAAAAAAAAGACTTTCACACCCCCGTTCATCCCTTTATATTTATAAAATGAATATCGAAAAATTATCAAATACACGTTAACCTATTTTGTTTAAGCCGAAATTCTTATTTAATATTTTTTCTCCGTACAAAGCTTATTACCCCTTTTTACCCCTTAAAACGTAGAATTTTAGAAAATTTTGAATTAGAGTCTTAGCAAATCATGCCAAAGAGCAATATCACAAAATTCCCAACAGATCAGACCACAAACAAAAAAGTTACATAGAGTCATGTGGGGCAAGTGTGCGCACTTAAGGTTTGAAGTGTCATAAAAACAAAAATGTTAAATTCTATAAAACAAAAGGAGGCTAATTGGTTAGAGTACTTATTAATCAACAAATTAAAAATAGAATGAATATTCAATGATATCACATATTCTTGAGAAATAAGCAAAACAAACATAGTCAAAATGCGTACATTTACCCTACACTAGGGGTAACTGTGCGCAGTATTGCGGGTAAGTGTACGCAACATAAAATAGTCTGAATTTTAAGCTATCAAGATAATTAATCTACGCTATCATACAGTCAGGCTAAATAAAACATTTATACTTTCTTATTATACTAATAATTACCATTAATCAACAATTTGGCTTTAACTAGAACTCAATAACATCATTCTTTGACTTAAACTAAACTGTGAATGTAAAGGAACACACAAGGAAAACATAATGATACTAGCCTTTAAAACAATTATCACGAACAAAGGTGCCACCTTTAAAGAGGGTAATTTTTTATTTGAGTCTTTCTTTTAAATCTAATCTTATCTTCTTGGTAAATTTTTCTTCTACTTCCTTTTTTTTGTTCCATTTCTAATGTATAAGGGCTTTCAGTGGCAATGACTGACTTTTTTCCTCTCTTACTCTACCTATTATGATGTGGCCTTTGGTAATTCTCGAATGAATGATGCGCACACTTGCTCGACAAGCGTAAGCGCACACTTGCCCCAAAGCATCAAAACGAGATTCGGTCAAAATTGTTCACGATTGCGTTATCATAACCATTCAAACATTACCACTAGTTGCACTACATATTACTCAGTTATCGATAGTATAAAGCAAATTTTAATACATTATTTACTTCAACAAAAGATTAAACGCCAAATTTTGCAAAATATCGTAAAGTGATGGTGTTTGAAAGAGATGAGGCAGTGACAGACTGCAATATCGTGATTGGAGATGAACAAATTGAACAGGTGAATGATTTTGTGTATCTGGGTTCAAAGTTTACAAGAGATGGAAAGTGTGCGAGTGATATTGAAAGAAGAGTGAATGCAGGAAACATGGTGAATGGAGCTTTGCACTCCTTTATGAACAGTCGGAAGGTGTCTAACAAGGCTCCTTTGGCTGTGCATGCGGGGGTGTTGGTTCCGACACTCATGTATGGAAGTGAAAGTTGGGTATGGCAGAAGAAACATGAAAGCAGAATAAATGCAGTTGAGATGAGAGCATTAAGAAGCATGATAGGAGTTAAACTGGGTGACAGGATAAGAAATAGTGAGATAAGGAAACGTTGTGGTCTGAATGAAGATGTAGTGACAAAAATTGAGAAAGGTATGCTGAGATGGTTTGGCCATGTTCAGAGAATGAATGAAGAACGATTGACGAAAAAAGTGTATAATGCGAGTGTGAATGGAAGTGCTGGAAGGGGTAGACCTAGGAGGACGTTTCAAGACCAAATCGGGGACGTCTTGAAAAAAGGCCAGGCCAAGAGTACCCTAAACTGAAGAGCATGTATGAAGGGAATAATGAAAGTGGATGAAGCAAAACAAGTATGTAAGGATCGTAGCAAGTGGAAAGAAGTGGTCTCTGTCTACCCCTACGGGAAAGAGGCGTGATAATATGTATGTATGTATGTATAAATTTATTTTGTTTCAAAACCTATTACCACTGGTCTAATAGTTATAAATCTACTATCTACTAATTATTATTTTTGTTGTAGGTATACAACTAAGCATGAGAAGCAGTCTGTAATAAAAAGTAGGTACCTAGTAACTGTGTCTATGTTTTATTCTAGACTATCTTATCTTACTAATATTATAAACGTGAAAGTTTGTGAGGATGGATGGATGTTTTGTTACTCTTTCACGCAAAAACCACGGAACGGATTTTGATGAAATTTGGTAGGGTAGTGGCTTAAGCTCTGGATTAAAACTTAGGCTACATTTTATCCCCAAAAAGTATAGTGTTCCCGAAGGATACTGTATTTACGCGGGCGGAGCCGCAGGCAACGGCTAGTTGTAGAATGTATTCCATTCCTACAAGTGAAGGTCTTCCGGAACTAATATTTTTACAGATAAATTAATTATAATTATTAATGTCCTGAAAAAATCTGCTTTGGGTGCCATAATTCATTTTGGATGGATGTAAGAAACAAAATACTATTTATATAAATATCTTATATTATATATAATTGAATAGAATTAATCAATTTTGTATTATGATAATAGGAACCATTACCTCCAACTTCCAAGTAGCTCCTACTGGTTCCATATCCGCTAGCTATTGTTAAAATATCAATTAAAATGTGTCGGTTTGCAATTTTTGAACTTTGTCATTTATTTATTAACTAATAATTTTAACAAAGGCCTTAACAATATGTTACTTTTTTATAACCTTTTTGGTATAAAAAACCAGTACCGGCCCTTTGAACTTTATCTCCATAGTAATAAGGTCGAAAAGTTGTGTACCGGATTTGTCGTTAACTGTACACGGATACACGGAGTGTACGATAGTGTTTATAAAAACACATTCTTTAGTTAAACAAAAAATAGTAGACAAAGTGAAACGATATAAGATAGAGCAAATATTACCTCAGGCCAAGTAAAGGTTTGTCTCAATTGGTCGTGTTTGGAGAGGCGCGCAAATATTATAACGGCGTTCTTTGCTCGTAAACCCCGCCGTGTCAATCTCTTAGCGTCTAATTAACGGCGGGAGATTTATCGCCTTCCACGACAAAGTAAACCTCAACCGACGCTTGCGCACTTCGTGTCAACCGTGGGAGAGCCGTGCTACGGCACAAATGGACCGGCTCACCCCCAAAATACGGCCTCGCGGAAAATCAGCGAGATAATTTTAATATAATAGATAGTAATTCGTCGTTGGTAAGGCTACTCCGGGCAGAGAGGAGTTTAATAGATCGATAACGTACTTAGGTACTTCTCATAATGTGTTGCTGGTGTCCATGGGCAGCAGTAATCACTTACTATCAGATGACCTTCGTCATGGTCAATAGTCACGTACGCGTAACATAAATGTGTATTAATGTAATAAAAATAAATATTTTTGCATTTCACTTAAATATAATAATAATATAATATACTATAGAGTATATATTATTATCACTTATTTTAAAGTGCCTACTGCCTACCTACAATAGACAACAATGTAGATATTAATTAGGTACAAATAATTTTGCAAGTGCTGCTTGCCTATTATACCTACCTATTTTTCATAGGCCCCATGTCTGCCAAAAGATTGCCGACTCCGTTTACACCGTTCAATTTAGTTATCCAAACTGTATAATTTTATTATTACGTGTGTAGCAGGACTTCTGTTCTACTGGAATTCTACATTTAAACCGTCTTATTTAGGGATAAAAACTAGCCTATTCCCATTATTAGATGTGAATGTTTTAACGAATATCGAATTACTAAGTTTATGTATACAAGCGGAGCTAAGAATATTTTTATTAACTCATCATTTGTACGGGCCATTGACAGCCTAATCAAGAAGTACCTAAAACCCGGAGCTAATCGGCATTAATCATAAATAAAAATTGAAACAAGTTAAAATAGTTATTATTACAACAGTATAGGAACTATGGGAAAAGGGTCCCATGAAATTAATAGATTTCAAATTCAAAGCAAATAAAAACCCCGTCAAAATATTCGATGTATTACAACAACTAGATACTGATAAAGTTTTAAATATTTTAGGGGTAGCTTTCCAAACTATACATCCCACATTACTAAAAAATAAATAAAAAATATACCTTTTTAAATAATATTATGTAAATAGGTATTTTTTTTTCAAATACCAAAATAAAAATATACCTGTTATTAATTAAAAGGTAAAATTGAAGGAAACACACATTTTTATGTACGTAAAAGTAAATAATAATAAAATACCATAATAAGTTTTTAAAAGCTTTTATGTTCCTCTTTTTAATAAAAATATTGATGTGCATAGTGCACAAGGTTCGTTATTCTATTTGCAATTCCTAATATATCATAAATTATCTTCTATTCATCGTTATTATGTTTTATCAATGGCCATAAGAAAAAAGCAACAGCGACAGGTTCATCCAATATCCATGGTTCATCCACTTTTTTAATTAGAGTAAGCTGACATGCTGACGGTCATAACACCAGGAGTCCTTTTTGACCGTTCAACACATGTCTTTCATTAATGATCTTATTTCTAGAGTCTTGTTTGCACGTTTATTAGTACTTAATGCTTTTTTAACCGACTTCCAAAAAAAGGAGGCGGTTATACGTATGCTGTATAATTTTTTGTATGTTCAACGATAATTCCGCCGTCTGTGGACCGATTTCCAAAATTATTTTTTTGATGTAAAGGGTATAATCCCAAGTTGGTCCCGTTGATGGTGATTTCAATTTTTTCTGAAGAAGGCCTAGCATATTATGCTATCAAAAAGCAAGCTTTTTTACCAACATATATACCCTGGATCCAAAAGTACTGAACAGAACTCCTGAGTCCTTATAGATACATGTTTGGGGATTCCGGCGTTGTTTAAAGAACTGCGAGCATATTATGCCATTATACTACTAAGGGTCTAGTTATGTGCGTCCGCGCGACCGAGCGGCTTGGCCGCTACACCGCGAAATTACAAGCAAATGTATGAAAAGATACAGATACGCTACTCATATAAATCGTTGCATACAGTTGCTTATAATTTCGCGGTGTAGCGGCCAAGCCGCTCGGTCGCGCGGACGCATATATAACTAGAGCCACAGTAATCAGCATCATCATCATCACCATCTTCACATGAAACACCAACATAATATTATATATTATAATTTTGAAGTCGGTACCAGCAAATATGAACGTGAGTTCTATAAAATATTATCGAATATCGTTTGGGCTGGTATCGACTTCAAAATTAAGAAGATTAAGTAGAGAAATAGCCAAATTTAAAAGGGGAATTATTTAGAAAATAAGTTTTATTTTATACTTTTTTGTGTATTTTTACTTTGGAAGTCGATTTAATTTTTTATTTAAAAATAATAATTGTTTTCATCGTCGTAATAATTAGCGATGGCTAACTTCAGGTACGAAAAAGCTTTTTCGATGGTAGCTGCGGTTGTTGGCTGGTTTCTCTGTCTTGTGGAGCTGGTGTTCCTCATGAAGCTGTTGAATCTGAAATTATATGAAATTTTTTAAAATGAATAAATTGTGCGAACGGTGGAGTATACAATTTTGCACAGTTTATATGGATTGTGGAGGTAGGTGTTAGCAGAAAGCTAATATATTTTTAAAATAATGCTTAGAAATACATAAAAATCTTAAAAATTAAGTTACACACGCTACCTCTCTCACACTACGTTCGTTTGTATGATAATAATGTCTTAGGTTTTGTCCATATCTTGGATAGAACCAGAGGCTACCCTCCAGTTCTATCAAGAGTAAGTTTCAATCGATCATTGTAGGAACAAGTTGGGTATCCAAGTTACTAGCTGTAACGCGACAGATTGCCTAAACGGCTACGAAACTCGGACTTACCTCACTCAAGTTGGAAACAAGATGGTTCTACAAATTGTTTGATTGTCCATCTGTTCCAGCTATTGCTATTCAAATTGAGATTGCGTGGCCTACGGAGGTTCGACAGTCCCCGCTGTGCTACCTGGAAACAAACAAATATTATGATGTAACAATAAAACAGACAAACATCTAAAAACTTTGCTCATTATAATTGTTTATTATTATTTAAGATTTTTATTATTTTATACACAAATTTAATACACTATACACATGCATGGCCCAGGAACAATGAAAACTTTTTGGTCCATTGGCGAGATTTGAACCCGCAACCTCCAGCTTAAGCACCGACGCGCTAACTAGTGAACCACAGGGGACGTCATACTAATTATGGCTTGTGGAGTTACTTCTAGGGCGTGTACTACATCTGGCTTCATTTTTATCTGTGTAGCGTTATTTAGCTTGTAGTCAAAAGCAGATACTTGGAGTAGTAATAATACTTGTTAGTTGTTACGTATGCCCTCAGTGTCTTAAGAAATAGGGTTGGCACCCTTGCGTTAAGACGCATCCTGTTACTTTCTTGTGACCACGTACCAAGACGGGCGCGTGCGCTACATTTATTTACCCAACCATGAAATTTTGTACTCTTATCAAAGAGCATAAGGTTTCTAACAGCGTAACAATATTTAGATATGTCCACCAGTTGGCGCGTTTATGGAAATAGGTGACTTCCGCTCGTGTGTCCAGCACGCGTAATATCCGTGCGGTATGCATGTGCGAGTAAGTGGATGACCGTTAAGTTTAAATAACGTAAGAACAATTATTAGGAGTAACGTATTTAATGTTACTCCTAATTAATTTTAATAACAATGACTGGTTGGATAATGTTATTGTTTAGCATAGATGTAGGATCCATTATATGTTATTCAAAAATACGTCAACGAAGTCGTTAGCTTCATATAAGCTAGTTTTATATTTTAATTGATTTTTTTTAATCTATCTCTATCTATACGAAAAAGTTTTAACAGTGCGCGTCCCATGGTTTTGACAAAATGGTTTTCTTCTGGCTGTGTTGACTGTTGTGTCCCTACTCCCTGTTGAGTTTCATAAAGATATTTTTTGATGGGATTAAATTAATACTAAGGGTCAACTCACACCGAAACAAAACGATACGCGACATGGCGCTGCATTTTTAAGATAGCTAATCAAAATTGAACTTTATTAATTACACAAGAAGATACACGTTTCATTGTAAGAGCACGAAGAGTTCGAATGTAAAAAATGTATGCCAGCTCGCTGCACAGCGCGTATCCACTGTGTAAGTTATGACTGATGTCATATTACTAGTATCAGTACACTAAAGAACAACCTCAGTGACTACTTTTTTAAGCAATAATTATTATTGTATATGTGTCTTTAAAATTTATATTGTCTGACATTATTTTTTTTTACTATACTTTACTTCTATCTGTGAAATTTTTTAATTGGCCTTCTTGTACTATGTCAAAAGTATATTATGTTCTAGCTGTAAGTTTTCCTAAATAAATAAAATAAAATAAAAATATTAATATGAAACGTGTATCGTTTAGTATAGTGATGTGAATAGTGTTAAATTTTAAATAGCTATCTTCAATATTATGCATCGCCGCGACGCGACTCGTATGGTCGCGATGTGAAATGACCCTAAGTTACACCTGTGTACACAAAAAATATAATTAAAGTGTAATTTTTACATAATATGCTTTAATTTTGTAATTTAATTCATTGTCTCATATTAAGTCTATTTGCTTTATATTGATTATCGTCATGGTCATAATTATCGTTTTATTAATCTCTAGTGCTCACTAGCGGATGAACCACCAAAAGGCTCACAACCACAGTGGAATGTCAGGCTATGATAAAAAAATAAAAAACGGCCAAGTGCGATTCGGACTCGCGCTGGTAGGGTTCCGTACCAAACGGCAAAAAATCACGTTTGTTGTATGAGGAGGAGGCGGGAGCTGCACTTAAAAACTGTCAAACAGACGGACGGACGGACGGACAGCGGAGTAATAGTTATCGGCTCCCGTTTTTACCGTTTGGGTACGGAACCCTAAAAAAACTTTATTGTTATGCTTATAAATATCATTTCTGATGTTTTCTCCGTTTGTTTTTTTTTTTTAATTGTGGTACAAAATCTATGAATTTATTTTATACTAGGCCATGTATAATTGTTATTTGTGACGTATTCAAAACAAAATTAAACGATATTTGCAATATAGAACATACATACTATAACTATACTCAAGCTTCGACTATACAATTAAAAAAAATAGTTTGGCTTAAGTCAACGAGCGACAACGTATCTTATCTTCAGTCGCTCAGCTGTTGTGACTTATTTAAGGCGCTGTGAGTAGTCAACTATGAAGTATTCGAGGGGGTGAAGGAGATGGGTGGGGGACGTGCCGCCCCCGTTACTGCGGGGGACTTCATGCGAAATACGTCAAAGTGATGTGTCTATAATGTATAAAAGCGTAATTTCGATAAAATTGTAATATGCTTCATAGCCTAGCGGTATCTTGTCCGCCTAAAGCAAAGCGTAGCGTCTAGGTTCAAATCTCATTACAATTTAAAATATATTTTAAAATGTCTATTTTCTGTCTAGGTCGATTATAAAAAGTCAAATTCCTAATTTTGTGCCAAATTTAGCCATTGCGATTCGAGAAAGTTAAGTTTTTTAGTAAGTAGTTAAAGGGTAAAAAAAAATCTAAAAAAAAAGCTCAATTAAGTCACTGAACTCCTAAACGGCTGTACCGATATTAAGTAATGAAAAATTTTGTGTGTCTTCAGGTTGATTCGAGAATGGTTTAGATTTGCAATCGGACCTGGTAGGTGGCGCTGCTGTCAGTAGTCAGTACGTCAACAAATTTAATTCTAAGGCGGTACGAAGTTTGCCGGGATAGCTAGTATTATTATAATATGCAGTTGAAGTACTGCGGAGTGCGGAATACGCACACTACAACACGTAACACATTACACAGTACACTTTATGACATCACACACATTGACGTTTCTTCCTAGGACGACATTTCAAAATTTTATATATTTCGCATTTTTCAGCGGTTACAAAATCTAAACTTGCTTTTGCCTGCAACTTCGTTCGCGTAGCACAAAGCTAAATTTTATCGACTGATTTTATACAATACATAAATACACAATAAAATTCAATATCAAATATTCCCCTTCTACATACATGAAACTTCGGCTATCTGACAGCAAAAAAAAAATACAATTTCAAATAAGTACCTACCTAGTTTCTGACATTTGTGGTTTAACCAAATAGTCTCTTCGGCTACATCATATTAATTGTAAATATTGTTTTATTTAATCTATTACTAATATAATACAGAGAGAAGGTTTATTTGTTTGTATGTTTGTTTGTTTGCATTGAATAGGCTCCGAAACTACTGGAATGATTTTGATGAAATTAAGGACAGATATAGAATAGACAACGGGGAAGCACATAGGCATACTTTTTATTGCCGAAAAATGTACGGTTCCATCGAGATTTCCTTTTGCGCGCATGAAGTCGCGGGCAACACCTAGTCTAAATATATAAAAGGCAAACCTGACTGACTCATCTATCAAAGCACAACCGAAACTACTGAACAGATGTTGCTAAAATTTGGCACAGATAGTTGTAATGACGTAGGCATCCGCTAAGAAAGGATTTTTGAAAATTCGCCCCCTACGGGTGTAACAAAGGGGTTAAAATTTTGTATGGAAACCGAACTTTACGCGGATGAAGTCGCGGGCAAAAGCTAGTAAAAAATAAACGTAGATTACTGAATAAGTACATGTTCCTAATATCTGCTCATGGTGATTAGAATTAGAATTGATTATAATAATTGATAAATTATATGTATAAACTTTACAAACCAACAGAATAATATTTAGGTATATATATATTTACTTATTCTGTTGTCAATCAATGTTGTCAATTTTGAATCAAATATGTTTTTTCTTTCGTCGTGTAATAAATTATATCAATAATTTCGATTATTTTACGTCAGTCTGACTGGCAGCTCGGTTTGCGTACCGACGTTTGATTTTTGGTGGTGAGTTCAAATCCCGGTAAGATAAATATTATTTTTGTGATTCTTATAATGTCTGTTTTTCTTAAATATTTTTTTATTTATTTTTTATTAATTTTTATCGTTGTACTAAAGCTACGACCAAAGCTCGGTCTCCCTAGTATCTACTTATAAAGAGTTTTTGTACCTCCATCTTAAAACTTTGGACTAAAAATTTGGACATTCATCGAATACAATCTTTTCATATTTTATATAATATAATCTACCCTTATATTAACAACAACTTAAAGTAACTAATAATAAAATAAGTACATAATTAACCATATACTTTTATTACTGGGAAAACAAGCATCGCTCGGAGTTTTATAGTGCGACAAAAAAAAAAAGAAAAAAAATCGTCTGACCGGGATTCGAACCCGAGACCAATTGGTCGCAACAACGCAAAAAGCCAAAGGGCTATCAAGCGTCTTACGTCAGTTAGCGAAATTACGCATATGTTATAAGTATTACACGACGAAAGAAAAACTAATATTTACCCCCGACTTGACCTTTATGCAGACGACATAAAGGTCCATTCGGGGGTAAAATAAATTTGAACGGACTTTCAACAATAAATTCGAATAATTTTTGAGCAGAAAAGAGGGGAAAAATTTGACATACGTCTCATTAGCAAGAGGCCTAAGCCGGTACTGTCTTATTCAATAGATATGAAAGAGAAGGAATGACAGGTCGCCATTTCGCGATGTTTCATTCGACTCGTACGAATTATTTATCATTGAAATAAATTAATACTAACAAATATCACATTCTATACGAAAAATCAAAACAACAATTCCCTTCCTTTTATTATATTTTACGAAACTGCAAATAATTTTCTCATTTCTGTTCACAAATAATACAGTTACAACTCCAAGAATTTCTATTTTAATGGTAACTTTATGATTTTTTTTCATCGAGAAATTTTTCAGATAACGTGTTTTGAAAATGAAGGTCCCCTAGCAAATATGATCAAAATTAACATATATTTTTTTGCTGCACTAAAATGTATCCATTCGTCTCAAAAATTTTTTGAAAGAAGCGCATTTCTAGGGTAACAGCGCCTTAAAAATACGTTAAAAGTTGGGCGCGCACCGAGACGGGCACGGGCCCTTACGCGAGACTTATTGTTAAAGAGATCCCGCACAGGTGTCGCAAACCTTTTACCATATATTTTGATGAAAATAAAGAATTATTGTATAAATGTAAGATGCAAATACGCATAAATTCTAAATAATCATTTAAATACGCTTATGACAAAAAAAGAAAACAAGGCGCATTGATTGAAGATTAGGTTACATTGTAAAATATTATACCACCATACGCAACTGATCATTTTTTTTGGAATAATGATTAGCTATACCTAGTTACAGTATTTTATGTTTTAGTACTTATGTGCTATTCTAAACTACATACACTATTTCATTTTTACTGACTTTGTTGATCTCTTACCACAGTAATGACCACTAACATGTATTTAAAAAATTTAAATATTTTACATGTTTACTATTTATTTCGTTATTTTGTTCGAAGTGTTCCAAATAAGGGCATTTTAGGTATTGGTATCTCCTAAACTAACAAAGTTATATATAACTTATATAACTTTGTTAGTTTATGAAAAACTTTTCATAATTTTTTAATTTAATGATATGGACATCATTAATTTTTTCAGATTATTTGAGCCAGCCGTTTAGCTTTTAGAAGGAGGGAAGACGTCCTATTTAACAAAAAAAATAAATACGAAAAGTATTATTTTTGGGGTACCTCCCCTAAACGTAAATTTACGTTTAGCACTTTATTGACGTGGTAAATACACATATTATCCATGCAAGGTTTCATCTTTCTAGCACTAACCGTTTGGACTGTAATCCTAAGACGGACAGGCGGATGGACGGACAGATAATAATTATATGACGATAAAATAATTTCTAATATTATTGTTATATTGCGTCATAATTAACTATATTATGTTACCTCATGGCTTAAGAATAATGTTTAAATGCAAAAATATTATTATATGATAGTAAAAGATAATTTAAATATATTTTGCCTTCAGCTTCGTCCACGCATACTTAGTGCTTTTTCAGGATAAAAACCTATGTGTTAATTTAGAGCCTAAACTATCTATATCTATATATATAAGGTTTGGTAAAATCAATTACGGATACTTCGAGCATATGATCTGCTGCTTATGTAAAGACGTTTAGGTAAGCAAAAAATAATTGTCATACTCGAAAAAAATTTTTTTTTTCATTATATGGGCGAGTTTGCGTTTTGCGGAGAGTCACCCATACATGAGATGATTTTTTAGTTTGAGTATGACAATTATTTTTCTGCCCAAACGTCTTTACTTAAGCAGTGGATCATGTGCCGTAATTGATTTTCGGAGACCTTAAATATAACTAATCCGTTGCGTAGTTTATGCGTAAAATGTTACAAACATCCAATCCGTCCAGTAAGGATGAAGTGTGCCCAAGGTTTAATATTTCTGTACGACGCGACGCGTGCTCCGTCGTGACCGTTAAAAATAAGCCACCGTGCAATACTTCCGAGCGCAGGGACGAATTCTAAGTTATAAAAGACTTTTTATCACATTGTACCTCCAATGAAAGTGATTCACTAATCATTATTTGTTGTCACTACAGCTTAATTTGAATTAAAATTTAAAAGTATTTTTTCATACCATACAAAAGGCACTGACATAGTTAATACTTGGAATATTTATTTTTATTTCATAAGTTATGCGAAGCAGAAGTCTCCGGGCAATAAAATTAAATGCTTTTCCAGATGAATTTGTACATTTTGTAGAATATTTTTAAGCACAAACCTCAACAGACTCTGGCTCTACCTCATAACAAGATAATAATATCCTCACATTGTCCTTTTTCTTGTGCTTGGTCAATATTTGATCATTTTATCGTAATGGGAAATAACTTAGAGCAATCATAATATTGTTTACACTTTTGTCTTTTTTATAATATTACTAGCCGTTGCCCGCGGCTCCGCCCGCGTAAATATAGTATCCCTCGGGAACACCGTACCTGTAGCCTATGTTTTAATCCAGGACCCAAACTACTGCTATAACGAATTTCATCAAAATCCGTTTAGTAGTTTTTGCGTGAAAGAGGAACAAACATCCATCCATCAATCCATCCATACATCCTCACAAACTTTCACATTTATAATATTAGTAGGATAACGTGAATCAAAAACTTTGTACTCCTTTTTACGAAAATAATGTAAAAGAAGGAGGATGAACTTTGGTACAGTTAAATTTTATAATATGGAAGAGGATTGAACTGGATTATTCTTTAAATTGTGCTTAAAAATGCAATATGAAATTAATGAAAATAATGTTACACGCACTAACTGAGGCTTAGATTAATCAAAATTTTGTCACACGTAACGTTTGTCATTCTGTCTTTCACATTCAATTAGACATCATAATATTATTATATAATACACTAGCTGTTGCCCGCGGCTCCGCCCGCATAAATATAGTATCGGGTATCCCGCAGGAATATTGTACTTTTCCGGGATAAAAAGTAGCCTATATTTTAATCTAGAGCCTAAACGTAGGTACCAAATTTTACAGAAACCATACCAAATTTCATCGAAATCCGTTCGGTAGTTTTTGCGTGAAAGAGGAACAAACATCCATCCATACATCCATCCATACATCCTCACATACTTTCACATCTATCTATTTATATAAAAGAAAGTCGTGTTAGTTACACTTTTTATAACTCAAGAACGGGTAAACTGATTTGGCTGAAAATTGGTGAGGAAGTATCTTAAAACCAGGAGAAGGACATAGGATACTTTTTATCTCGTTCCCGCGGGATTCAATACTCGAGAACGACTGGAACGATTTGGCTCATTTTGGTTTTGAAAAAATTGCGGAAGTTAAGGAAAGGTTTAAACAAAATGAAATATTGAAAAAGGTGTAGGACTAGGAAGTAGGTTGCATTATTGGTATAGTTATTTGTTCATTCCAGTTCATAATATATTTAAGACAGAACAACGTCTGTCGGGATAGCTAGTTTATAATATTAGTAAGATATTTTTGTGAAATTATACAGTTACAGTCCGTCCCTGTCGACATTGTCGCCTTTTATGAACCAACAACAATATGAACGCAAAGAAAGCTCACCCTTCTAAATAAACATATATTATATTTTTTTACTTTAGTTTCAATAGAAATTCCAATATCAGTCTTTGTGCTTAGTAACACAAGAACTATTTTTGTATGTAAAATTAAAATTGCTTTATGTACAGGTACTATGATACTAAGCTTCTTAAAATTAAAATGTAAAATGTCTTCTTAAAATGTAAAAATATTGCTAATTACATGTATAAGAAATTTTGGTTTAGGCTTTTTTTGCAATAATGAAATACATTATTTTTTTTAAATTAAGAAGTTATTATAAAATTTTTGGATATTGATTTTCTCAATCCTTAAAATGCACTTACATTTATAGGAAAATATTGTAATGTTGTATTTATTGAGTTAAATAAACAAATTAGCAAATAAATCGCCCCTCCACAACACCTTTATCACAAAATTAACGATGGGGATCGAAGGGTCTAACGTCTTTCGCCCCCAAGACGTTTGAGTTCCTTGTGGGACGCCGGGTGTGCGGGTCTTACTTCCCGCAAACAAAAATACAAGCCATTAAAAAAACTTTTTTTTTTATTTGTGTTTAGTGCAATAGTGCAGTGTAACTAAAGTCTGATGTGCCTGTGATATTAGTTAATATTTACATACCGGAATTTTGGATCTTATTGGTAAGTATTTAAAGGCGACTATGCATGATTATTAAATTACATGTAACTATTTTGATTCTGAGCTTTTTATTTAACTTGCTCTTCGTCTCATACTTGTAAATATATAAAAAGTGATTTAATATTTAAATAATAAAATAGATTTAAGTGGTTTGTTTATACTGTTTCTTATACCTCTTCACCATTGATTCTATGAGTAAAGTTTGATTCCTTTTTTAAATTTTTTTTTCTTGAACTTTCAATACTCACAATTCGTTATCATAAAATACGTTCACAAAAAACTCTATAATAAATGCAAACGAGTACAACGTATCATTGAGTAAAATCATTGTGTAAAAAAGTGTAGACGAAAACAGCCCAATTAATAAAATATAAAATTAAAAGCTCCATTATCCGGCGGCCTTGACCGACCGTAATAACCGGGTGCATTAACCCGGCCCGATCAATAACTCATTACTCTTTTATTTCGTTTAACGTTTAAAAATATCGCGTTTTTTTGCGTTTCGCGCCGACCGCTCCAATTATTGGGTGAAGGTTGTATTGCGAGCCAATTATGACGTCACAGCCCGCGTGACATAGTGTTGCCGTATGATATTTCCAAAATACCTCGCCATATTTTGGTAAAGTGAATTTACGAGCTGTAAAAATAAGTTTATTGACTAACATTTTACATAAGATTAATAATATTCGACTTTAAATTTATACTGTGGATTAGTATTTTACTAAAAAAACTGATTAATGCTATGAAGTAATTAACAGTTTATTTTTATTTTTGGTGAATTAACAGCGCTGGTAATACCAATTATATTTTTTTTATTTTGGTTAATATTATAAAATCATAATACCTATTAAATTTAAAAAAATGTATTCAAAACCAATGTACATTACTTATATTTAGCATAAGTTATGAAAACATGGAAATTACGTATTAAAAATGAATTAATATTATAAAATAATACAAATAATACATACAAAGTTTCTGATTTTGTTGGAGCGCATTGAAGCTGGCAACCCCATGGGTGACGTAGTGTCCGTAGACCGTATTACGCGTATTAATGTATTTTTATTTATGTTTCGCTCGCAATGAGAGTTTTTTTTTTGCCAATGAACTGAATTCAGTTACGAGAGCGGATACGAAAGCGACAGCGCCACGGTGAAGGTTGTACTCATTCCACCTGATAATGTAAATAAAGAGTTTAACAACATTTAAATATTTCTTTTTAATTTATAGCAACACATATTTAGATGGTAGTTATAGCCAAGAGGTTGAATAGAGAATTCAATCACTAGATAATAATTAAACTGCCAAACTATATAGATACACTAAACAAGTTGATACCTAGTACCTACTAAGAAACGCTAGGGGTTTTATAAGAATTCCTTTCGGTCCAAAAAGATCCTACGGAATTCTAAAACGTTACTCTAAATAGGAACCCTCTAAATCTTAGAATCTCACTAAATGACAAGATCAGCATATGACATGAGATTTAATTTATATAATCTAGCGTTTGAGTATAGATATTTGGCCTTCGGTCTCTGACCGAAACGTCGGGCGTTACCGAAACTAATAAGGTATCAAAAATCTTAGATCGACTTCAATCTCAGACTCTCAAACAAAAATTGACGTAGGTAAATTGTGTGTATTAGTGGATTAGTATTTTAGTAAAAAAAAAACTGATTAATACTGTATAATTTCACAAAAAATATACGTTGACGTGAAGTTAATCTTAGGATCGTTGAGATGTATTGAAATATTAATCTCAGATAGCTAAAATGATAAGATTGATTAATTATTAATTTCGGACGTACCTTCTTAAGTAAATATTGGAAATGCCTCCGTGGTCCAGTGGTTTAGAGCTTGGGTTCATTTCAACAAGAAAAAAATATTGTTTCCAAGTTTGGTTTGGACAATGCAGGCTGATCACCTGATTGTCTGACAAGAAAAATTATCCATGAGTCTCTCCAGTCGTGTCAGTCACCCGTCCCATTGGGTTCCGAGAGTAAAGGAAGAGAGAGAGAGTGCTCTTGTGTACTGCGCACACACTTAGGAACTATAAAAATAACTCCTGCGTAGCTGGCCTGGTTTCAATGAAACCGTCACCGAAATCGGTGTGGGGAGCTATTATTATATTAACTATTGGAAATGACATTAATAGTAGTCGAAATTATAATTAACACGGTCAGTACCAAGTGTGTCGTAGACCGCAAGGAACTGCCAGCCGGAGATTTACGGCGAAGGGGGACGGAGGGCTAGGGCGTGTTCTCTAAATTGAAAGTTCACTATAAATAAACAAAGCTGACCACTGGGCCGACGTGATTTATTCTAAACTAATATTGAAGGCAATTGAAGGAAAATCGACTAGATTCTGAATTTACACCATGCATTTTTAAGATATATATTCAAAATCGAACTTTATTCAGTACACAAGACGATACAGGTTTCCTTGTAAAGGTGAACACGCACCTATACGCGCCGCAAGAGCCGCACGCGCCGAAGTCATCGAATTTTATAAATCTTTGTATGAAATCGTATGCAACGCCGCGCACCTATCCGCGCCTATTATCGATTCCTGCGGCGCAGATAGGTGCGCGTTCACCTTAAGAGTTCGAAGATCAAGTTGCACCGCGCTGCATAGTTCATGCGCAGTGTCAAAGAGAATATAATCACTACGTTTTACGCAGTGTATAACAGCTGATGTTATTTGTAACGTGTATCTTTTTGTATCTACAGTCTACACTAATATTACAAAGAGGAAAACTTTGTTTGTATGTTTGTTTGTTTGTTTGTTTGTTTGGTTGTAATGAATAGGCTCAAAAAGTACTGGACCGATTTCAAAAATTCTTTCACCATTCGAAAGCTACATTATCCACGAGTAACATAGGCTAAATTTTATTTTGGAAAATATAGGGTTCCGTAGGATATTTGGGGTTTTCGGACACAAGGTGTAAAAAATCAACCAGAAAAGTTACTTATTTTGCGTACGCTGCCTAAACTATAAAAGATAGAACCATAAAATGTTCTAATTAATTGTAGATCTTATAAATATCTACAAAAAAGTCCGCGACACACTATACCTATCTATGTCGAGTGAGGCACAACAACAATTTTTTTATTTAGAAATCTTGATTTTTTTTGGACTACAGTTAAACGCGTTTATTTTACTCATGCTATTAATCCTTATCAAAATAAATTATTTTATCACTAAGTACAGTTTATGTTGATAATATTTGGTCTTTCAATGATTAAAATTGGACGTTTAGTTTTGAAGTTATGGCGCAATTAAAATATTATTAGGTACGATTTCTGCTCCACGGCCCGTTGCGAAGTAGGCGTCACCAAGGCGGGGGTGTGCGTGCGGGAGGGTGTTTAGATCTATGAGGTAGGATTAGTATCAGTATTGTACCCATAGATTATACAGATATATACATTGTACCCGTGCGAAGCCGGGGCGGGTCGCTAGTACTAAATAAAGCTAAACTATAAATAGCTACTAAAACGTAGCACTGCGTCACGTCGCGTATCGTCGCGGTATAACCTGACCCTAATAGTAATAGCATAATATTCCTATGATCAAGAGTATGTTTTTTTTTGACGTGAAATGTCTTTGTTATACTACACAAAACGATACTCCCTCGTGTTCTTATACGACATTCGGACTACATCTAAAATATTTAGTTTCATTAATATACTCAGAAATATTGAGACATTAGTACTTGGTAAATGTAAACAAATACAGAATTATTTTTTCACCAGTACAATAATTCAACATACGTAATAGTTGTCAAAAATAAAAAATACTAGCGATTTTTGTTACTACCCCTTTGGAACAAAAAAACAAAATTATCAATCCCCGAACTTATCCGCTAAACTAATACAAAATGTGGATACATTACGCATCTATCGATGTTTTGTGGCCAACTCGTGAGCCGCCCGGCCGATCGCTTACCCCACCCCGCCGCCCCCTACCTCATACCGCACCCGTTGACGCCTTGTAGTTAGTGCGCCCATGCGGTATAAGATTGGTTATAGGATAAAATAATTGAAATGAAAAAAAATATATATTTTTTTTATTTGTGAAATGTATTATCGATACCAATGACGCGGTAAAATTTATTGTACCGATGAAAAAGTATTCCTGTATATTATTTTATTAATTAAATACATCTAAAAAGTACAAAAAGTTTTTTATGCAAAATTAGTAAACAAAATTCATTAGTTTAGTTACATCATACAAAAACATTCATGGTAAGTATGAACTTAGCGCACAAATATCGGAGATATTTACAAATATACACTTAAGTTATCTGGGGACGACTTTAGTATAGAGCGTTTTTACGAAACTAGCAAAATTTTGTATACAAATCGCTATACCTTTGAAAATATTGACTTTTGATATACTGTTTCTTCTGAGAAGTTAGTCATATTTAAGAGTACTATTCATTTAGGCAATTTAAAAAAATCAGTCCGATATTTGTTCTAAAATTAGTCTACATTTTTGATTTTTGTACAAAAGAAATCAAAAATGTAGAGTCAATGTGGAAACAACGGTCACCCATAGACTGCCACAACACCAGAGGAATTGCAAGTGCGTTTCAGATTATGAAGTCATAATATAAATTTTAATCAATAACACCGATTAATATATTCAAAGTTATAAAATATTTTAGCATAGGCTTTTAATTATATCAGCCAAATATCGGCGTGTATGGCGTATGTTTTGTTTCAATTCCGCTAATGACACGCGCCGACAATTCCACCATACATGCTCTTATATCTACGTATAGTGGGTACAGTCACGACCAAAATTTATTTTTACTACCAATGGGACAAGCAAAATATGGGTTTGATATAAACATTAATGTATCATATGTGTACATAATAAAACTCTACCTTTTATAGTTTGTATATTACTGTGACATATTTAAAAGGTACTTAATTCTCTACTATAACATATTTTTTTTCACACACATTTTTTTCCTGCTTTACGTGAACTTGAACTTGATGCTCATAATGATGATGATTTCAGATCATCAAAAAAAGGATTTCTCTCAGCTTTGAACAGTCATTATTATAATGGTCGTCATAACCATCATGCACCATAGCCACACGTTCAAGTTTAGGTATCCTTACTTGATTTATCAATTTTTTTAATAATTGAAATTAGATAAGCATGGTTCTAGTAAATTAGTCAGCACTGTTCGTAAATGTTTATCACGTGTATGTTTGGAGGATAGCGGTTTAGTCAGTACACTGTCCACTGTCCAGGCATGATGGACGCGACTGCAGGATCCTGTACTAGAAGAGATTTACGACTGGACTAATTATTTATCATTTTTATCACTAGCATCAGATCTGTATTTGTCTGAGCGTCACATGACACAACTGTACATTTTTGTGATTTTGGTGATATTTTGAGTCACGTGTATCATTTGCAGAAAAATAATCCTCAACAAAACGAAACGATACGAGACTTAACGCTGCATTTATACGATAGCTATTCAAAATTGAACTTCGATACACAAGAAGATACACGTTTCAATGTAAGAGTTCGAATGTTAAGGCATCTACAGACACACGAATTTGGTAAGGAGCGTACAGCGGATCTGGTACGCTCCGTACCAAATCCGAGCGTGTGTAGGGCAGTCCGGCGAACATAAGAAGAAGGCGAAGAGTTCGCCGCTGTCCGCATCGGATTTGGTCCGCTCCGTACCAAATCCGTGCGTGTGTAGAGCAATCCGGCGGTTAGGCCGTACAACGGTGTCAGTGTTGGCTAACTTAGGGATTTACCCCCCAAAATTAGGGAAAATATCTACGGGGGTTTACTAGGGGACAGGTTGTTTAGGGTTTACTCCTTATGAATCAATTTGTATGTAATAATAAAAATTATTTTAATATTTTTTTTAATGAAATATGGGGGCAAACGAGCAAACAGGTCACCTGATGGAAAGCAACTTCCGTCGCTCATGGACACTCGCAGCATCAGAAGAGCTGCAAGTGCATTGCCGGCCTTTTAAGAGGGAATAGGGTAATAGGGGAGGGTAGGGAAGGGAATAGGGTAAGGGATTGGGCCTCCGGTAAACTCACTCACTCGGCGAAACACAGCGCAAACGCTGTTTCACGCCGGTTTTCTGTGAGCCCGTGGTATTTCTCCGGTCGAGCCGGCCCATTCGTGCCGAAGCATGGCTATACCACGTATAATGTGTGTATATAGCCAGGGATATGGGGTATTGGGAGTGAAATCCGATTAATACAAGTTAGTTTTATATTATTCACGCGTAAGTCTTTATGTTAAACACATAACCTTTCTTTCTAGTTTATTATCTCTTAGACCTGTCAATGGTATAAGTAATCAGGGGTAAAATTTGGGGAGAAATATTTTTGAGAGTTGGTATCACTGACCGTTATCAATGAATTGCGGGAATCATCGTCGTCGTTGAAAAACAGCAGTGTAAATATAACTCTGTGATATTATATGCAATCTTATACAGGAATACTTTTTCATCGGTACAATAAATTTTACCACGTCATTGTTATCGATAATAGAGTACATTTCTCAAATAAAAAAAAAATATTTTTTTTTTCATTTCAATTATTTTATCCTATAACCAATCTAATACCGCATGTGCGCACTAACTACAAGGCGTCAACGGGTGCGGTATGAGGTAGGGGGCGGCGAGGTGGGGTAAGCGATCGGCCGGGCGGCGCACGAGTTGGCAACAAAGCATCGATAGATGCGTAACGTATCCACATTTTGTATTAGTTTAGCGGATAAGTTCGGGGATTGATAATTTTGTTTTTTTGTTCCAAAGGGGTAGTAACAAAAATCGCTAGTATTTTTTATTTTTGACAACTATTACGTATGTTGATTTATTGTACTGGTGAAAAAATAACCCTGTATATAAAAATGTTGTGTTGCTTTGTGTACGCATCAAAAACTCAAAAAGTTCTGCACCAATCGAGCTGAAATTTTAGCATGATATATAATCCGCATCAAGGAATGTTTTTATCTATTTTTTATCCACGACCGCAAAAAACTATATTAACGCGGGCGAAGCCGCGGGCAACTGCTAGTACAGCATAAAATCGAACACACGAGCACAGAACACTATTACTCGCGGAGAAGAAGGTCGACTTCATACAAAAAAATTGGGACCAAATAGCGCCTCTAGTGAGCTGCCCCCTCAAACTTTTAACCGCCTTCCAACAAAGGAGGACTATATATTTGATTATATGAATATGGCGGGAAATTGAAGATACGTAATTAAAGTTTAAGTTAGCGTTAAATTTCTCTTTAGAGTTAAATTTTACATTTCAACAAAACCGAGCAACCACCTCCACGACCAAATAGTCACTACGTTACAAACCGTTCGTGAGCCCTTATATATACATACGTCTAGTGTTTTCGCTAGCGCGATCTAGAAGCGGCATAGTGTCTGTTACGCGCCATCTGTTGTGGTTTTTAAGTAACTTTTATGTAATATTAACCATGTAAGACAGAGAGCGATATATTGAAATATAACCATTCTTGTCGCACCGAACTGCCCCCTTTTTGGTCCAAGGTCATTCATACAAAGTCGACCACCCCTGCACACGAGTGTCAAGCTTTTCGGTCGACTGAACCGTACCAAATCCGTGCGTGTGTAGTGACACCGGATTCGGTCCGCGGATATGATCCGCTGTATGCTCCGTACCAAATTCGTGTGTCTGTAGATGCCATTAGGTAACAACAGTATGTGAATTGTATGAAAATCTGTCAAAATCATGACAGCGCCCGTACAAATTTCATTCGTCAACGTTACGTTAACGCCGCTGCCAAAAGAAGAAGAACGCCGCAGTTAAACGTTCCTGCTATGTTACGCCGCGCTGCACAGCGCAAGTGCCTGATGTCATATACGTAACGTGTATCTTTTTGTGTAGTGAATAAAGTCTCATTTTGAATAGTTATCTGAAAAATGCAGCAACGCTTTGCGTCGCGTATCGACGCGGTGTAAACTGACCCTTAAATTAAATGTAAAAGCATAACCTTGAAGATATAAAGATAGTAATATACTTACATTGTATGTATAATATTAGTATAATTACATCATAGACTATTGCCTCTACATAATATAGGGTCAGGAAAAGGTTAATTATTAACTAGTATTTTAATCTCTTTGAGAAAGACTTTAATCACAAAATATAATAAGTCCAAGGCAATAAACATTCACCAATAAGAAAGTTTAAAAGCCTTCTTGCTTCTTTCGATTCAAAAATCGTTTGGTACGAAAGAACCACAATCCTTTTGAACGTTCTTTGTGAAAGTTATTTCGTTACAAGACCACTTGTTAGACTTATTACGGGGATTACTGGCCCTTCCAGACTCATTCTTTGTCTACAAAGGGTAGCGTCTTAGTTGGGAATCTTTCGCTTCATTATAAACTGTAAGTATTCTCTTTCAGCTTATTTTGATTTTTAAAAGTTGCTGCCTACTGAGCTTTTTAGTTTTCTCAAGCTTTTCCTATCCTATTCTAGTTTTTATCAAGCCTTTCCTATTCTATTCTAGTTTTCGTCAAGCCTTTCCTATCCTATTCTAGTTTTCGTCAAGCCTTTGCTATCCTATTCTAGTTTTCATCAAGCATTTCCTATCTTATTTTAGTTTTCATCAAGTCTTTCCTATCCTATTCTAGTTGTTATCAAGCCGTAGCAATGTAGTTGAACTCACACCGAAATAAGATGATTCGTAACATGGCGCTGCATTTTTAAATAGTGATTCAAAATTGAACTTTATATAGTACATCAGAAGATACATTATTCATTGCTAGAGCGGCGCCGGGGTTGATATTCGAACTCTTGCAATTAATAATAACCCCCACACCGATCTCGGTGACGGTAGCCGGTTTCATTGAAACCAGGCCAGTTACGCAGGAGTAATTTTATAGTGCCCAAGTGTGTGCGCAGTACACAAGAGCACTCTCTCTTCCTTTTACTCTCGTAATCCAGTGGGACGGATAACCGACACGACTGACGAGAGATCAGGCGCAGGTCCGACTTTTAACATGCCCATCCGACGCATGGATCATCTTTCTTGTCAGACAATCAGGTGATCAGCCTGCATTGTCCTAACCAAACTTGGAAACAACATTTTTTGTTGTTCCAATGCGGGAATCGAACCCACGACCTCCGAGTCGAGAGCCAATGCTCGAACCACTAGACCACGGAGGCTTCGAACTCTTGCAATTAAACGTGTATCTTCATGTGTAGTGAATAAGGTTCAATTTTTGGAATAGATGTCTTAAAAAAACGCCGCGAGTATCGTCTTGGTGAACATTCAGGGTGAACTGACGCTAATTTCTAAAGAAAGTGTTTGTTTAAATGTGATGACAATGCCTAATAATGGAGACACATTAAAATGGGTTTCAGCACCGCTAGAATAAAATGTCCGTAATTCTTAATGTTTTTCGGTTACCGTTACACTTAATCTTGTTTTATTATGTCTTTACATGAACGCCCCATAAAAACGAAATTTGTTTTCCGAGCACCGGTCTCACAGAACTCATAAACGGACTTAGATTTATCCCAACATTATAAGATAACAATGCTCCGTAACACAACACATCAAAAAGGCGATTCCAAAGCAAAATATGCGAGAATCCACGGCCAAAATAAAATAGTCGCCACCAATGTTCTTTGATTTGCAACTAACGACTGTATTCTACGGTAACATGACTCAAATTAGTAACAGGTACATTTAACTTTAGACTTCGTAGCAGGGGAGAGGTTAAACTTTTTATCTATCGGTGTCATTCAAATCTTAACTCGTATCAAATAAATCTAAACCTTTTGTTGTTGACATAGAGTTTATTATATCAAGGCGATTTCAGTCCATGAAATAAAAAAACCCATATTCAAAGTTGTTGGAAATTAAAGGTACGTCAATAAAACCGAAGTTAGCTTCTTGCGTTACGTCCAGGGCTGACAATCTGTAAGACCCGATTGTGACTGTATATAGTTTTAACTTTTAACTACTTTTATCTATTAACTTCTCATAAAATATTTTCTACAACTTTCTTTAATGGGAATTATGTTTTTTAAGGATCTAACTCTGCTACGCTCTCAAGTCTCAACCAAAAAAAAATGTATATTTTGATCTACTACTCTTTACTTAATTATTAATCTTGTGACTTCTCCTGACCTTAACCTGTTAATACATACGAGTATATATAAAACTGGCCAAGTACGAGTCGGACTCGGCCACGAACGTTTCCCTACAAAACGGCAAAAAATCACTATTATCGTATCAGCAACCCCCTTTAATATTTATTTTAATCTGGTTTTACCATAGATTATCTGTAAAGACCGTATGTTTCGTTTCAACTGTCTAGCTATGACGGTTATGGAGATACAGCCTGGTAGCAGACAGACAAACAGACAGCGAAGTCTCAGTAATACCCTTTGGGAACAGAGCCTAAAAAGATTTAGAAAGAGGATATAATATAGAGACAACCCTAATAACAATATAAGGTAAGAGAGGCCAAAAGGTAATGTTTCACAGCTAATGCTGAAAACGATTTGAAATAAACTCATAAACTAAAAGGAAAAATGGTTACATTTTAGTGTTTTGATATCAGCCGCAATTTGTATTAAAAATAAAATTTATACTTATGTAATAGGTACTATAATAATTAATAACTCAGAATAATTATAAAAATATGTTCTTAGGAATACTTACATTAGATAAAGAACACTAAGATTAAATAAAGTGGTTTATATTTTTTTGCTTTTAAGTTTTTTTTGGGGGTTTAATTTTTATGTTTAGAAATTTATTATTATTGTACGCCACTATCAATGGTTCCCTGCATACTATATTAAACTAACTGACACTATCAAATTATTTTTATTAGCTGGATACTAGTTTTTGCGCCTGACTTCGTCCACGTGAATCCTCCGTTTATTTCCAATCTCTACATCCAATTTCTACGTCATAATAACTATCTGTATGACCAGCTATTGATATTTCACCACACAAACTTTGGACCCCCATCTTACCCATTTAGGGGACGAATTTCAAAAACTATAAAATATATAGGCACTCGATAATTTTTACTTATTTCCTCGAATATTAAATTACATGGAAGAATTACAGCTAATTTTAAATATTTCTTATACAAAGTTTAACACTTTTTTTATTTTGTATGAAATAAGGGGACAAACGAGCAAACGGGTCACCTGATGGAAAGCAACTTCCGTCGCCCATGGACACTCGCAGCATCAGAAGAGCTGCAAGTGCGTTGCCGGCCTTTTAAGAGGGAATAGGGTAATAGGGGAGGGTAGGGAAGGGAATAGGGTAGGGGATTGGGCCTCCGGTAAACTCACTCACTCGGCGAAACACAGCGCAAACGCTGTTTCACGCCGGTTTTCTGTGAGCCCGTGGTATTTCTCCGGTCGAGCCGGCCCATTCGTGCCGAAGCATGGCTCTACCACGTAAAGTGCTCTCTACACTGTACACTTATTTACACCCTCAGAGGGTGAATAGGGTGAATTCTAATAAACCCTGTAAGACGTGTTAATTAAATGTATTTGAGAGCATGAATCTCAATTTACATCGAAATCGGTGCGGATTTAAAGATTCTTCATACAAACTATCAACCCCAATTTCACCCATTTAAGGGTGTAATTTTCAAAATCCCTTCTTAATGCGCGTCTACATTGTAAATTAAAACTACTCCAAAATTCACGTTTCTTCTATTAGCGGTTACGGCTGTGCGAGCGTCTATACGGCAGTCAGTCAGTCAGTGGGGACATCGCCTTTTACGAGTATATTTGAGTATATTATAATTTTTGGTAAAATCAACTACGGATATTTTGAGTATATGGTCTACTGCTGATATAAAGACATTTAGGCAAAAAAAAATATTGTCATACTCAAAGTAAAAAAAATCATCTCATAATGGGTGAAAGGCTCAACGCAAACTCGCCCATATAAAGGAAGATTTTTTTTCGTGCACAACAATTATATTTCTGCCTAAACGTCTATTAGACATAAGCAGTAGATCATATTATGCCCAAAATATCCGTAGTTGATTTTAGCGAACCTTAAATAGATGTTGCAGGTACGTTGCGTTGTAGAGGCGAACGAATAAGTACATCGATTCTAATTATAAAAGCTAAAGTTACGTATTTTTTTAGTCTTAGCTATAGTTCATTTGTGTTAAGTTTGCAGTGAGTGATCAGTGCAAATGTCAAAATGGCTTACTTTAATCCGTGAATGTGAACACGGCATAAGCATCATTGCTCAATTTAGACATTTGCACTGATGACTCAAAGTAAACTTAACGGATATGAAACTATGGTGTTGTGCGATGTAAGTAGTGGCAAATAAGTAGATCGATTTAGGTGGTAAGTCAATCCGGGGCAGTTAGGGCGAGAGGTTTACGAGGCACTTCGTACAGGGGATACAGGGGAACGCTTTACGAGCCACGACATGTCATCTTCTCCACGGGGCATCACTTGCAGTAAGGTGGCGAAATTAGATACTCCATGGCAGTCATGACTTAGCTCACGTACTAAAATCAGTTCACTCCACGAAAAGTGTATTTTTTTTACTAGCAGTAATATTCTTTGTTTTAGACTATTGTCGAAATCTATCTAGTGAAAAATTATTAGTTTTTACTTCAAAAATATTTCACATTTTACGCTAAAACACAGTCTTAACTAGAGACTGACAAACGAAATTTGAATCTGGGTTATTTGAAAACTTTTAACTTGGCAAATCGACTCAAAATATAAATCAAAATTTGACATATTATATTCAGTGGTTTCTACTTGAAAGAGTAAAAAACATTTAATTCACATTTTATTTATCACGTTAGTACTAATTTAATTAATTAATAAGTAACTCATCTAGAAAACTCAAATAGAATGTTGCCACATTTAGATGTTTAATTTGCCGACATTAGGTACTCAGGTTCAACTTTCGTTTGCCAGACTCTAGAATGCTAAACTTTATTGACATTTTACAAACTCTTTTTAAAACAAACTGTTAATTTTTTTGTGTTATAAGATATCCTACTACTATCATATTATAAATTTGAAAGTTTGTGAAGATGGATGGATGGAAGTATGGATGTTTGTTACTCTTTCACACAAAAACTACTGAAAGTATTTCGATAAAATTTGGTATGGTAGTAGTTTATACTCTGGATTAAAACATAGGTTACTACCGAAAAAGTACAGTATTCCCGTGGGATACAATTTTACGCGGGTGAATTCGCGAGAGAAAGCTAGTATTGTATAATTATTAATAAGTAATATGTAACCTATGGTTAGGTACTACTTACGTTGTGATCTTCAAAATGACAAAAAATCTGGCTACTTTTTAATTTAATATAAAATTTTTACGTTGCATTAAAACCGGATCGCTCTTATCCGGTTTTAATATAACTTAAATAGTTTATATTATATTAAAGAAATAGCCAGTTTTTTTTTGCGATTTTTTAAACTGCTTTAACGACATTTAAAGTTAAATTTTAAAATCGCGTCACATTACTACGCGTGTCATGAAACGATTTTGAATATAACGCCGTCTGTCAGAAGCTGCCTATACTTCTTACATAACAACTTAACTTTCAAAAGTACCTATAGTAGGACTAGGTGTAAATATATTAATATTGTTAAAGAAGTTCAATTTTAGGCTCGATAAGAGTATTTTTGGATTTTAAATGCTGAATGAAGTTTCAATTACTTTTATTAGTATTAATACTCAATTTCTTTCTTTTACATTTTATTTGAGTATTAATACTCAATTTCTTTCTTTTACATCTTCTTTGGCAAGTATCAAATACTTACACCGTAACAAACCACCATCCTCGGTACGAAAGAATCTCACGTTAGCGCGGCACATTTAAAACGAGTAATGTTAGAAGTTTACCGTCGGTGTTAAGTCGGTTGAGGTGGCGCCCTAAAACGTTATTACATTGTTCTTTTATGGGCCATCCCTAGCGCATTCACAGTCCTATTAAATAAACAACATTACTGTTTTCGTAATCGGAAATCAATGGTAAAAGTACTGTTTAACCGACCTTCGAAAAAGTAGGCGGCTATTCGTTCGGCTATATATATATATATATCAGAAACTAGCTTTTTATATCAGAAACTAGCTTTTGCCCGCGACTTCGTCCGCGTGGAACAATACTTTGGGATATCGCTGAAATTTACCCGCGACTTTATTTATGACTAACGAAAGCGGAATCCTATTTTTTTAAACGGAACCCTAAAATAAAAGTAGCCTATGTTAGACCCTATAACATCAGCTATCTGCTAGTGAAAGTCCCGTGAAAATCCGTCCAGCCGTTTCAGAGATTAGTCGGAACAAACAGACAGACAGACCGACTGACAGACAGACAGACGGACAGACAAAAATTAAAAAAAATGTATTTTATTGTAAGTACCGAATATACTTTCAGATTCATTAAGTAAAAAGCTGTTAATTTGAAGTTACAAACAGACACTTAAATTGTATTTAACTGTATAGATGTATAGATATTATAATGTAGGTATTATATTTTAAGATATTAACAATTTGATGTTTATAAAATAACTAAACTATTTAACTAAACTAAACTAAACATTAACCCGCACGCGCACCCCGCCTTGGTGACGCCCACTTCGCAACAGGCCGTGCAGCAGAAATCGTAATATTTTAATTTCGCCATAACTTCAAAACCAAACGTCCAATTTTAATCATTCAAAGACCAAATATTATCTACATAAACTGTACTTAGTAATGAAATTTATTTTGATAAGGATTAATAACATGAGTAAAATAAACGCGTTTAAATGTAGTCCAAAAAAAATTCAAGATTTCTAAATAAAAAAATGGTTGTTGTGCCTCACTCGACATAGATAGGTATAGTGTGTCGCGGACTTTTTTGTAGATATTTATAAGATCTACAATTAATTAGAACGTTTTATGGTTCTATCTTTTATAGTTTAGGCAGCGTACGCAAAATAAGAAACTTTTCTGGTTGATTTTTTACACCTTGTGTCCGAAAAACCCAAATATCTTACGGAACCCTATTTTTTTCCAAAATAAAATTTAGCCTATGTTACTCGTGGATAATGTAGCTTTCGAATGGTGAAAGAATTTTTGAAATCGGTCCAGTACTTTTTGAGCCTATTCATTACAAACAAACAAACAAACAAACAAACATACAAACAAAGTTTTCCTCTTTATAATATTAGTGTAGATTATTAACTAGGTAATAGGTAAAAAAATTAACAATAAATATTCATTATTATCGACGACCTCTGTTGCTCAGTGGTGAGCAATCCCGCCAGGGAACAAAAAAGTTTTCTGTGTTCCTGCGTTGTGGATGTACCTAGGTATTAGATAAATATGTGTATAATTATAAAGTAAAAATCTTAATTAAATATATGTATATTATAAAAGTATTAAATATATTTCCGTTGTCTGGTACCCGTAACACAAGTTCTTCGAGAACTTAGCACGGGACCAGACTGACTTGGTGTGAAAGTGTCCATAGATATTATTTATTCATTTATTTATTATGATCTCAAACTATGGGGTTATTGGAAAGAAAAAAAAATATTGGGATTATTGTTACCGGTTAAAAAAATGTATAATATAAAAGTATTAAATATATTTCCGTTGTCTGGTACCCGTAACACAAGTTCTTCGAGAACTTACCGCAGGACCAGATTGACGTGGTGTGAAAGTGTCCATATATATTATTTATTTATTATGGTCTCAAATGGGGTTATTGGAAAGACGAAATAATCAGAAATCTTTTTAATTTTAGCACATAACAGATAGTTTTTTATTTTATCTTTAAATTATAATCAATATTATTATTATACTTGTACAATATAATTTATATAATAGGTCAATTATAATAAAAACTAAAATCATAAACGAAGACCCAACCACTCAACAACTGCAAAATAAAATAAAAATAATCTAAAACTATTCAAATCTATTCAAAAGTAAACTTATAATATTAAAAATCTTATTAGATCAAAAGCAGTTTCTAGCTAAATAAATAATACTGAGGTAACTAAACGATTTTTAGATTTTGTAAAAAATAATGCTCAGTGATTAAAATAAAGAAAATTAAACTGGCAAAAGCTTCTCGCTCTCATGTGAGCGAGCTTAATAATCGTAAAGCTACGGCAAGTTTGCGACGACGCGACGGGACGCGCGACGGCTGATTACAATGGAGCAAATAAGAACAAATGTGTCTACTAACGCCATCTACATTTAAATGCATGTAATTAGATATTACAATTTTTCATGTTTTGAATGTAATGTAATTAAATAATTATTGCTTTAATCTAAAATAATTATTTATATAATGTTTTTATTTAAATCATCAGTCGCACATGCATAATAATTTTACATTAATATTAGGAAGAATGTATGAGTATTTCAGTAATTTATTAAAATTCGCACAAGTTTGTAAGAACAGTTTACAAACTGATGCGACAACTTTTTCCTACATACTTAAGTTCACTTTATTATTATTATTTTTTTCTAGTCGAATAAATAAATAAATTAAGTTTATAATATTACAAATATTGTAATAAATTCACTCCCCACCAACCGACCACGACCCTAATGTCTTTCGGCAATCGTCGTTGTCGCATAATATAGTATGTAATTTTTATAGAAAATCGAAGATTGCCGAGGGCCATTAGTAACATGGTTTTACTGTACATACTACTCCTGCAGCGCCATCTGTTAAGAACATACTTAATCAGTAATTCATGTTTTAATAGGTAATTCAAAACGATAATTTTATTTTATATTCAAACTAAATATTTTAGTAGCTTAAGCATGCGTTCGAATATTCGACTTCGTATAAAACTGTTCATTGTTCAATAAATGCTGTTGACAGAATTGAACAACCGTTGAAAACTTAAAAAACACTACAATGTATGTTACGGAGAGCCAATTCCGCGACATGATCAAAACGTCTGTGAAAAACCAATGAAAACGAAAAAGAAAAAGTAAACGAAAATGGCCGTTGAATGCCAGGCGAAGTGAACGTTGCACTTTCACGATTAAAAAATAAAAAGGTAAAATAACGCGTTAGAAATGAACCATCGTTTTATAGTTCCCATTGACGCGGCAGGCGTGGCGGCGCTAGTGTCGCGCCGATGTCGACACTAAGTTATGATTAGTTCTGCTACTCGGCACTCTTTAATAATAGCAGCACCAGCTACGATAATAATAATTATGAGTTAATTGTTTACCAATTACGATAATATTTTTTTATAAAAAAATAAATAATTTTAATTAATATAAATAATATAATCTGTTACAAATGCAAAAAAGACTAGATGGTTTTAAAAAAATATTTTGTCTGAGTAAGAACTTTGCAGCCGTATTATTGACTATTGCTGAATAGATTTTTTATTAAAAATGTTCTAAATATGACTACATTAGGAATCCTTGAAATTTGCAATATTTCAAAGAGATAAATATTTGTAATATATACGCTGGATTAGGGCGACCTTTAGAAGCGCGTATTTCGTATTTGTAATAAAAAATAGCGCAAAAATTGTCGATCATGTGATCGGTGGACAGATCGAAGCGGGTCAAGCACAACAGGTGAGTTGCGGGGCGCATCAACTAAAAAATAAAATATCGAAATGCGAAAAAATAATAAAAATCAGCAAATATAGTAAATTAAAAAAAGAATAGGCTCGTCCCTTTCCGTCGAGGGGCTTTCAGTATGTTGCGTCCCTGTCGCGAGTGCGCGCACGTGGTTTTCGGCGGTCCCGCTACGGGCGCCGGAGGGGCGGACGTGGGCGCGCGGGACGCTGGAGGACTCAAACGCCACATCCCGTCGCGGCCCGCGCCGTCCGGCTGCGTTGCCCGTAACCTCCGATTGACCTCATTTTTTTTCTTCAATGTAAATATTCGGCTCGTTTTGCCGCATAGTCTATAAGTGGTATTAAGTTCCTTCGACGCGTTTACATTTTTTTTTTTCGGATTCTTTTATTTTGTAATTCGAAATTATTTAAAATTACAGTGTTAAGGACTTCGCAGGTGATAAGAACTCTAAATTTTTCGGGACTGTGTTACTTAGAAACTTTGTAAAAAATAAGTTTTCTAATTAGATTCTAAAACTGGTTTTGTTGGTTTTTAATGGTGTTGTCGGATTTTTGGGACTTTACAACTGCAAAAATAAACATTTTTCGTGGTTAACATTAGAAGATCCAGGAAGAGTTTGTAAATTACCATCATCTAAAGGTATTTGTGCAAGACGTGGCTGATTTTATTATTGTTTTTGTATAGTTGTACTGAGTAAGTTGAGAAGGTAGAACATTTTTTTGTAATTTTTAATTTTGTTTTCTTATGTTATATTTATGTTTTTTTTGTTAATTTAGTTCACATTTTATGTTAATTTATTTACTTTTAAGCACAACGATTTTTTTACGTAGGAATGTCTTTCGTAGCACAAAAATATATAAATATTTTTTCCACAACATAACTTTGTAAGAAAGAAAAAATTAGCCGTTGTTTTTGCATTTAAATATGTAATTTTTTTACACTTGTAATGATTAAATTTCTAAAAATATAGGTATTTTGTGCCATTGAAAATCTATTTTACTATTGACAGCTTATTTTAGAAATAGTAAATTATTGTATTTCTGTTTATTAGAAAACTGGCATAAGATTTTGATTTGTAACGATAATATTTAACGCCATGTATCAGAAAACATTAGGAACAAAACATTTTTCATTCTCTTTCACTTACTCGTCGTTAAGTGAAATTTTGTATAAGTCACAATAAATAAAATTTACGAAAACAAAAAAAAATGTCAAGAGAATTTTATTTCGTCAATCAATTATTTTGAATTTATATTCGATAAAAGCGATGCGGTCATCGACACCGCAGCGAGCAGCGGGCCGCGGCTCGGGCGGCTCGGGCCTGCCGGAACGAGCTCTGATAAAGGAATTATATTAATTCATACCAGACCAATACTTCACGTGCGAAATGTGCAATGGACTTCACTGAAATCGTTTCTGTGAGATATCGTTTTAAAATGACGAATTTTTACTCCCCGTAACCGTATCATAATTTAAAAGAATTAACTTTTTAAAAATAAAATAATTTTGGCCTCGAAGTTTTAATACGCTGGAAATTGCAAAAATAGCCAATAATTCAAAAAAATATCGCAATTGAGCGCAGAAAAATCGTTGCAAAGCATTTTATTAAGTTTCCAAAATTGTATTTTTTTACTTCAATTTTAAAAAATAACGAAATAAAATACAATTAGAATTTTTTTGCACCTTTTTAAGTATTTTTTTTTTATAAAAAACGTAAATAAACGAAAAATAATAGTAAACAAAGTGTGCGATTGAAAAACTGTAATATTCGTAGCACTAACGCCTACGCCGTAGACGCTCATGGCGGCGCAGGACGGCGTTCGATAAACTCGTAGATTGGTCGAATATTTTGTTATGTAGTGACGGATTTTTATTTTTTATTATTATTTTTAATTTAATTGATCATTTTTAAATTTCATTAGACGGATATTATTATTATTAATTTATTTTTCTACTTAACCTTAAAATATTGTCTGTATTTGTCTGAAAAGCAACGTGACTGTAAAAGTATTACAGTCACGTTGCTTTTCAAAAAAATTATATAGCTAATTTTATTTTAATTATGTTTTTAGTGTCGCATGTAAATTATATGAAAAATTATAATATTGTTTTAGCTTATTTAAAATTGCTTTTATTTTCATCAAAATTTTTTTTTGCAATAAATGTTGACTATCACATATTATTATTATGCTTGTGAAGTAAATAATCATTAATAGTAATCCAAACACCTTCATTTTAATTAAAAGATTTCCAAAAACATATCAAGAGTTACTCAAAACATCATAATTCAATTTACATAAATGTAGAGTGTAGTCAATATATCAAAATAACGTAAATAATGATACTGAACCAATTGTGTAAAAATCACATAATAATACTATTAATTTTAAAATTTAAATCATTCAACAGTTTATTGTTTACATTTTTTTAAACCATCAGAATTTTCTGTGCAAAAAATGCTCTCTCCAGCGGCCATTATTATGCATAAAATGTGCTTTAAATACGTATCTCTCATTGATATTGTCGGTGCCGATTACGGGGATTTTTTGCGAATGATTGAATTTTATTTACAATTAACCCGGCCTCGGCGTCGAAAGCGAAAGTGACGATTAAATGCCATTTAAAAATAAAACAGCCCGCCGTAACACTGCAATGTCAATAATAATTTATATACGCTCTGATAATGTGTACGTAAACAAAGCGGTCGCGAGCTATTTAGACGATTAGGCAACACATGCTCACGCGTGTAATATGTGTAACTCGGGACGGGCTAACCGGTGGCCCGGCACGGTGCGCGGAACTCTTTGTTTAGACTTAGCGGAGGTTCTGCACGAGTTTTACTTAAGAAACCGCCCAAATACGGCCGGAGAGGGAACGGGGCGCGCCTAATTTGTCTTAGGCGGAAAAATCGCGCGGTGATTACAAGTGGCTCGTAACGAAGTCGGCCCCGCGGCAAGAGGTGCGGCTGGCCGTGGGGTGGGGAGGGGGGTCGGCTCGGGGTGGCGGCGGGCCGCGGTTAGTCTCAGTCGTCCGTCTGGAGTCGCGGCGGCCGGCCGGGCCGCGCGGCGCAATACACGTTCCTCGTGCTCTTGTGATTATAAATTTTAATATTACAAAAAATTCAAAAACCTAAATTTTTTAATTCTAATCGCGTCTAATTGAAGATATTTTAGGCTAAATTCCCTTCACTTTTTTAAACTTAAACTGTTGGCAGCGGGAAAAGTTTTGCGAAATTTTTAATATTTATGTCGGTTACATTTGTGAGAGATTAAACTTTTTGGCCGTTAAAAGATTTTTATTTGAAAATTTATTTTTTCTAAAACGACGACACTTCGTGTGAGCAATTGATAGATAATGTTAAGCGTTGAATTAATCATAAGTTTAATAATTGACTGCCACAAGTAATTGTAATAAGATTACTAGTTATATACGAACTCGTGTGATTTTGAACAATTATTATTTAATTTTGTGCTACGTAAGAGACTATTCGTTAACGAAAGGTGGTGTTTTCTTCCTTTAAAATTGTTATGCCTGCTTTCAATAGATGTAAATGTAGATTGTAGATATAGTTTTGTTATCTGTTTTTTTTTTCAATTACTTTTTGTCTAAAATAGTTTATTTTGAAATTTTTGTTACTTTGTGTAAGTGGTAGTACTTTATAATATTTTCATAAAATAGCTGCCTATTTAAATTGTTAATTAGTTCCAAATCATTGAGTATTCTAGAATCTAGATTATTATTTATGATTATGCTACTTTAAATGTTTGTTTTACCTTACATATGACATTCAATTATTTTTCCGACGGCACTTTGTCAAACCGTTAATCTCATAGATTTTTGTTTGTGAGTGTTTATGGCAATTTTTTTTTATTTTGTTTTATTTCATTACTTTTTATTTTTAGACTTTTTGTTTTTTTTTTAATAAAAAAATAAACCTTTTTTGTTTTACTTTGATTTATTTATCCTCCTTTAGTTTTTTATCATTTTATTACTTTTTGTCTAATGTGCATAACTTTAGACGAACAACGCTACATTTAGGTATATAAGATAGATATTATATTTTTTTTATGAATATGAATTAAAGACGCAACAAGGTTGATTATTTTATGAACATTGAATACTAGATTACGCTATATTTTTTATTATTAAAAATTGAGTCAGAACATCATTTAAATAAAAATAAAACGCTACTTTCTACGAATCAGAAAATTACTTACTGACTTCTTTCACTGGCTCAGTTTAAAATGTATGAAAAAATGCAAACAACTACAAAAAAGGGAGATAAATATACTTATAACTACCGTTGAGTTACGTGTTAGGTTAGGTTAGGCAGCAGAAATTACAAAATATAACTACAACAAAGGGAGATAATTATAAAAAAAAAACGATTACGCACTTTTAACCCCCATTGAGTTATGGGTTAAGTTAGATTATGCAGCAGAAATTACATATAATTACAACAAAGGGAGTTAAATAGTTAAAAAAACGGCTAGGCACCAGTGGCGAAGGCTGGTTCTCCTTCATAGGGAAGCCTGTATAATAAGTAGGGATTTGGATGAAGATCTTCAAAAGGTAAGCGGTAAGGGAAGCCGATAGGAATGGAGTTATAGGAACCCCTCGCCACTGCTAGGCACTTATAACTCTCGTGTTACGGGTTACGTTAGGTTAGGCAGCAGAAATTACATAAGTACATCAAAGGGAGATAAATATTTAAAAAAATGGCTTGGCACTAATTATAACTGCCGTTGTGTTACGGGTTAGATTAGGTTAGGCAGCAGAAATGACTTATATCTACAACAAAGGGAGATAAATATTTTGAAAAAAAAAAAAACCGGCTTTGTACTTATAGCTCCTGCTGTGTTACGGGTTAGGTTAGGTTAGGCAGCAGAAATAACTTATAACTACAACAAAGGTAAATTAAATTTTTAAAAAGCCGGCTAGGCACTCATGTGCTAGACACTCAGGCCCTTTGTGTTACGGGTTAGATTAGGTTAGGCAGCAGAAATTACATATACCTGACTACATCAAAGGGAGATAAATATAAAAAAAAATGGCTTGGCACTAATAATAATTATAACTGACGTTGTGTTACGGAATACGGGGTAAGATAGGCAGCAAAAATTATTTATTTTTAGGCGATCTGTCAGCTCGTTTGCCAGTCATATTATTATAACATTTATTACAATAAAACAGCTTGTCGAGTATAGTAAAACCTAACACCAAATATGCCCATGATATTACTATTTAGTACAATACTAGGCGTTTTAATTAATGTATTGCATATCTACTGCTTACACACATTACTAGTGTACATGGTTCACTTTTTTAATTAATAAGCCATATATTATATATTATAAGATAACGATTTAGAATGTTTACCTAGAACTCTACGAATATTTCAAAATTAATAAATGTTTAATTTCAATTATTTTAAAATATAGTTGCAGATTATCTTACTAGATGGAGCTACCGCCATCAAATTAGATGGTCATAAACCAATTAATTTAGTCCTAATAATATATCAGTCTTTCTTTGATGATATAAAAACACAAACATCCTCATATTTTACTTATTCTTATTTAAAAGTAAACTTTTTATTTATATTGTTATATTTTATTTTGTTTATTCAGAAAGTGCATGTGCTGACATCTACTAAATTTATGTTAAAATAAAACGACATCTAGCGGCAAAAAGAGTAACTTATAGGCGTTTTAGATGTGACAGACGCATACGCCATTTAGGTAAACCGACACAGATGGCGCTTTAGAGACCAACGCACGCGCAGTGATGTACAAAAACGAAAACAGGTGGCGCTTTTAAAACTAACACATGCGCAATAACGCGGGAAAATAAGTCCAGATGGCGTTTTAAGATCAACGCACGCGCAATTTTTGGAAAAAGAAATAGAGATGACGCTACCTACGTACATTGCTGCTTAGAATATTAATTTTATTTGAAGTAATTCAATATTTTAAATGTGAATAATCTACACTCATATTGATACATCGTTAATATTTACAGATTCTATTTTTTTAATATTACGTAATAAAATACTAGGAATCAATATAGTAATGTACGCTTTTAATACAATATTTTACTACCACCAAACGTCACTTGGTATTTATTATCAATAGCTATTACGATGACTATAAATATTATTTACTAGACGTTGCTCGTGACTTCGTACGCATAAAAGTTAATTTCGCAGAAAGCGCACATTTTTCCGCGATAAAAGCCTATGTCCTTCCCCGTGGTCTACTCTACATCTGTGCCAAATTTCATAAAAATTCGTCCAGTAGTTTCAGAGCCTATTCAATGCAAACAAACAAACAAACTTTTCCTCTTTAATATATTAATATAGTAATATAGTATAGATTAAACTAATAATATTTACAGAAAGTCTTGTCACTGTATAACATAAAAATGTTCAATCGGTATAGTTATGTAATACTAGCTTTTGCCCGCAGCTTCGCTCGCGTGAAATTGGGGGCAGAGGGAAATCTTGTTCGGGAAAATACCAATACCAAAATTGAATACATAATGGTGTAGGCACTGCACAGCCGTATCAGTTGTCTTTTATTTGAATGTTTCTTGCAACTTCGTAGGTACACTCCAGAAATCTACCAGGAACTGTACCAGAAATAAATTTAATAAGCTGCAAAAAGTATTCTGTGTTAATTCTGGATAAACTACTACCATACCAAATTTCATCAAAATTATTTACGTGTTTTTTATTGCACTTTATTGCATGAAAAACTAAACATATTATGTGTAGGTACATATAAAAACTTTCGCGTTTAGGTATAATATTAAGTAAGGATTTCTTTGTACCCGATAATTAGTATTTTAACGATTTCGAAAATCTTTTTAATGGGAAGACGTTTTGAACTTTGAACTTAATAAAAATAATTTGGATTGTGATCGCCCAACCTAGTTGGGACCACGACAGAGTTTGAGAGAGATATGAGTTAGCAGTACGACCACGAAACCATCTAGCTTCTCATTTATTCCTCATATTATAATAATCATGCACATTAATGATTAGGTAATACCTAGGTAGTTTTAACTAATTCAAATATCTGGTTATTTTATAGCATTTTAAACTATGTTATTTTTTAGACTGATAATTTTTTTTGTAGGTATGAACCGATTGAATTGATATACCCACACAAAATTATAAGCAGAGCTATCCTAATTCCTAACCGCGTGAAACCCGTAAATTTTCCGCGATAAAAACACATAAAAAGTGAGTTCCATGTGTTTATCCAAGGGCTAAACTACTACGGTAACAAATTTTATAAAAATCCGTTCCGCAGTTTCTGTGATTAGCGCGCACAAATGTAGTTAGATCAAAAATCTTTTAGAAAAATCTTAAAAGTCATTGTTTTGGGTTAAAATATTCTACTGAAATAGTATGTAATTAATAAGTATTATGAATATAATTAATGCAACAATCGCAAATATTTAGGTGCCTAGTTTTTTTTCATCAAAATTTATATTCGCATTCTTGTCAGATTTATTTTTCAACACGATGACAATATAATATTATGTCAAAATAAAAATAAAGCTCCCCACTCACGGGCTGTCGATTGCTTCGATCAAATTGGAAATTAATTCATATTGGAAAGTAAATTGCTAACGACAAACTATTACACAAAATGATTAGTGTAAGACCTACCAGCTAGTTTTTGCGCTGGGGGTCAAAAGTTGGAACAAAATTTACGCGTATAATACGAGTTTCATATAAAAAGTATAGTAAGGTAGTCCTAGGATCTCATACTATATTTAATTTTTATCTAAACCGATTTATTTGTAACTACGAATCCAGTAAATGTTTAAATTGTAAAGACTAAATCGATCGATCGCTTGTGAGTGGGAGCTTTAAATCAAAAGCACTAAGGAGTATTTATATCAAATTTAAAGCAAATCGCTTCCAAACAACTTTCTTTCCCTTTTTATTCCCGTTAGGGGACGAATTTCAATAAACTATGATACACGAATTCCATCAATTCTGTTACATAATGTTTGTGCAAAATATGAAGTTGATTGGACCAAGGAATCACGTTGCCCCATACAAACAGTTTTCCCCCTTTTCACCCCCTTAGGAGTCGAATTTCGAAAAATCTCTTCTTATCGGATCCCTACGCATTACAAAGAGCAAGTCCTGCAATTTTCAGGTCTCTACGATCAGTGGTTTAGGCTGTGCGTTGATCCGTCAGTCATTCAGGACAAAGGATTTTATATGTATAGATGTCGACATGACCTAAATTCTAATACGCCCGAGCTAAGGAGGTAGGCGTTTTCATATGGGTGGAGTTAGAAGTTAATCTAAGAAAGAGGGCGTACGTCCGCTCGGCTCCTAAGAACCAGGGCGTGGGCATATGGGCGTGTGTTTTGAACCAATCCATTAATATTCAAATATAAATCAAACGTTAGTATTATTTCCAATTCGAATAAGTTATATCGCATAAGTTTTCTATAACATTGAGATTTATTGTTTACGACAATATATTATTCCTAAAGTCATTACTATAATAAAGTAACAAGTTCGTTACAAGTAAAAGCAGGAGTAAAATTAAAGTGATACAAGTACTATTTGACTTTTCATTGTGCTAAAAAGATACAATAATTGTGCAACACACATACCCAAAGCAAGTAAATACATAATATGTGCATAAAATACTCTACATTGGTAATCAGATCTCTCTACCTGGGTAGCTACTTACACTACTCAGTAGAAAAGTATTCCTACGCCTAGTACCCTCTTTAAGCTTGAGTCGCTTTTAATTCCAGCCTCATTATCTTCAAAACATAAAATTTCAATTAAAACTAATGCCGGACTAAATATTTCGTAGTTTGTATAAAAATTCACAATTGAAGAAACGAGTGCCGTCGCTCAAGTTTTTAAAGCGAACAAAAGAAACAATCAGAGGTCGTTTAGAGATTTGCTCCTGCATTAAGACTACAATAGGCTCGCAGCCTGTAATACGGCTTAGTGTACCTACACTATACACCAACTATAATAGCACAATGTACTGGATATATCACGGACTTAGCTCTATCTACGTTTTATTATTCTTATGCTTCCAATTTTGACTTTTGTGCTTCGGTGCGATGAAACGTTTCCAATTTCTAGAACCCCGTGTCATGATTTAACGAAAATACCACTTGTATAGATTGACTTATACATTAGGTACTTACGCTTAATATTGCTTTATGAAGGTAGGTTTGTTTAGTAAGTGATCAATTAAAATCTAAGTTTAATAATACATATCTATGTAGCTTTTTGTACAGGTAGGTCTTAGGTTAGGTAGGTTGAAATAGTCAATTAAGGTCTAATAACATTTAAATTATAATATATTATCCTAATTTAACAAACCATTCAAGACAGAAATAATTTTCCAAATGGAACTAGTAGTTTCTGAGTTAAGCGCGTTCAATCATACAAACTGGTCCTTCATAGTATAAGTACTATAGAGTTCCTACTTCCTACCTTCACAGACAATAAACGCGAAGTGATTTTTATCGATGAATATTTTATTGTTCTGTTCGGAAGGAAAACTCGTCCAATGGCACAGTTCCGAAGGCGGGGGTGTGGAACCTTCGCGAGGGGGGAGGGCCTAAGACGGTGGGCGGAGACTTTACAAGACGCATGTCTATTGTTCCACTTGTTCTTGGAAAGTAGGTTGTAGGTACAACTGCTTATAGTCGACTATATATGATACTTATTTCGATAGTAGGCGTTTGTTAATAGCTACATACTGAATATGATTTCTCTCCTTTGTTTTCAATATTATATTATGGATGTAAATAAATATGTTCGTAAAATATGTTACATCAGTTGTATTAATTTTTCAGATCTTACTCATCGAACATACGGACGCGTGAGTTCGGAATTCCACCACCTCATTTTGTAAGTACCTCTACTTTTATAATTATTATTGTAGTTTTCTATAGTAACTTAGTTTTCTATAGTAAGTTGGTAAAAGTATCTCCACTATATTTATACTAGTATTTGTAGGTACATAATATGTTATTAAGAACACACAAATTGTTTAGATTCACACGAATCTAGTGCGCTTTGTTCGAATCATTATTTGTGACATTTTCAGGTTACTAGAATAACGAATGCATTCACAAAAATACATTCTAGATGCTACATAATACGAACACAGAACGCACTGAATACTTGTGTCACAAAAGATACCGCATTTCTAAAACCAAGAGAGAAATATAGAAAAAATATATTTCATAAAACATAAAGGCGCTATGACACGACCGCGTTCCGTAATGATCGCCAAGATTCCCGCTTCATCGCGCGGTCTTATTCCGAACGCTCCCCTAATGAGATCCACCTTCGTGGTGGTACAATGGCGGGCGCCGGGCGCGTCATGCGTGGGCTTACTTTTCTATCTAAAACGATTCAAGGACTAAGCGTATTCAGCCTTTCTGGAAACGTTTAAAAAGATGGAGTTTAAGTAATGATTCTGCATAGAGGTTCTGGAAAATGAGGTTGCATCTGCTTTTAATTTCGTTAGTGGGTTATTGTTAGCGCGAACCTAGAGGCTCGTTCAATTTATCTTAGTGCATAGGTAGTTTTATAAAGTTTATTTTCTTTCCGATTTCACTGCAGGTATCTTTTTGTCAGTGAATCATTTTTATGAAGCGGTCGTAATTTAAATATGAAAAATGGAGTTTAAATGCGTTTCTAGGCGTAATCGTTGTGTTCGCTGAAAGACAATTTTTAAAAGGCGCACAAATGCTAAAAGACTTCTAGGCCGTCTAAAGAGGTGCATCGGGCTTTCCATTAAAACTAAGAGGCTGGTGGGCTCGAGAGAGATGCGAGTCGCGATTAAAGGCTTAAGATACAGTTTGTAATTATGTCAGAACCTGTATCACTTAGGGCGCACTCACTGCCTTCCACGTCGTCCTTTAAGAAATCATTCATGTCATGTCAAATATAAAAGACTTTTCTGTAAATTCCAAGCTTTGTTGTTCATATGATCAAGTTATAAGCAAGAAAATATACTCTATGCCTAGATTTTAGAGACTCTCAGAATCAGAAGGGTAGAGTGGAAGAAAATTTGCCATTTAAACATCGTGGACCACTTATATTTTTTGTTTATAACTTTCATCATCATCATCATCAGCCAATCACCGTCCACTGCTGAATGTAGGCCTCTCCCAATGAGCGCCAACGAGTCCTACACTACGTTTGCCTAAGCGTGGTCTCCACTCTAATACTCTCTGCTACATCGACCGTCTGTCCGTCTGCAGACATGGCCAATTCACTTCCACTTCAGCGTGCTAATTCGTTGAGCGACGTGGGTGACTTCAGTTCTCTGGTGTATGACACCGTTACGAATTTTATCCACCAGATATACCCTCAACATTGCTTTTTCCATCGCACGCTGAGCAACCTTCTACTTGAGAACCAACCCTACGGTGAGTGTCCACGTTTCGGCTATATCTTATAACTTTCATGTCAGTACCTACTTAAATAGTGTTCCACCTAAATTTGTAAGCAAATGACTAAACAAAACTGAAAGTTTTCCCAACTATGTTAATATAAAGCTCGTTCTTGAAAGATGTTATTAGTAAGTAATTACGCGCCGCTCGGATGTCGCCTAATGCGAAAACTTTAAACTCTTTAGCGCCTTTATACTCGCAAGTGACGACGCGTGGAGTGTTAGCACCCAAGTTGCCGTGTAAATGTGTACTTACACTTAATATGGAAACACACGGACAAAGACTCGCTTCGTAGACGCACCGAGAATTTTTTAACGCGCATTGGTGGGCCAACACATTCAAGCCGAGTATTTTATAAAAAGCGTATACTCAATATGTTAAAATTTTACTTTGACAAGAAATATTCGATATCTTTGGCCTGGTTTTAATTTTCTGTTAAATTTATTTTAATTAATCATAGGTTAGTATTTACTGTTTAAGTGTTAACTACCTCTAAATGTTGAAGGTTATATATTATTACTCATACTATAGATTTTGAGAATATATATAAAATAATTTATGAATATTTAATAAACATTTAGTAAAATTTAGAATACGAAAACCCAAAATAAAATGCCCACTGACTATTAACTTTTAGACTCTACGTAGAGTTTGCAGCCGTATGTGGTATCCAAAGTGGCGGGTGTCTATTCTGCGGTGTCTCGTGAGCAAGTTGTGCGACTTGCCGCGGAAACACCTCTTTGTGCAGAAACACCGTGTCACGCCATTTCGACGCACGGGGCGACAAGAATGACACAGTCGGTTTAATGCTCTAAGATGACACATCATACCTCGTAATAAAATTACTTTAAATGCCGTCTTAAGCTTTGACGTAGTTTGAAACAACTATAAAATTTCAATTGATAATTTTCACTAGGTGCATAGGTACAATTTTAATTACTTTGGGCTATCTTTATTTTACAATAACATTGTCAGATTACAATTTAATTTTGTAGATATACTATATACTATAACCTCAAGATTTTTTTATTACAAATTCAATATTTATAATGTGTTGAAATTTGCTGGTCCAGAGTCCAGACTTAGGTGGGAAGTGCCATGTTTTCCTTGCATTGTTACTCTTTTTTCTGTTCCGTGATTGTACATGCGTCATATAAAGGAATATTAATACATACACCTACTTGTCCGTCCGTCCGTACAGTATTGTGCGGCGGGCACCGTGACGAACTAACATTGGGCGGGCCGTTTCCGCTTCCTGAAGTCACACCAATTACTCTGCAAAGGGCACTACACCTGTAGGTTAGGATGTAAATACATAATTGTAATTACATTTTTGTTAATGTGTTATTTTGAAATCTTACATAATATTAATTAACGTCTAAAATCAGTTTAAAATAAATATAATTGCCAAATGTTTAAGTAAAATAAAATCACCTCATACATAGAAAAGACAATTATATTTTTGCATATATGTACAATGTGTAATACTTCATGTGATGATCATTCAATTATACAGCATTTTATAACTTGTTTTTAAATGCATTTTAATATAATATTAAAAACTAGGAACAAAGATTGAGCTAACGCTGCCAGGTGTGAGGCAAAGACAGATGTCGGTGACTTATAGCTGAAATAAGGGGTGTAATTCTTATTATGTTGGAATGCAGCGAGGGCGCCGAGTGCAGTTGCCATGACAATGTTCAATTATTATTATAAACCCGAGGAAAACCGGTCAAGTGCCACGCGCTCATTAGTCACAAGTACGGAATAGTTTTATTAATATATGCCGTGCTACACATGTGGAGTGATGTCAAGATGGATCCGAAGATCTGTCATCGAACTCTACTTCAGTGCTAATTATATTTTTTTCTGCCATGATTGGTTTTATAATGATCAGTTATTTTATTTCCGTTATTTAGAATTTAAATAACATATCTTCGAGCTATGTGAATATAATGTTTTAATGCAGACTAGCTGTTGCCCGCGTCTCCGCCCGCGTAAATACAGTATCCCACAGGAACACTGTGTTTTTTCGGGATAGAATGTAGCCTATGTTTTAATTCAGGGCACATACTACTACCATTCCAAATTTCACCAAAATCCGTTCACTAGTTTTTGCATGAAAGAGTAACAAACATCCATCCTCACAAACTTTTAGTGGTATAGTAGGTAGATACAATTCGCAACCTTACCATCGACAGAATTTGATTAAGTTTTGTAGTGCTCGTAAGCATTGTAAATTTTAGTGCCTGTAATTATTATAATTTGATGAACACAATTTAGGCAGAACTGTTAGGCATATTGTACACGGTCGCGGAGCCACAATCGGCAGAAGCTCTGGGGTCGCGTGGCAGGCCAGGTGTGCGCGACCCCTCTCTCTCTGTCTATAATAATACTTATTATTACAACTCCTTATTATTTCTTGTTTTAATTGTACCCCGACTTGCCTTTTACTCCTTTTGTTTGCGTTTAATGGTCTTTATTGTTTTATTTTGTTCGCGTGCCGGCTGCACCGATTTTGAGACTCGCAATTCAAGAATTTTTGACAACATTCGAGTAGTTTCATTTCATTCAAAGTAGTACTTTCAATTAGACAGTGTCCATTATTTTCGTGAATTTTAATAGCGAAGAAGATTTTTATTTGCTTGCCCGTAACAAGATGACGTTCATTATTTTGGCCGAAAAACCACTGCTGAAAATAGGCTTCCTCCGTAGACTCGACGACGTAGTAAAAATTTCGGCAATTTTTCTTTTCTTTTGTTCTTACTGAGTCCAATGTACTTATTATTGAAATGAAAAATATTACTAGTGTTAATAACACTTAATACATCCTATCCTACTAATATTATAAATGTGAAAGTTTGTGAGGATGGATGGATGTTTGTTACTCTTTCACGGAAAAACTACTGAACGGATTTTGATGAAATTTGGTATGGTAGTAGCTTGAGGTCTGGATTAAAACATAGGCTACTTTTTATCCAGAAAAAGTACAGTGTTCCCGTGGGATACTGTATTTACGCGGGCGGAGTTGCGGGAAACAGCTAGTTACTTATATTGTTCTCAATTAAGGCAAAGAGCGAACAAGAAAACTAAACTTGGGTATCCAATACCTAATTTATATTGCAGCTTCAGATGTAAAGTTAGATTAGCGAAATACCGCGCCCACCGCAGTATGTGACGCCTTGTAAGGGCCGGTCCTTTCGCCAACTTGTAATTGATTTCCAAACTTCGTCGAAGATTTTAATGGCTCTACATTGGCTGTTTTTCCACTTACCAGCTCGGCACCGGCGATCGTCCGCCTGCCGGGGGAGCAAAAATTTATGAATATACACTATACAGAGTTATATTAGGTATGTTAAGAGTATATTGTTATTCTCAAATATTTTTCTGTGCATTCTGAAAATATAATATTTGATTGTTATATCTCGTTAAATAGCTGTTTAATCATGGATGATTTTCTACACATCTGCAGAGTATCTGTCATATATTTTTTTAGATTTGAAGATTGGCTTGAAAAAAAAACTACAAATAATTAAGAAAATTGTTTTGTTTTTACAATCTTCTACTACGACTTAAATTCATTAATATGCCGATAACTATAATGGCGAAAACTATAATAACGATAACAAATAATGATGCTAAATAAATAATAATATATGATGATGATCATTAGCATCATAAAAACTATACATTAAAACCACAAATTTTGGAAATAAACGGAGACGAGAATTATTATTTTTAAACAAAAAATTAAACCGACTTCCAAAGTAAAAATACACAAAAAAGTATGAAATAAAACTTAATCTCTAAATAATTCCCCTTTCAAATTCGGCTAAAATTTTTACTATTTCTCTACTCAATCTTCTTAATTTTGAAATCGGTACCAGCCCAAACAATATTCTACAATATTTTATAGAACTTACGTTCATATTTGCTGGTACCGACTTCAAAATTAATAAGATTGAGTAGAGAAATAGTAAAAAATTTATCCGAATTTGAAAGGGGAATTATTTAGAGATTAAGTTTTATTTCATACTTTTTTGTGTATTTTTACTTTGGAAGTCGGTTTAATTTTTTGTTTAAAAATAATAATTTCACCCTTTTTAGAGATATATTTTCTTAAGTTATTATTAATAAGTCTTAAGAACGTCTAAACTAAACGATCGAATGTATAATTGAATACGCGCCAAGCTTCCATAAGGTATTGCTATTAAGATGATGATGATGATTACTCTAAGTTATAAATTGGCATATTATGCTTGCTGTTCATTAAACAATGCCGAAATTTCCAAACGCATATCTTTAAAGACTGAGGAGTTCTGTACAGTGCTTTTGGATCCAGGGTATACCTTGGTACAATATCTTATTTTTTGGTAGCATATGCTTGTGTTACTTCAGTAAAAGTCAAAATCACTATATGTGTTGGATATAAATTTCGAGGAGTTCCCTCGATTCCTCATGGATCGCATCATCAGGTTCCCACTTTAGTGACTAAAGGACCAATTTCGAACTAAATCCTTTACAACAACAAAAGAATTTTGCAAATAGGTACATAAATGGCAAAGTAATGTTCAAAGATCTCCGGGTTAGTGTAAAATACTATGAGAAATACCTTTTATATCATCATAATCTGATGATGTATGGTGTGATAGTGGTGATGATGATGATGATTACTCTAACTGACAGGGTGGCATATGCTTGCAGCTCTTTAAACAACGCCGAAATCCCCAAACATGTATCTATAAGGAGCCAGGAGTTCTGTTCTGTACTTTTGGATCCAGGGTATACCTTGGAGCAAAATTTTACTTTTTGGTAGCATATACTTGAACTACTTCAGAAAAAGTCAAAATCACCATATGTGTCCATATAAATTTCGAGGAGTTCCCTCGATTCCTCATGGATCCCATCATCAGGTCACCACTTTGATATCAAAAGGACCAATTTGGGATTACACCCTATACATCACAAAAATAAATTTGAAAATCGGTCCACAGGCGGCGGAGTAATCGTTGAACATACAAAAAAAAAATTAAAAAAAAATATATACAGCCGAACGTATAACCGCCTCCTTTTTTGGGAAGTCGGTTAAAAAAAAAGAAATGACATCGCCCGCACCGGACGGATGTCGGGCTGGCTAGTGGAAAACAGCCATTATCGGACAAAACATGTGAGCTAAATGCTCAGACGCGAAGTTTTACACTAATGTTGACTTGTCATTTAAGAAGAAGCTTGCTTATCACAAAATTATTTAACGACAAATCAGATAATCAATGTTTTCGTCACATACTTTTGCAATTTATGTTCTCACAGAAGATGATGAAGACAACTTTTGTTTAATAGTTAACCGCTTAAGTATTTTTATACACAGGTTAATGGCTTTTTTATTTTATTGTAAATAAAAACTTAAGTTGTTGGTTTTAGGGCTACGTAATAATTTGTTGTTTTTAAAACAATTCCTGTAAATGTTGCAAACATCTTCGTTACTTCGTGTGTATCAAATATCGATAGTAACTTCGTGACAAAAATACAAAAGTTCAGTGACCTCACGAGTGCCTTCTGTCGGGCAATATGTTCGCCTTATCAACATTATTGCATTCCAAATATAAAACAGGCCATATATTAAGACAAATTTTTTACCACTATTTCATTTTACACTTTAAAATAACATTATAATATGCTTATTTTGAAGAAAAAAATGTTGTATCTTTTTGTAAAAGCTTTTGATTTAGGTACCCACCTTGTTGTTTACAATTTATAGTCTATCAAACATTATCGTAGACAATATTAGGAATTAAGTATCAAAAAACATTCGGTACAAAAAAAACAACAAATCAATATTGATTCAGAAAAAACCTAGTTAATATTGCAAAAGGTGTTTAATTTCGTCCGCACGCGCTCAAATCTGACATGTGTTTGGCCACAACGGGGATGCGATATTCAAACATTCGCAAAAAAGATGAGCCAAGGTGTTTTATCTATAGATTGGTAAACAGCTTTTGCGTGTTTTTATTAACTTTTTTATTTTCATCTCACGTCAGATTGTTAACTTGGGAAGCAATACAATCCGTGTAACTTTTTGCCAGTTAACTCTTTACTTCCGATGCGATAGAATTTTTTTATTCTATTTCTATTTTATTTGTGGCGTCCAATTTTGTTACACGAGTTTCAAGTAAGGTTACTTAATATTTTTTAGAATTTGACATGTAGCCGAAAGGTTTTTATTTTTTATTTAAATTCAAACTAGTGTTACCGAAATATCCATCAACATTCATCTTCAAAGAGGTAATCATTTTTAACTAATAAATAAACAGAACTAATTATACCTACTAAAACTGTCTAAGCATAATGAAATAAAATTAAAGAATATGCAGTAACGTTAATGTTTACAATATTTACGTGAAATTTACTACGGAATCTCAGCGATAAGCCTCAGTTTAGGAAGCACATGTTGAGGTCCTGTGCGTGTGTACAGACACTTAAATATTAGGATTTGTACATGTTAACGCAAAAAGCGGAATTAAAACGCTCAATAATATTTTAAATCTTTTGGTCAATTTTTATTTTAGTTGTATGACCTCTTCTTCTGTATATTTCTATACAAATGTTGTCATACAATATTTGCAAATACATAGTGTATCAAAAAGCGCATTGAAACGATTAAAATACATAAATGAATATGTAATAAAATATGACATAGTATATTATAAAAAATAGTTTCAGTTTTAGACCACTTACCTACTCAATATTTGTGACTGTGAAGTTCATGTAACTTTATTATTTAACTTAAGCTAAATATTATGATTTATGAATATTGTGATTTAATTATGAATATTCAGCATTACCATTTTCAAAATGATTGTTTAATGAACATTAGTTCATTAAGAACTATATTTACGTAAACAAAAAAATAATATTTTTAATGTTTATTCTAAAACCGCTAAGCGTGTCGCTCCGCTTCCTTCCGTGTGTGCGGCTCAGCGATTACGGGTGTTGCGGCGATTACACGGAGCGTCTTGAGGAGCGAGGGTTAAGACGTTGGGGTGAGTAGGGCTGCCCGCTGCCGCTCGTAAACAACCGCAAACCTTGAGCTTCCGGTTGATCAAAAAACGATTGGAGTGGTTGTAGATTTTGCAGTTCGCATGATTTCTTATTCATATCTTGTCGATTTTAATTTTTTAAACCTCCACACGTGCTTGCTGAAGTTTTAGATAGTAATAATTAACACAAAGTAACGCATAAAAATTTAGAAATATTAGTCATAATTAATAGAAAATGAAAAAAGAGATGTTCAAGAAATGTATGAGGCCTGGGCCAGCCCTACGTACAGTATATGTAAATATAGCTACTAAATATAGTAACCGTTTCCTATTCTTTATTTTGTTTAATTTCACTTCGTTTCCATGTACATTTAAATTAACTTCGTCAAGGAGAGCAACACAAAGTAAAATAAAACATGGAGGATCAGATCAGAAATAACTAAAGAATGTCATTTTGTCAATGACATGACTTTTAACAAAGAAAGACGTATGACATCAAGACCACGTCTCTTCGTAAAATTGTCTACTACGTCAAAAGTCAAGTCAAAACAACTGTCATGGCCGCTCTAAAAATAGTGTTCTCGCAATAAAAAACTCTTCAAATAATCATTTTTGTACGCATGTACCCTTCTTCAAATTATTTTTTTCGTATCTTTATGATATTCCCATATTTTTTTCCTATTTACCTACGTAGTGTACATAGAACTGGCCCAAAATCAAACATCTCTTTTTAAAATGTAAAAAAGGCAACTAATAATACAAAATCATAAAACGCTATACTAATTTTCAGAATATTCAGCACAGCCCTACCTACACGGACGATTACTCCAAGTGTCTCAAGATTTCCTCTCACAAGGCCCTCTCGATCCTCTTAATGTAACGTAGACTGTTATTATCTCACTCCAATTTTATTGGAACATAATTTCCATTCTTGTCCTCGTACAAAGACAATATTACTTTAGCTTTCATTACAGTAGATACTATTCTATATAAATCATCGCTTTCAACCAAACATTGAAATAATTATTTTGATTTAAAAATGTCGAAGAAAATTTTCTCATAGGTAGTCCCTGAACCTTTGTCTTATCCTCATAGAAAAAAAAATCGAAAATATAAATTAGGGCTTTTGCAATACCGAACTAACTTGTTTTCAGAAAAAAATGAAAATAAGGAAGTCTAGAAGCTTCTAATTTGTAATTTTTAGATAAATATCAAATATCCGGTGAAAGTAAGGTCTCACAAAAGATTTAAGTATAACGTACTTCGGAGGGTGTTTCCCTCCTTCCCTCTTCACGTGCTATTATCATCATTAATTATACTCATCTAATGGTGCAAAGATTCCATAAAATTACTCAGCAGCATTCTATGAACCTATAAACAGTCAAAGAATCCCATAGTCATAATAAATATTAATAGTTTCCATAAGTTATACAGTAAATTACAGTGGCACACCACATAAAAACAACAGGGGCATTTGCACCGTGTAAAATGCTCCACAAAACACAATCTACAACATTTTGTAAATAAAGAGTACAAGGTCTATTATAATGACAGTGAGGTTTTGTTTCATACTGAATATTCCTTTTTCAAACTCAAGAATTCTCGATATATTTCCGAAACTATTTTTAATATTCCCAACGGAGCGTCTGTCCATTGCGACAAAAAGGCAGTCATTAGTAGTATAAAAAACCAAAGCGGAAAAATTCATCACGTCACTACCTATAATACAAGATCGCCGCAAAAAGGCGAGCCCGAGCATAAAAAGCTCATAATAATAGAAACAAAACCGCGCCGCGAAACTTTCACATAGCGGCACATTTTACGCATTATCTAGCGTGTACAACCGAGTGCACAATTTCTAGACTATCGCATCGAGAAGACGAGCTTTTAATATCCGAGGAAGGCTGGAGACAATCCTCTTAATCATGGCGCAGACAATGGAAACCGGGCCACGCACATACGAGAATGATTAGCCGCTTTGTTGGCGAGTGTACCGCACTTTTGTTACCAACTGTACCCGCCCGGAACTTTAGCTCATATGAATTGTGACGCTGCGAGCCTGTAATTGCTTGGCTTTATTAAAAAACGTTAGCTTGAGAATATGAGTTAATGCTTCGAGCTTTATCTTGGCTCTGGTTCACCTATACGGTATATACGCTGCACTCTATTCAATCGGGAATAAACAACATAGACGTATACTGATGTAGAAAAGTGCTTTGTATCTTTATTGAGTTGTGAATTACAAAAAGGGCAATCATGACCATACAGCCTGATTTTTGTCTTCCAGTCCGATTCAAGGCCACGTCATTGAATTAGCAGGCTGTATGTTAAGCGAACAAAACCAGCAGTTTGTCAATAGTGTTAAATTGGTGCAGACTCGTAGGCAATAATTAAAAATGATTATTATGACACTAATGACGTTAATGGGTACAAACGCTGGATTCGCAGGCTAGATGGTCAGGACGGTCTTTAACGTGATTACTGACATAATATTATGTAAAACAAAAAAACTTACTGTCCCCTGACGGGTGCTTTTATTATTATTACCACCTTTTAGAACTACAAATTCGTATCCAATTTTATTTTTATTGATATTGTGAGAGACAGCATCAACATAATTAGACACACGAAGCTACCAAGCTAAAAATAATAATGAATGGCTGTTTTGGACAATGAAAAATTTCAATTATATTCAGAAATAACTTCCACACGGTGGAATAAAACCGTTGAAGAATAATTAATATCAAAACAACAGACCGCCAAACTCGCTCATCGAGTTAAGAGATCCGTGAAAAGACGACGAAAAACTGCGAAATCTTTTGGCATCACACACGCTAAGCACACACGACGACAACACGACGCACGTCTAATTAAAAAATCGTATAAAGACAAAGAGTCAACTGACGCGAGATTTCGTTTTATTGCGGGGAAAAAATCATTTCGTTACCATAGGAAAGAAAGAGGCGGGTAAAAAACACAATAAAGAAACAATGTAAACAAGTTAGGGTGTACTTGAGTAGCTCATTACGTAGCAGATGCGGCCGCATTAGCCGGCTCGCTCGCTCCGCCCGCCCGGCACGGCTCGCTTGCGCGCCGCCCGCACCGCCCGCGCACAGACGTACCGCTCTTTGTTTAACCTATTTTGGTTTAGATTACGCTATGTGATGAGCTCGCTTTAATTAATTAAAAATAATGACTATTCTGTTTTCGAACGACTCTTCACATTGAATTCACAGAACGCTAGATATCGCAACTCGATACTGCCGAAGTCATTATGTTTATTATTTTTACGAAAACAAGACAACGAAAGGCGGGCCATCGATGTGGTGCTTCAGGTTAACGTATTGTGGGTTTTGTTGGTTTCTATATTAGCGACAAAACGAATACTCGAATTTAGACACTCGATGCACTTTGGAGTCATGTTTCGGGTTTGTTCATTCCATTTCATTTTCCTTTTGTTTTCGATTTGACGATCCGCGGTAACCTGCATAGAGGTTTTGTTTTGTCTGAGTGCTGTTATTGTTTATTACGCGTGCATGACCTCTTAGGACTCGTCATTATTATTTAAAAATTAGATCACAGTAACGATAACTAAAACCGTATTGTTACAAAAAACCTCTTCTATTTTGAACTTAATTAGCTTTAGAAATGAAAATAAATAATGAGTTTTCCAATTACATTTACAACTTTACATTGGCAACGAAATACAAATACCTTTTTTTATATTAATAATCGCTTTTATGTATGTAGGGGAATCGGTTGTACCTTAGTCAGTTTTTCAGATATTCGCTATTTATTCCAATTCGACTTACATAAACCGTGTTTGTATATTTTGGAAGATTGATAATTTGGGCATATCTCACCAAAATATGATAAAAGTACTTTCGTGAATTTAAGACGTTTAAAAAAAATCTAAAACGACCAAGGTAAAACATACCCGATGTATTGCGAACGAAACTTAATTTACTCAAGAAATCTATTAATTTTTAATATATATTACTATTCCGAGTATTTGACGAAGAAATAAATAGCATTAGTGTAAATTGTTAACAAAATTATCATGACGGAGAAGACGAAGGCTTGACGAAGATCGTAGAAGGAATACTTTGTCTGAGATGGCGAACAGTTAAGATCAAAATATTATGCTAGGTAATGGATTAGAACGCGGCAAGTCGAATGCCACATATTTCCAACTTCCGTAATAATTATCTCGTTTTACAAGTGTCCGAGCAATAACAGAAAAACTACCAAGACAACCATTCCTTCGACATTTTTTAATAATAGCATCAACTTCTCCCGAGTAGAACCTACTTAGCGTTGCTAATCATAAACAGTTATAGCACGCTATATAAACACGCTTCCCCACCCTCAAAAAAACATAAACATTGTATATATCAGCTAATTAGACAGAATACATTATTAATTAATAGATTATCTACAAATATTTGAACATAATATAATATCAAATGTAACTTTTTTTTCATCCTTACCTACATTTGCCATAGGCACAACTGATCGACACTGGCCAAGGCACAACTAGCTTCGAGGTACAACATATTCCCCCAATTGTAAATCAGTGGGAGAAGTAACAAGATTGGAGCATGTTTTAGGTGATAAGCGCAGGCGGAAGCGGCGGCCATAGCGCACGGAAGCGGCCGACACGATGTTGAGCACCGTTTCCGGTTCCTTCGAGTCACGCACCGGGGGTCTTAGTACTGGCCACACAAAAATTACAATGACCTTTCTAATATTCAATACTAGCTGTTGCCCGCGGCTCCGCCCGCGTAAATACAGTATCCCTCGGGAACACTGTATTTTTTTCGGGATAAAAAGGAGCTTATATTTTAATCCAGAGCCTAAACTACTAACATACCAAATTTTATCAAAATCCGTTCAGTAGTTTTTGCGTGAAAGAGTAACAAACATCCATCCATCCAGCCATTCATCCATCTATCCATCCATACATCCTCACAAACTTTCACATTTATAATATTAGTAGGATAGTAAACTAAGTGGGCATTATTTTGAACATACATAACACTATCGTTTTACGATTTTCTTTCTGATTTTAACAAAAAAAAAGTTGAGCCAAGCTGATTCATTTGATTTTTATTTTTATCAAACAACTCAAATTAAAAAGATAAATAAAAATTTAAATAAATATTGGCAAAGTGATAGCAAAATTAAAAATATCAAACTATTTTCCTGACTGTACACGTTAACAGGTGTACAAATTTATTTAGTCACAGCATAACGATGCATAACCGCGCATAAAACCTCATCATAAATTATTTACTTATTAACTTAAATATTCATAGATCATACATTCTGACGGTGGGAACTCAAAATTAATTTACGAAGGGGTTAATCAATAGGGATATTGTTTGATATTGTTTAATTTGCGATATCATCCAAGGTAGAGCAGGTACATGGTAATATCTTGATCATAGAAGACATTAATAGATATTCGTATTGATAAAGTGCTAAAAACATTTTACTGAAATGGTTTGCAAAAGTTTTTGGCAAAAGTTGAGAGGCAGACAGTCTACAAATATCTATCAAGCCATCAAGTCTATTTTTATCATCAGGACAGGTGCTGGAAATAGTTTCTAGCCTTCCTAGGAAAGCCTTCCTGCCTAGGTCCTGTATATAATAGATATCTAGAATTTTAGAATTATGCTCTAACTGAAAGGAGAACTGAGCTAGTTTTCATATTATGAAACACAAAACTAGCCAAGTAAGAGCGGACTCGTGCACGAAGGGTTCCATACAAAACGGCAAAAAAACACATTTCTTTAATAGGGACATTAAAATTAAAAAACAAATAATTAAAATTAAAATCATAAAATCTACATTAAAATCACATTTAATATTTATTTTATAATGTTTTTAGTATTTTTTATTAGATATGGCGGCAACAGAAATAGGTACATAATCAGTGAAAATTTTGCCTAGTAGTAGTAACAGACAGACGGATGAACTGATGGAATAACAGATAGACAGACAGCGAAGTCTCAGTAATAGGGTCCCGTTTTTACCCTTTGTTTGGTACGGGAGACGGGACCCTTAAAACATCTTCAATTTATAATTATAAATAACGTAATAATTATAATGTAATTAGATATCCCGGCACACATTGTTCTGCCTTAACTATGAACTGAAATTTCTCACCGTTTAAACTGAACCTTCACAATTATTTCAAGATCTAAATTTACCAAATCGGTCCAGCCGTTCTCGAGTTTTAGCGAGACTTTGAATCTGAAATCCATTTTTATAAGTACAAGAAGATATAAGAAGATAAGTTAACACAAACATTTAAATTATATAATGGCAACCCCATACACTTGTTAGGAGAGGAGAAGAAGCAGCCAGTTGCACTTGCTCCAACGCCTAGTTCCGCTGTGTGACGTAATTATATATCCCGGGCTTCCCTTACACGGATTGTACTCGCTTCCTGTCTCTTGCGAAACGACAGAGGGGTAATCGGCGTAATGACACAAAAGTGACAAAACATTCATATATACACCTCACACAAACAGACGTTTTTACAGAATCTGCAAAGCGCGGCGTTTTAAAATTATAGTCAAACCCGATATAAAACTTTTTAAAACAGAATTGTTCCTTAACGCTTTTCTGTATAGAATTCGCAAGAAATTGGAACAAGCAAATGCATACAAAATAAATAATTGAATGCATGCAACGCGAAATTCTAAGTCTGATTTTGTGTGTGTGCATTAAAATCGAAGAAACTTGGAAGAAACTAAATAATCTCATGATTTTATTATTATCAGAATGCAACTATATTGTTACACTTTTGTCTATTATGATAATAATTCATAGGCTATAATGGCCAATTAAAAAACCTTCAACGGCCATTTAAGGGTAACACCAAATGTCACGGCTCTCCTCAACCCTCAAGACTTTACAAACAGATGGCCATGGGAACTGGTACATTATACATCATAACTGTTACATTTAGATCTATCGATGTCCTTAATTCAAAGCAGTAGAGTCTATTTTATTCCTATTTTTTATCTAATACTGGTTGATTTGTTTCAAATATTTGCAAACAAAGAGAATTGTATCTTATTAGATCAGAATACAGTCTAACTTTAAATGCCAATAAACAGATAGGGTAGCGTGCAATTTTGTACGCCATCGATTATTGCATGCAGATTATGGCCCACTAACATAAATAATGATTGATCTCGATATCGGTACGAAATTGGCAATACTAAGAAAACAAATGTACTAACATTACCTAGTAGGTAAAATTAGAGAGAGATTTGAAAATAATAAAGTAGAGAAACACTATTATTAAATAACCAGTAAATACATCGGAACTTAAAATGTGCGAATCATTTTTGTTGCACTCACAGTACTGATCTAGAAGACAGCAGAAGAAAGGCATAATTAATTCCCGGTTTCTAAAGCTTTTTCACGGTAGTTTATCAATTCAACATCGCTTTTGATTGGATGACGCAAACGCGTTAACCAATCAAAAGTGCTATAAGATCTAATGCGATACAATTCTTTCTATTTATAAATATTGCACTAAAAGAAATAGAGCTGTGGAGTAGAAAATGTACAGATTTAAAAATAGATTTCGTCCTACTTTTGTCCATACTTAAAACTAAAAAAATATTTGTGCAACAGCCTGAATGAAGTTAATACTTTTCAAGTAGATATTATAATAATAATAAAAAAACACATCCACTAAAATCCTAAATTCAATTGGACAAAAAAGCTTGAGTTGTATTTACAAAAAGCTGCATTATCAAAACAAAGAAACATTACCTTCCGGCCTATTTTATACAAATATGGAGAACGCCCGGATTCTGGTCAGGCGTGTTTAATGGAAAACCACTCGAGTTTCGACAAGGATATTAATGAAAAAAAAAGCAGTGAGATTGAGAAACTTGGGTAGGGTTCCGTACCCAAAGGGAAAAAACGGGACCCTATTACTAAGACGCCGCTGTCCATCCGTCCGTCCATCTGTCACCAAGCTATATCTCATGAACAATGATAGCTAGTCAGTTGAAATTTCCACAGATTATATGTTTCTGTTGCCGCTATAATAGCAAGTGTTAAAAACAGAATAAAATTAATATTAAAGTCCCATACAACGAACGTGTTTTTTTTGCCGTTTTGTACGAAACTCTTCGTGCGCGAGCCCGACTCGCACTTGATCGGGTTTTTTTTAATTAGCAACTATCCAAGATTAAGAAAGGTGTCCTTAGTTCGGTAAAATGTAAAGAAATTAAAATTACTCAAGTGAACACAGCACATGCTGATGCATACCGTACCTGACCCCACAATTTTTTCTAACATCCCGCAAGATGCCGAAGTTATTATAACTCGTGGCAAAAAATCTGAAGATGACCTAAATAGCGATTCGCACCTTTAGCCAAGAAAGAGTTCCCCATTGTGAAATTTCGGATCACCTTGTGCATATGGTGCGTCGTCGACCCGCATAAGATAAATTTTTTGCTCATCATTATGTACGTAATCAAGGTGCATCTTGCAATCCATGATTTTGGCATAACGACTTCAACATTTTTTTATATACGGTATTTTTAGTAGTCTTAAAACGCAAGCTATTTCTTATAGATTTTTAAATTATCTATAGGTATCTTGGTGAACCCGATCACCTACTTTCAATTTTATTATAATGAGGGTGTTTGACATTTTTTCTGCCGTTAGGTGGCAGACTCAACGCAAACAAAGCGTCATCTGGTGACCTACCACTACCACTTAGGTATCAAAAACGGTCAATAAGAATTTTCGATTCTTTTTCTATCACCAGGCGGCGCTTGTTAGCACGATGGTCCTTGTCGTGTCAAAAAGTTGTCAGATGTCACGAATTAAAATTGAATAAATCCATCAAGATTCAAAATTATCGTAAAATATAAGCCTATACTCGTATTTCATAAAACTCGACAGTAGTAACTATAACATCTAAGTAACATATTAAATTAAATTTCGGAAACTTTTACTTACGACCCATTGGTTATTGAAAAAAATATTGAACCCCTCACAACTAACACTTTACTATCGCCTATTCATAGTGACGTGTTCAAATAAAGAAAGGGGTGCTGCACCTTTTCGTCATGTGTCACGCGCTGTTTTATTGATAGCACCTTGTCTAACTGTAAGCGGTAAGCCTGATAACATTACAGAAATAATTTTGTAGATAACTGTGAATTTGTGAGCAAGGATTTTAATTAAAGATGATGCAGACTAAAGGTCTTCTTAAAAAAATCTTCAACAGGTTATTCTCATCTTTACAATGTACAATAAAGCATAAGGCGTTAGAAATATAGCAAAACTAGAATCTAAATTATCAAGCTTTAATTGTATTGCAAAAAAAACTTGTTGTCGATATTCGATTTTTTTATAACTCTTGACCGCTTATGAGTATTGCCATTAGCTGTTCTTACCTCTACGACCCTAGCTCTGTTGTCCTTACCAGGAAAAATTTGAACTATTCTAGCTAGTGGCCACTGCATATTATAAAATATAAAAGTTAAAAAAAGGTTAGAAAAGGAATATAAAAGTTTTTATTACAAACTTTTACAAACTTTTATGCCATAATATAATAATAAAATGAAATCTAAGTTACTAATTTGCACTTAGTATTTTTATTACAAACTTTTTTTGGTCAATAAGTAAATGTAGTTATTTTTTATTAATATTGTTAAAAATCCCAGTTATTAAAAATAACTGGGATTTTTACGTAGACTCTTTTGATCACAGACATCTAACATCACTTTATGTTCTTAACCAAAGACATAATATGAATACCGTAATATGAACTTTTGTGTACCTTGATGCTATTTGATTCTCTTTCTATGCTCATTATTGTATCGTTAATGCTAAATCTCTCAAAATAGTTTCAACCGACAATACTTAACTTTCAACATTCAATACTTGAATACTTTTTAAAGTTAGGGAGGACTATCACTAATATCTGTAAATATTGCTATCAAATGAAAATGTAACAGATGGGATCATATTGCTATTGATTTGTATTCAAATATAAATAATAATATACACGAATAGATCATGCATCGGTTATGAAATGCATTGCCGAAGGAACGGGTGATTTTGCGAGCGCATCTGCCTAGCGCGTGCGAAAGATGTTCGCGTATGATCGATTGTTCATACAAAACTATTAAATTTCGGCGTATACAGACAGACATATCTACTTATTTACATCAGCTGTTTCAAAACATCTTTCGCGCGTGCCATGTAGCATCAGCTAGGATAGAAATAATAATGTTAACCTATTATATTTTCAAGAATACAAAATCTTATATTTGATTTTATTTCCTTAAAGCATATAAATACAGGTCAGGTCCTAACGTTATTAGGAAGATGCAATTTCTCCCTAAATCTAACATACAATTATGAATGTGACTTAAATTTGCTTTACAAACAGAACCAGCAAATAAAACAACTTATATTATATAAGAGCCAGCCAGAAGAACCAGTAATCTATAAAATATAATATTTTCATTTTGTAGATGTTTTTTTTGCCCCAATAAGACATCTGCAATATTTTGAGCAAGTTGTCGAATCTACTTTAAATTATATGCATACTTGCCTATTTATTGCTATTTTAAGATAACTTGTACACCTGAGTGACCTACGGATAATTGTTTTAATATATTTTGTTATTTCATAGACAAGGGGCTAGACGGGTATGATTACCTTACTACCTACTTGTTCTTTTCTTTGCATTTTCTGAGAACATTTACTATGGTAATGTATATATTTTTTTACGTTATCAAAAATAATAGATTTCAAAGAACAAAAAGCCCACGGACTTTTTAAAAAAAGCTGATATTTTGACGCGAGAATTTTCGATTGAATAAGGGTTAATTTTTCGATATTAAGTCAAAATAAGGTAGAAAAATAAATATTTTAAATCAAAAAAATTACAGTGTATTTTAGACATAATAAGGTAAGTTTTCAACAAATTTCGTCAAAAAATTATTATTTTTGTACAAGATAAAAATAAAAAACCAATAACTTTGTTATTTGAATTTTTCACATTAATTTTGAGGTTATGTGAAAAAAGTGTCAATACAAAAGTGTAGACCTTTTTAGTACCTACAACTTTGCTATTTGACTTTTTTCCATAGTGCTTGTAGTTTTGCCGGAAATCGAGATAAACCATTTTCTACAGATAAAAACTCACCCCCTTTACACCTCAAATCGCCCGTAAATTATTTTTCCTTTTATTTTTGTACTAGCTATTGCCCGCGGCTCCACCCGCGTAAATACAGTATCCCGTGGGAACATTGTAATTTTTCGGGATAAAAAGTAGCCTATGTTTTATTCCAGAGCCTGAACTACTGATAAACCAAATTTTATCAAAATCCGTTCAGTAGTTTTTGCATGAAAAAGTAACAAACATCCATCCGCCCATCCATACATCCTCACAAACTTTCACATAATATTTTATATTATTAGTAGGATATTCAAGAGAATATCCTACTAATAATATAAAATATTATGTGAAAAGGAAGACCTTTTCCAATGAGTTTCATCCTATTATACATTTATTTTACTTTTTACCATTTTCAAAGGTCTATATTATGACATAGGCATCCACTTAGATTTTTTTTTTAAATTCAACCCCCAAGGGGGTAAAATAAGGGATGAAAGTTTAAAACCTAATTTCACGGACGAAGCCGCGGGAAACTAATGCTAGTAAGGAAATAAATAGCTTAAAGCTTATGTTCTACTGCACAAGATGAACACCTTGTCGAAAAAATTGCTAGTAACAAAGTAACCCAATTTAGATCAAAATTCGGAATATCCGTTTTATTTTCTGGATCTCTGATTTATTTTTTTATTTATATATTTAAAAACAATCTTGATCTATCATTTACTAAACTGCGCCACGTTAAACGGAGAAAGAAACAGACCGCTTGTGAGATGCACAACAGAAAATAATTATGGATATTTTAATATTCGGCTCGTGGCTCGATATGGAGTGCACGAGGGCATAATGAGTCGTAAGTAGGAACACTGATTGTCAAGAACCGAGCTGAACTATCGATCGCACTGTTCCCCTGTTGATCTTAGTGTGCAGCTGCGCCGGCGCAGGGTCAAAGGTGCGAGGGGCGCAAGAGCTTTGTCTCGTGCGCCGACTGTCCGTGGATTAGACGCCATATTGGATCGATAGTGCTCAACTTTTATACCAAACTTTAGGGATACATCCACTTAAAACGCTAGTGTGTATAAGTTATTAAGGGACGATAAAATCAATAAGTATAGATCAAAAAATACAAGTATCACAGCTATTTTTTTATTAATTTTAGCAATATTTATAAAGTAAATTTTATATTTATAAAGTAATTTTCTTTTTATCTTAGTTGCATTATACATGGTTATAAAATATAATATTTAGAGATACCAGCTTCTAAATAGCTCTTTTGCTTTTGTCTTTAGTCATATTATGATTTATGATGTAACAGTCGTTATAAAAGCAATATGTATTTACTTAATATTTTTAAATGTTTACATAATTTTAAAATACGGAAGTGTACTTTTTAACGCCCAACAGTGCACCTGGAGACAGTATTGTCTTAGGCGCCACGTATTGAAAGCCATAAGACATTCGATACGCCCACAAAACACATTAATACGCCGGATCAAACAACATGTGTAGCGATACCATCTACAAACACGTGCCTTATGTTCAGATACAGACGAAAATACACCTTAATTCATAAGCATAGGATTAGATATCGCGTAAAAGGAATGGCTCCTTAAGGATTTGTTCCACCTTATAAGAATTTGGATCGCTCAAAGGACTACAAACTTTATATTCTACGACGTTAATAAGAATATTGTTTGGCATTTCAGATAAGACAGTAAGGTGCAAACGTAAAATCAGCTGTGCGTAATTTACTATAGCTTTAGCAAAGTCATCTGAATGGCATTGAAAGCGCAAAAGAAACGCCAAGTAGTTTATAAACATCGAATTTCATTATTTGCAGATCTGAGAAACAGCTTTACGTGATAAATCAATATTTCAAATGCTATTTACATTTTAACGGTAGTAAACTTAGTGTTATATGGCATTTAGTTGTTAATTAAATTTTTTTATCATAATATTTCTCAGTTTATCTTAAGCGACATAATATTTCCGGATCGTGGTACGAGGTCATCCAGTTCATTAAAACGATTGTCCACAACCATTACTGTCAAAGGCGATTAGATTACTGTAAAGCCATTTTATTATTATTCCTTTAAAAATATATATTTTCTGCAATAAGAACCGCACAGTAACTTTCGGTAATCCTCGAACAAAGGAAAAAAGTAAATAAGTAGTAAGTATAAGTATTATTACGTACACCCATTTAGTTGTAGGGTAACCGAGGGACATGTGCGCACGCGCCGCGCCGACAATCACAGTAATAATATCTAAAAAATAATAATAAATCCGGGTGAAGAATAAAGAAAATCACCCCCCGACTCCCCTTTGCCTTTATCTTGCAAACAGACTTCAAATGTTAAAGATAATAGGGGCGGTCGACCCCCCTGCACAGCGCGCACCTTTCGCGGGGGTCGTGGCGCGCGCGCGTGGGGACCAGCGACGCGCTTATTTGGCGGTTTATTTCAAATTTCCAACAATTACCCCTGAATGTGTGCTAACTATATTGAAATAAAAATACGCGAAAATCATCTTATAGGCTTTTACGTCTACACTTAATATTAATAGTTATAAAACATTTTTAATTAAAGCTAAAGCAAGGATATATAGAACATTACAACAAACAAGTATGTTTTTACAGTTGTATATTATTTTACAGTTGGTTTTTCGGTGCTCACTGAAAATCAGCGTTCTTTTGTTTTTCATTTTAATGTATATTTATATTTTTCAGTGTTTATTTAACCAAATAATTTATCTTTTATTTCTTTCTTTTCTAATCTGAGCGAATATGGAAACTTAAAAGCCTGAAAACGTAGTATATCTACTTTTTGCCATCGCAGAATCCTATTAAATCCTACGCAATCACGATATCCAGATTATCGCGGGAGAGGCGATAACTGAAAAACAAGTGAATATAAATCGAAAGCCAATTACTGAGATATGAAACAGGCGGGTAAGGGAGTCAAAAAGCCAGCCAGATGGGCTTTGTCGTGCACCTTTGATTACGGCTGGCCTGGACAGAGCAGCGACCAAAGACAATATACGGATAAAAATGGAATAAAGGAATAGTTTTGTTTTCATTTTGCTTTTGTAAACGTGTATGCGAATCTTATATTTAACGGTAACAATGGTTATTGAAAGATATACTTCTACTTTAGATATTAAGCTTTTGTCTTACAGGTTTTAATTAAAGCGTTGTGTTTCGCATTGTAATAAAATAAAATGTTTTATCTCTTTATTGACATGTTATATTATTATGTAATCGACAATGAAAAATATTTTATCTACTCACTTCTGGACTGGCACAATTTATTTTCCTTATTTATACAATTTATTTGCACTTAATTTTCATAGATATTATTCCAATACCTAAACGAATTTTCAAGTTCATAGTTTAAATAAAATTCAGCTAATTTATTCACAGCGAGCCTAAAATAATTACGAATGTTATCTAACAGGAAACTGAACTGGAACGTGGGTGCAATTAAATTATTCATAACTTTTATTGTCAGCATTACTTTTTAAAACAAGTCGTTCGCTAACTTACCAGCGTTTTTATTCACAAGAACTATAAACAATGGCTCAATACTTGAAACTTGGAAGTCTGAAGCATTCATCTCGCAACTATTAATTAGTAGTCCCCCGATCGACTCGTAATCAAGCATAAAATTAAACCTTGGCACACGCCAAGCGCCCAACAAAAGTAAGGGTGTGTCCACACCGACGGTACCTTATGGCACGGCAATTTGTTTAAGACATCTGGCCTCACACCTGCCCGCACCCCCCTTACGCGTACTCCATACCGATAGTTATTTTAAACAAAGTTCACCACATTTTCATCCCGCTAAAACGTGCACTCAGTTTCACTAAAAATAGAGTTCAAAATTCGACAGCGTTCAGTTCCAAAAATGCAACCAAGTTGCCGGTGTATTATGGTTTTGGCACAAGGTCCAATGCCCCTGTCATTCATCGTAACGTGTTCGCTCATTAAAATTCGGAAATGACGAACAGTTTTTCGACTCCAATTGTTCTAGGCGCGGTCAAGCGAGACTTTATGACGGTAAATAATTCGTATGTTCGCTCATTAGAAGTCGCTAGTTCCGAGTGACGAAAAATTTTTTATTTGTTTCCTGTCCGTAACCGTAACTGACATCGTTCAATTAGTACCATGTTGCGTCTATCAATAGTAGTTTCTCTAATAGTGGCGCACGTCAATCTCAATGGCACTATTTCACAATACAATCACGACGTGAACGAGCAGCGTACGTTCATTGAAACTCCTACATGTCCAAGAATGTAATATAAGGCAGCTTGCGTGTGTGCGTGTGCCATTCAAGACGCCGAGACGTCCTCCTTGCGTCACTTCCTGTGACGTCACCCGTCTTACAAGTGGGCGTGTGAACTTGCCCTTACTACGTTTATATTTTGACACCTCGCGGTGTAGCGCTGTCTGGTGACGAGATAAGTGAAGGGTTGCGCGAGCTCGACAACGTGTAATTTTGTCTTTGTATATTTTAAAATGATAAAGAAGTATTGAAAGATAAGGAAGTATCAAATCAAAACTTTTGTGTTTTCGACATTTAACCAAAGGGGTGTTTTAATTTGTTAAGTGATATCGGTTATTACGCTTCATTTAGTAATTCAAAACATGATACCACAATCAATGATTTAATAAGGATTGTAATATTCTGTCGAATATCGATTTAATTGTTCATCGATTATTATTATAACTGGCACATTTTATTTAAAAAAAAATAATTTTTTTTGAAAAAAACTTTGGTTGTTACAACTATAATTTTTAAATTTAAAATAATAACGACAACATATCTTTGACCAGAGAGTAACTTTGTGTAGATACGTTACAATTGTAGATGCAATTGTGAGAATCTCCTCCGGTGTTTCTGCGAAGTGGACGCCCCGGAGCGCCAAGGATGCGGGAGTATCGCGGTAATTTGGTTTAAGTAGACCAATTCTGGTCTATTGTGTTCTAAGATCCTTTTCGCGATCGCCCGCATGTCAAATAAATATTAATGCCGACTTCACTCAAGTGCTTTCATTACTATAACAGTTGTAACGATATTCAAAAGTACGAGTAGCTACAGATTTTTATATTATAATGGTTCCGTATACCTGGTCAATCCCTAATCTAACCTTTAATCTGGTCGTGACTAGAGTTAACCTACGTATGTCTTGATTTTTTTCTGTAAATCAGGAGCAGTTAAATCAACACATCTGCAAATATTACAATAGGTTTATCCATGGCTTGTGCAATTTTTAATCCACCATGTTTGTTGTTGAACACGTACCTTAATTTGTTACGTATTATTGTCAAAATGATGATCCTTACAAAAAAAAAGATTTTTTAAAAACTTATGTAATATTTTAATGTATCTGCGTATACTTAGATTGATTCTTTATAAATTCTAACTTCTTATTATAAAATACTAGATGTTACTCGTGACTTCGTACGCGCAAAAGTTAATTTCGCAGAAACCGTAAATTTTCCCGCGATAAAAAGTAGCCTTCCCTGTGGTCTACTCTACATCTGTACCAAATTTCATCAAAATCCTTCCAGTAGTTTCGGAGCCTATTCAATGCAAACAAACAAACAAAATTTTCCTCTTTATTATTAGTATAGACTATACAAATTAAGATTACTTACATATATTGAACATATCAAGGATATTTGTCGGTACGGTGCAACGGTCGTTTCTGCTAAATTAACTTTTGCGCGTACGAAGTCGCGAGCAACATCTAATAATAAAAAAAAACTTTGGCATAACGATATTATTACACTTGATAATATCGTCATGCCAAAGTTTATTTATTACTAGATATAATAAGTATAGTTGAAATGCCCGCAGATGTACTCATATCTGTCTTATTTTGTACTAAACATTAACAGCTTCCGGTCCACAATACTCAATACAGAATAACCACTTAACAGCAATAAATACAAATTACACCTGGACCCATATTACTGACATAAGATGTTTGGATAAAAGCCAAGCTGTGCTACTGATCAATATTGCAACGAAAGAGGCAAAATAATTAACAAAAGCTGCTTACGCAATAGAATTAGGTACAAAAGTTCCTAATACTATTACGATTACTCAATTTTTCGGGTATTGACTTAACTCTTTTTACTCAACTACAGTCAAACTAAAAGGAAGGATAATGATTTTGGCACTCTATGTATGTTTGTTTCCATTAGTGCCTAAACTACTGGTCCGATTTAATAAATGAAATGACCCGTAATAATAGACCGGGTAACTTAAGTCATAGTAGTTTTTTATTAAAAATGTAGTAATTGGACTATTATTGTTTACTTTTAAAATGTTTGGATCTCTTAATCTACTTCAAAATTTAAGTTTCTTATTGGAAATTCACCTGTATTCAAGGCAATTTAGTAATGATAAAGGAAATTAACCTCATATAGAGAACAATAAATCAGCTCCCCGGATTTTGATTTATGGACACATTTATAACAATTTCATTAATAAATCGTGTAAGCCGCAAGTTTTTCATCTTATAGGGGTAGAGGTTAGGTGAGGTGAGGTAAAAAACAGGACGAGTAAGCACGCGCGCGCGCCGGGTGGTCCCGCACGTGGCTGCCCGTATAGATTTTGTCGATAACTAGTGTTGTTCTTATCGATAAGTGTCATAGACTAGAGACGGTCAATAAATGTTTTGCTACTATTAAGTGGTTCTTATTCATATTTTTTCCTTTGTTTCAGACCAACCAGACAGCCTCTGGCAGATTTCTTGTTGGATAGGTGTTCAAAATCATATTAATGGTAAGCATTTTTTAATAAGTATTCACGTGAAAGCAACTTTCAGAAATAGTTTAAAACTTTAGTAATCTGATGTCAATAACAAATTTTCTGTAAAACATAAAATTTATTTACGTACCGCATAAAATCCTATAAACTTTTACTGTTAGCGCCTGCTCGATCTTAATTTTAACAAAAAAGGGTCCCGTATATATTACACAATTTACTACATGGCCGTAAGCTATCTGCCAGCGAGCATATACCTGTATTATCCGGTATTCGCCGGTTTTCGGGCCCGGAATAAAATCGGTCGAATTTCGTACACCCGTATTTTGTCTGCAGCCCGACAGGGGTGGACAGCGCATGAATTTTCAAATAATCAGACATACGTGCGATGTGCATCTATGTAATAAAAGGGGTTGCTTCTGTGACAATTCAATTTTAAAACAATATTTGCGAAGCGACTTTTTTGCTTGTTAGAAAAAATTCAACATAGTTTTTTAATTAATACATTTTTTGTTTCAAATTTGAATGACACGGGACGGAATAGCATCGGCCCTAATTCCTTTTAACATAGTAAGGCTGGAGTAGAATAAGCTATTCGTTTTTAATAACAATTTAAATACTAAATTTTCTGCTTTCCTACGCAAACAACTTTTCTTTAAATAGCTCTATGAACAAAAAGTTATACAATAAAACTTATTTTTAATTCAGTGCGTATGAAAATAAAAAGGGTTTAAATTCGGCTAAAGTAAAAGTCAGGGATATTCAAATAAAAACAAAATAGGACAATCCCGTATGATGAGGAGCACACGCAAGTTTACATCCAGTTGTTTTAACTTTACGCCTGCTACGACTTTACGAATACTGGTGGGAAAAACGAAAAAAAAATCTTTGTTTACTTCTCAGTTACCTACATGAAACAAACAATGGTGCTGTTACTTTTTATTTTACGCTAAGAATTTTGAGATGAATGAAGTTTTTGAGGTCAAAAACCTTTGTCACATATTTTGAAGACATGAGATCAAAAAAGTATAATAATTAGTACTTTCAGTAATAACTTCCAATCAGTCGTAGCGCCGCATATATTAATCATATCTTCTTCATAAATAAAAAAATCAGAACGTCCATAGTGAACTAAAAACTAAACCGAAATTGGATTCATGTTTGAAATATGATTTTCCAAATACGAGAACGAAAACCCATAAAGGGGAACATTAATCAAGAACAAGGCAGTTTTGAATATGACGCCAAAAGCGATGCTATCAGCACATCGGCCTATCAATACGAGCCGCACTGAACCTAATGTTTCCTTGAGCTGTTAAATAAACGCTATTCTCATACATTTACATGTTTTATCTTGCTATTGGTTGTTCATTGTTCAATTTTCTATTCGATTTGGCTTTATTCTGTAAACTTCAAGTTTTACCTGTATTAAATTGTTAATCGAGAACATTTTGTTTTCTTTCAATTTTAATCTTTTCAATTTCAAAATTAAAGTTACAAATAAAGTTAAATAAAAAATTAATTAAGTAACATTTATGAACTACTAAAAATCTAAATGCAAATTATAAAACACATTACAATTACAAAATACTCGGAACCGTACATTTATAAAAAGTAGCCTATGTCCTTCCCTATGATCTTATCTATATCTGTCAAATTTCATTAATTTCGGTCCAGTTGTTTCGGAGCCAATTCAATGCAAAGAAACAAATCTTTCGTCTTTCTAATATTAGTATACATTGATAACATTTAAATATAAGTGCTATATATAAGTATTATAACCATTAAACATCACGATAAAATCTTTTAACTTTATATTTTACTTGCTTTTTCCCGCGACTTCGTCCGCGTGGAGTTCGGTTTCCATACAAAGTTTAACCCCTTTTTCACCCCTTTAGAGAGCGAAATTTCAAAAATCCTTTTTTAGCAGATGCCTATGTTATTACAACTATATGTGTGCCAAATTTCAGCAAAATTCATTCAGTAGTTTCGGATGTGCGTTAATAGATGAGTCAGTCAGGTTTGCCTTCTATATATTTAAGCTTGAAACTTAATATAAAGAAACAATCTAGGTACCGCTCTAATTACTAATCAATACATAGCTACTCATTCAGACACTTTAATTCCTTTAATAAAAATACAGGGAGGCTGTAGGGTGTTAGGGGGCAGCGCTGGGCTTCGGAAAATTCGCCCGGTGAATGGGAAACGCGATAGACAAACACCGCCCCACCCCGAGCCGGGCATTTTGAAATAATGCCCCCAACTTGTACCGGGAGGCTTCCATTTTTAACCGATGCTTAAAAGAGGTATTCAATTAGGCCTTTGTTATATTGCATATATATATTTAAAATAAAACTGGCCAAGTGCGAGTCGGACTCGCGCGCCGAGGGTTCCGTACAAACCTGTAGGTATATAAATAAAAGTTCACCCATCGCGACAATCGAGTCATAGTTATGGTATTTTTATATCAAAATGTAATCCATACCATAAGTAGATAAGTTTAAAATTATTAAAAATATTTTTTACATAATTATGATGTAACTAAAAATGTGCAGTTTTCGCAATTTTTCCTTTATCTGTGCTATAAGACGTTGCTTCAAATTTAAAGATTCTGAGTTTACAGGAAGTACCCTGTAGGTTTTGATTCCCTTACGAGTGTCGAAAATTTACGGCATACGTACGGCTGTATCTTGTGATTTCGTTGGCTCAGAAGTTTGATTTCACATTCACAGCACCAAGGGACAGTAGACCTGAGTATTTGATATAAATTCTAGCTTAATATCTCCACGCGTTCCTAAGAAAAATGGACTTGACAGACAGACAGACGGGCAACAAAGTGATCCTATAAGGGTTTCGTTTTTCCTTTCGAAGTACGGAACCCTAAAAAGTTCGCGACTTGCCTGATTTTTTGTTTATGTGTGCGTTAAAACTGATAATAAGTATCTGCAATTATATTTTTGACACTAAATGTGCACTAGGTAAATATTATAGACGGCTTCTAATAATAAAGAGCTTTCAGTAAATTCATTTAGTTTTCCAATCGACACTATCAAGATATTCATCTAACAAAATGTGAAAATAATTTGAAATTTACACAGGTAACCCTGATAATCCAAAAAAGACGATTGCGTGTATAACGTCTCCTTAATAAGAGCACAAGCATAAGAGCTCAGACTCGACGAAATTTTCGCATTCATTTTCAGAATTGACGATCTCGAAATTGAGAGCGATACATGTTCCCAATAAAAGTTCGTCATCGGCAACTCATTAGCCGAGCATCTTTTATGGCTCTACATGAAAAAACAAAATGAAAAAACTTCCCGAGCCGCTGCTAGAAAATTTAATCTCTACATACCAGTGCATACAAGTAGACATGCGCAAGAATAAAATTAAACTGGTCATTTAATTTATTCCGTGTTCACATATTGAGATTTGACTATCAAAATGGTACAAGTGGTTAAGTAACAAAAGCATCGCTGTTATGGAATTGTCACATGCATTAAAACAGTCCGCCACACGCATCTAATGACGTAAATAAAATACGCAAATCTAGTCCGTATTATACTAATTCAGAAGCCACAATGGCGTGCACGGATTTGACAGAAGGATTATCCAATCTTAGTGTTAGCCGGTACGCACAGAGGTTGTAAATCTAGTCGACGCGAAATGGCTGACCGCCCCCTCCCACAGATCTATGCTATAGCTGCAAAAGTGTGCACCATAAATTTTATACAAGCCCGGCTGTACGGTAAAACTGTTTGAGTCTGTGTGCGTTCGAAAATTCGTGTTTCGTAAGAGGAGTGGACATCGGCTCGCTTTGTGTTCGTATCGTCGCATCGTGTAGGAGCATCGGCTGCCCTAGCCGATCTAAATAAATCGCTAACACTGACGTTTAGTTTAGTTAGAATATAATTAAAGAGATCGACTGCGGCCAACCGAATTTAAAAATTCACGAGCATTTGTTCGATTCTAGTTTAGCTTTATGCCATTTAGTGATGTGTTGCTATTAATTAGACTAACACGGAGCACAACATTTGCACACCTATTAAATTTGCGTTTCGCTAATATGTGCTTTTGTTTTATAAAAATCAGAATCAGTTACATCTAACTATATTGGTGGTTAAATTCCATTAGAAATCAAGGGATTATACAGGTAATTCACAGCTAATGTTCGAAGCCGACCGATATACACAAGGATAATATTGTGTAGACGTAGCTTATAGGTAGAAGTAAAAGTCTGGCCAGGCAACGTGATTCGGGCTGGAGTGAATCGAAAGCGACGGTCAATAATTATTTTTTCCTTTTTCTTTACGATGTAAACCGCTTCCTTTTATGTTGCTTTCCATCCGGACGGTTCAGAGCGCTGAAAGAAGTGTGAACCGGGCCGTGATCACGCGCAGTCAGGTGTGAGTAACTGAGAGACCGATGCACTTAGATACAACGTCTGCTAATACTAATAATATGAGCACTTTTATTTTTACACCATAGGCTGTCTTTCGACAGTGTCCGGTGTCGTTAAACGAGCGATTTGTTTTTTTCTGCTTAAATGTACTTATGCTGTGTCTGCACATGCATAGCGTTTGCAATATTGGATTAGTCTCATGTAAGCTCTATTGCGAAATTTATTTAGAAATTCACCGCATTAACGTTGGAATTATTGTTGGTTAGATACTTGTGTACACTAGGTTTTCCTGAATACACCAAAACGTCTATTAAGATTTTTAAAAGACATGGAAAACGAAAAACATAGTAATAGCAAAAAAATACGTACTAAAGAATGAACTTTTATTGTTTGGCTTATCTACGCGAACAAGGTCCAGTGAAATATCGAATTTGGAAGCTGGATGTCGCGCTCTATCAAAAGAACGCACACACGCACGTTATTAACGTATTGGTTACGCACTTATATTTCCAGTAAATGTAGCTAAAGCGTAGAGTTGCACAAAAACGCATCTTCCCCCTTCGCCACCCCAGCGGCCGGCGGCGAACGAATACATTCGACTAGCCCATTTGCAAAATCACATTGTGTGAGTGTCTATCTATAGGCCCTGCGCGTGTGGGCGGCACACACTAGCGAGGCTTGCTTAGCCTGTGCGTAGTTTTAACGTACCTACGTGTACTATGTACTCGGTATTGGTTTTCTGTAGTGCTGAGCTTTAACAAATTTCAAATTCACAAAATCGTGATTGGTCGGTATTTTGTTTGTATAAGCGAACGCACTGGGTGCGGCGAGGCCCAAAATACGCTAGATAATTCGTTTAGGCGCAAAATGATGAGTTTTATCTGATTTTGTTTACGCGACGTATGATTGCGAGTCATCGATGTGTGTTTGAAATTCGAACAAACAATGTAATTACTAAGCAGACGGTAATTTATTTCCATCATTAGAACGGGAAATGTTGACGTATTAAACCGTCATTTTTAACATCGCCCTTATAAATTTTACAGACCATGTCTTATAGAAGACACTTATTGATTGTTCGGAGACCATTATAACTCCAAATGAAGCAATTAAGGGTAGCGATCCACGCGAGTGGCCATCAATAACCGGAAGACATACGTTCTAATAGTTACTTTAAGGTCTGCGATATCAATTTCGAGAAAACTATTCGAGCGTAAGACGGAGACGTCACTCGGTACCGGAAGTCTGCTACAAAAACTAATCAAGACGAAATTCAAAATTAGAACTTGTCGATTCACGGTTCCTTTGCCGCCACCACTGTTTCGATTCAACATAGAACCAGATGATATTGTTTAATTGGATTTGTAAAATGCTAGTCACAATTGTAGTGCTACGCTACATGAATGTTACGCTAGGGTCAGAGGTGTCATTTTCGTATATCAAATACTCGTAAGTAACAGAAGGGATTAAAGAAAAGGAAAGTCACTTCACGGTCACACATGGTGAATAATGTATTTAGAACTATCTGATTCAAAAGTACTATCAACGAGACGCAAAGTTTATATTCAGCACATCCATAGAAATCTTCAACTTTTCCTATCATTGAAATGACGTTTATACTAGTTGAACCAATGATATCAAAACTAGGAATGGGTATTTACATACATTTGACAGAGAAAATCTTCATACGAGAATCTTGGTTTCTAAAGATTTCGTCAATTAAATGCGGACTGAATATTCAGTGGAAAGCAAAATATGTCCAGATAACAAATGTCAAACCTCGACTGCCCCAAACTAGCACAAGAGTAGGGCAGTTAAAGTTTAGTCATTTTTTGCTTCGATATCTATTGTCTATAACACTCACTATGAGTTTAAACTAACTTGTAACTGAAATACGTTAGCCAAAGGGAAACATAAGACGCGGTCACACGGGCGTTGGCCGAGTAACAGATGCGCGGCGAACGGTACGCCACGCGACAGCTTGGTGTTCCGTTGAAAAGATATAATTACCATACTAAAACTAATACAAGCGCACATTTGTAGAAATGTAGACGTATGTTATGCAAGAGGTGGCAGGCAAAATTTCTCTGTATGAGCAAAATATTAAAAAAATCTTTATTCTATCTTTAATATGCAGTACAAATGCCTACTTACCACAGCTGCAAGGAAAATATTAAATCTTGGTATTTTCAAACTTAAATATTTCGCATTTTCATTAAAATAGTAGATATTAAAAGTAATTTATATCAGGCAGGCTATATTTTTGTTACTAAATTTCAGCATACTTCAGTCACTTTCAGTGCTGATGTTTAGCAAAACCTATTAACTGCGGTGCTAATCTATAAGAACATTTTTATATATCTCGACAGCTGAATGCGCGGTGAGTGTCAAAATTGTGTCATATCAGTATACGAATTTGACACTCACCGCGGATTCAGCTATCGAGATTTGAAAATATTCTTAGAGAATAGACAGGCTGTACTGTTCAGTAGTTTCAAAATTCTATACTATAGAAAATACCTACAATAACTTTATAGTGAATGAAGTAGCGTTATGAAACCGTGTCTATTTTTTCTATGGTAATGCCATGAACTTAAGTTTGGCAATCGCATGCTGAGCGGTCGCGGGGTCTGAATCGCTTATGGACGCGCCCTAATAACACGCAGTCACGCAAGCGAAATCCGCTTACAAGATGTGTATCAACGGCTTACATCTGTGTCATATTACACATACAGTAAATTGCACAAAATTTGCAAAACTAGATTTAACCCTCGGAATCTCTGCATTACACAAAATTAGCATACAATTTCAAAATGTACCAATATAATATTTTGTTAATTGACATATTTTTATTTATCTGTTATCTTAAAGGAACTTCCTGCATCACCATATTTGTTGACTTATTTTTCACAAGGTACAAAAATATGTCCTTTATAATGAATCCTTTGTGATAAACAATCGGGTCCAAACGGGTCTCATGGGAATATTAGCCTAGTTAAACAATGTAGCATTAAACACAAAGCGGTGTCCCATGACCTGTTTGCTCTCAAGACGAGAGCCCGTGAGACTGAAACAATACCGTCCTTAACCGCAACCACAAAAGAAATAAAGCGGGAAGAAAACGCAAGACAAAAAGATAAAAATATCCCAGTATAATATTCTTGCTCGCATTTAAAGTTTTAATCACTACTTGTCTGTAAATTGTAATGCATATCGGATTTTGGAGTATCGTATTAAATTACATTTTTGCTGTACTTTTTTTTGTTGGATATTATTTCTGAGGAATTATTAATTATCATCTGTGTTAATATTGAAGTATCGCACACTCACGCAATATAAAGTGTATTTAAATTATAATCCTTCCTAATGTATTATTAATAAATGTAAAAATGTGTGGATGATAGTTATTCTTTAACGCAATAACTACAGAACGGATTTTAATAAAATTTGGTATGGTAGTAGTTTGGACATTCCGATTAACATGATTACTTTTCATCGCAGCGAAATGTACGGTTTCCGGGATATTTTCTTTTGCGCCCGGGCAAATTAGTTTTGAAAACAAGTCATTCTCAAAAAAGGGCAAAAATGTTGGGGCTTTATCACACTATTATCCCATAACAAGAAAGGGTTAAAAGGGGGTTTCTCACAATATGGCTAATTTCCGTATTCTCACGGACCATACCTCAAAATCCTAAACTGGCAACTTCCCTCCTCATTACAATCGCACTTGTCCCGCCAGTTTCCGCGCGCCTCCGCCATAGTTCTCACAATCAAAAAAAGATTTGTCACTTAAGTAGATAAGGGGGAAGTCCCGGAAGGAGCAGTTCCCAGACCACTCACCCACCAAACGATTATCACCCTTAGAGTATCGCTTACAACCGCTGGATGACCCTCGAGGGTGACGCGATCGGAAACTCGAATTGATAACAAAAACGTGTAAAAATCAATTATCTTATTAATATTTTCTAAAAGAATATTATGATGTTTTATATAATAAATTATAATTGAAAAAAATCGTCTTACAATTCCTTCAGAAAAATAATAAATCGTATACCAAATCGGGAAAAATTATATTTCACTTATTTTTCATTATGTTTATTAGTTATATTTAATTTGAAAAAGGAATATTTTGTATGTAAGAAGATAAACGTAATCTTTAATTTTGTTGGTGGTTTTGCTATGGCAAGTATCCGATCGCTGCGCCGGCGCATCGGCGATGCGGCCGGTGGCTGCAGGAAGGAAGTGTAAGGCGAGCGCGTGAGAAGGACGCCTACGCCGTGAGAAATCCTCGTCACCCCATATCCGAATACCCTTCATATACTTATCGTCTTGACCTTATTGTGTTAGACAGAGGAATTGCTCGTCCGGTGGTTTTAGACCTTAGAAAGTCGTTTATAGAGAGCTGTTTCAAATTAAAGTTTGCTACTGTGGTACATGCATTAATATTTAATCTGCATTTAATTGTTTCAAAAAGAAACTGGATATATCATACAAGCGACCGCCCCAGCTTCAAACGGTTATATTATACAAATAAACCTTCCTCTTAAATGACTCTATCTATTGCTGAAATCTGCATAAAAATCCGTTGAGTAGTATAAAAGATCTAAACGAACAGGAAAGGAAGCGACTTCATTTTAAACTATCTTAAGATTATATTGTTTTGTTTATTTTTTTTCTTCAAATATTTTAAATATTACTAGTACTATCAGGGATTCTAATTCATAACACTCTACCTGGTGTTCTTGTATAAGGCTACATGCAGCCACGAAACAATTGTCAATGGCATATCAGTTGATATCATATTATTAATAACAAACATATTACATCAACTTGTGATAACAGGCTGCTTATGAATCAGTATAGTATATTGTACAAGAATCTCTTTTTCTCACAATAAATCTTCTCCCAAACGTTTGCGGCTAAAGTAATTGCGTATTTATCAGCAATGGGCAATTTTCATAATAAACGAATGTGACAGTGTGCTGTGACTCAGTGCATACAATATGACGAGCTCAATGAAAAAGATCATCGGAAATCGTTCCGTACCGAGGCTCAGGGAGCGACGAACCCACGCGGTCAAGATTGAGCGGACAGCGGTTCGAGCAAACCGCTGGCTCCTGTGATTTGAACCTATTCGAAGAAATTATTTTTTGATCCCAATACAAAACGTAATTAAAGAAATACCATCCTATAATTAATATATTTTAGTATCTAAATTCAATTTTATATTGGTGTTCAATTTTTTTTTGTTTTATAAAGCTATTTATGGAACCTAACATTCATACCAGGTGACTTAATTTATACAAAAATAATAAAACAATTATAAAAATATCATCTTACCAATCCTGGTCCAGATACATACTATATAGGCTGGTCCTTACCGCTCATGCTGATCCTTACCACCCGCTTCTGGCTGTACCTCGAGGCCGTCTCTCGGCGGAGCCACCGGAAGGAATCAGGGGCTCGTCACAATCTGGGCGTCCGGTCCGGCTTCCGGTTACCGGGCGTGACGCGCGCCGCCCGTGACATGCGCACGCGCCGACTACCTCACTAATTAGGTATTATTGTGATAAGAGGAGTTCATTACAACCTGTCACTCTGTTATATTATGATGATATTAATGGTCAATAAATAATATACATACCTAGTAGAAGCTGACTTGGTAGCTTTTACTCTAAGTAGCAAATAAAATAACTCTTCCACACTATTTATGTAGCTTAATAACTGAGTGCACAATGTTAAGGTTGAAGTATAAATGGTACTGCTTCGCTCGTCTCATCCTTTATATGGAAGATATTTATAAGCGGTTGCTCTCCCGCTCAGGTTGATCTTGGGCTGCAGCGGGAGTCAACTGTCCGGAATAATTTACACCTATTTATTTAGAAAACTATTATTATTTAAATGTTTGTTTATGTCATAAATAGTATGCTTAACGTGTATGGATGGTATGTGGTAGATCCTTCCTACTACTATTATTAACTAGCTTTTTCCCGCGGCTCGGCCCGCGTAAATACAGTAATCCCACGGGAATATATACAATATTTTATTAAATGATAAAATTATATCATATTATACCGTTACTATCCAATTATATTATTATAGGAATGGTTGATAATATATAACGTAGTACTAGCTTTTGCCCACGGCTCCGCCCGCGTAAATACAGTATCCCACGGAAACTCTGTACTTTTTTGGGACATAAAGTAGTCTACATGTTAATCCAAAACTTAAACTACTACAATACCAAATTTCATCAAAATCCGTTCAGTATTTTTTGCGTGAAAAACTAACAAACATACTGGATGGATGTATCCTTACAAAGTAAAATGAAATTTGGTATGGTAGTAGTCTAAGCTTTGGATTAATACATATGCTACTTTTTGTCCCGAAAAAGTACAATGTTCTCGTGGGATACTATATTTAAGCGAGTGGAGCAGCGGGCAAAAGCTAGTCGGTACTACATAATATATTATTATCAGCTATGCTTATAATAATAATAATTATATAATTGGTGTGTTTGATATGTTATATAACATCTCATAGAAAAGAAGATCCGTGGCCTTAGTCGACGCTGATGCTGATGATACATCGTTACCATTTAACCCCCCATCTTGTATCTGAGAAGTCGGGATGAATTTTTTAACATATTTATTAAATACCCGGCACATGCAAATTTTCACTTATGCAACGCCTAGTCGCTGGTAATTGCTTTCCTTACGTAATTATAATTGGCGGGAAAAGTGTGCGCATTAATTATTCATTAACTCTACCCTCATTTGCGGCCTGACTTGAGACACGCCAGTTAAACAAATAAGTGCGCCACTATTTTTAGTTTTAGCTTATTTTTATCGATTTTTTTCATTAATTTATCAATATTTTAATCGACCTGATTTCAGTGTTCACTGAATTTTCAATCAATGATAAATTGATATGAACATAGGCAATAGTCATATTTTGTCACATGTACTGCGGAATCAAGCGACGCCTTCTGACAAAATTTATAGAGCAAACGTGCTCTGGTAAAATGTTTCTCACTAAATGTACCTACAGAAATTGTTCAAATAAAGAATGACTTAGGTGTAATCAAAACTCGCATAAACTAAACTACCCAAGAATAACAAAGGAGTCCATTATGAAACTTTTGAATACGTCGTATATTAAAATTCTTAGTGGAAGGTGGCCAGAAGAGGTACTCGACCGACCCCCGCCCTCAGCAAAGAACACGAACTTAAAACAAACAGATTTAACTAAGAAAGGTAAAAGGAATGCAAATTTTCATATAACTAAGAATTTTATAGTCCTGCATAGCGCTTGCATAATGCATTCTCATTCAATTTGAATAACGAAAGTAAGTATCGGTATAGTTGTTTAATGAATTTCATTGGAACTTTGTCACCCTCACTCTTTGTGGAGGTATTCCTGTCATGTGGTCTTCTAAACTTTTCAATACGGATTGCAGGTGAAAATTTTAATAACATTTTCGAATTACTTTGCCATATATAAAGTGAAATAGAAGGCTTTATGAAGCAGCTTCTTATTAAAATAAAAAAATTACAACCTACTATGCACAAAAATTCCGTTTCATTACATTATTACATGAAAGAGAATGGCCCTGAGGCGGCATTTCATTAAAATTACATACCGACGTTCCTTTGAAATAATTATTTGCCGTAGCCAACTAGACATGTAAAATTGAGAGCATAGAGTTTCTCTCGGAGCAGGACACAAGCGAATGCGTAAATAGCGGGTTTTGTAAGAAGAAAGCTGCCTACAGAGATGTCGGGACAAAAGGAGTGTCTGCAAGGTGCGTGAAAAGGGCAGACAATGTCATGTATCAAGTTCACTCGGCGGAGGTTAACCAACCATCCCCTGTACACTCGCCCGCATATACATGTTTTGGTACAAGCTGGCTATTTTGTTATATAAACCTGGGTAGCCGAGCTTTGCTCAAAGTTCTGATTAATTAAAAAAAAAACAAAAATATTCTCTGACCGAGATTCAAACTCACTACATTATGAATTTCCGAACAAAGCAAAACTTTCACACACGTATACTAATCTGCCAATTGGACTGTCATTATTAGTCGAAATTATCATTTAAAATGTGCGGTTTCTCAGGGAGAAGCCTAGCTAGATCAACTATTCTCCTCCAAAACCTCATGCAAAATTTCACGGAAATATATGAAGCCGTTTTCAAGAAACTTTATATATAAATAAATATTAAACAATATTGTCTCGTTTAACGTATAAAATATCGATATACTTTTGAGGCATTCTATTTTATTTTAAAATAGACGTGTATCAATTTTAAAGATCCCTTAGCTATAACTAGGCTGGTTGGCTACAGTCAAGAGCTGCTAGTAAAACTATTAACCGTAGCGTCCGTAGTTCGTTCGCATCTCAATTGTTAATTACAAGACGAGTCCTAAATAGTTTTCAACAATAACATTTCACTGTCGACTTTACCCCGAGAACTGTACCAGCAAACGATTACCTTACGCCGAGATAAGATTTAGACATAGACAATACTGGCCACTACAATGATAAAGTAATGTGATATTAGTTTCGTCTGTGGGAACAATTAGAGCGGTGAGGCCACATCTTTTAATTTGTTAAACTTTAACTTCTTTTACGAAATAGAAGCTGTGATAAAAAAACTTTATATATAATTATCTATACTTATATAATAAAGAGGAAAGGTTTGTTTGTTTGCATCGAATAGGCTCCAAAACTACTAGACCGATTTTGATGAAATTTGGAAGAGATATAGAGTATACCACGGGGAAGGACAAAGGATACTTTTTATTGCGGCAAAATGAACGGTTTCCACTGGATCCCCTTTTGCGCACACGAAGTCGCGGGCAACATCTAGTATTGCCTAAAGATAATAATTACTTCAATTGCTGAAACAAATCGGATAATATTTTATGTATGTAGTTGTTATTACTACAAGTTAGAAAGCCTTAAAAATATATATAATTTTTATCTATTATCTACGGTATGAAAGCTTGTATTATATTTTATTTAGTGCTCACAAGCAACAATTGTAAATGACTTTTAAAAATTTAAACAGTTTCACATAAATTAAATGAAATGAAGCGAAATGCATGCGACAGAGGGAAGTTAAGCCACAGACGGATTCTGTATATTGGTTATCGCTGTCCCTCTCTTCCATTATTTTTTCTTGCACTAAAGTCTAGGCAGACTTGGGGGGTTTGTCTTACCCCTTTTGGGGTGTACTTGAGGCCCTTATCTGTTGTAAGTTTGTACAGCGTAGTGGATCGTAGGGGACCCCTTTGCTGATGCATCTTGAGTCGCATGTCACCGTAAAAATTAAAGATCCGTCTGGACATTAAAAAAAAACTAAAGGTTTTCCGGATATTTTTGGGATAAACTTAAATTATATCGAAGGTTGTTGTATTAAAAATAGTGTATTTACATTATTGTAAAGTACGAGTAATATGAATAAAACAATAAATGACTTTAACCAAAAAACATGCATCACAAAACCAAAATATAAGACATTCAAATGACACAATTTTAGTATCCGTCTTTTGCTTTTTTTAAATTTGATTTACAAGCGAGGAAAACATACTAAATAACTTTGATTAATTATTACATAGATACGTTATATCCTTACAAAACTGACAATATTTCTGTGCCACGACACACATTGACATGGGACGCGTGTCAATGTGTCAACGTCGCATAGTAACACAAAACACGCTATTACTCGCGGAGCACACTAACCAAAATTGGCCAATTCTAGTCTTCATTTTTACGCGTTTATCACATATCTACCTCTTTTTAATATTATACATCTTTGCCAAATACGAAATATATAAACAGTTTGTAAAAACAATATAATTCACGCTTTCATAAAACTTCCTAGAAAAGTTACTAGACATCGCGGAAGAAAAGTGACTAATTTGGCACGCATTGGTGCAGAGTTTGACTGCAACATCCATCCAGTACTTATGCGTGTATGTAAGTTGAGCCTATTTTTTTTATTTCTTCCCCCTGGTCTGTCTGGTCTTTCTATTTTCAGTGAGGCTTCAAAGCCACCACAATGGTGTGATTAACTGTAACCTTAGACGCTAAAAGTCCTTTCATTTGTAATTAAACGGTATTTCACGGATTGTTTTGCTTACGCTGTAGTATATTTAAAACTAATAAACTTACTTAAAATTATATTTATAACAACATATGAGGACTAACAAAAATCCCTTTAAATTCATTAAAACCAAAAAAATGGAGGTCAGCTTTAGTAATAGACTAGCGTAAATTCTTATAAAACCTTTTTCAACGTATTCAGTAATATAAAATAACAAAAAATTGATTTGATACAAATAAATCTTTTGATTCGAAATGAATGAAAGAGATTTTTATCGAGATTACGAAGGCGGATTTCAAATTAACAACCGTAGGTTTCCAATCAGCAATAAAATGCGAAGTGAAGATGGCTCACTGGAAAACTACACTTAATAATTCTACATAACGCATAAAAACAGTTGAAACTATTCCTCGTTCACTTGCGTTGATTCATCGATTCTCGGTAATACCGGCTTGAGTCCTATTAAAATGAAAATAAAAAAACTGTAGGCCCACTACTGAACCCTGTAGCACTCCCGCCTTGTAGTTAAGATTGACAGACGGAGGGTGGGTGGGGGCGATAGGGAGTTGAAAGAGAGTGGAAAAAATTATACGTGGCAACCAACGCATCTTAACTTCCGCGCCTGCCTTCCGTGGTGCGTTCACTCGACGAGTTTACTTGAGATATTCCGTACTAATTCACTTATTGTTAGTACTTGCGCTACCGATATTGCAACTTGTGGTACCAGGAACCGAAATTCAATTCTTTTAATTTAGAAGTTATATTACAAAACTATGTTTTGGAACGTTACTAAAATGTTATAATCCTAAGTGATAAAGTTCTATTTTAAAAAGGCTTTGGGAGGTTTTACCTCTCTTTTTAAAAAAGTCGCAACCAAAAACCAAAATAATACGAAATTGGACAAGTTTCGTTCACATTTCATTTTTCGTAATTATTTTAGTTCAATTTCATGGAAAAGTAGAGATTATCAATAAATAATTGCTAATCATATTTTATTGAAAATTGCTAATCATATTTTATTAAAAACTGAAAAATAGTTAAAATATCACAGCATTTATCCCACCTTCTGCAGGTAATATGCGATTTATGACATTTTAATCCAGATGTAATTACGCTTACATTTAACCTAATTTTTTTTTTTTGGTCTCTAAGGGAAATTGTTCATAGTAAATTCCCAATGTCCTTTTCTGTAATACCATAACCGTTTTCACCAGTTACGCCGTCGTTCGTCAGCATCACAACTGCAGAGTTAATTTATTAACAGTATATGAATAAATGTTAATAGAAAACAATACATCACAATAGAGCAAGTCAGAGCGTAAACAGTGTACGACTGTACGTAGCACTCGGCAAGTTCTCAACAGCCCATCGAAGCCGTCTTGCCAGGACAATGCATTAAACAGGTCATAACTAACTCGACTAGAATTTTCAATTGTTGTTTCTCTAACTTCTTTCTTCTCGTTTCATGTTATTAATTATAGTTTCAGAAAGATGTGGAGACGATTCTTTTATTTTTGTTAATGACTGCTAATGATAATGATAATTGACGTCCAATGCTTTTTTCGAAATAAAAATTAAATACTACCTATATCAATAAAATCCTGTAGAGCGATTGTGTTAATATATAAGAAAAAAAAGTAATAAAAGGTTCAAACCCAGGTACGTGACTCGACATTACTTTTCCGCGCACGAAAATACTAAAAGTAAAAAAGTCAATATAAATCACCATTATTTTCACGAAATAAAGCTCGGTGGTTTCGTAAAGTATTCATTCCTTTGTACAAAATAAATAAACAGATTTTTCCTTTACTAATTAAAGTACTCATAGCACGGGGATAATGAAAATGTTTTGAAAATGAAACTGAGAATCTTTTTTAGCTCAAAACCTTAATGTTATAATTCATTACAACAAAACAAAAAAAAATAATGTCAACTCCTTGCATTTTCCTAAGTATGAATTATGCCGCTCGGTGTATTCGTTAAGGGGCGGATCCATTCATTCTTTTTGTCCGCTTGCAGCAGTTAAGGAGGTCCACAGGAAGGGAAGAGAGCCACCCGCCCCCACTGAACTTGCGACTCGAGAATATTTTTTTCCTCGAGGACGTTGAAAATCGACACACTTGGCGGTAGTTTGTTCCGCTCGCTACGGCAATGATAGTTCGAGTGACTGTAGATTGCGAAACGTTGGATTATTTTTTGTGTAATTATATTTTTCTTTCAGCGTATTTCTTTTTGCTGATGATTTGTTTGAACAGATCTCGTGTCAAGGACCGCGACAGTCGTGAAGATGCTTTGATGCAACTCAAATTTAAAAAATCCGATTTATAATTATCGTCTATATCTGATTTTATCTGTAACGATTTCTATTAATGAGGCTATATTTTGTTCTAAATATTATGACGCATTAGTAAGCCTTGCTTCAAATTTTTCGTTTGAAATTTAATTGCAAGTTTCTCTTAACAAGTAAAAAAATCGATAAAGTAAATTAGAATCAGAACATCACTAAAGAAGACGCGGGTAAGACAGTAATGAACTGAATACCGAGCTCTTTGAGAACGTCTCGCGCCTCGACTCTCGACATCTTGAGCTTTCTTAAGATGCGCATTTTTATGACACCCCACAATTAAAAAATGAAGGCGCCAAGTTAACTAGATTTTCAATAACCCTGCAATTGAAAAATCTTGGGATGGTTTTTGTTGCTTTTTGCGAAGACATTTTAAATGGAGTTTTAACATATTTTCTTTTCACACTTATACTCCTGTAAGTTATTTATGCTTAGTCCTCCTAAAAATTTGAATCAAAAGAATAATATTAACTACATTTCTTACCAATTCTTCTCTACTACTATAACTATGTAAAAGAATTCTTGCCACATAAAGGTAGTCTTCCGATGCACGCGACACGCGACGCAAGATCGCGACCCGAGACCGAAATAGGGTCGCGGAACCACTGCTTAATATATATTATTATAAATGTAATATGACTAGCTGTTGCCCGCGGCTCCACCTACCATACAAAATTTCATTAAAATCCGTTCAGCAGTTTTTGCGTGAAGGAATAACAAAGATCCATCCATCCATACATCCTCACAAACTTTCATATTTATAATATTAGTAAGATAATAGTAGAAAGCACTTAACAATTCCCGCGACCCACGTCGTGCGACCGGTGAGCGTAGCCAAAAACTTGATTGCTGGTCGCGGTCACGAGTCGCGATCTCGTGTCGCGGTCGCATAAATCGGAAAGCTAACTTAAGTTGAAACACAGAAACGGAAAATGCATAAATAAAGCTTGAGAATCAGAATAGTTTCCTTTGTGCCCGAGTGTATTTTACGCCCATTAAACTGTGGAAACAGAATAATTGTCGAAATTAGCTCAGCAAGGATGTTATCTTGCCCCGTACTTTAAACTCGGTAAGTGCTGGGCTGGGCCGATCCAAGATAGCTACGTAAACTTCCAACAAAGTTCTGCGGCGTTTGCAATTTGCCGTGTTATTGTATTGGTCATTCCGAAACCAATAAAGCTAAATATTCGGATAAGATCTTCGCAAGATGGGTTTAACTTTATGTCTGTGATAGAATGTTTTCGGTAATATCCTACTACATTTAAATATGAAAGTTTGTGAGGATGGATCGATGGTTGGATGGTTGGTACTCTTCCAAGTAAAAAATGCTACGCCGAATAGTACAGAGTTCTCATGGAATACTGTATTAACGCGGACGCAACCGCAGGAAAAAGTTGTAGAAATGTATATATTTTTTTTTTGATCACTAAATATAAGAGTATTGCAAAATTTTCTTATGACTTCGCCTCTGTTACCGTACTTTAGGTTTATTTGTATTAACAGCCTTTGTGGTCCAGTGGATAAGAGCTTGGCTCTCGACTCGGAGGTCGTCGATTCAATTCCCGCGTTGGTACAACAAAAAAAATATTGTTTCCAAGTTTGGCTAGGATATTGCAGGCTGATCACCAGATTGTCTAACAAGAAAGATCATTCATGCGTCAGATAAATGTATGTACCTATGTCCGATGTAGGTAAAAAGTCGGACCTGCGCCTGATTTCTTACCAGTCATGTCGATAATCCGTCCCACTAGCTGTCGAGAGTAAAGGAAGGCGGAGTGCTCTTGTATATTGTGCACTATTTCCTGCGTAGCTGGTCTGGTTTCAATGGTTTTATTAAAACCAGGCCAGCAACGCCGGAGGTAGCCGGTAATCGGTATGAGGAGCTATTATTTATTAGTTAATACTTATTAGTACAGCATAAACATTAAACAGAGATAGCATACCTATACGTAGTCAATTAAAATATTATGTCAATATTTGTGGCTAGTGTTGATTAGTGTAATTTGGGTCACAATCGGCGCTAGCGCTGATGAGTCACGGGATCCTGCCCCAGTTGCTAAACCAAGACGTCGGATGTGGCAGAGGTTAAATCCATAGCGTCACATCCTTGCGCGCTTCCTATTTAGTACCGCGCGTTAATTGTTCCTGCCGTACACAGATAGTTACATGTGCGTTTGTTGTTGTTCTCTGATACTTTTTTCTCTAGTACTTATTTGAATTTATTTCTATTAAATAAATTTAAAACCCTCTAGGTCCTGGGTTTTACTACAAAGATATGGAAAATAAAAATGTATTAGGTGAATTCTATTTAGCATACATTTTTTATTATTCATCAAACTTAAAAGTTACCTAATTGATTTTCAAAATATGCATTGTTTCGTGCATACGTTTTTTATTCAAATTGATTATAAAATGGAGGTTCATAACGGGATTCGTTTCAAAATTAATTTCAAATAAAAATTACGTATAGGTGGAACAAAAGGGATTTTTTTTATTTATTATTTTTAATTATGTCACATTTTACCCAAAGACCATCTTGCCTAATCTGATATTATATTGTTCGGATTTCATAAAATACTAGATGCTACCTGCGACTTCGTAAACACAAAAATAAATCCCGCAGGAACCGTATATTTTGCTGTGATAAAAAGTAGCCTATATGTTAATCCAAAATCTAAACTACTACCATACAAAATTTCGTCAAAATCCATTACGTTAAGTGTGTACACACACGAGCACGCAAAACTATCTCGCGGCGTGAAACGAGCGCGCATACTAATTGGTAAAAAGGAAATATCCTTAATGAGTGATTAAGCAAGACACACTCGCTGTATGAAAATAACAGACTGTGACAAAGACAACGACTATAAAATGCTTTTTAACTTTGTTTGTATCCGGTGTCATATTTAACCCTTTAAATGCAGTAAACTAAAAAATGTTAAAAGCACTTAGCAAACTAGAATTGTATAAGCCAATTTCAATTAAGGGATTGGTTGGGTCTGGGCCCTTCAGAACTTCCAACAAAAGACGCTCTTAAGTTTCACCACAGCCATCATATTATTTAATCCTTCCGAAAAGACTAACTGTAATTTTCGGAAGCGTGTTGGATTTTCCGAAATCCCTCCTTATGAATCTGAATCAGCAATTTTCATGTTCATAAGTTTCAGTTCCTTTCTCTGTATTAACAGTAAGTTCTGTAGACATCTGCCCTCTGGCACAATTCACTTCGAAAGAGTCGAAAAAGTGCTTAGAGTGGTACAATCCGTGTTGAACGTCCCGCTTTTCGCTTTTTGCACCTTCTCGACCTTATCACGCTAATCGTTTGATAGGGTAGCTAGTTTACTTGTGTCAAATATTAAATTCTAATAAACTTGAATAGACCAATTCTAATATTTAAAAATTATAAGCAAACATAATATGCCATTTCTTTCTCGCATGAAACGATACGATTCTGGCTATGAAAAATGCACATCAGAGTATCGCAATATAATAAAAATAAACGTGACGTCACACCGATCGTATTTCGCTCTCTTTCGTATTGCAAGTTTAAATTGTTTGTATCTTCGTTATTTTTTAAGGTTCAAAGAAATGGGTTTTAGATTTTTCTTTCCCACAATATTTAGTATCGATTAAAAAAATGCCTAATGTACTATCAGGGAATCTAATTTTGAAGCAAACAAACCGTTGACCGTTTACCAAGATGTATTATCACTGCTGTTTACCATTTTTCATGTATTTGACCGTTGTCTCAATTTGTTCCTATTTTATTAACATTACGAAATTACTTACTACTACTGTACTAATTACTGACATACTATTGACAGTTATATTGTGACAGTATATCGTTATTATAATACAAATAAATTATGAGATTAGATTCCCTGATAGTAAATAAAAAAATATATATATTTTTGATTTCTTTACCTGAAACATATTCTAAAAATATCCATTATAAAATATGACTTAGTTGAACGCGTGCTAATCTAACACGACGTGTTTTAATTACGTCCCAAGGTTGATAATCCACGCTGTTACTATAACTCGACTTGTCGCCCAATTTGTCACCGGTTTAGTGGTCACTTCCTGCACTACACTATAACCACCAGTGTAGGTGCGGCACCTAAATTAATTACGACGTGTTTTTCAGTCCAGCAAGAACCGTTAGCGCATTCATCTAATTGTTAGTACTTACGTTAATAGAACATGACACAATATGATAATGCTTCTAAAGCTGTCTCTTGTTTTATGCTATCTACGTTAGTGAATATGTAGGTTAGCATGTAGGTATTTTTAAAGAAATAATGACTTGAAATATTTTAATTTCAAATGGTTTTAAAGTAAAAAGTATTTCTAACCATTTTTGATGGCGTATCGGGAACAGACAGACAGATAATGGTATTGTTAAATTATAACCTGACGGACGGAGAAGACAAAAAGAAGGTTAATGATTTTGGCAGTCTATGCGTGTATGTATAAATGTATGCCAACATACCACCGTAACTCGTAACAAATTCCACCGTAGCGCCTAAACTACTGATCCGATTTTAATAAATGAGTTGTCAATAGATTTGTAATAATAGCCCGGGTAATATAATTTATAATTTACGTATTCGGGTTATATTTTTTATAAAAACTGTAGTTATTTATTATTGTATCAAATAATAATTCGCATTAGGCGAATAGAAAAAACGACGTTTGAAAACTGCGGGGTTAATTCCGATATAAAAGCACATTTTAAGGAAAAATAATTTCTACAACAATATATAGTGTTAATAATGTATGACCTAGTTTTGCGAAGCTTAAAATTTCACAAGAACGCCACATGGTACAGTCTTAATTACTACAACCTCAGGCGAGCCCGTAAGCCCTAGCACTGAACATTATTACTAGATATTACACTTACCAACAACCGCCATTAAAACTGCAAGGAACTTATCCCGTTACATATGCATGCAGTTTGAGTTTGAACTCCGCTCGTTTATAACCCCAAAGTCTGTTCGACACACGGTTCGATACAACACAAGTTTTTAATGTGATTAATAATTACAAGTATCTTAGAATAAGTCATTGTTTATTTGTCAATTTTTATATTGATTAGGGAAATTAATTTTAAATACATTGAGATTGACGAAAATTATCAGATTTAATTAAATCAGTCGACGTAGGTACTTTAGATATTTTCGATAAAATATTCATTATTGTTAAAAGTGATTAACGTAAATTTACGTTAAAAATCCGAACGATACTGATAACGAAAAGTAGAAAAAAAAATCACGAAGGCAATACACTCACGCCTAGGTGTACAAAAACCGTCTAAAACTAGATGTTTAATTCCAACGAAATGAACACATCTAGACGCGTTTTTTATTTGCAAAATAAACATGTTCTCTAAAGGTAGGTATAAAACAGTGCTGAATTTGTAATACAAAAGTTTTCATAACAATGCTATACAAAACTCTATGTTTGCTCGCCATCCGCGCTGACAATGTGTCCCATATATCCAGTATCACAGGCAGACTTTCGTATACTTTGGCCCCTGGCCAGAAGTCTTTTTGGCCTCAAGATATCATTTGCAACTTCTATAATACGCAAGTGAATTTCTGTTTAGTGAAGTGTTGCGTAATCGTCTAGATCCCGGCGTTAGAGACATTGTCTACAAAAGTTTACCCAACTAGATATTACGGCTGTATAGTTCATTTTATAATTAGAAACTTTGTAACAGGTCACAGAAAATTAAGTTAAATAATTTCTGGTTCCGCTTGGTCGGTCAATGTCATTAAATGTTAGTTCTACAAAAGTCTCCTTTTTCTAAGAAATTCGTAGCGTTTCGTAGCACCAAGACATTCTTCGTAGCGCTCTACGGTGTAGTAGGTTACAAAGCAAGAAAAATTTAGTTGAGTTAATTTTTTAGGGTTCCGTACTACTTAAGAAAGTAGTAGTAGTCTGTCTGTCTGTCTCTGTCCGTCTGTATGTCTGTGTGTCCGCCATTCTAACTTCTGTAGTTATTATAATATAAAAGTATAAAGTTAGGTATAGTTATAGATTATGTATATATTTCGGTTTTGGCATCCTAAAATAAATAATATTTATAAATTTTAGGGGTGGTTCCATACACGCGAAGTGGGGATGAAAAAATTTTTATTCGTAAAATTTTAAGTTTCCATGCTGATATGTAATGCTTTAAACTGTTTAGGAGAATTATTTTGAGCGAAATCGGAGAATAACTTTTAAGTAATTTAAAGAAAACCTACTGCGCGATGATGGTGACGGAACCAGTTAGGTTAATATTTGCTCTCATGACTCATGCGTATAAAACTATTATTACCTTTTTCATTTTATCAAAAATCTAGGACTACCGCAGACTCAATATTTCTTTCCCTATCTTCTATTGTCATACTCTGTTAAACCTCCTCCTTTTGCTGAAAACCTAATATGCCAAAACGATTATGTTCTTAATAAAAACATCGGCACACGTTATGAGCGAGCGCACTTGAGTGATCAATTGGAGCAGGGGAACAAGGAACGGAACCGCCTGCTCAATTGGCGGGCTAACGAGGAAACAATCTTGTACGCGTACCGCTTGCGACGGAACTCTAGCCAATCTCGGCTACCAGGGCCGCATGCACAGCGATCAAAATATAATTAGAGAATTACTGTAAAAGTGTAAACGCAAGTCCACTGTAACTAAAACTTCTATAAGAAATTAGCTTGTTTTAAATTCTATTTGTTTTTATACTGAATATTATAATGTAATAAAACAGTGTACAAATTAATTTTAGCTAGCTAACAGCCGTAGGTTATTATAATATATTGTACTTTAAACGAGACATTTTGGTATGCGTTATTATTTTTGCTTAGTTCGAAAATTCGGAATGTGGGGTGTTAGTGGAATTTCAATGTTTTAAAGAAAAATAATTTCATATTGCTATCACTAGATGGCGCTGTGGTGCTTGTAACTCACGCTATCGCTTGCATGAATGCCATTTATATAGTTGTAACAGATTTCTGTTAAATGAGAGAATAATTATACTGAGTAGAGATGTGATAAACGGCTTAAAATTAAAAGTTAACTTATCCGTTATTAAATATTCAATAGCAACTTATGTTAACTGCTTATTTGCTTATCTGCTTATCTACTTATTGTAGTGGTGGGTCGTCGACGCTTTTTCGATCAACGAAACGAGACCGTTTATCGTTCATCGTAAACTAATTGAAATAACCTAACCAAGAGCATGTCAGGACATGTCTAAGGAGGGTTTCGTAAACTATTTAGTACTATAGTATAGAATAAACGTATTATAAATTAATAATAATATTATTAAGTAATAATATTATGTATTATTTCTTTACTATTTTGAATGTTTATTAATAATCAAAATATATAGTGAATAGTAACTAGATGTTCTTTATGATTAATTTTTATTCGATTTCGATGATATTTTAAAGAGTTTTTATTATAATATTCGCTAATCACTTAACATTTGAGCATATTTTAGTCTATTACGATATAGCCTATCTCAATGTAAAAAAATACAACCAGATACCTACTTATTAGTTATACATATCAGCGAGGTTTTCGATAGCGTGATTCAAATCCAATAACACAGCGACATCTAGTATTATTTTTCAAAAACAATCCACGATTTAAACAGGAGACTAGCGCCATATAGTCTTCGTAAAGTTACTAGCAAATTGAAGTTTTTAATATTAAAGGTAGGTATTAAATTATATTAAAAAACAATAATACTATGGTAATTAATAATACATATTAATGTGTTTTCAGTGTTATTAAATTATTGTAATAATTTGTAAAAGTGGCACATATTCGTAAAATTTATTTTTAATTAAAATTTTACATATTATTGTGTTTCAAAAACTTAGGTCTAATTCTGGGTAAGAAACATATATTCGCAACGATCGATATGATTACCGCAGCTCAGTTAATCACAGTGTTTGTCCTTGATGTAGGTTCAAACCCGACAGCGTTTGAACCTACATCAAGGACAAAGTTACTAGTTATTATTAATTTGTTTCTTTTTATTAATTACTAATTTCAGTTTTTTTTTAAATTATGCAACCAATTTTGAAACATTATTTTAAATAATCATTTCACATTATGTATAATTATTCTGATTTGCTGTATGTTAATTTGTTTTTCTATAATTGCTCTAGAAATAGAAATTATGATGCGATTTCGTTCAAAATAGTTTTCCTAAAGAGTTTTTAGCATGATCTATCAGCATGGAAATTTGCAAGTTTCTATCTCCTATAGTTTAAAAATGCTAGGGGGGGGGACCAACTTACGAACTACTTTGGAGGCCGATTACTCGAAAATGGTCAACTTTATAAAAAAGTGACGTATGAAACCTTAACTTTATTTTAAAAGACCTATTCTACGATACCCCACACAATAGGGTAGAGTGAAAAAATATTTTTCATCCCCACTTCACATGTATGGAGAGCCACCCCTAAAATATAAAATTATTACTTTTTTATGATCCCGAAACTGTGATCTATACACAATCTATAATTGCAGCAAATTTCACAATTTATATTCATAATTACAGGAGCTAGAGGCGCGGACGACAGACAGACAGACAGACAGACGGACAGAGCGAAACTATAAGGGTTCCTTAAGTATTACGGAACCCTAAAAACAGTTTTTTTTTCCGACTAGTTTACGTGTTCGACGAATACTGAACTGAGCAATAAACTATGACAAACAAAGTAGTTTTGTTGAATGAACGACTTTCAGCAATAACTGTTTTGACAAACTTGTTGTCGTTTGCTGATCGACGCGACTAGTGATGACGACGAACGACGAGACGGTTTAATCTGTGAGCGGTGGAAATGAACTTCCCTTCATACTTTTTCCAGGCTTAGGACTGGCAGGCAGGCAGGTTCATTACTGTAAAGAACAGAGATAGATGTATTGCTCGTGCCGAGTCGTCGTGCCCCGAGCCCGTCCGTCGATTGTGTCGTCGCGTCGCGACGAACGGTCTCTGTCGCTCGCACCGTTCCGGCATATGGCAACCGTTCACGCATAGACTAGTTTATCAGTAGGCGCTAAACTAGTTTACCCGTTCATGACAAATAAACAGTTTAATAAAACAGTTCGTTCATTCAACGCCCATCCCTAACTTATTGCCACTTATAATGTTTTTTGCGCTTATGTTTAAACGTTTTTCGATCTCTAAAACTGATTTCAATGAACTTTCCTTCGTACTTTGCAAGCTTAGGACTGTCTGAAATCTGAATAATATTAATACAAATTACTGCGTAACGTAATATAACGTCAACCCGCAAAGCGCAACTAAAAAAAGTGAATAAACATGAAAAAGCATATAAGTTATAAGTACAAAAAATAAGCCGTTTAAATAAGTGATGAGCTACATTAAAGAATTTTCACTCTTATTGCGCTGTCATAAGAACTATTTTTCTTTGCTCATACCACTTATGGCTTAATGACTATAAACGATATAAACGATAAGTATAAGCGTTAAACGCTTACTTTTTTAAACGACTTTTCAACTTATTTATAAAAGCACGCTTTTTTCAACGCTTTTCGTTTAAACGGCCATCTTTAATATTGAGTGTTAATTGATATTGTATTATTAATAATTAACCCTCCAAGTTGACCTCCGCGAGTGCCGTAAAATACATGGGGTGTTCGAATCGCCGTCAGAAAATGATTTTGTTATCCTTTTTATATTTTTAAACTAGCTATTTTCCTCGGTTTCTCCAGTGGGTTTCTCTCGGGAACATGTAATTTTTCACTACATGTTCCCGAGAGGAGAACTAGGAGCCTAAACTACTACCATACATAATTTCATCAAAATCCGTTCGGTAAGTTTTGCGTGAAAGAGTAACAAACATCCATCCATCAATCCGTATATCCATCCATCCTCAAAAGCTTTCACATTTAGAATAGTAGTAGGATTCATCAGAACTCCAAGCAAAGCTCGGGTAACAAGGTACTGAACATTAAATTTCCTATTTTTTAGTTTTTAAGAATTTGAATTGGTGACTTAGAAGCTTATAGATTACTCGCTGTTGCCCTCGGCTCCGCCCGCGTAAATACAGTATCCCTCGGGAACACCGTATTGTTTCGAGATAAAAAGTAGCCTATGTTTTAATCCAGAGCTTAAACTACAAAGATACAAAATTTCATCTAAATCTGTTCAGTAGTTTTTGCGTGAGAGAGTAACAAACATCCATCCATACATGCTCACAAAGTTTCACTAATATAATATTAGTAGGATGTTAATTACTCTTATCGGTGTTATTTAAGTGTTTGCCACGCGCAAAAAGACATTTTTATATAGCAATTAACATTATCGTCGATAAGGAAAGAAACATGATACGTTATTGGTATTCATTTGTTATTGTTACGATAATTCCGCCATGAAGGAAGTGATGACATGCGTCGATAACATCGGCTTGGATATGTTTAATGATGCTCATTTGCTTTATATAGAACTAGCTGTTTCCCGCGGCTCCACCCGCGTAAATATACTATCGGGTATCCCGCGGAAATACTGTAATTTTCCGTGAAAAAAGTAGCCTATGTTTTAATCCAAGCCTAAACTACTGCCATACCAAATTTCATCGAAATCCGTTCGGTAGTTTTTGCTTGAAAGAGGAACAAACATCCATCCACACATCCTCACGAACTTTCATATTTATAATATTAGTAAGAAAAAATAAATTAAATTTGTCCTATACGTGGTCAATTGGTGCAGCAGCATCATGATTTTAGGTGACGTTGAATTCAGATAAATAATAACTATAGAGCAGTGTATATGTTTTGGGAAAAAGTAGGCTGCAATTGTACGCATTTGCTTTGGGATCAACATAGACCTGTACATTATTATAGACGAGACATTTCCAGGCTAAATGTGTCTACACTTCAACTACCCATCTTTTAGGGTTGTCTGGGGCAGTCGAGGTTTGACATTTTGTCCTCTTGACATTTTCTTTCCGCAGGTAATCCGCATTTAATTGACAAAATCTTCTGAAATCGAGATGGCGACTCTTACTTGTATGAAGTATTTTCTGTCCAATGTGGCGTACATAGCCCATCATACATAGATTTTAAATCACTGGGCGTCAGTATAAAATATGGAACATTGTGATCGCCGCCTTACATGTTTGTTTGGGAGGAAGGGACAATTTGATGATAGTTGGATGTGGAAGTAGTCTAAGTACGACAGAGATGTTGTGACGGCGACTCGCGAGGATGTCGCTGTTTGGACCAATTGACTTGAATAGTAAATACGACTATTGTATGATTTACTATGTTTTTTTTATTAATTAACTCAATAACTGTCACACACGTCATTTACCATAAAAATTGTTGCAATATCATTTACAGAAGTTTGCCTAATACTACTTACTAGAAGTTGCCCGATACTTCGAGCGCGTAAGTTAATTTTGCGGAAACCGTAAATTTTTCCGCGATAAAAAGTAGCCTATGTCCTTTTCCGTGGCTTACCTGTGCCAAATTTTATCAAAATCAGCCGAGTAGTTTCGGGGCCTATTTAATGAAAACAAACATACTTTTTCTCTTTATAATATAGTATAGAGTATATAAGGTTATAGATAATAGGCATGGACGCCAGACCGACACTGAATATACCATATTTATAAATTTTATATGGCGTTAGGTTTTTTACTCGATGTTGCCAATTATAAAATATATTTGTAACAATATTGTATAATAAGATTTTGTAGTTGTCCTGCATAAAATTCGTTTTCGTTATAAAATTATAGGACATCCGCCGAATTGTTAACAACAAAATAACAATTATTGTATCGGCTTTATCAATCTAAGAACAAACAGCAGGAAGGCAGTTTTTTCAACAACAATGTAAATATTGGCGATAATGCCCTTCCCATAAACAAACAAACCATTATACTTTACCAAGAAAGTAAAATCGACCACACGACTCAGAAAAAACATGTGGCTATCGGCAGGAAACAGCAAAAAGTCTTAATTCCCCATAGATTGTAAACAAAGACGGAAACTTGAACAGTATAAATGTGATAAAATGTTATTTTTCTTCCAACAATGTGACTTGATAAGAAACCGAGCCAGATGTGGTGACGTTGGTTACATATATTATGGTCCATTACATGAGCGATTTAAAAGAAATTTGTAGTATATGTTTATATGAATTAATAAATAAAAAAGCGTAACGCACTCTACCTCAGAATACTACTGTGCGTAGAATACAATTTTAAATTAAAATATGTGTAAGGTACTCTGCCTTTTCCTTACTAACAACTATCACTGTGGGTTCGTTTAAATATGAACACGTTTGACCTAATATATACAAAGGTCATCTAATAATAAAAACTATTGATACGCCTACATAATAGCGCATACAATGTACAAAAATAGAATATAGGTACTTGCTAACATGAATCGAGAAATATTTTAAATCTTGAAAAGGTTTTCTAAGTGCGAAATTTATTTAACAATATCTGTTGCCCGCAGCTTCACCCGCGTAAATCCCTCGGAAACACTGTAATTTTTCGGGATAAAAAGCATCCTGTCCTTTCCCAGGACTCAAAGTATATCTGTACCAAATTTCATCAAAATTGGTTCAGCGGTTACAGCGTGAAGAGGTAACAGATAGAAAGACAGTGTGTCTTTCGCATTTATAATATTAGTATAGTGTATAGAAGTATAGATTTCACTGATGTAAATTAAATTTTTTCTACTTAAAAATGCGGTCTAATCGCTTCCATTACAGTACTTTTTATGTTTATACAAAATAAAACTACTGATTCTATGTAAATTTGTGTAAACTTATAACTTGAGCTGCATGTAACCAGATATGTTTATCGTTTCTCTGGCCAGCAGGCGTCGCGCAGCGATAAGACCGAGGCAATCGTTTCGCAACTTACTCATGCCTGAATAATTAGAACATGTTATCATGGCATATGCCTGCTAGCTGAAATACATGATATTCTGATTGTACCTACCAGAAAAAATACACTATGATTATGGACTGGCTATTTGTAGTAATCTATCTTATCTAAGAAGAGATATTTATTTTCTTAGATAAGATAGATTACGTTTTTAAGTTTTCAGAAATTTGCTTCTTGTAGTGGAACAGTAGATTTAGCAAAAGTAGCTTAAATATTCATTGAGCAATGCTTTTGCCAGTTGAAATTATAAAAATATAATATTCAAGACTACAAAAATGGAGAAGCTTTTCGGCTGAAAAGAATGTAAGCTTTGGTAAGCTCAGAACCAAAAAGCTCGTTTGTGTTTAAGAAGTAGTAACTAGTAAAAGCTTTGCCAAATTTCTATTGTTAAAATTAGCTACTTCAAAAGAGAATACAATATCTTTCGTATGTCCTTTATTTTTTTTTTATATTAATTGCTTTGTTGAAATGTGTTTCTGTACAAATACTAAGGCCCGAAATAATGAATAATAATATTATAACGGATATTTTTTTATTGAATATAGGAAGATTGGTTAAAAAAGATATTTTTCATTTATCTTTCATTAGTTATGTCTAGGACCAAATAACATATTACAAAATATATATTTTTTTATTAATAATCAATAGAGTGGCGAATTCAAGAAGAGATTCCTTTGTTATTTGCAGTGAAGAAAACTTGTAAAATTATATTAGAGCAAGGAGCTCTTAGAATCATTTCCCAAGACAGTTTCTTTTAAACCCGTATGTACATACATAAGCGTGATAGTCGGCAATATAGGACATTGCATGTGTTTTCGTTTGAAACAAAGACTAATTAAGGTTTTTCCTACACAAAGGGTAGCGTGGTCCTCTCGCATGACACCGCAGATATGGTCGTGTCCGATATTGGCCATATGTCACCGCGATATCACCCTGTAGATAATGACGACTAATAAGTGCCTGTCTTCCAACACGCTAGGGACTGACAGTAGTCGACAAATTACTTAATATCGTCGTGTTTAGAATAAATATATATAGTAACGTGTTTGCTACACGTTTTCTACATTTTAGCCGTTATATAGTTTTTTTTTTATTCTAATCTATAGACATGCCCTTAGTTGTATGTAGATTAGAATTAAAAAAGTATTGAATATGGAAATTTATAAGTATTTCATACTACAGTTTGTTGTCATTGTATGCCAAACTGATCTTTTGGAATCAGTAATATGACTGCGTTGTAGTGTGTATGACTGTTTTACTGGCTAATCTTTACCTCATCAATGATCCGGCGTTTTCTGTATTTCAAACGCATCTGAAAAAGATAAAAACCATTGTTTAACAAAACAGTCGTTTAAATGTATTTTTTATATTTTTTTACGAATAATTATTTTCTTAACGTAATAATTTATAACTATACTAATAAACTAAAGAGGAATGATTTATTTGTTTGCATTGAATAGGCTCCGAAACTACTGGTCCTTTTTTGATTAAATTTGGATATACACACATATAGAGTACACAACGGGGACGGATATAACCTAATATCTATTGCGGAAAAATATATGGCCCCACGGGATTTGGTTTTGCGTGCACGAAGTAACAGGCAACAAGTTGGTTACATTGTTATTTCAATTAATATAGTATTTGGTAAATAAAATAAGGAAAATATATTTAAATATAGTGACATTAATATTTACGTCAAATACGGGAAAGTAGAAACATCGATATCGACAAGTAGTGAGGCGAACACGCTTGGCGATCTTATCGCTAGTTTTTATTCTCGTGATGTCCACCGATAAGGCTGAAATGTCCTTTTTCATAGAAGCACGGTAATAGCTCAGAAGGCACGCCATCCCCGCTTCATAACTTATGCATAAAGATTGGTCGGCTTCACCCTTTACTGGACGTATTACAGACAATAACGTTGATGATTAGAATTTACTGTCATTACTTTAATGATGTTTACATACATAAATAAAATAAAATATTTAAAACATATATTATCGCCGAACCGACATACAGTACTGAGTACTGACACAACTAATTTTCGTCGATATTTTTTTGCTCATAAATTAAATAATGTGATCATAATCGTACTTACGTAAGATTTATCGCTGAAAATAGTTATGACGCTACAATAGACTAGAGTTAAGACGGATAGATTTTTATTGCATAAATTAACAGTAACTCTTAAACGTGAGTAAATTCACGAAAAAAGAAGAAACCGTACATTAATAAAACTTATTCATAAATCTCGTGAAAACGCTCCATATAAATGTCGTAGCCAACTATGACGTCACGATTAGGTAATATGAAATATGATATGTCTGTAAGGATACTATGTTAATTAATGTCTTCGAAATTTGTGCGTTGAAGTTCATACTTACTATAAATAATGTTTTTGTATATGCTGTAAGTAAACTTTTGATGGCAGTTTTCTTACTAACTGAGCAAAAATTTTAGAAACTTTTTTTGATGCATCTAATTATTATGCATAAAATATTATATTTTTACGTTTATCAAATAGAATACCTCAATATTTCTGAGTACATAAAGAATCATGGCCAAATTTGTATAGGAGCTGGACTCGACTTTTATTTTTGATGTCCCAAAATAAACTATAGTTAGATTTGATTGTTCTTATGCTCTAGACATAATTCCGTTTGAGAATTATGTCTAAATAGCCACGATTTTTTATAATAACGTTAACAATTATTTTGAGGTTAAAATTAAGAACTACCTTTTTCCCGACTGCGGTGTAGCCTACAAGTGTATATTTGGCGATCTCGTTTCTAATGAATTATCCTAGAGTATTACGCAAAAAATAGAACATCTGTCAAACCGCAATAAGAAACTAAAAACACTCGTGAGAGTAAGTCGCTAAACGCCCTCTTAAAATCTACTATTAAGTCGCACTATAATATAACTTTTATTGCACCAGATTGCCTTGGTGGTACAGCGATAGCATAAGCGACTGCGAACCATAAGGTCCTGGGATCGATTCCCGGGTCGGGCAAGTGTTATTGGGTTTATCTGTCTGGAGATTCTCAGTAGCAGCACGGAGTCTGGAAATGTGCCCGGTAAACGGCAATAGGCCAGCCCTATTTAAAAACACAGTTGGCGAAGCGTGGGTGTAGTAATACACCTCTGCCTACCTCTTTGGGGATACAGGCGTGAGACTATGTATTATAACCAAAAAATGAAATAATTGATGGTTATAGAAATAAATAATAAATATAAGGTAATATTATAAAAGTAGGATTTATGAATACATAAATGAAAAATATGCTTGATATAAACTCTTTATTCATAATCCTCTCTTACAACTACAGCATCATGGAATGCTGCTGGCGCTGATATTGTGGGCTGATGCCTTGCCCACCCGAGATACCACACCAATGTCATTACATGTGCACAGCACCCAACCGTTCTTCTTCCAACTAAACATACAATATTCTACGATATTCTACGATAGCTTCCCTTCCAGACACATTATTTTCAAAGCGATTCCGCAAAGAACACCCACAAAGTGTGCAAACATGTATATGGCTACGGGAGGATGAGGCACTAGGTTCACCAGCTAATCTCGAGTTGACATATTGCACTGCCAATTGGTCGCAGGCATCACATAATTATGTAATCTTCCTCAGTGATCTAAAATAAAAATAAGAGTTGTATTATGGATTGTGATAGTTGTTGTTATTTGTATTAAAAGATGTTTAAATACGTACTATTATTAAAGGATTCCACTCGCAGATCGTAGAAATCACTCTCGTATTAAGATTAAGAACGAGATGACGACGAAGTGTCTCAATGCGAATGTTACAATTAACACATTGCAATCGCAGAGCTAATAATTGTGAGGACTCCATGTCTTTCACAAACAATCCAATCCAAGAAGCAAAATCGGTGTCCAGCACAAAATATTTGTCACAAGCGTAGTTACAATATCAGTCCGTAAACAAAGCCAGGGTTATAACAATAGAAGGATATCGAAAACAGTACGTAGGTATCACAATTCACAACAACAAGGCAAGCGAGTAAGATGTTGGTACCTACTTTGAGTCAAAGAGAATATAATCACTACGTTTTACTTTGAGTATTGTGTTGGTAAGATGCGAATGATCGCCGGCTGTCAATCAATAACCCGGGTCGATGACAAATGACGTTCCGTTGTAAGCATTAAAAAAAAACAAAAATTGTACATATTATGATATTTTTTATTTTTAACATAGTTTCATTTCTTTATAATAAAAAAGGACAATCATTTTATCGCTATTATATTATAGTTTAAAATAATTACAAGAATAACTTGACAGAAAACGAAAATAATTTTTGTTTTTTTAAAAAGCAAGTCATTTTATACGTGAAATGAATCGTGAATGCAGGGTGCGTTCTGAACAACGCACAGAACATATAAAAGACAACAACGAAACTAAAATATATTGATCTTTTTTTTGTGGCTATTTAAAGACACATTTCTAATGTTTTTCGATGCCTTAAAACATTAGGGAATTTTTCCTACTAATGGCATATCGGGACGCCACCTTTCATCATCTGGTACGATTTGGCCATTGTTCTTTATGTAGTCGTCTCACGGACAGATCACATATAGAAAACATTTTGCAAAAATTCAAATTTTTACAATTAGATACAGTTGAATTTACCTGGTAATAAGAATGAACCATATGGCACCGCATTTTTCCACCCTCAGGAAAGTTCACTAGAGGAATGCGTGGGAATGTTCCACCCTCGTCATTACCTCACCTACATATTGTTGTTCTGGTGACTTATGGTCAGCGCAGCCATATGTTAAAGGGGGCAAATAAGACTACGTGAACAGGTGTTTGAAATAATTCGATTCGAAGATAACGTGTTTAATTGCCAAAACTCCAGTTTCAAAAACAGGAAAACTACTACAAACTACTCCACAGTTTGGCGATTTATATAACAGCAGTAGATAAAAGATGTTTTTAATATTAAGTACCTGGGAAACCGAGCGTTGCTCAGACTTATAGTAATACGAATAAAACGGATTGTACCTATTACAAGTAGATTGTTTTTTAATTTTTTTTTGAATTGTTTCCTGATTCAGTTCTTCAAGTTATAACTAAACTTAAAAATCTTATTTTTATGACATTTAAAAAAATAAAAAGCATCAAAAAAATATTCATCGTACCGGGATTCAAACCTTCCCTCAAAAGTTATTCATATCTACGCATACCAAATGGACTGACATAAAGAGATTAGAAATGTTTGACATATTGTTGCACGATGAAAGAAAAAACATTATAATAACTGAAAAATACGAGGTTTCCTAGGGATAGGATCTAGCGAGATCGATTTTTCTCCACCAAAACCCTCTGCATACAAATTCTCATAGAAATACTTGAAGCTGTTTCCGAGATTCTGATTATATACATATACAAGAATTGCTTGTTCAAAGAATATGATAATTAATAATTAAGATATTATTAATGGAACGGATTTATTAGGCAATACCATGAATAAAACAACCAAATGTAACATGGTTTACTATAGAATAAGTAGGTAAAACTTAAAATACGCGCACGACCATACCTTCCTTCCCTGTTGCTTATATTTATTATTAAAATGTTTAGTTGACTTTTACCACAGAGTAAGGAGAATATATTTTTACTCTATGCTTTTCCCTACTGACGTAACCATTAAAACCAACCAATGGTATCAATGGTATGTTAAGGATAAATTATGGGAATATTGTCCATCCTGCCTAAGTCTTATGTATTTGAAAAAGATGTTAAGATATTGATTTCATTGTTTTAAACACTTACGGATTTTATCGCGGTGCACTTTTCTTTTTCCCGACGTCTCGACCCGACTTCAAACAATCGGACAATTAACACCTCAGTCTTCTCGTGGCTGCTGGAAAGTAGCCGAAACATTGGGAAAAAGAAAAATGCACCGCGACAAAATCCGTAAGTGTTTAAAACAAAGATGTTAAGACCTAACCGTTCACTCGATCTTGAGATAAGCCTGAGCAACATGTGTCGAATGTATGCGCATAATGTCCGTCAACCGAGGGTGTTCACGGTCCGGCCCGTACGATATGGGAAATCAACAGGTCGTGTCGTGGGACTCGTGGGTGCATGCCTCTAGTGCTCAACGACCCTTCGCCATATCCCACCACAACTGTCCATAACAGGCAATATAATTTGAACTTCGAATTTGAGACGTTTGTAACCATGATGTAGATATTTACGAAGATACTCATAGTAACGCAGATTGAGACTACAATATACGGTTACATAATTTATGTCTCCTAATCCGAACATCCGACTTCTAATATAGCTTAAGCGTCTAATGCTTAATTAATTGTAACAGCTGTAACAGCTGGTCATGGTGTCTTTCCATGAGAAAAACAGTGAAATATTGTCAAAGTTGCACCATCTAATCACCCACATTATGATTTTGCCCGTCTGTCGATAACTAAATAAATTTTCACAAACCTGTTACGGCTGGAGGGCATAATTAATTTTGCTTTCCAAGAAACATACTTTCTGTAAGGCACTGTCAATCTTTACTCATTTAATTTCCCCAATTGACAATATTGAGCATTATAATCGTATATAATAGTGTGTATTGAGTAACTAGAAGGTATTAAATTAAAATAAACCTTGGTAAATATAACAATAAAAAAATTTCACGGCAGGAAATAAAATATACTCTTTTTTTTAATAATAAATCCTAAAAATGGTCAATTATCTGAGGCAAGTCCGCGTCTCTATGCTTTCCCGCGCTCGCAGTATGACAACACATTGCTTATTCATGGTGCGGTAATTATCGAAATTGTTCCGTGCGCCGCGATGGAATTACGATACACGACTTTTTAATATTAAACAAGGGGTGGGAAGTTTGCCCACTATTATACTTGCGAGTTTATTATCTATGAAAATATTATGTAAGTAAAATAAATTGCTGCTAGGACTTTTGGTTTGCATACTTTTATTTTACAAAAGTTCGAACTTCATTTATTTGATTAAAGACATGAATATTTTAGTATCGTCAGTTGGATCTGTGGGTAAAGAAGTAACAAAAAGAATATCAATCTAGTCGCAACTAACATTAATTAAATTGTCTAACTCTGCCAGTGAAATAAACAGACATGAAGATAATTCATTAAAAATATTTTCTATGTTCAAGAAAATTAAAATGTTTCACGCCTATTTAAGTACCTGTCATATTTCATCACTCAACTGGGTGTGGTTTCTTGTACTGTACATCGGTGTGCGTGTCCATCGTCCACCAATGGTGTCACAAGCAGGCAGCCGTGACGGCGGTCGCAAGTGGTTGGTCACGGCACCATCGGAAGTCATCCGCTATTGATAGCATCTCATTGTGGCGCAAATTGCCCGGATGTCCAGAGACGCGAGATCGCCACGGCTCCAATGTCCTCTCACGACACGGCCACGGCACTAAACTTTTACGATTGTTTTCTATAAAATCATGGGACATCAGCGAAAGTTTAAATTTTTCTATCGGGCACAATATAATCCCATTGCACCCTATTATTTTGAATATTATTATTACTCAGCTTTGACTCTCTTGACAGTTGACACATACCATTAGATAGCCATGGTCAAAACTAATATAACGCGTTTTAAATGAGAATAGCAACGTCAATGACCTTTTTCTGTCAAATGTCACTTCAAAAGTGCGATTTTCAGATAAACGTATGTGCATATAAATATTATTAGTCTTGAATCGAATTTAAATAACAACCTTAAATAGTAATCAATTAACTAAACATAAATGAAACTATCTTAACAACCTAAATTCGAAACAATATGGCGCCGACTTAATCCTATTCTCATTTGAATCGCACTATACTTATATTATGATAAATTCAAACCATTTTGTTAGGAAAAAGTAATTCGGTGTTAAGTCAACAAACCCTACCACAGCGTCGTTGCACATATTAATAAAAAATACCTTATATTATACCCAATTATACCCAAATTTTTTGCATATACGTCATGACATGATTAGTAATTATTAATGATTTTAAAGTGTAGTGGCAGTTTACTGTACAATATGTACAAGAAACTAACCTTAACATGGAAAATATGCATGAGAAAGAAAATGGAATGATTTCATTTTTCATACAACTTAGACCCCATATATTATCTCCGTAGTAAAACCATGCAGTCAAGCATATGCCTTAAAAATTTAAATAGAAAAACCTTGGTTTTGTGAGCTTTCATTGAATCAGAAGAGCCTGCTAAATGCCTAGTTGCCAGTTACTTTTATTAATAAAGAAAAGCTTGTTAATTACGCTGAAATTCTTTGCCCAGGGGTTTTGCTGAAATCTTACTTAATAATGTTATGATAGATTGAATACAATATAATATATTAATCTTAGGTAGTAATATTAGTATATTAGATAAGATATATTATAGATATATCACAGGCGAGGCGTGCATACAAGCCGGCTTCCCTTATGTATATTATATAATATATAATTTTTTTAAATACGGAACTATACCAACACATTTTTTGCGCCTAATACTCCCAAAAACTTGCGCTAACACTATGTGACGACCCAATTCCGCATTTTATATATTAATATATATTAAATAATAGATTTAAAGTAATATACATAGGGGAAGCCGGCTTGTATGCACGCCTCGCCTGTGAGATATATTATAGTAATATTTTATTAGATAAGTGATGTAGATATATAAGCATTTGGTAAGAGCCTGCGTGGCTTCTTTATGCTATGTTACCATAAATTATTGTATAAACGATAAATAAATTTAAAAAAAATAATAATATTATAAAGCAATAAAGTTTTTTTTTTGTCTTAATTGAACCGCGACACAATGTCACGCTGCACTTTTCTTTTTTACGAGTTTCGGCAAATGAATTATATTCACGTAAATATAATAACATCAATAATGGTTGTTTATTAGTTATGTTGTAATAGTTTATTTCTTGAAGAAGAACACGTTACGAACATTTTATGTTACGTATCAAACAAACAACAAAGTACATAAGTACAAAGTATCTCCAGATAGTCCTAGTAAGAATTAAAATATAATAAAAAGGGTAAAACATTCGCTTCATTACACTTTATCTAAAACACCTTGGTATAACAAACACTGTTATATGTAGATTATAAACTCATATATCTATACAAATATAATTAAGAGGAAAGGTTTGTTTGTTTGTTTTCACCGAATAGGCTTCGAAACTACTAGACAGATATAGAGTAGACCAAAAGAAAGGACATAGGCTACTTTTTATTGCGGCAAAATGTACGGTTCTCGCGAGATTTCCTTTAGCGCGCACGAAGTCGCGGGAAACATATAGTATAAAATATTTACCTACTCACCAATAGTATATTGTACAAATCTACTATGTAATTGTACGTATCTGTTAATTGAAAGTTACGTGCTGTGGACTCACGCACAAATACCACAAGTCTCACAGAATTATTTCTGACATTTTTTAGATTCATTGTCCTCTGTGAATACGGAGTCACGGTCCAAAAGAAATTAATGTCGCTGATACATACCTTTTGTTATGTTCACAACCATATTACATTGTACTCATGTTTAACTATACCTATTTCCTAATCTTTTAAATTACAATACATAGCTACGGTTTCGATTTCGAAAGAAATCAAATTTAAAAAAATCGTGAAAAATAACTGAAAATCTTCCATTCCTTTAAACCTAAATAGCAAAATATTATGTAAACCACCAAATTCCCACGCATTAAGAAGTGCTATGAAAGTAAACTCTAAGAAAATTTTCATCGGAATTTCATTTAATTTAATTATTTCAAGAATACGAATTCTAGTCGAGACAAAGGTGAGCGTAACAAAATGTTGCCTTATGTATCTTATAGGAAAGGTTTTCTGATGAGACCTTGCAAGTCTTATTAACAAATAATCTTATTATTTGCAATATTATATTCTATTAAAAAGTCTGCCATAATTATTACTTTCAGTAATATTAAAACGATAGTCAATGTTGTTATTTGTGAAGAGTGGATATTACTAGTTTGATAATATCAGAAAACCTAAGTGAATATTTATTTCTTGATAATAATCTAGAAATAAACTCAAACATTGTAAACCATTGTCTCAAATATATAACGTGCATGAATCTATATTTTTTATATTATTATATTATTATTTATAAAATACTCTATAATTTGCAATAAAATAATTTATATGTATAATATAATATTCTCAATTAATTTAAATTAGAATTTAACTATTTCTGAAAGATGCTTTTTAAATGTACCAACAAAAAATAACTATAACGTATTCTACAAATATGTCAATGCAAACGAAATAAGTTTTCAATAGAATATTTCATAAGACGCATACGCGTAGCCGGCGCGGCTACAAGTCTACGACAGAGCGCGCACGAGCAGGTGTGCTGATCTTGCCCCCACCCTGTTTCAGATCGGGCGATGCGGCTCGAGTAGCGCGGTGGGGCCCAGCCCGCCGCCCGTCCGGCCAATTGGGGCCCGCGTCGCCTATGATGTCATCGGAGGAGGAGGCCGACTCACACGCGCCCTACTCGGATAAACTCCTAAAGAAACAGAAACGCGTCAGACAGCGCGTGGACGCCGGTGAGCCGCGCAATTCTTATTCAACTCTCGCGTCGAACGGACCCGCGCCCGCGCGCACCGCACACATGAGTGGCGGACTTTACGGGGCCATCTTCGAGGGGGGTCGCCAACACTTCGGACTCTTCGGTCCCTGCTACGCACCGGCCGAAATGCTCAATGAATTATTAGGCCGTGCACCAAAACAGGAGGATGCCGGCGACGAAACTAACGGAAGTGATATGTTGCGGGATCGTGTTTTACGTGATATTCTGCAGAGTCGCAAGAAAGAATTATTGCGATTATCGCCAGATAATAACAACGTGCTAGCGAATAATAACAACGACGAACCGAAGGCAGAAAAGCAGTCTCCGGAGCGACCGGCTTCGCGAGATTCTCGGGCCGATCTCGATGACGCGTTGTTAAATTTGGATAGTGCTGGTGATTCACGAACATCTCCGTTACCTGCCGCTCAATCCTCTGAGCCACTTCTTGCTCCTAAATATGAACCTGAGGACCGTGATAGTGACGCTCAACGCTCATCTCCGCGACCTTCCGATGTGAAACGTGCTCGTGTTGAAAATATTGTGTCGACGATGCGCGCTAGTCCTGCACCGCAGCAGCCACAGGTGAACGGTTGCAAGAAGAGAAAACTTTATCACCCTCAGCAGCATGACGGTGGAGCTGACAGGTATGTTAATAGTCATGGTAGTAGTGCTCAGACTGTGTCGGAGGAATCCGAAGACGATGGTGAGCGACCACCGATCCAACAAAAATTAGTAGAAAAGAATGCCTTAAAAACTCAGTTAAGGACTATGCAAGAACAGCTCGCAGAAATGCAAGAAAAGTATTTGCAATTGTGCAATAGAATGGGTCAAGAGTCTGAGACGATTGACAACGACGGTGCTTCTAGTGATGTAGAACAAATTGATGATCCAGTGCCTAAATCTGAGCCAGCGTCACCTGCCAAAGAGGTTCCACCGCCAATACCTAGTAGTGCAGCACCAAATATGCTTTCGCAAGTTATGAGCAAGATGATGTCTGCTAAAATGCAAGCTCATAACGCTGGCCATCCTCATCTACCTCCAGGGTTCAACGGCAGCCTTCCGCTAATGCCACATTTACCACCTGGTGATCATATGCATCCACCACATCCGCATCAGCACCTGAATAATGCAGCGGCTATGTACCTAAATGTGAGTCAAAAGTTATTCCTAGAACAAGAGGCGAGAATGAAGGAAGCGTCAGAACAGCAGCAAAATAATCAACAGCAAAGGTTGCAGTCGAATCAACACTCACCGCAGCAGAGATCTATGGGACAAACTCCAAAACCGCCCTTATCGTCGGAGCTGGCTGAAAGGCTGGATGCATTACGAAACAGCTCAGGTTCAGTTGGTCCAGTATCTGGTGCAGACTTAGAAAGCTTAGCAGAGGTGCTTAAAAATGAAATAACGGCATCATTAACTACTCTCATTGATTCGATTGTAACCCGATTTGTACATCAACGTCGTATAATGGGAAAACAATCAGAAGCGGCAGCGGCAGCGGCTGAACAGCTAAATAAAGATTTAATTCGAGCAACACGGCTGTTAGATAGAAAATCTCCACCGCCGAAGGCTCCAGAGCGACCGTCAGGGCAATTGTCAGGTAACCCACCCGTCCATCATCCAGGTGCGCCTAACGGCGTTCCGTTTATGACGAATAACCCAATGTTTATGAGTCATTTAAACGGCCCCCGCGCACCTAGTTCTTCTTTTCCTCTTCACGCTGAAGGGGGCGGGCCAGGCCACGGAGCTCATATGAGACCTCCTTTAGGGATGTTCCAGACCCCACCGAAGCCACTGCCATCGCACTTTGGGCCTATGAACGGGCACTACGATCGAGAATCCAACGACCCCTCGGAGCCCCTGAGTTTGGTCGTAACACCGAAGAGAAAGCGCAGCAAGGTAACGGACACTCGCATCACACCGAGAACGGTTAGCAGACTTTTAGGCGAGGGCGTAGGACAGTCGCCGGAAAACAAATTCCCGGAATCGCCATCCCCCAGACCCTTCCACGGGGGAATGGCTCTCCCGACGTCTGTGGCGATACCGAACCCCTCGCTACACGAGAGCCAAGTGTTCTCGCCGTACTCACCATTTTTTGGAGCGGGCGGTGGGCTAGCCCGCTCGCCCCCGGCGCCGGAGCGCGACTCGCCGCCGCTGCCGAACGCGCCGGCCATGCTGCACCCGGTGCTGCTGGCGGCGGCTCACCACGGCTCGCCGGACTACCTGCGCCCGCACCACCCGCACGTGCCGCACCACGCCGCAGCGCCGCACCATCAGCAGCACTTGGACGCCCAGGACCCGCACTCCGACTGCAACTCCACTGACCTGCCCTACGATGGAGTTCAGCCTACTATATCCTTTTCAAATAGATTTTCGTATTCGGTACGTAATATTTGATACATTTATTTATAGTTTTGAATATAATTACGAAGTAAATACCTAAAGTCTACGTGTTCCAAATTTAAGGAAACAACGACTCGTGGCAATTCTAGATGGCTCAGAATAAACGAAGGCTACTCGTTACTTTATCCATTCGTGTCTATCTTTTGTATGAAAACCTATTCATTTTGCTTTGAAAAGCCAGTAGAAATATATATAGTAAACGTCAGTCATTATGTTCTCAGCGAGACTTAAAACCCCACACGCAACCCACAGATATCTTATTTCTGTAGTATTTAACCTTACGACTGCGCCACCTACTTCCTACACTATAGTTAGACTTTATACGACTCTGGAAACCCTACAAATGCTGCGGTTTCTATGCTTACCGCTGTGGCTATCGTCTATCTATACATGAAGGAAATAACCGTAAACTTAATTATAAACCGGCATTAACTCTTTATTGTACGCAATACATTGTAAATCAAACCTTATTGTAGACATTACACGATTTTAATTTACATAATATCATGTCAATGTTTTTACAGTTTTCATCATACAGTAGACGTTTTACGAACACGTAAAACCAATAAGGGCAAACACATAGTCGTTACAGAAGCATAATTAACTGTCGCATCTACTAAGAAACATTATAAGATTAGATGCAAATGGATTAAGAACTTGTAGTGATTCGATGAGGCTACGTAATACCAGGATATAATCAGATTTGTGGCCAGCTAATTTTTCAACAATTATTATTTCTTAGCAATGGCCTTAATTTAAAGCCGTCTTATCTTTGACTATATGGAACAATACTATTTTTATCAATAATAAATTTATTTATTTTTATCAATAATAAATTTATTTATTTAGCATGAACAAACAACATTATCCTTAACTCCGTTGCACTCCTCAACCCTGACGCCGATGCATCTCCGCAAGGCGAAGCTGATGTTCTTCTGGGTGCGGTACCCGAGCTCGGCGGTCCTCAAAATGTACTTCCCCGACATCAAATTCAACAAGAACAACACAGCTCAACTCGTCAAGTGGTTCTCAAACTTCAGGTGAGTGTAATCTTCATGTTTATACCTGTCTAACTTTGATATTAAACCTTGCTTGCAGCACTGCACTTACACTTCTGCATCAGGATTAACTTTACAAAACATGCATCAGCCAACTTTGTTTGTAGTCTTTATTAAAGCTGAAGCATTTTTCCGTAAGCCAAATAATCATTTTCGTTGCACTTATTATTACAATATTTTTATTCATACTCAAGGTACCGAAAAAATATAAATCTACAATAAATAAGGCTTAACTAAATTATCTCCGTCGATTAATACGAAATCTCTTCCCAGTATAATTCGATTGCCCTATAATAATTCGATAAGAGGGTCCCGAATTCACTATTTCCTAATTATCAAATTCATGGCGGGGGTGACACTAGTGTAGTTATGTAAATGTTGCAATAGTAATAAATCAATAAAAAAATATAAAAATTGTTACTTGGAGTGACCGTAATGCGAATTCAAGAATAGACACATCAAATTTTATTACAACGGTTTACAACCTAACTAAGTACATCAAAATTGCCTTTTACATGAACTCAAAAACACTCTGAATCTTAATTAACAACTTAACACTGAAAGGTCATATTTTTCTGTTGTGGCTTAATTAAGTTTAAAGGACGTGAAATGATGTAGGTACAACAGCTTACAGTTTTTTCATACTAATTATAGTTTTGGAAAAGAGCTTACATGGACCAAAAATGTATGTTTCCGTATTCAGTGACCCCATATTAGTATTTTTACCATTCATACAAAAGCTAAGCAAAAATCATATTCAGCCGAACAGTGATTATTAGCAAAGAATTAATAATGTGGCATCATAAGTACTGGTTAGCTTTACGTGTCAGATTTAAAATAGGCCGCAATAGATTTGTAGGCCGCAATCAATGCCCTTTACAGCATGATCCAACGGAATACATTATGAAGAAATTGCCTTAAGAAAGTACAAACGAAGGGTGCGAGCCTTTAATTTGTTACATATTCAATAAGGTAAACACTAAGTCATTTATTAAAAGTACTAGCTGTTGCCCGCGGCTCCGCTCGCGTAAATACAGTATCCTTCGGGAACACTGTATTTTTTCGGGATAAAAAGTAGCCTATGTTTTAATCCAGAGCTTAAACTACTACCACACTAAATTTCATCAAAATCCGTTCATTAGTTTTTGCGTGAAGGAGTAACAAACATTCATCCATACATCCTCACAAACTCTCACATTTATAATATTTGTAGGATATTTTTAGTTCTATTTTATGCGTCAAAGAGTATTAAAATTGTATGATCGAGAACATGATAGAGTCCTCTTTGTAGAGAAAAAAAGTATTTATCGGCAGTCATAGCGTAAGTAACGGAAAATTCCCGTTGAAGTATTGATTTATACACGACTAATTTCCCGTTATCTAAGTCCGTCGATAAGCCCACCTGCTCCTGCGATAAACACCACCCTTCTTGCTAATAGTCACATACAGACACATTCACAAAGTAATTGTGCTATGGCGAAAATTCTCTAACGAAAACGAAGGCTGGAAATGTTTAGATCGAGTTACTTCTAGTAATTAAAGTATTAGTATAAAGTATATACTTTTGATGACCTTTGTGGCTCAGTGGTTGAGCGTGTTAGTGCTCAAGCCGGGGGTCGCGGGGTCGAATCCTGCCGAAGGAACAAACATTTTTCTGTGTTCCTGGGTCATGAGTGTGTATTAAATATGTGTATAATATATTAAAAATCTTAAATATATGTATAGTATAAAAGTATTAAATATAATATATCCGTTATCTGGTACCCGTACCACAAGGACTTCGAGAACTTACCACGGGACCAGATTGACGTGCTGTGAAGCGTCCATAGATATTATTATTACTTAAAGTATAAGTTAGCTTTCACACACCTTCCTCCGCGTAAACTTTAACTGTGTCATATAGCATACTTCTCCGTTCGCACAATTATCGTAAAGCTGAAAGTTTTTGCTTCACGTATTAATTTAATAATATTATATTATCAGGAAAAGCTTACGAATATGCGAAGACGAACCATGACTCAAACCTAATAATATCTGCTTAAAATACTCGGATAGTTTATGAAAAGAAAATGAACAAAATCAATAGCAATAAACATATTATCTGTAATCCTGTAAAGGCCGCACACGTCACTGTATACAGACCACTCGAAACCTCCATATTGAAGCTTTCTGCTCGTATCTCAAGCCAGTGTTGCCACTATCTAAAAGATAAAGGGGAACTGAAAGCATTGATAAGAGTCATACTAATATTGCGTAGTTATCTAAATAGAATATTTTTGGTCAGTTTTCTCCCCTAAAAACATTGAGTCTAAAAAACATGAGTTTTGTAATTTGCAATTTTTATAAATTGTAGAGTCCACTTTTTTGTTTTTTGACAAATGTTTATTAACTTTTTAATATGAACCTAGGACCTAATTATAAGATATTCTTTTACGTACGCAGTTATGTCCTTATAATATCTAAATTAAGTATGCTGTTTTTCCACAAAACGTGATTACAAGAGTAGGATAAGTAAGGAAATATTATTTATTTATTACAATCTTGAACACACGAGAAGTTTATAATGACTGATTTAATTCTTAAAAGTAATAACAAGATACTGAATTTAAAACGAGGTTTTTCACAAATTATTACTTAAAAATCGGAAAAACCTCGTCAAAGCTTGTAACTAGTGCCATTAGTATTGTCCCCTAATGGGTGCATTGTGGACAACGGAAAACGGCCATTTCCTTCGCGATAAACATCTCTGAAAGGAAAACTGAAAGGGTGAGGGTCATTCTACAATCGCACGAACGCAATTACCGCGAGGTGTCTGAGACGCACTGAATTGATGGCTTTTTAAATTTACGATCGGCGATTTGTGGACACTCTGTTGTCACACCTGAACTTTTTGTATACGCAAATCTAAACACGTAAATCTATAGAATTGTCCATACAATCAATATTTATTAAACTTGTTTTTCCAAAAAACGTTTGCATCAAAAACGCAACATTCTCACAAAAACTCATTATTGAAACTTTTCAAATAAATCAATAAATGCATAGAAATTATCAGCATCCGAAAATAATAAAACCGTCAATTCTACAATAAAACATATTCTTACGGGAGTATTATAGGCATCGTGAAAACATGCCGCGATAACAACATTAACAAAAGAGAACATTTTAATTAAGAGCACAAGGTTATCGGTTTATTGCTTGTTTAAAAATCTTAATGAACAAAACAAACATAAAATTAATTACTTTAATATTATCGAACACTTACAAATTAAAATGTCGATAAGCAATGGAATAATTAATATAAAAATGTTTTAAAAACGTACAATTCTTATCGGTAACATACCTATAAACAATCACACTAAAAGTACAGAATTTTAATTTTTTATAACAATAGAAGGAAAAGAGTATAAAAATACAAGGCTTTTTACAAAAATGTCCTTAGTAAAGCTCGAAGAAATAAGGAAAGCTCTACACAACTGCCCACTTGTTGACGTTCTTCATACAGACCTCAAGGGTTCTAGCGACAAGAGCTCCTTATAGTACTTTTAGTAACGCTTTGTTGGATAGTGTGTTCACTCCTTTAACAGCTTTCTCTGGGAAAGTGCAAGAAAATTACGAAGTAAATATTATAATTTAACGAAGTAAGTAAAAATTATAATTTTCTTTTGTTACTTGTAATATTTTACCATATTTAAAAATTTAAATAATACTCCGTTCACAAAGATATTTTAAACATTTATCTGGTGAGTTCTCATAATGTAACATTAAGTAGGAAAATAAGTCTAATAATATATTTGACTTACATCCATATTTTGTTGACAATTTTGGCGGGTCTAAAAACGAGCGCAGCTTCTTTATTAACTCTGAGGCAAAACAAACATCCACAAAGTCGAGGCAAAGACAAATTCTTTTGGCGCGTGAACTCAAAGAAACGCAGGCTGCAAACAAAGAATCGCTCGTAGAATTAGCCGACGATAGCACTAATTAGCACCGGTGAGTCGTTTAAGTTATTTCGCTTAATTAAGTCGCGCAGAAGTGGTCTGCGGCCAGCCCGCCAGAGAAGGCGTCGTAAATTGTTAGAACAGGCGACACTCCAATTAATCTTTACACACATCCAACTAGTCGCACGAGGGCGCTCACTTAGGCCGACCCAGGCTCAACCTTTTTAAACCTTCACGCCACCATACACTATCCGCGCGAGCTCGCATTTATGCTAATGTCCTTTTAAAACTGTAATGAATCAAATTATCCGACCCTCTCGCTCATTTGAGCGTAACAAAATATTTACTATGATTCATTAAATCGTCGAGGAATCAGCACAAAGTAGCAAGTAAACCGCTAATTAGAATAACTTGTATCAAAAGTAAATATTTTAATTTATTCAACTGAGAATAAAATCTCTCGTACGCAAGGACTCTCACGGCGGCAAACGGAAATGTTACCAACCTTACGTCGCAATTTTGATATGCCTTTTTAACTTACCGTGCTGATTCGCTTCGTACATATTTAGTTCAATTTTTTTTTTTTTTTTGTAATTAAAAACTTAAGTGTGCAATTTTATATTGAAACGCTAGAAATATTATCCGAGTGTAAGGAGAAACGATTTCAAGTCTGAACATAGCTACATTGAAGTCTCGCTCGGTGTGGCGTATCCCCTGATCTCGCTAGCCTAGCTCGCCCTGTGGCATTGTGCGAGTCGCGTCTAAAATTTAATTGGGTGGCTAATACAGTGGCAGCGTGTGGAGTCTAAATTACGTGTTAACATTTTTAATAAGGCCCGGCGAGGCTAGGGCGCCAAGTGGCCGGCCATTTATACCGCGCCACGCTCATACGAGCACCTCCAGTAATTAATACGACCCTTTCGAGAAAGCTTATGAGTAGTTTTCCTCCTAAACCTGCTAATTACTCGTCACCACCTCTTACGTCTTATGAAAAGACCTCGTGACGACTACTTTTTATTCTATTAGAAACACTGACGAAGACTGTTTTGAGCTCGGTGATGTTCGTGCACAATTTTCTACGGTATAAAATCAAACAAACTAGGCTTTTTATAACTATGTTTACTTAAAAAATTACTAAATTTATGTTTAAATTATTTTTCATGAGCACACACGCACGGTATAATGAAATATAATTAAAATATCATAATGTTCATAATTGTCTATTAAATAATTTCCCACAACGTAAAGCCCTGTCTTCGTGTGGAACGTAACCTAAAAAGGACGTCACGCCTTAGTACTAAATTCTGGTAACATGTCTTCACTTCCCGAATGTGAAGGCGGCCGCTCACGCAACGGCTAATAGTCGCAGGGCGAGGCTGAATATTTACATATCATTGCGATACGGTCCATTATAAAATATTAACCTTTCGCTGGCCATCGTCGTTAATAATATAATTAAAACACGCAAGGCGCGGTACTTATCGCGACCATCAAGAAATGCGGTACGACCGTACGAGGGGCCGCGATGCGCCGCTCGCGTTGACCGGTGCCCTACTTATTGTGAACATGAAAAAAGATTTTCATACGTTGCCAACCCTGAACACCAGAATTCTAATTAATAAGCGGCTCCATGAAAAATTGTTTAATTCATTCGCATAAAGAATCGCAAAAGAAATAATTCTGTGCGATATTAAGTACCTACTAACGTTATGTTAATCTTTTTTATGTTTACCTCTTGCAAATGTGAGTAAAATCTGGATTTGAATATTTTCAATACGAATAAATACAAAAAGTAATTATTTCACGATTGTGCTACACATGACTCAAGTAGAACTAACACGAGCCCCGCACATGAATGAGGCATCCATCAACTAATGAACGCGTAATTAGAAAAGTGGAGGTTTCTTCCTACCGCCGACCTTATCTTGTCTTCGATAGGGCATTAGTTTTTTAATTACCCCTCCCTGCTAAAAGCATGTCCAATCAAATTCACACACGGCACTTTAAAAATAACCAACTTTAGGTTTTACGTGGTCGTTAAAACGTGAATATAATAATAATTATAATTTACAAGACATGAAAGGCCGTACCTAGCTCGAAGGAGTAGGCGAGTCCTTTATTAATTTCTGCCTTAAAATCCCAATTATTTAATGACACTGACATGAACACGTACAATATGGTCTGTGTCACGCGACTGTATGGAAAACAAAAGAATTTTCTTTTCCATTTAAATCCATTACATATTATGTACATTATACGTATACAAAAAACGTCTATTTTTTTTTTTGTTTTGTTACAATTTATACAACAATTATTTTTTTTATAGGAAACTCAATTTACCTACGCAAAAAGGAATTTTAAAAAAATTACCCCAACATTAAACATCTAAGTACGTAAAAGTTTTTCGTTAGTTAATTAATTACGTCTTAGGGCGGGGTCAGACTCTTGTGTAGCGGCACTTGGGTAATTTCCCATGTGTATACGGCCTATGCCGCGCCTTTTACTTGTGACTGTCGCTAGTCGCTACACCTGTCATTTCTTAGGGCGTAGTTCGAATTAACACGACCTTTTAGTAATTTCAGCCCACTACACAGGGGCTTAGGTTGACACCGAAATAATTTCACACGACGCGTCAGACATAACTATCACAAATATTATGAAACTAGATGTTGCCCGCCACTTCCTGCGCGCCTAAGCTAATTTCGCAGAAATCGTACATTTTTCTGCGATAAAAAGGTATGCCAAATTTCATCAAAATAGGTCCAGCAGTTTCGGAGCCTATTCAATGCAAACAAACAAACAAACTGTTCCTCTTTATTATATTAGTATAGATTATAGTGTCATTTATGTGAAAGTACGAAACAAGCTTGTGAATTCTTAGTCCTGGACTAAAAACCCCACGTCCCTCGGTCCTCGCACTCGCCTAACCACGCACACGTGTAAATCGTTGAATGACCGTTCTTTACAGTAGTAATATATTTATTATTTGCCCATTGGAAGCTATAAATTGTCAAAATAATTAAAACTGCACCGCACACGAATGCCAAGCCACAAAAAAAACTTGGCACAACTGACTAAGGACTTATCCTTTTTAAACTGGATATACTACGGTTTAAAGTTGAATGAAATATGAACATAAGGAGTTGTGACAGTGAGAATGTTTAAAAATCCTTAGTCTTCCTGCACTAGTCCAAACAAATTATTAACGCAAAAAAAAACAATTTACGCTTTGAAAATAATAATTATAACAAAGACTTATTACTAATGTCAATTACAATAATAAAATGTACTGTTAACATAGTTGTCTTGTTACATGACCAGTGGCAGCTGACCCCCCGATACTTAACAAAACAAACGTTGGATATAAGAATGTTGGCACGCTAGAGATCTTTAACCACTGGCCGGGTTAGGACTTTATTCCGGGAGATAAGGCTGCGCCAGCGCGACTTCCGTTGTCGACGATAGTGGTCACAACGGCAAAGACTCTACAAGGACAAAACTTTGTAGATAATAATATTAAATTATAATGATATTAAATTATAAAATGGATTCTAAAAAAAAACAAAGTTAAATACGAACATATTCATCAAATTATAACTTGAGGTGGTACCTCACTAGTTCTTATTTGGGCATGGTTGGAAATAGTGACGGACATGCGTTGACAAGTTTAATAAACTTTTTCTGAAATCGCAGTGTGCTCGTATACCTACTGTCGTTATCAAAATGGTCAGCACTGAACGAAAGAAAGTCAATAACATGACATATTTTCATAACAAAAGCTGCGTTATAAAAAAACCCATACAAAATAATTTATAGTCATTAATAAGAAAAGATTTTTCAAAAAAGGTGCAGCGTGAAAACTAACATTATTTTATAATAAATTGTATAAATTTTTCTATAAGTTGAAGTGACACGCTCCGACGGAAATCTTAGTAATAAATAGCAATGGAGGAGCCCAGGGGAAATAACTTGAGTAAAACTGAAAATGCGATGGCAAGCAGGCGGTTTGACGTAATGACGCCTGGCAACACTAAAGTAATTATTGTTAGACACGTGATCAACGCGCTTTCATATTAAAACATATTCTCGGATTACTATTCACCGTGATAAAACAAATCTATATCACCCGTACTCGCTCCGAGTCCATTGTACGTGCCCAGCGGATTTTTACATATTCTTTTTCATATCTTTATGTAAAAATAACCCCTATTGCATTTAACTTTTTTTTCTGAATGAATTCTCTGTTTTGCTTTTATACTGTATTCATTATTGGTATAATGAGGGCTAGTAAAAGTCAAAAGATTCGTTCCATAGACACTCCGTAGTTTGTGGGGTACAAACGAATACAAAACTATTCTATAACTTTTATGTAAGTAGGTATAAGTTACGCATATATTACTTCACAAGTTTGTTTCTTCAATGAGACATCAATCAAGTATTTATGAAACAGTAAATAAAAGCTTAGGAAATTCGGCTACCTACTCTTTCACCAAAACTACATTCACGTACCATCAATAGAAAACACAGCTTGGTAAATTTCTACATTCTATTTACATATTCTCCGTTGTAAACGCCATAACAAGAGGTCCCACTTTAATATATTCGCAAAAATAAAACATGAAACTTTTGCACATAATATTAAACATTTTAATTTTCAAAGCACGCAGACACTCGTAGGAGCGAGCTAAGCGGATGAGCGACTAAAAATAAAGAACCGGGAACTGGTTTTTGAAACTGTCTCAAAACAGTAATTAGCGAACTAATCCTGAAATCAAGTAACCGCGAACGGTCAGCGGTACGGCCCTTAAACGGCCGCATACAACCCCTTTTTTTTTTTTCGAAATTTTAATACCGAGTATAGTTGGGGTAATAAAATCTCCGCAAGCACTCAAATGAGCTGAACTTTTGAAGCGTGGGGTACAAGACAGAGGCAGGTCAGCGAGGAGGGAGTCATTACAGAGACGGACTTCGTGTTTGACGAGCCTCTTTTTCCGAACGGACGTAATTGAGTTATTTCGCTCTCGACGCTCGTCGTACTAGATAGAGTTTATGAGCGAGCCTAGTGCTAAAAAGTGTTGCGCCAGTTTTGGATTCCGTTATAAGATAAGAGAATTATTCGCGAGAAAGTCGTCGGGCATGGAGGTACAGATTATCGTCTAAAGCCCGCATGCTGTCAGAACTACACTTACGACATATTGCTCTTGTTTCTAGTCCGTGTGAGTTATAATTATTGTAACATACTTTGTACGTTTTAGGTAAGGACTATTTAAGATGATTTTTAAAGAAGTTTTCTAAATTATTGATCTCATTAAAATATAAACATTTATTATAATATCAATGGACGCTTCACACCACGTCAATCTGGCCCCGTGGTAAGTTCTCAAAGAACTTGTATTACCTGTACCGTATGTACCTATCAGACAACGGAAATATATTTAATATCTACTTATTACACACATATTTAAGAATTTTATTATATTATACATATGATACACATCCATGACCCAGGAACACGGAAAAACCATTTGTTTCTTCGGCGGAATTCGAACCCACGACCCCCGGCTTGAGCACCAATACGCTCAACTACTGAGCCACAGAGGTCATCAAAAAAATATATGTAAAAAATATATATTTACATATTTTATGTGGCGTCACCCATCCTTTTTAATTCATGCTCTAACATAATTGGTTATATTGCTACAAAAGGCCTACGGCCCACTGCTACACATTTTAATAATGTTATATTTATGTTTCGTATTACATAACTTCCGGAATAAAAATTTTCCTTTGACGGTTGTCTGAGTACGTCCCTGTGTCGGACGGCGCAGTCTGAAAAAAGTTTTTCACTAACTGAAGCATTAATCCGGCCCGGTATTAGTTTACTCGCTTTTACGTGCGCCTGTGTGCGTGCCGCCCGTGTGTGCGCCAAGCCGTGCGACTTTCCCACAGACCTGCAAAAATGCAGAGGCGGCCACCAAGTTTTAGATTTCTGTGTGGCATATCGAGGTACATAAAATACTATGTTATCGATAGATGATCTCCTATATTAGGTACTAATAGGAAATATTAAGACTTAATACTTCTCAATAACTACTTTTTCATGGAAAAAATAACATTTGAACACATGCTACTTTTGTTACGAAATAAATATTTTTAAACAGGTATATTTGATATATTCACTATTGACACTTTCTGTATCAACTATCTAGTTTATTGATATCGAATATTAATGAAATCTAATTCCAAGTTAATGTTAAAAAAAGCAATATAAAATGCTAATTAGCGCGTCTATATTTTCCTGCGCGTGCTCGCCGGACGCCGACCACTCGCACACAGACGCGGGTACATACTCCATGTACATAGCGATTACCTCCCCGTATCATTTGAGTCGCCGTGCATCAGGTTTTAATAACCATTGTATTTGGCAACGATCGAAATGAGTGTGTTTGGTGAAGTCACTAGGAAATGTCTGAAAACTATTTTTCGTTCGAACTGAATTTGCCCTTTATGAGTTTTTTGTTGGGACGTACGTTTGAATGATATAATCATCGGTGCTGCTCCCTCGGTATTGATTTATTCAAGTCTAATGAGAGTAAACAAAGAGTTTGGAATGCTGTTTCAATAATTAAATACTCTTGTCTCCTTTTAAAAAAAATTCTGTTCTTCACTGTCATTACTTGGATAATTTATTTTTCGTCCTCAAACCCCTATCAGACATGTCAAAGTCATTAGATTTTTGTTTTTACCCAACTACAGCGAAGTCAATAGGAAGGGTATTGATTTAGCAATCTATGTATGTCTGTTTGTTCCCCGTAGCGCCTAAACTGCTGATCCGATCTAAGTGAATAAGGTGTCAAAAAATTCGTAATAACCGTCCGGGTAACATATTATGCTATTTTATATGCATAGTCAGTATATTTTATATGCATAGTTATAGTTTTTAACTAGGTACATATTTATTATTTTCTTCTTCTTATACATAAACATTGATTGCATTTCTTTTAATGGCTGGACCGATTTGGTTAATTTTGGTCTTAAAATAATTGTGGAAGTTCAGGGAAGGTTTAAAAGGTGAGAAATATTGGAAATGTTGCTCCGAAAATAGTAACAATACCCTTCTTGGTAGTCGGGTAAAACACGACCATTGAATTTTTCCATACTAACTGTTCAACTGTTGTTGTAGCGTAGGTATCGATGTAGGTCTACACTCTACACCTAAGTAGTTTTTGGTGTATTTATTTATTTTACACAACCTGTCTCGGGACAACTAGTTTTAGAATATATTATAATATTGTTATAGTCAATTCTAAAACTAATTGTAACACTTTTTAGCACTTGGCAACCATAAATATAATATTATATTATGAAACATAATATAACATTATATTTATGCCTACTTAATTGTATTCCTAATTAATGAGTATTGATAAAGTATTTGTGGTTTATAAAGTAGCGGATGTGACGAGGAAAAGACGCAGGGTTTACCCAACAGCCACCTTATCGGAGCGACCCGCATACAACTTCAGTGCTATTTACCGTTAAGATGTTTCTTAACGGTAAATCAACTTATGCAATATACATTCTTAATAATTAGTGTGAATGTGAATTTATTTGTTTGGTTGTTACGCTTTCACGTAAAAACGACTTAACCAATCATCATGAAATATAGGTTAGAGATATAGGATAGGAGGACTTAAGCTACTTTTTATCGCGGGAAAATGTACGGTTCCTCAGGGACACGGTATATACGCTTTCACACAAAACTACTTTTTAGAGTATTAAGTGAAAAATATTCAAATCTATTGACATTGGCGTTGTAAAGCTACATATTATAAGCATGTCCGAGAAAATATTTTCCCGCCTGCCTTATTAATTATTTTATTTGCACCACATAATCAACAGAATCTGCAGTATCTTATCGCGTCACTATAAAATGGGGGCGCGTGCGCATCTGTCGTGACAAACGATCACGTCTTCTCGCCGACATCATGGGGGTGTTTAGAATAACGAATGAAATTACTTCATTACAGACACTTTACAGAGATAACAACACATTAATATTGTTCATCGCCTAGTTAAGACATAAAAATAAAACACATACTTTAGAACGATCCGCTCATAATTAACAACCACAGCCGTTTTTAGAAATTTTCATAGCAAATAAGGAAATCGGAATATTTTGTAGTATTTATCGTAAACTTCCATACGACTGTTTACCTACATTTCAAGGATAAAATAATACTCTTATAGCTGTACATGAAAATATTAATCACAACCTCAATTCGTATTTCTAATAATATAATTTTCTACTTATATCGATTTATTCAAATTTAATACTCCTTAGAAAAACCTCTTAGACAAAAATAATGTTGAAGCAACGGTTAAACGAAAGACGAGAAATCGAGTTCTAACGAAATTACAAAAGGATTCCATATTCGCACCCGTACGAGTCAACAATGAAAGGAAGAAACTTGAAAAAAAAAATAAACAAAGCCCCTGACCCTTCCCTGCAACGTCTTAGCAACTTAGTAGACCGTAGAGCTATAAACCCAGAGTCTCGTAGACACGGACAAGGGACGTATTTCGTTGTAAAATTTTAAATAAAAAAACACGAGAAATTCAATCCACCATTCAAAGTTATTACACAACCGAGTACAAAAGTCAAAGTAGGTTAATATTAATTTACTAATAAAAATAAGTAACGTGAATTAGAATAAAATTATTGATTCTGATAAATCAATAAAATAATTATTATTATACTTGAATCGGATGTGCACAACTCGAGACAAGACACAAAATAGTGAATAACAGAACAATGCGCACCAGGGTAAACTATCTACGCGTTACAAAGTCTTCGGTTATTCGGTTCACACGGGAATCGAAGCTTTCTTGAGGGGTCCGTAAGATTAACACCGAGGTCCCCCATCTTACTCATTGCGGTGAAATTACCGATCGCAAACTCCAATAAAACACCGATTTATAACATGCCAGTCTTTTGCAATATGCTTTTGAACACTGAGATAAGTTACTAATTTGATTTTTTTTTTATGATTAAGTACCTATAGGTACTGTAAAATCCAAAAAAATTATAAGGCCGCCCTAAATTACCTTATTACGTAATAACGTAATTTATAATTATCTATACTATTATAATAAAGAGGAAAAGTTTGTTTTTTTGCCAATGCAAACCTATTTAATAATAGGTACCGAAACTACTGGACCGATTTTGATGACATTTGATACAGATGTAGAGTAGACCACGGGTAAGGACCCTTTAGGAAGGCTACTTTTTAAAAAAATAACTTTTGCGCGCACGAAGTCGCGGGCAACATCTAGTATTTGATAAAATATAAAACACATTAAACATATTTAATACGCAAAAACACTGTTTAAGCTTTAATTTTCAATATTAAACTCTAGCTCTATCATTTTGAGCTGACATTAACGTGCATTGATATGTAATTAAAAGCCTACATTTCTCATTAAGAAGTTTATTGTATTGTTTCCAAGAGCCCATGCGCATCAAAAGTTATTCTACTCGATGCCTTTCATCGTCTTATCCGGGCTTCGGCGTTGTTGCAAAAAATACCAACTGCCTGCGGCAAACAATGACATTCAAGACGTTTGCCTCCAGGTAGACGCAAGATGGGATCTTAAGAATTATGCACACAAAAGCCGGTCACAATTTCTGGACTTTATGTTCTGAGTTGATTATAATAAAGTCTATATTTAATTGAAGATATTTCTAGCCGTTCTTGCATGATCAATTGTGTTAAATTCAGTTAGTGCCCTTTGAGCGAAATTAACTTTTTCTGCGACGTCTTACGGTTCAATGTTATAGAAGCATTTTTGCTAATGTACAACGGGAACAGCTGATTTCGTAACGGTTGTTGGTATTTTTTGCTGCCACGATTGAGTAGAAGTTTAGCAATAATTATAAATCCGCGTTGACAAAAACCTATCTAGTAGAACTTATTACATGCAGACTTAAAGAGTAGTTCATATGGCTTATGTAAATATTTAAAAAACAGTAAATTTAAAACAGTACCGTTTCTTCGTGTCGTAGTTTCTTTTTTAACCTCACCTACTTAGCACCCGCATGTCAGTCTGCGGTTACGCTAGATGCTTACAAATTGAAAAGTTGAAAACAGATTCTAATCATGAAACAAAATAAAAATAATTTAAAATAAAGAAAAGAAATAGAGATGTTAGGCCTAATTTTCACAAAGTATATTCAATTACTTTCCTTAATTTCACTTACCAATTCAACATATTAAGATACACGGAGGTTCATTTTTTTTCATTATTGATTTGGAGATTGCTTCGGTTAATGAACTTTCAAGTTTTCACATCTACAAGACATTAGTAATAATATCCTCTTCATACAGTGTCTAACGATCCACTTGAGAGAAGATTTATTTAATGATGACATCTGTTCAAACACTTATGGCCTCTAATGGTAATGAGTATCACTCGGGTTTTATCGGCCGAAATTGAATAATTATTATCACATATCTACTTTTAATTTTAGAACATTAATAGCCCTAGAATAAATGCTCTTAAAAATCTCACGATACTCTACCACTAGAAAATCTCGTATTCTCTTCGAAACTTTCCACCATGAGGGTACCATCAGGTGAGCCAATCTATGGGTTTTGATAGTACTTGATATTTCCGAACACACATACCCTCCCACGTCAGGCACTACAACAAAATGGTGGTTGTAGTGTCAGGTCTAATTAGCTAAACACGGCCAGGCGTAGCGCACAAGCACATGATCCTCAGCTCTCACCAGCTAAAAAGACATCTAATTATTAAGACACTTCATTTACTTACTCAATTAGTAAGGCTGCGATCTCTCGCCGAGTGCCAATTAAAAAAATAATAGAAACCCCGGCGTGCGAGCGAGAGGCTCGAGTGCTCTCGCTCTCGCGAGTGGCTTAGAGATGATCCGCCTCGATTGATATTCCACTATTGAGTGATTCGAAATGCGGTTCCATATGTTTGTTATAATGCTATTAGCCTTATAGCTTTTTGGAAGTAAAAAAAAACATTTACAAAATATCGTTTTCGCGAAGTGGTTTTAGTAAGTAAACTTACTATTCCGATCCAAAAAAGGTAACCACAAATTTGCTGACTACAAATTAATATATTTGCCTAAAATATTCAAGCCATATTTTATGCGTGCAGGTGCGGTAAGGAATAAGCCTACACAGTTTATTTTCTTTTTATCGCATTATATGTACATGGAAGTATATTGTATCATTAAAAGCTTTTGAAAGGGTACTCTAATTGTATTCGGAGAAATTAAATTAAAATTTCGCTTTAAAAAGTAGCAGCGATTTTTCCGAAAGTAACACATCACTCGACGAGACGTGAAAAACTGAATTAGCCTGTCTGAATGCGAACTCGTAAGTAATTAGCCTCGCGAGACTCTCGATCCGCTCTCGTAAGCGAACCGAAGCGAAGATAGCGAAGCGACAAGCGGACTGAGCGAAAATGACTAATCAAATCCTTTCCGCCCTCGACGGCTTTCGAGGGCTTTTTATATTTTCATTGTACGAGTGTGACACGGCAGGTGAACCCACATACACGCCCGGCACTCGGCGCCACTCGCGATCCGCACTTATCCCGCCATTACGAGACTTTCCAGCCATTGATTAGCCTACAAGCTTTACTCGTATCCCCAATAAACGGATCACTGATACTAATCAACGATCTGCTCAATTAAAAAAATCAACTGAAAAAGGAATAATATAGCCAAACCAAAAAAAGTAAAATAATTAGAAGACGCACCTGAGGATTTTTCAAATATAATATGATATGATATGACCTATAGCGATCTGAAATCGTCCTTGTGCCTAAAATCATAATTTTGTCAGAAACTCAAATGTTTGCTAAATCACATTATCTAAACGATCTCTCTTATTGTTCCAGAGAGTTCTACTACATCCAGATGGAGAAGTACGCGCGGCAGGCGATCAGTGAGGGGCTGAAGGCGGCGGACGATCTGCACGTCGCCGGTGACTCGGAGCTGTACCGGGTCCTGAACCTGCACTACAATAGAAACAACCACATTGAAGTGAGTACGATCCTCTTTTATTCTAGTAGATTACACGTAGCATACCATCCAAGTGATAACTACAGTATGTCGGATACCGCAAGGGAATTTAGTCAGTATTGAGTTTTTATATCAGAACGACCTAAGTAGGTCTTGATTTGACCATCACTCGAGGTTGAGCTCGAGGCGTTTTAATGCGACGCTAAGGCTTGTTCTAAATCTGAACGAAAGAGAACAGTATCATCTTATGATTGATTTGGTTATAGTCGTAAATGGACTTAGTCCAATTAAATACTGAGAGCTTAAATACTCAGTTATTTAATATAAGGAATCTGCTACTAAATTGGCCTATAAGTGATGACACTAAATATACGATATTTTTGCTTCCAGGTTCCACCAAACTTCAGATATGTGGTGGAGCAGACGCTGCGCGAGTTCTTCCGTGCCATTCAGGGCGGCAAGGACGCGGAGCAGAGCTGGAAGAAGTCCATCTACAAGGTGATCTCGCGGCTGGACGATCCCGTGCCGGAGTACTTCAAGTCACCGAACTTCCTGGAGCAGTTGGAGTGAGCGCCAAATCGCCTCGGCAAACGTTTCGGCTGAACAAAATTTTTCATTGGACGATCGTTTTGCACACCAAAATTTTACGACACTCGCATTTAGGCCTTCAGATTCAAAATTATTGATAAAAAAAGTTTAATTAAATTATAAAAATTGATTTGGACGTTGGACGTCGGGCGGCAGCCCCGCGCGCGCTCTCTAGGAAATTCATTAGGTTATACGAGTAAGAGAAAATTTAAGTCACCTAGAATTTTATTTGTGCACATAATATATTTCGCTATATATAATTATTATTATATTATTATTAAGTATTATCATAAATGGTTTTTATAGTTATGTATATCTTAAAATCATTTATTGATTTATTCATTAAGGAAAAAACGATTAATATATTAACTGCTTAAGTTTTTAATGTTTCGTTGTTTTTATTTACTTCTAGTCCCGATCCTCTTCCTCGACCTTTTGGAGCATGTTTTATTTTTGGTTTTCTTTTCCTATGACGTTTTGTTTCGGCGCGCCTTCGCGTCGCCTGAAATTGTCAACCTTTACCTCGTCATACCTACTTATTTTAGGAATAATTAACATTAACCATAGACATTAGTACAATAGAGCAGGGTTATTTTTCGATCCACAAACAAAGAATTAAGCGTTATTTTTATACTGATAGCCGGTTATATGTTCGTGCAGACTTTTCAATAGAATGAAGATAATACAGACACCAAATTCGAAAATTTATAAGCATCTTAAGTTGAGATTTATGTAAACATCCTGAGTTGTACTTCTAAATATTTCGGCATAGTTCGGCAGATGTTCAGTTGTCCGGACCACCGCGGCCCGCCGCACCGGACATAGGGTTAAGTTTATTCGTTAGATAAATATTATATTCCGAAACATGCGTGGGCGCTTGAGTAGCATCGCTAAGTGAATTTGCGGGACGCACGCGTCACTCGATTTGTTTTCGATTTATACAGTAATACGACTACTCGCGACTATAGATCATAGAGGACACACTAAAATCCGTATTTGTAACCGTAACTATTACCCACATATAATACTACATGCGTTTCTTTCCAAGTTTGGCTTACCACGTGACGCGCGCGGCCCGCAGGCGGACGCCCCGCGGCGCGACTCCCGCACTCGAAGGCAGCACCCGACAGACCGATCCTCCGCGGTCAACCCGCGACCCACATACAAACGCACTGGGCCACCTCGTCCGATCAGAAGTGCCTTCAGAAATGTTGATTTTTTACGAAAACGTAAATAATAAATGAATACAAAAGGCCCTCAATAGAATCTCGCCCGGACCGAAGTCGCCGCGCGCCGTCCGCGCCCCACGCACACAGCTAGTTCGCCCTACGAACGATCAGTATACATACACACATTACTATTATACTATAGAAAAATACTTAGTTTCATTCGTAGATATATGTAGCGCGGCAGATTCGACGCTCGTCGTCGAGCGGCAGCAAAACATAAACAAAATGATTTTAGACGAAACGACCAGAAGTTTCGTGACGCGCCTCGACCGAACGCGAGCTCGAATCTACCGCTCGTCTTGATGTATTTGTTATAACAAGTAGACGCCGGCCGCCCGCCTCGCTACGCGGAGACACTTTCAGTTCACATCCTCAGTTTCACAGGATAAAATGATACATAATAGTTTCGCTTATTAATATAGATATAAAGCAGTAAGATAGATTGTTGTACAGAGATATATAGCGCCGTGTATATACTACGATAATTTTAATACAGAAGACGATAATGTAACTCTATCTTAGTGTTAATGATATTTAAGTGAGAACAATAGACAAATGGAAATTGCGAATTGATTTGCGGAATTGTAAAAAATTTACACCATCCTTATTTAAGAGTACGTAAACCGCGCGAGACGAGCGGTCGGCCCTAGCTAAGCAAGTGTAAGCATTCTTCATTTGATATTAAACTTTGTTAACGTTTCATTTGTAACCATTTAAACTACTACGATAAGATTACCTCAGTTTAGGATGGACCAGGCGTCGACTGGTATGCTTAGGTTAAGTGTGAGACGACAAACTTTGAGACATTGACACAGTAAACGCAGACTCCCGCCCCTTTTCGACACGCCGGTTTTTAGTTCGGAAGTTCCCCCCTCGCCACTGTCAAGTGTGCCCAGCCACTCATCACGAGCAATAGCCCGGGTTCAGTTTCCACATTCTCGTCGGTCGTAGGCATGGACGCAGTCGCCGCAGGGCTCGTTCGACAGCGAGCGTCGCTCCGTGTTACGTTAAATTATGTATTCTGTTAATGTTATTCGTTTTGTTCTTACCAGTGTGGCATTTTAGAGCCGAGAATAAGGTCCGTTCGCCTTTACGTCATCTGCTGGCTAATCTCGATGAGCTTTCGTATTCAGCTCTAAAATGGCAGTGACCTCGGTAACCTATTTTATTCCTTGTATAGTAAGTAAAGAATCCGTTAATCCGATCTCTCCATAGATTTTTCATTCTTGTCTTCGATCGTTGTTAAGCAGGCTACAACACATATTACAATAGAATGTATTGATTTCCCATCGACAGTAATCAACCGACATGCCGATATTTACAGATACTTGGAGCCGTTACGTTTAGGTTAATTATTTTCTGGCAAAGTAAGACTATGACATATAAGCGTTGTTTTCGTTTGTAAAGTTTGGTCCGGATTTTCTACTTGAGTGATTCACTGTGCAGCAGATAAGACCACAATGGATATATTTACGTACGAACGATCGAGCCGATATGCTTCCCGAATTTCAAAGTTTTTTCGATATTTATAGTTATCGGTTGATAATTTCTCTAAATTTTAAATTAGACTCAAGTTTGAAACATCGAAATGAATTAGTCCACAGTGATCATGGGGCTATGCCGCATCAGAGTACAAAATTCGGTGTTGACTGTGACTCATGTTTGTATCTATACTATTGATATGTATTCGTAGAGTAAATTGTCCTTTCGGCTACTTCGGCACTGATTGTTTCGATTTAGTGTTTAGATGATAGTTTATTTAAGTTTCATAAAAATGTATCTGATGTTTTTTCTTTATATTTTTAATATTTTCGAATCCGTCTACGAAATGTTTGGACTATCTATGTAGAATGATATTTATGTAATGATTTTCAAAATTAAATATAGACAAAAACAATATATGTATGATGAATTTTGTTTCACGTTTGGGTATTATGGTTCCTAAATTTTGGAAATTGTAATAGACTCTATTGTGTAGAATTTCATTTTTTATGTAAGAAACATTTAGATGTACCAAATAGCTGTATCACTTTTCTATACAAAAATCATTAAGAAAAATGCTGGATTAGGTAGATATAAATATAAGTATTGTTCGTTTATAATCTATATCAAAATTGAGCACGGAGAGTACTATTAGGGTAAAATAACAAACTGCTGGTATCTATCAGTATGTATCGTGTAAAATAGCTCCGACTGTACTGTATTGCAGAGGAGCCGGTACCACAGTATAACAGTATAACAGTACTACAGTACCACAGTACTACACAGTACCACAGTATTATAGTACTACAATACAGTACTATAGTACAGTAGCAAGGCGACATCATATCGGCTTCCCTTATGAATATTACTTAATAGATGGCGTTAAGTGTAATAAAAATAAAATATCGAATTATCGATAGTATTACAATAGATTACGCGACTTACCATTCTGGTACCATCATACAGATCTCACGCCTCGTCACTGCTACAGTACCACAGTACTCGGTACTTACTACACGCAATCCTAACAGATCTCGAAGCGTTCATTATTTTACATAAACGGTTGCAGGAGACAGTCTGATTTGAATATCCTTGTGGTCTTCACTCCGACCACGCCGCGTGTGGCGGCGCACAAGCACGTATTGCGTTGTTGAGTTCTTTTTGGTACGTTACTGTCCGTTCGCGACATAATTTCGTATGATATATTTGTAAAATGACGCGAGTGGACGCGGTCGCCGGTGATAAAATTAGATACAAAATTAAATTGACAAAATTACTAAAGTAAATTGTACTGGCGCAGTATCGCTCTCTCGCGCTCCATTTTGGATTTCGGACCGCGGGAGAGGATATTGTGCGGAAGAAAAATTAAAATTCGTCTAGTGTTTAGGCATTGTTTTCGATATCCTCGCATTTCGGCTAAGTAATAGGGGCCCGCGTCCGCTTGCCTTTGATATATTTAGTACAAATTTCATGATGTTAAGATTACGAGGCTCAAAGCTTTTCTTTCTCCCGCCCGCCCCGCCGCCCGCCCTCGCCGCCGTATAAATGAGGCGTGTATAAAATTTTATTCAAAAGAGTATTTTTGTATTGAATATTTCTAAAGTTGGTGTAAAAATCAAAATTTCATAAATTATAGCGATGACAAAAATGGACGTTAGGTAATTTAGAGTGTCATGCGTTTTTTGTATTTAATTTTAAGAATAGTATCGGATATTAAACGTTTAGGAGCATAAACCATTTGTAAATAAAAAGTTGACGCCGCGAAGACGGCGGGCGGGGCGCGACGGGTATATAGATAAAAAAATATATAAATAACTAAAAGATGTTTATATGGTTCTGGATGTAAAAAATGATAAAAAGCAATTTTTAAGATGAAAAAAAGTGGAATAAGCGATTCCTTGGTATTTGTCTATGGATGGCTGCTAGGTCACTATTGTAATCTGTGAGCCTCAGACAAACCACACCTACTCACGAAAGTAACCTAACTACATTAATTATAACGATTCTTAATACACATTATTATGATATAATAATTATTACATTATCATAATGCTTATTATTTACGAGCGTGTGTCTTTGTCCGTGAATGTTTAGGATCTAACCACTGTTTGGTGTTTTAGACATAATGGAATATTGTGAAGATAACTATGTATCTAAATTGAACTCGCCCTCGCGTCTCGCGACGGGCTCGATTGTTAAAAATTACGTTCGTATATTGGTCGAAATTGGCGGTTCTAAAATCTGTTAAATCAAAATTATTGGGATGAATATCGAAAAATAAGTTGTACTAGAATAAAATTGTCAGCATGGAGACTTGTTGATACCACTGAGGGATGTTTCTTCGTGAATATTACGAGTAATAAAGCTAAGCTTTTATTTGACATTTGTTGTTTTTATTTAATTCACCGTATCCACACTACTACATAAACTAGAGGTCGAAATTTGCTCATAAATATTCATTACATTTTAAAGTTTGAACTTTGTAAGAGTTCTTTTGCCTCTTAGAAAAAAAAGTAAATCTTGTGACAGATTACAAACGTCAACGTGTAATGATTCAAATTTGTTTCTATCGAACGCACGGTGGTATGTGTTAATAATCTGAGGTAGTGTGTGTTTTTTATTAATTTTATTGTGTATTTCTAAACTTAAAAAATATTTGCATTCTGCACACCTTTCTCCACATATTTTCCGGCCAAATTTCATACTCCCCCAGTTTCACAATTATCTTAAAACTGTACTGAAAGTTTTTGCTTCATGTATTTTTTAAGAAAAATATAGATTTAAGAAAAAAATTAAGTAATACCGTGTGCACAGCAGTAGACAAAAAAAATTACTTACCGCTGAATATCTCATAACTGTATCACAGACCAAATTCTCCGGCGTACAACGCTACGCAGCACCTACGCAGTTTGTGGCCTCGTAGACCCTGCGTAGCACGTAGACCGTCGCCGTAGCGCCCATAGTCATCGTGTTCGAAAGTGGTTGAGGCTACAAATACGTTTAAGGGCTGATTCAGTGCGACACGGATGACCTACGCGGACGTCCGCGGCGGACGTCCGCGTAGGTCATCCGCGTCGCACTGAACGCGTTGCTAGGTTTCATACATTTTACCGTCCGCCGCGGACGTCCGCGTAGGTCATCCGCGTCGCACTGAATCAGCCCTAAGTGTTTTAAGGTTCCTTACCCAAAGAGTAAAAACTAACCAAGAGCAGGTTAGGGAGCCCTAAAAAAATAGTTACTCAGACATGTCCTGACAGGACATAGCTAAGGAGGGTTCCGTAACTATCAACGCGTAATATCGATATCGCGATAATCGAAGACCTCTCTGGCTCAGTTGGTTGAGCGTGTTGGTGCTCAAGCCGGGGGTCGCGGGTTTAAATCCCGCCGAAGGAACTAAAAGTTTTTCTGTGTTCCTGGGTCATGGATGTGTATAAAATATGTGTTTAATATAATTAATAAAAATCTTAAATATGTGTATAGTGTAAAACTATTAAATATATTTCCGTTGTCTGGTACCCGTAACACAAGTTCTTCGATAACTTACCACGGGATCAGATTGACGTGAGGTGAAGTGTCCATAGATATTATGATTATTTTTATTATTATTCTTTGAATTGCTTTAAAAGTTATAGTCGCTTCGATTTCGCTCAAAATAATTTTCCTAAATAATTTATACCATATAAATGATCTATCGGCATGGAAATTTACAAGTTTCTATCTCCTATAGTTTAGAAATGCCAAGGTAGATGAACAACTAATAAACCACTTTGGAAGCTGATTACTCGAAAATGGTTGACTTTGTAAAAAAAGTCATGTATGAAACCTTGTCTTTATTTCAAAAGATCTATTTTAGAGATATTAGACAATTTTACACTATGGGGTAGAATGAAAAAAATATTTTTCATCCCTACTTTCATAATATGTATGGAGAGCCACCCCTAAGTATAAAATTATTATTATTAAAAATAAGCTTTAGCATCGTAATGCTAAAACCGAGATCTATACACAATATATAACTATACCAAATTTCATAAATGTATGATCTTAATTACAGGACCTAAAAAGGCGGACATACAGACAGACAGATAGACAGACAGACGGACGGACAGAGCGAAACTATAAAGGTTCCTTGAGATTTACGGAACCCCATTACTAAGACTTCGCTATCGGTCTATCTGTCTGTATGTCAACAGGCTCAATCTCAATTCTCATGTACCGTGATAATTAGAAAATTGAAATTAAAACAGATATGATGTATATAATATTTTCTTTTGTCGCAATAACAGCAAATAGTAATAAATATAGTTTAAAAAAACTAAGAAAACACGCTTTTAAAGAATATCGAACTAAAAAGTTGAAAATAATTTTAAAAATTTTAAAGCGCCCCACGCGCTTTGTGCCATAAATTTCGTATATCAAGCGACCCACGATATTCCCTCAATTATACTAGTATTTTTATATAGGGTGAACGTACCAATTATCAGCACTTTAAGAGATAGTTCAAATTTAACCCCGATTATTTCAGAGGAAAATACGTTTTTACCCACAATGATGAGTTTTCTGGATCCATTATTTAATAAATGACTGATTTTTATTTTATAATATAGTTTACCTTCACCCACATTTTATAAAAATAATTATAACTAAAAAAATACCCTGTCGCCAATTATTAGCCCCCTCGTCACCAATAATCAGCACTGGGGTTCCAATTTATCAGCCCTTTGATAGTGGTGATGAAATTCGGTAATTAATTGATAATTCTACTAATATTGTAAATGTGAGTGTTTGTGAGGATGGATGGATACATGAATGGATGGATGGATATTTGTTACTCTTTCACGCAAAAAATACTGAACGGATTTCGATGAAATTTTGTATGGTAGTAGTTTAAGCTCTGGATTAAAACAAAGGATAAAAAGCACAGTTTGTTCCCATGGGATACTGTATTTACGCGAGGGGAGCCGCGGGAAACATTATGAAATAAAATAATGATGAGAGAATAATCTCTTTTTATAGATACCTTGCCTGATAATCAGTTTCATAAAAATTTGTCTTTAAAAAATATCACATTAATTCTTATTAATTAGTCAAATCTTTCTCATTAACCTTAGTATATAGTTATTCCAAGTTTAAGTGTAGTATTGTTAATTAAATTTTTATTCCACTAATATTCTTAAGTCTTAATGAAGCATCAAAATAAATTATTAAATGGCTATGGTAAAATTACTATTGAGTTATAGTGTATATAGTACAGGAAACTGCAGGAGAGACTTGATCCCCCCTTTTGTTTTTCCCCTTATTTTATACATAATATGGATCCTATTTAAAATAATTCAAAGCGGCCAAGTGCGAGTTGGACTCGCCCATGAAGGATTCCGTAGCAGCAAGTAACATAACATAAAAGTTCTTGTAGAGAGTTGATTAAATGAATGGTAAGTTGCAGTTTACGATTTATGACGTATTAAAAAAAACTTCTTACTAGATCTCGTTTAAACCAATTTTCGGTGGAAGTTTGCATACTAATGTACATCATATATATTTTTTAGTATTATCATTCTCTTATTTTAGAAGTTACAGGGACACACATTTTACCACTTTGGAAGTGTCTCTCGCGCAAACTATTCAGTTTAGGAAAAAAAATGATATTAGAAACCTAAATTTTTGAAGACATATCCATAAATACCCCACACGTGAAAAAAAATTTGAGTTTCAATTCTAAGTATGGGGATCCCCCAAAAATGTTTTTTTCTATTTTTGTGTAAAAATCTTAATGCGGTTCATAGAATACATCTACTTACCAAATTTCAACAATACTATAGTTCTTATAGTTTCGGAAAAAAGTGGCTGGGACGGACGTACAGACAAACAGACAGACATGAATCCATAAGGGTTCCGTTTTTTGCCATTTGGCTACGGAACCCTAAAAAGTGGTACTGAAAGACGTGTAGTTTTTCTAGGTTAAAGAATTTGCAACAACTAACCGAATATCAGTCAAAATAAGTATTAATTTACCTGATAAAACTCAAGACACGTATTTGTTTTTTTACTAAAGGCTGCTCTAGTGGGTTTTTTCTGCATACAAATGCTGTTGGTGATTTACTCTAAAGTCAAATATTGTAGACCCAAATTTTTGTGTAATATCGATTTTTATCACACTTATCTAGGTCGGTATGTGCTTATATTTCTAAAATTTTGATAGCCTCCAAACATCGGATTTTAGCGCAACTTTGACCGTAAATAAAAAAACAAACGAAGAAAGAAAATGAAAAAGCAAGCACATACCGACACAGTTTTATTATTCCGAAATTTTTACTTCAGACATAAACATTAAATAGGTAGTTTGCTTATAAAATACCAACAGCTCAGTGTTGATTTGCGTAATCTGAGGACATCTTTTCTAAAATACTTTACAAAGCAATATAAATGTGTGCACTATAGCTTCTCATATAAGTATAGATAACTATTTTATGGCTATATTTTTTTTTTCGCCGATATTATGTGAAATAACAAGCATTTTCCCCACGCGCCGCACTGAGTTCGAACCATTGACTAGCGCACTCTTAAGTCCCCATATAAAGGAAACTTAAACTTAAACTCTATAAAAAATACAATGCAACTTAAAAGAGTATAAACGTTAATATAACATTCATTTGTTCCATAGTAGACCACTAGTGCTGATAAATTGGAATTTACAAAATATTGGACCCAGATGTCAGCGCCATGTGTTTTATCTTAATTTTGCTATAACTTTAACTCTCTTTTACTAGATAAGCCTCGTAAAACATCTCAGTTATGAGACAGACCAAAAGTTTGAGTAAAAAATATGGAAAAGGTCAAAAATAGCATAATATGAAAATACGTGAGCTTACAGTCGATCACAAGAAATCTGCCAAAAAAATTCAAACTGTAGGATACCAACACTCATTTACTTAAATGTCGCTGTTTTTAAGTCAAAAAGTGTGGTGTCGCCGGCAGTAGATTCCAGAAACATTATATTTTTGTTTTTATTAAGTGGAAACAAATATTAATAAGTGAGAAGCTTATAATTCTACTATTTGTTCGGGATACTGATAATTTGGTACAGTGCTAGCAATTGGGTGTGTCACCCTACTACTGTTTAAAGTTTATTTTTAAAATTTTTAAAATTATTTTCAACTTTTTAGTTCGATATTCTTTAAAAGCGTGTTTTAAAGCTACCAGAGCCGAGGAAGGCAGCAGGCGCGCAAGAGAGAGTTAAATACAAGCAAGCAAACAAGCTTACAGTATACAGGTGAAGTTAATATAAGCGTGTTAAAAAACATAATAAATTCCACCAATATTACTTGACGATAGCGCGGCCGCGCTATCAGATAAATACGAAAGTGTGAGGATATGTGGGAATAGTAGTGGAAGCCCCAAAGGGAGCCTCCGATCTCCGACCAAGCGCCACATCACTCCCCCCTGAAGACTGTCAAACCATTTTGATGAGTCTTGTGCTTTAGTCGCCAGTGCCAGTGGAGAAAGTCCCAGTGAGTCAGAACTGTGCTGCTGCTGCACGGGCTCCAGTGAGTCGGAGTGCTGCCATGCGGGGCCGATGCTACGTGCTGACCAGGAGAGATGTGCTCTGCTTGCTGACCGGTCGTTGTAGTGAGAATGCCCGTTGAAGCTGATGAGGGTTCGACCAGGCTGCGGTGCGTTGAGGCTGGTGGTCGAGGTACCCGATGAGGCTGAAGCTGGCTGGCGTGGTGCGGAGGGGTGGGGACTGGGGAGTGATGATGATGATGTCCAGAAGGAGGCGTGTTCTGTCGGGGTCACCAATGTGGGAATAGTAGTGGAAGCCCCAAAAGGGAGATCTCCGACCGAGCGTGGTGGTATGCTCGGTAAGGCCGAAGCCCACTTGTAAGCATTTCAGCTGTCGTATATATAGCGCCGGTCTGCCGTTGGTCTGCTGTCGGTAGCTGTGAAAACTTCGATAGCGCGATTCATGACTATACGCTGATTGAGTCGCCATAGATGGATATATGGAAAGATGTTTGTTACTCTTTCACGCAAAAACTACTGAACGGATTTTGATGGGTGTGGTAGTAATTTAAGCTCCGATTTCACAAACTCTAGAAAACGCGCTGAACATACATACAGCCCCCCGTAAAACACTGAACTTTTTTGGAATAAAAGTAGCCTATGTTCATCCGATTTACATCTGTGCCAAAGTTCATCAAAATCGGGCTAATAGTACGAACACTGAACTTTTTTGGTATAAAAGTAGCCTATGTTCATCCGATTTACATCTGTGGCAAAGTTCATCAAAATCGGGCTAGTAGTACGTTAGTAACTAATAACTATAATATAATATACCATCGTATTAAGTAATATACCATCCATACATACATACTTTTAATTTTTTAAATTATAATAAGAAGCACAGTAGGAGGATAATAATATTATAATTAATAATAATAATAATATCACCACGACAATCTGGCCTCGTGCTAAGTATCCGAAGAACTTGTATTACATTACAGGTACGTCCATGCAACAGGAAGTTTATTTTATACTTTTATAATATGTAATACATAATTATTATATTAATTAAGAAGTTAATATTCATATATTATCATATTATATTTAAATACACAAATTTAATATACATCCATGAACATAGGAACACAGAAAACTTTTTGGTTCCTCAGCGGGATTCGAACTCGCGACTTCCGGCTTGAGTGCGCGGGCGGTACTAACCACTTATAAACGCCATCTATTAAGTTAAAGGTGCACTAACAACTAAAGCAATTGACCATACAGTAACACTACAAATCGTACACCACGCTACAGACGCTACTTACGTGTCTTACAAAGTATCCACTAGATGGCGCTTTGTGTAAGTTTGAATCCACAGTTCACATTACTTCATCTAGATTCTAGTTCATACTTTATTACGAAGTTTTCACTAGAGGGCATTTTAAGTACCTTAATTACAAATCAACCATTCCTTCCCCTAAAGTTATGTGTGGAGAGCTAATGCGAATATTGACAGTAAATCATAATGCTAATCATCTTTTAGAGGCCATGAATTATTAGGAACCCTAACATCTTGCAAGCTTATTAATTAAATATTCAATATCAGCTAATTCTTGTGCAAAACACTCGAACCTCTTACCTTCTCCCCTTATTTTATGTGAAAAATGTGTACACAGTACACTTATAATTAGCAGTTTCTTTTATATTTGTCAGCATTATTTAAATTTTTTTGTTGTAGATTCTCCCATTTGGTGGGAAAAGACTTTTAATACAGGTACTCATTGGTAAGGTTGGGGATTAAATCATAATGGAAACCTTTTAGACATAACTTGCATTACATACCTATAATATTATGCAAAAAATATAATATAAGGATAAGTGCGCACCACAATTTTTTGTTGTGAGATTATTTTGTCGCTGAAATGCAACATATGGGTTTATTTATCTGTGCGCGCATATATGCGATTATTTTATCACAGATTTGTATGTAACATTTCTGCGAAAAAATAATCGCACTACAAAAAATTGTGGTGCATGCTTAGCCTAATATTATATGTTTTGCATAATATTATAGGTCTGTAATGCAAACTCAGATCAAATAAGAAACCTTTTTATTTGGCCTGAGGCAAACAATGAAAGACTTTTACAATCTTAAACATTCATAAACATCAAACATAGATTACAATAATAATAGGGAAGTATTCTACATCTAAAATATTTAGTTTCATTACTATACTCAGACATATTGAGGCATTACTACTTGGTACATGTGTGGGTACGACTTTAGTGTGGAGCGTTTTACGAGACTTTGTATACAAATCGCTGTACCTTTGAAAATGTTGACTTTTTATATACTGTTTCTTCTGAGAAGTTACTCATATATATTAAGAGTACTATTCATTTATTCATGCAATAAAAAAAAAAGTCTACTCCCCTGTTATAGCAGACTATTAGTTTTATAGATGTGTAAATTATTTTTATTGTATATGCAGTTAATTGGATGTTACATTATTGAATTGTTCAAATGCAACAAGCAGGCAAAATCCAAGTATAGGGAATAGTCAAAAATGCTCAGTCACAAGCCTGATTTGAATTGACAAATACTGTAATGTTGTTGATACATCTTTACATATACAGCCTCTGTGGTCTAGTGGTTCGAGCATTGGCTCTCGACTCGGAGGTCGTGGGTTTGATTCCCACATTGGAACAACAAAAATGTTGTTTCCAAGTTTGGTTAGAACAATGCAGGCTGATCACCTGATTGTCTGACAAGAAAGATGATCCATGCGTCGGATGGGCATGTAAAAAGTCGGACCTGCGCCTCATCTCTCGTCAGTCGTGTTGGTTATCCGTCCCACTGGATTACGAGAGTAAAGGAAGAGAGAGTGCTCTCGTGTACTGCGCACACACTTGGGCACTATAAAATTACTCCTGCGTAACTGGCCTGATTTCAATGAAACCGGCCACCGTCACCAAAATCGGTGCGGGAGTTATTATTATTATATTATTATACATATAAAAAAATTAAAATACCAAGCCAGGACCAAATCCAGCTGATTAAAAAGAACAAAATTTAAAAAAAAATTGTCGGCACTCCAGTCTCCATTTGAATAAAATTTTACAAAAATAAAATTATAATCATTTTAATAAATTTTGCACTTTTATTTCCATAATTTTATCACTAGTCAAAAACATTAAGACACTTTTTCTTGATTTTGTAACTGACCAATGCCGCACAGCATTAGTTTTATATGAGCTTTAGTTTCTGCAGCCTTTTGTACTAATTCTTCAGATTTTAACTCAAAAGCCTTTATTCTAGCATCCAAATATCTATTTGCTTCATCCAGATTGAACTCTAGGTAGTGATTTAAACCAATGTTCATTAGCAATTTCTCAGTATCAGGTACCTCAGCTTCCATAAAGAAATTGCAGCCCAAGTTCACTTGAGTCTTGAAACCCGACGGATGAATTTGCTTGTCTGTAATTACTTTCAGTGAATGTTTTTGTTGTATAAGATCAGACAATTCAGCGTTAACGGCATCCAATTTTAATTGCAGCACTCTCAAATCTTCTTTTAAAACATTGTTTATGTAGTGTTCATATTTTGCAATAGTTTTGATAATATCCAGTCCTTTTGACATGATTTTTAAATAGTTTACATACTTAAAAGAAAAAAACCCAATTTTAAAAATTATTGTTTGACCATGCCGCCCGGATGCGTTCAAACAACAAAGTTACCTACTGACGTGTGACGTCTGACATTGACATTTGACAAATGACAATAACATTTGTTTATTTTTTATGTGTTTGGCTTTGTAGTTAGCATAAAACTGATAGCAATGAGAAATTTTATTAGCGAAAAATATTTAGTACCTACTCTGAGACAAATATAATATCAATAATAATAGCGTTTTCATACTACGCAATAGGGATATCGTTTATCCTGTTGAGTGTCACTTGCCGTGCCACGGCAAGTGACACCTATAGACGCAAGTGTCACTTGCCGTACCACGGCAAGCTCAAGGTCAATCTTCCCGCGTCGTATGATTTAAAGACTATATGGTATAAAGTCTCTGATTTTTTTTTATTATTTTGCTACAGACATTAAAGAAGGCATTGTAGCTTTTTGTTTTTGCCTGAATACGTTCGAATAAAAAAGAAAAAACTTCAAACTATGAGTAAAGAAATCTAATGACAAATGGAATCAGTTGTCATCTGCATTATTTGATATTTATGATAAAAATTATTTAAATATTTCAAATTTTTTTGTATAAATAGTTATTTAAACATATATTTAACTAATTTAATAGAAACTTAGGTATGTGTGTCGTAGTATTTCGCCATAATTTAGCTTCAAAAACCAAAACCAAAAATGTGAAATTATGTTTGATATTTTGCATGTTAAACGTTATATTTCTTGATATTTATTTAATAAAATGTGTAGTATGTTTATTCTAGTTTCCAAAAATATATAACATGCCAAGGTTTTACTAATGATTAATTAATAAAAATCGAAAAACAAACGCGGATGACGTTTGGCGTGGACAGCCATTCGACACGCAAGGGTTTTTTGTGTAAACATTGCGTTCACATCAAGATTACTTGTATTCATTCAGTATTTTTAAAATTCCAGTTTCGTAGTCATGTAGAGAATTTATTCTAGTTTTTAAATATATGTCATATGCACAGGTCTTAGCAGCAATTTATCAATATAATCTTAAAAATATAAAAAGCGGGAAACCCGCCGCACCCCTCGCCGCCCCCCGGCGACACGTAATCTGTTACAAAATTTTAAAGCGCGACACGGAATGGAAATGCTCTTTTGTTGTCGGCATAAGTGGTATTATTAAAATTATGTTTTAAAATTATTTTCATATGGTGGCGAGCAAATTTCCCTAGTGGCGGATTTCGGAACTATTCTATAACTGATTTGAAAAGTGCGATTTACAGAAAAACTTATGTGCATGTAAATATGAATAGTCTTGCATCGAATTTAAATAGTAACATTGAATAGTAATCTATTATCTAAAGATAAATTTAACTATCATAACAGTCTAAATTCGAAACAATATGGCGCCGACGCGATCCTATTCTCATTTAAATCACACTATAAAAAGCATTGAACTAATAACTGACGCGTTCTAAAGTGATAAGATTTAAATGAAGATGGCGCAATGGTGAAAAAATCATTTTATAATTTTAAATGCATGGATCCTACCTTTAATCTGTACAGACTACATGGATTCCAAAACATTTTTATTTTATTTGTAGAGTACAATACCTAGTGTTTTCTAGAATGCTTTTACTATGCTTTGACCTCTGTACCCCAAGCAGGAACATTTTGCGGTATCGTTACGTGTAGGTACGTAAGCGAGAAATATTGTATGAAAACCATGAAAGCGCCCCTAGCGGACGTAAAGTAACTAAAATTTTCATACAATATTCCTCATATTTCTCGTTTCCGTACACGTAACGATACCGCAAAATGTTCCTGCTCGGGGTAAAGATCAAATAAATATAGCCTTTGACGACACACGTCAGTTAATATGGTTAGTAAGTTCCATGTGACCACCTTAAGGCAAGGCGAAGGCACTCTACCAATTCTACTTTGGTAGAGGTGGGAATAGTTAAATATACTTACTAATATATTATTGTCATTTTCTGTGCCAAGTAAAGTAACCATATTTTACTGCACAGTTTATTTTAAAACAACGGCGTTCTTTTTAAGTCCGGTAAAATAATATATAAGATTTTAAGGCTGATTAGTGGTAGATTCACGCTAACCGCTCCCTGACCGTCAGCGCCGACATTTGAAAATATAATATGCAATTATAGGGGGCGATTTTGAATAACGCGTAGCGGTCAGCGCGACACTAAAACCAGCCTAATGTTTCGGTGTTCGCACTCGGCGCTGGAGATCAGGCGGCGGTCAGCGCGATACTAAAGCCAGCCTAATATTTCGGTGTCGGCAGTTGGCGCTGGAGATCAGGGGCGGTCAGCGCGACACTAAAACCAGCCTAATGTTTCGGTGTTCGCACTCGGCGCTGGAGATCAGGCGGCGGTCAGCGCGACACTAAAATCAGCCTAATATTTCGGTGTCGGCAGTTGGCGCTGGAGATCAGGGGCGGTCAGCGCGACACTAAAACCAGCCTAATGTTTCGGTGTTCGCACTCGGCGCTGGAGATCAGGCGGCGGTCAGCGCGACACTAAAGCCAGCCTAATATTTCGGTGTCGGCAGTTGGCGCTGGAGATCAGGGGCGGTCAGCGCGACACTAAAACCAGCCTAATGTTTCGGTGTTCGCACTCGGCGCTGGAGATCAGGCGGCGGTCAGCGCGACACTAAAATCAGCCTATAATTTCGGTGTCGGCTGTCGGCACTCGGCGCTGGAGATCAGGGGGCGGTCAGTGTGACTCTAAAATCAGCCTAAATCATTAAAAAGACAGGTACATATGGGGAATGGACTTTATTGAAATAACACACACCAGAGTATCACAACAAATAGTGATGTATATTCGTTCGCTGGGCGGAGAATTGAACCTTAACTAGACACCGATGTTACATCATAAATAAAGACAGATTTAAACATTACACTACTTATGTTAAACTTACGCTTACTAGGATCCATTCACAATTTACAATTATAACTACACTTACTAATAATATTATCAACTGGGATGGATGATTATAATGTAATAGTAGTTGGCCTATACAATTTAGGTTGGCTTAACTATCTATATATTTAGGTATTTTAAAAGATGTTGAAGTTAAATATTTGTTCAATGTACGTGACGTTACATTATTTTATAATATAGGTACGATACTACAATTACATAATAGGAGGGTAAATTTCATTTCAAAAAACTACTAGGACACAAGGGAGATAATTTTCATAATTAAGTTTCAAATAAATACAATATATTGAAAAGGTCTATTAGTGCAAGTTTAATTAGTAAACTCTACTTATTAATTTCTAGTTATAGAAGTTGATTAACAGTTTTAAGCATGATGGCGGCTGTCAATTCCAAGGAATTTTTATTCATTATTAATTGGTGTGGGGGTCGACCATCACAATATTTTGTTTTCGGGTTTCATTTCTATATTAGGTCAGCTTGATGAGGTTAGTAAGGTTTTAAATCCTACTTTTTGGTAGATTGTGCTATTCAGAAACTATTCTAAGCTTTAATTTGTTTCATACATTTATAGATACCATGATACAGTTAATAGGATATCTAATAATGAGAAATTTTATAAAGTTAACAGATCCACACTTTAAAAAAACAATTACTGAACCTTAAAATTAACGTTTAAATCCGGGGCTTTATGTTATTACAATAATATTATACGTTAAATTAAGAATATATACTACATCATACAATAATTGAAATTTTATTAAAAATAACTTATACAATAATATATACAAACTATATACAATGCTTAGCACTATAAGTATCCAGGTTATTGTAGTTAAATAATGACTGGTTAAATTGAAGGTTTCTCATATTTTCCGTATGCTGATAGTACAGGATCACAGTATTTTAAGAACAGGTAACCGTACAAGTTTTACTGAGTGATTTTTTATTCGCTTTTGAGAGAATCAGGATATAACAGGCTACTGCATATAATAGAGTACTATGGCATACCTAAGTACTTATTTTACTTTCTTTTTTCGAACTTGATGAAAATTTGTTTTACTGCGTCGCACTGGAGTGCTGCCCGAGAGCCTAAGGTATAATGGAGTTTTGTGCCCTCCAAAAACAGCAGAATCAAGGTATTCTGATACCCATAAATATTGCTGACAACATTTTGTCTCGCGATAATAGCGCTGCGTCCAGGCCTTTTTTCATGAATAGGACTCTGGTAATCTCAAAACTCAAAGCAGCGCCCGTCTCTCCCGCATGGTCCTCAATTCACGATCATTTTATGATTATACAACTTTGAATTACTTACTTGAACTTTGTAAATAATAATAACGAATAATTCCCCACACCGATCTCGGTGACGGTGGCCGGTTTCATTGAAACCAGGCCAGTTACGCAGGAGTAATTTTATAGTGCCCAAATGTGTACGCAGTAAAAGAGAGTTCTCTTCCTTGACTCTCATAATCCAACGAGACGGATAACCGACACGACTGACGGGAGATCAGGCGCAGGTCCGACTTTTTACATGCCCATCCGACGCATGGATCATCTTTCTTGTCAGACAATCAGGTGATCAGCCTGCATTGTCCTAACCAAACTTGGAAGCAACATTTTTTGTTGCTCCAATGAGGGAATCGAACCCACGACCTCCGAGTCGAGAGCCAATGCTCTAACCACTAGACCACAAAGGCTGACTTTATAAATACTTGAGCTTTGACAACAGTGCTTTTCTCAATACAAACATGCCATGTTCATATCAATGTTTGAAATGTTTCTTTCGAAACGGAATAAAAAATCACCCAGTATAGACTACTCTGCACTTAGCTAGTTTGGTTATCGGTACTTGATACTTAGTATAACGATAAACGAGGTGCAAGTATCTATATTTCGACTTTCTTTATTTTCTGCCAAAAGGACAAACCTACGAGAAAAATCTACAATAATTAATTCATGATTTTTTATTTTTTGAACAGAGCTTACTTATTTTTAAATTAAATTTTGGATTAAGTAATACCTTATTATATGTTATACAATATATGTATACTTATTACTAATAAGTATACCTACATATATTGTATAACATATAGAATGTGAATATTGTTTTAATTTGTGTATGTTGTGTTATTTTTATTTTTCATCAAATGGTGGTGACTCGTCAAAATTGCATATTTAAGTAGATACAATAATTTTTCAGATAAGAAACATCAAAATGTATATTTTCAGATACCTTATTATTACTTTTGATAAGATTTCCATAAAAATATTTTTACAATTATTATCATTAATGGACATTAATTTTAATATAGAGCATATATAGCATGTACTAAAATAAAATTAAATCTAAAATGTAAAACATTCTAGATTTAATTTTATTTTGAACGCCACACAGCAGGGATGCACAGAATTCAAAACATGCAGAATGAGTGTTCGATCACATTTATATGCAGCGCACTGTGTCCAAAACCATGGCAAAATACCGCCCCGCCCGCACTTTTTAATTTTTACTCTTTACACTTACAAAACAAATCGCGTTGTTAACAATTAGGTATTCAATAAAAATTAATTGAAAAAAAGTTGGGTAAAATATTCCGTTATTCTGTGGCAACATATTATGTGTGGATAACCATTCCAATTTGGAGTAGTTGTGACGGCCTCACTTTCAAGCGTGTTGACGGCTTCTGGATGGTTTCTGTATTCTGTGCAGGGATGTTATGGAGCTCCATAATCGTAACGGAAACTGTCGGATAACCGAAATAAAAATCTATCCATACGACGTATCCATAACCGTAACCGAACCTGGTACCTATAAAAGTTCAAGATAAATTCCTAATAAAGGTGGAGTCTAAAATCTAAACATTGTATTTTACTTTCAAAGTTCTTTAAGAATCGAATATCCTTATCCTAAACTTGCGGATAAATCGAAATAGACTCTGTAATCGTATCCGTGACCGGTATAATATTATTTTTATTCGTAACATACGGTTACGAATATACGAATGATATATGTGAGCTTAATATTATGACTTTTTGTCACTACTCAAAGTGAAGATGTTAACTATAATTTGTATGGAATCGAAACAACGCCCCTAGTGACAAACAATGGTAACTAATGCCATACAAATTATTCTAGTTATTCATGGCGAGTAGTGTGTGAAGTGAAAACTTGCTCACAGCACACACATCCGAAATTTTCTATTAAGTGCATATATCCATAACATCCCTACCATGTACACTTTAAAACCGTTAGACAAGTCAAACCTTAATCCGAAAACTGAATTTTGTTTATCGTAAAATTACCAAAATATTATATACCTAGTCGTTTACTCAAACTACTCGTTGCTAACCTGTTTCACAATCGACTAGTAAGTGATGAGTAAGTTACTAATAGCTTATTCTGAAGTTTTGTCGCTGCTTACTTTATACTGAGCGAAAGAGACAAAACTTCCGGATAATCTATTCGTCACTTATTAGGAGATTGTGAAACAGGCCCTTAGTGAAATATTTGAGGTCGTGAAAATAGTTACATTTTCCAGATTTTGTTTTGTATAACTTGCCTTATGAAGTTATAAAAAAAATTTGAACTTACAACATTTTGTGCACATTTGATTCTAATACAATAGTTTAGGTAGATGCCAATAATAACATTCAAGAACCTGCTAAGATACAACAATTTGGACGTGACAATTCTGGTTAGAGTTATATTATTATTTGTTAACATAGATTTCCAAAATCTATAGACTCAATCATACAAATTAGTTAACTTTATTTAGAACACATCTGTCCAAACAATGAAAAATGTTTAAGATAATTTAAATAAGATTTTATTTTGGGTGGAATCGCTTAGGTTTTATAATTATTTAATATATTTAAATATTAATTTCTAATTCAATTGAGATCAAAAAGTCGATAAAGTATTAGCTACTTATTGATTTTATATCGACGGATAAGTATTATTTTGGAAAACGACGATAGAGGATGGAAATTATTACCACTAGGTACTACTTGTAATATTTAAAATACATGCTTATTTTAATTATTAAAAAATATATTTTTCAATTTAGGACGTGTAATATCCACATTTTATTTGGCGGCTATTGGCTAATATCTACGGCTGTTGACGGTAAATATTAGGTAGTATTGAGCTAGACCAAAGATATTAGAAAACCAATAGGTATCTTTGAGCTAGATTGCTAGACCAACACCGATGGTAAATAAATTCCAAAAGAAAATAAATATTATACTTTTCTCTACTATCCTTTTTAGGGTTCCATGCCGAAAGCGTAAAAACGGGACCCTATTAATGGGACTTCGCTGTCTGTCTGTCTCTCCGTCCGACCGTCCCTCTGTCTGTCTGTCACCAGGCTGTATCTCCTGAACCGTGAAATTTAGAGAGTAGAAAATTTTACAGAAGGTGTACTTCTGTTGCTACTATAACAACAAATACTAAAAACAGAATAAAATAAATATTTAAGTGGGGCTCCCATACAACAAACGTGAATTTTTAGCAGTTTCGTACGAAAATTTCGTGCACGATTCCGACTCGCACTTGGCCGGTTTTTTATTTTCCGATTATAATAATAAGTTACATTTTTTTATTTGGACTGACGTTAAAATTTAACATTTTAGACACCTATACATTAATATTAAGGTAAATATCAAGTTAAAAAACATTCATAACAAACTTACATAAGCCCGGTGTCTTAGGTGAATTTGTTGATAGTTTATCTATTGAATAGCGTTTTTGAATGGATAACGCGTTTGCCAAAAAATCACCTCAGAAACCGAACATTAATTAGTATTTAAATTTTAACCACGGAGAATAGAAGTAAGGAGCACCATCTCTCTAGGGCAGAAAAGCTAAAAAGATTCCGACAAAAGTAACCAAATAATAGTTCCAAAACTGGCCATAATGGCGCTAGAGTTAGAAGAGGGTATGATATGAAGTTAGCATTATGAGATGGAGTGAAGTTATTTGAAAGTTACTAATGGTTAATTACCTACTCTAACAATTAATTTGTGGCTATTTTGTGGCGCTCTTTTTAAAATTCTTCCACATGCTACTATAGCGCCACCTTAATTTGCTTCCTTTACGGACACTTTAATACACGAGATGGTCCTCCTTACCTCTATTCTCCATGATTTTAACAAATTTTCCATTGATATAAAAAGAAACGACGTGGTTGCGTTTAAGGCTATATTGTCCGAAGGCCGACTGACTCGTCACTTCGATTTTCAACGCTATAATATTAGCGCAGAGAGAAATGTTTGGGACTCTAAATTTTCCCGGGCCTGCCAGATTCCGGATGATATAGATCCAGTCTAGGCCGTAGAGAATTCTGAGCATTGAATACAAAAGGCGCTAATACAAAAGAGTTGAAAATCGAACAATTGAGTGTCGAGTTAAATGTCTATGTCATATATGACAGCTAGACTCTCGAAACTTCCATTTTTAACTCTATTTTACTAGCGCAGAGTTCTATTTTCGGTGCTCTGAATTTTCCTCGGCGTTCCGGCATCCGGGGTTATATTCTCAGCCTAAGCCCTCGGGAATCGGGACGGAAGTTCGGTGGCTCGGGGCGGACCCGCTCCGCCTTACGCCTGCGTCCTTATACTACCACCCTCATCTTAATCAATGCAATTAAGTATAATATCTATGTTACTATTTGAATATTACATTGGTAAACAAAATATCTCATAGGCCTGCTCTTGATTTGAACGTAGTCCTTTTCGCCATATTATGATTATAACACCACTGACTTATAATGTTCTTAAGAAAAATGTATTGCACGGACATATTACATAACAATATAAAGTATTGTGAAAAGATGCGAACAATAATGAAAATGAAAACAAACCCAGTTTTGAATGTAATTAATGAAAACATGAATTATGTATTAGTGAAAGCAACAAATTCAATTCTTAATAAGTACCTACTTAGTAAGCTAAACTTTTACAAAGTAAAGGCTACGAAAACTATTTTTACACAATAACAAGAAAAAAAAATTAGAAAACATATTGTGTCCTTATCCACATACACAGCCTGACAAAATAACAACAATAAACATTTTGTTTGATTGTAAATAGTAAATAGTAAGTTTACCTTATTGACTCTACGTTTTACCAACTTTACCTTAGGGATCTTGATCTGTCTTGAAACTAATTGATCATTGATAATCATGATCACACACTTAGACAAAGCGTGAGTCGTGATCACGAATCCAAAAGCGGGAAATAAAAGATATTTTATTCTATTCCAAATTTTAAAAAACCCTAAATTAAAAAAAAAAGAACTAAATAATATTATGTATAATAATATTGTATATACAAACTCTTGTGAAACGGTCAATTCGATTGCAGTAACAATATTTTTTTTTACAAACAAGCTGACAGATCTCGACCGCCCTTACTCCTTCGGTCCTTCTTCACTGATTTTTCGACACTATATAGTAACTTATGTATAACAATAAGGTAAGTTATATATACATGTATACAAATCTAACGGCTACGGTCCGCCCCACCCCGGGGCCGCTAGGGGCCGGCCTCCCCCGAAGTCGACGGGGCATCGGTGGGGTCGTGCGCCATCTGGAAACGATAATTTACACATTTGTAAATATATACTTTAATTAATATTAATATTATAGATTAAACAAAATGTAGTTGAACTGCCGTAACTATGATGACTTTCGTCCCAGCCATTGGCTAGACGCACACGTGCAATATTATTGACAGAATAAATTTGTCAATACTAGTCAACACACAAAAAACGGCAATATGGCCCGCACACAAGGAATATTATTGTCAATACGAGCATTATTGCCAATAATATGGTGTGTGTGCGGTTAGCCTTACGAAGGCTGGGGCTATATTATCCGAAAACCGGCGGGCTCGGAAAAAAATAGAGCACTAGTAAAAGATCTTTCAGATCACCTGGAGCATGCGCGTGTAATGTAATGTTACATATCCGAATATTACTTAAGTGTGGGAGGATAACCGAGCATTACAATGCGCACCTTGTAATGATCCCGTTCGCTCGGCGCTCAAAAACATTATATTACACGCGAATGCTTGTCAGTCAGGGAGGTAGTATTGTAATGAAATGCTCAAAGTCGAATCTATAACGTAAAGGTGCTGCCTCACCTGGAATATTCGCGTGTAATGTAACGTTACATATCCGAACATTACATAGGTGGAGGAGGATTACCGAGCATTGTAATGCGCACCTTGTAATGATCCCGTCCGCTCGGCGCTCATAAACATAACATTACACGCGAATGCCCCAGGTGATGCTCCCTAATACAATAGAGTTAAAAATCGCATGCACAAGACGTCAATGTCAATTTCATAGATTTATTTTCAGTGCTCTGAATTTTCTCGGGCCCGCCGGATTCCTGATCATATTATAGTCCCAGCCTAAAACGCACACTTTTCGTCCAACACAACCAAGAAGCGTCTCCACAACCAAGTAAAATTATTCGACCAATAATTTAAATAATAAAAGTTAAATTGTTTCTTTATGACTGGAAGAATAGTTTCACTATCACATCAGCTAGCTAAAAATTTATTTTGCAAATACATCTCGTATTAATCAAACAGCGTATTTCACTATACTGGGTCGCACAAAACATAAGAGTGAAAACCGGTCCTGTAAAAATCTGACATTGACAAAGTATGAATCGGTGTCTGGCGTAGGTATTTCGAATTTCTCCGATCGGAAATTCTTGATAAGCGACGTCCAGGGGGCAATTTTTGTAAATATTATCGGTTAAATCTCGTTTGGATTTGGTAATCCAAACAAAGGCTGTCCCACTCGCGCCCGTACGAGTTGATGCATATACGATTTAGTCAGCGCGTTGACTGAACCGAGATTATATCGAAAAAGATAATAGAATTGGCTTCTGAATATTGGTCATTAATAATCTGAAAAAAAAAAACTTTTTTTACCAAATTAAAATAAAATGTAACGAAGGTGCCGATAAGTACGTTTACTTTAGATAATCTGTAAATGAACTTATCGCGGAGCAATATATTCTCTTGAAAAAGAAAAACCACCAAGATTGGTGTTAAGGTTTGTTTGGTTCCCTTGCAGGAATTAAAAGGCTTCTATAACAATCCACAAGCATAAAATCTCAAATATAAGATTATTTTATCTTTCGACAAGTTACACGATTATAAGTCCCATTGATATACACACATGAATGGTGTGTTAGTGCGAAGCGCGGTGCAAACGGGCGACGAGACGCAGAGAAAATTTCATACATTTTAAGTTGCTGTGACCGGGTACAGTGCAGTCTGCACTAACCAGTATAAGGTCGGTAACAACCTCCCGTTATAGGATCACAATTGGGATCGGACTTTTTTTTATTGCGTAAATGAATAATACCTACTCTTAAATATTAGTAATTTCTCATAATAAACTGTATATCAAAAGTCAATATTTTGAAAGGTACAGCGATTTGTATACAAAGTCTCGTAAAAATGCTCCATAAGGTGGGCCACGAGTGACGTCACTCGTGGTTTGCAGTGTATAAAGTTTACGGTCGCAGGAATATATTTGTAAATATCTGCGTTATTTGTGCGTTTAAGTTCATACTTACTATAAGAAAACTAATGATGAAGGTTTTGTTAGCTACTTTAACCAAGTAGTAATGCCTCAATATTTCTGAGTATATTAACGAAGCTAAATATTTTAGATGTAGTCCGATCCCCTACCGGGATACGTCCTACGTCGTCCTACGGGACGTCCGCTACCGTGTACATTGTGTACAGTGTACACGGTAGCGGTCGTCGGTCGTTCGTTTGCACCGAGACTAACGGCCGAATACTGTCACGCAAATATTAACGGTCGCTTTAACGTTTGAATAGTAGAGTAGTTTATAAACACAAAATGTGAATTATTTTGATGTTTCAGTTTGGCCTCAAATCGCATAACATAATTTTCACAGACTACTAAGAGATACTTGTACCTCCCATAGGTTACTAAATAGTTAGTACGTAACAAATTATTAATATTAACATAATGACGGATGTCACACAGAGTTGGAGGATATCAGGGGGGTAATTCTCGTAATTATTATAAAATTATATAACTTGTTCTATATAATAAAGAGGAAAAGTTTGTTTGTTTGTTTGCATTGAATAGGCTCCGAAACTACTGGATTGATTTTGATGAAATTTGGCACCGATATAGAGTAGACCACGGGGAAGGACATAGGCTACCTTTTATTGCGGCAAAATTTACGGTTTCTGCGAAAATTAACTTTTGCGCGCACGAAGTCGCGGGCAACATCTAGTAGTATATAATTATGTCTCGTTTAGATTTTCAGGCTGTTCCGCTCGTGCAAGCTCGATTTGACGCGTATGCGAATGATTCAGCGCGTTGACCGAATCGAAATTATATCGAAAATAGTTAAGAGAAAAGGCTTTGATCTTTTCCAGCGCATTTCTATCTGTGTAGCTCACAGTATATTGGTCACTCAGTAGTGGCACACAAGTGCAAAACTCTTTATATACGGAATTTAGTTGCGTCAAGCGACTATAGTATAGTGGGCGCCTCGTAAATTGGCCTGTGGATATTATTGATTTTTATTTTGATATAACTATGAAATACATTTTTTCAAGTTTTACCTATTTCCGAAAATATCGAATATAATTAATATTTTTAATAACTATCAATCCTACTACGTATATAATACTACTATTATAAATGTGAAAGTTTGTGAGGATGGATGGATGGATGTATGGATGGATGCATAGATGGATGTTTGTTACTCTTTTACGCAAAAACTATAGAACGGATTTTAATGAAATTTGATATGGTAGTAGTTTAAGCTTTGGATTAACTATGTGCTAATTTTTATCCCGAAAGAGTACATTGTTCCTTCTAGTAATTTACATGGGCGGAGTCGCGGGCAAAAGCTAGTTTAATATAGGATTGGCATATTTTGGTGATGGTATATTACGTAATACGGTGTATTTAAGAATAGGTATAAACTTTATTATATTCTAGCATCAATTCAAAAAAGCAAAGAAGTTAAAAAAATCATAAAATTATCTCTTAAAAACCACACAATTTCCAAAAACGTAAAATTTTGTGTATTTGCCATACATATTTTTTGTCAAATAATAAATTTATATATATTATTTCAATTTTAACCGAACACTTTTGTGATTTGTAGAATATTTAAAAAGATATTTAAAAATACCGCGCTAACACCGTCTTCTACATGAATACAGAAAATAATGATACGCAAAAAATAATCTTATTACAATGTGCATACGCGTAGTGTAAATCAATCTGTTTTTGAGCTTAGGCCTTGCCTTAATAATAATTTATTTGACGAACTTGAAAGGATTTTATCAAAAATCGTAATAATATTTACAATTTTTATCCCTTCTTAAAGCTTGCACTTCGAGCATCAATTAATAAAAATGTTATTGTACCTACTTGGTACTTACTACTTTATTTACATATGTGATACAGACAAATGACTTTTATTTGAAGTTATTTAAAAGTAAACACGTCTTTATAAAAAATGCTAGAGCTAAGAGTAACGAGCTCAAATGATAACGTACCTTCATATCTAAGTAGACCGATTATCCATTATTAAAATGTTATAAAACAGTAGTCAATGGGCCATTACACGACAGCAGCATACGGTCGAGTGTAAAAAATAAAAACCAATAATACAATATTACTCGTGCGAGCTGCAACATTGTTGCAAACTTGACTTCGGCGTGGGCCGGACTCCAAGTTAATGCAATGCTAATTTTATGAACCGTGTCTCCACTTTCAATATCTATAGATAAGACACATTAAATAACTTTATACGTTGCATAATACTAAATATAAAAAAAAAGAAAGTATCTATTAAGGTAATAGGAATTCAATTAATCAGTAAAAACGCTTTTTATATTGCTATACCGATCGAATCTTTGAAAAATGCTCATTAGCTTCTTCAAGAAATTTAGATGTTACCACCAAATACATATTACTAAGTAATCAATGCACTAAAAATAAACACTGTAATTTGTAAATGTATTTCGTAATATAAGAAATAACAATAAAATATTGTAAATTACAATTTGTACCTATTACCTACCTATTGCATTTCATTATAATTTCAAATACGTAATTTGTAAGATTGTAATAGTAAATTATGCATAAAATACTGTACCAGGTACCTTCTTATTTGAGTATTCATAGCTTCAGTTTGTAGATCAGCAATATTATAAACTAATATTAATCTTAGATAGTAAAATGTAAGCAAATAAAGTGTTCTATTTACCGAGCGAAATATTAAAACTGGTATTTTATACTCGATTTGTAAATTATAATAAATCCTTTATTTTAGTACCCTATCGATTATGAATAATAATATGGAATAAAATATAGAATAAACTGGTTATATACTCGGAAAATAAGGCAGTTATTGCTGAACCTTGTTACAATCAGAAAATTCAACAATTATTTCTAATACATAAAAAAATTTGGATTTATTTTATTAATAATATTCAAAAGAAGTGTCTTTGTTAATTTAAAAACTGTAATACAAGCGAAGTTACTGAATGTATCACAATGTTGTAATTTTTTATTACATAAAAACTATGTTAATTCAAGCTATCGTAATATATAAAAAATACTAATAGCGGTAAATACTAGAAACGATAATATCACCACGATATTGTTTCTAGTATTTATTTTTATTCTCAAATATTTTAACCCGAAGAACATAAAACAGCATATTTAGCTCGATCGAGTTTGGCCCTGTCTAAAAGCATTTGAGTTCTCTTAATTTCGGCAAAGTTGCGCCACAGGTTGGCAAGGCATTACGCGGGACATTCGATCCTGTCGGGATGTTTTTTCTGCTCTACTAATCTAAATATTAACGCCCAAATTTTATCTTGTCCCATAAGAAAATACAATTTGTACGGCTGATTAAAACGTAATAACAGATGTGGTATAAACTGTTCATATTCTTACTCATTCGTGTAGTACAGCTGTGAAGGTCAATGACTTCGCAGCCTTAAGTTCACATTGTTTTTATTTATAAATGGGGTACATGAATGATCCAAAACAAAAACCGGCCAAGTGCGAGAGTACACGTTTGTTGTATGAGAGCTCCACTTAAATATTAATTTTATTCTGTTTTTAGTATTTGTTGTTTTAGCAGCAACCGAAATATAATATTAGGTTGGGGAAAAAGTTTCTTCGCATTTTATATAAAAATTCAAAAGGTTTTTTTATAAAGTTTATTTACAAGTGACTAAAGTATATAGGTGCCATTTTGTTCGATAACTTTTTGCCATCTTGTTGGTAGGTACATGATCCCATTGCTATAAAATTTTTGGGGCTTCTGATGAAAAAACTGCGACAAGTGGTTTTGGCAGTCCTCTTGTGATGTCAACCTGACACTGCCTAAGGAATTCTGCAGCGACCGAAACAGGTGGAAATCTGAAGGTGCAAGGTCAGGACTATACGGCGGATGCATTAACACCTCCCAGCCAAACTCCCGTAATTTTTTCTGAGTGGCTAAAGATGTGTGAGGTCCAGCGTTATCATGTTGAAAAACCACACCCCTTCTGTTGATTAATTCCGGCCGCTTTCTCTCAACTTCTTGCTTTAATCTCATCAGTTGTTCGCAGTACAGTTCAGAATTGATGGTCCTGCCTGGCGGTAACAGCTCATAATGAATAATGCCCTTCCAATCCCACCACACACACAGCATCACCTTGTTGCGCGTTAACCCGGGTTTCGCCACAGTCTGTGAAGCCTGACCGGCCTTTGACCACGATCTTTTTCGCACGTTCTTGTCGTACGTGATCCACTTTTCATCACCAGTTATCAGCTTCTTCAAAAATGGTTCGGTTTCATTACGTCGTAATAAAGAATCACAAATGAGTACACGGTTCATTAGGTTTCTTTCAGTGAGCTCATGAGGCACCCAAATATCGAGCTTTTTTGTGTACCCAGCTTTTTTCAAATGCGCCAAAACCGTTTTGTGGTCAATCCCCAGTTCTTCAGCTACATCGTAACTACCAATATGCCGATCTTGGTCCACTTTTTCAAAAATGGCAACAGTTTTGTCCGTAACAGGGCGACCAGAGCGACGTGCATCTTTGATATCAAAATTTCCGGATTGAAAACGCTTAAACCAAATTTGCGATACTCTCACAGATACTGCATTAGGTCCATAAACATCACAAATTTTTTTCGCGGCTTGTGTTGCATTTTTACCTTTTTTGTAATAAAATTTTAAAATGTATCGAAATTCTTCATAAGAATCACTCATTTTAACAATAAGAAAAACAAATGAAAATCTCAAATTTACCTAATTTGAATTTGGAATTGTCTTCTGTAAAATTAAAACTTTTTAATGATACCAAAATCAGCCAGATACAATTGGTATAGCCCAAGATATTTTATGACAAGTTCATACATACTATAATGCGAAAAGACTTTTTCCCCAACCTATTATAAGGTTTGGTAAAATCAATTACGAATACTTCGGGCACATGATCCACTGCTTATGTAAAGACGTTTGAGTAGAAAAATAATTATCTTACTTAAACTAAAAAATCATCTCATGTATGGGTGACTCACCGCAAAACGCTAACTCGCCCATATAAAGAAAAAAATTTTTTTCGATTATGACAATTATTTTTCTGCTTAAATGTCTTTACATAAGCAGTAGATCATGTGCCCGAAGTATTCGTAATTGATTTTACCAAACCTTATATAATCTGTGAAAATATCAACTGTCTAGCTATCATGGTTATGGAGATACAGCCTGGTGACAGACAGACGGACGGGACCATCTGTCCCGACGGACAGGCGGACGGATAGTGGTATCTTAGTAAGAGGGTCCCGTTTTATTTGGGTAGTGGGTACGGAACCCTAGTAAGTCTGATAACGGTTCAATTTAGTTTTAAGACTTCCGTAAAACTACAACTTAAAAATCCACTATAACCGTCTGTATGTATCTCTGTCTGCATGCACTACACAAATTAGAATAAGTACAAGTAATATTATGTAATTACAAAAAATACAATTTTTCCAAATTTTACACTGAAAAAAAGTACATTTTAACTCTAGAAATATACAGAAAACACTTTATTTTTCTAGCAATTAACTTATTAATTCTCAATATTCATTGAAAGCAAATCCCCATTTTTACCCGACTAGGGCGAAGTCAGAAGAAATGGTAATGATTTTGGCAGTCTTTTTAAGTATATAATGTCTGTTTGTTCCACCGTAGAGCTTAAACTACTGGTCCGATTTTAATAAATAAGCATAGACGTATATTATAGACATGATAGAGAGGCATGTTGAGGCAAAAAGTGTCTCCAGTAAATTGGCCCCAATTTTTAAATTTTTGAGGCCATTTTGAAATTCGAACTATGGTGAAAACAAGATGGCTGACATTTGAGTTATAGTGAAAACCAAGATGGTGTAACTTTTTCTTGTATGAAATCTTTTTCTGCTAAATGTACGTGATAGCCTATCTTGAGTTGAAATATTTGTAAATAAGGTGTGAATAGATTCATAATAAAAGTCCGAGTAACATAGATTATATAATTTACATAGTCGGGTTATAGTGTCTTCTTAAAAAATGTAGTTTAGTTTCGATGACCGAATTGTCGCTAGGAAAACAGCTGGAGCATTAATCTAGCTAATTGTATAGCAACAGTGTTGCAAAGCTGCGACGTACAGGTGTATATAACCGTTCGATTAAATATAGCGAGCCGCTTGTTAAGGAATCGAGTTGGCAATCAATTACAAAGGTTAACTATAAAGAATATTTATAGTTTGTCACTGTTGTGTTTCAAATTCCTCACACAAAAACTAGTGGAGTATAAAGTTTTATATTTGATATTTTTGTACTTATCAATACTAATGTTATAAAGAGGTAAAGTTTGTGAGTTTGTAACGTTGTAGGTAATCTCTGGATCTACTGAACCGAAAATTATTTTACCATTAGAAGGCCACGTTATTTGTGAATGACATATACTATATATTATCACGATGGTGTAGACAGGGACCACCAGTGCTTACCCTTTAAGGGGTTTTGATTGGGTATTTCGAAAGGCTGGCTACTTTAAGTTAATTAAAAACCCTTATGATGGGGTTACACTTATGATTTGGTAATCCGTTGAACGGAAAACCCTTTCAAAGGGTTTCCCAATAAATAAGTCGAATAGTAGTTAAGCACAACGAAAAAGCCGTATGGATTGAATAATCTTATCTAAAAGGGTTTCCCCTTCATAAGCGCTAACCAAGTAACCTCTTCGAGCGACTTTAGATTGTAAATCTTTACGAATAGGGTCAATTATTGTATGCGTTAGCGTACGCTACCGGCTGGCGCATGCGCACTGCGTGAGCTGGGCTCAACTCGATCACTACTTGCACGCAACAATGTATCTTAAGATGTAGGACGAACGGCTATATTATGGTAGAACAGAAATTGCGCTCACGCACGCCTTCTTCTCCCCGTTAATTTGTTAACTGTTTTTACTTGCACTTTGCTTGCTTATTCACGTCTTATTTCGTTCTTGGTTAATATTTTCTAACCAAACGAAACTACGTTTGTATGGGATTTCGACGCTCCGTCTAAACGTAAAAACTCGTTAATACAACTATAAGGGTTAAACGTCTAAACGTTTAACCTTCCAAGCCGTTTAGCTAGGCCTTGATTATTAATCATGTTAACCGAAAGAGCATGGCATCGACTGAGCGAAGCGAGCGACAGCCATGCTAGCGACGAGAAGCGCGCGAGCCCTGAATAATGCGCGGGCAGAAAGGGGACGTTGGCAAACGAAACACCAACGTGTACAAACTAGATATGAGCGCCGCACCGGCGGCGCCGACGATTTTGCCGCGCCGCCGCCGCCGCGAAAATCTATCGGCGTGCCGAGTGACAGATTTCAGTTAGTGACTATGAGCATTCATATTACCCAAGTCATTTATTATACCCATATAGACCTTACTTCTTTCATGCTTTAAACGAGAAGAAGGTGTTTAACTTCCACGTTCATCGAAAGGGAAATGAGCATCAAATTCCCCAGTGGGATTCCCCAGAAAAAAACCCAGTGGGACGAATAATCGACACGACTGAAGAGAATGATCTCTCGACCTCTCATGCCCATCCGACGCATGGATCATCTTTCTTGTCAGACAATCAGGTGATTAGCCTTTTTTTCATGGGGAAATGCTTTATGCATCCCCGGCGGACTGCGGACGCCAGCCGGGGTATGTGGGTCTCACCCGGGTGCGAGGCGAGGAGCGCACCCGGATTTGCCACTAAAACCCCATGGTGCCTTCTTCCCCGCTGTAGTGCTAGACCGCCGGACCCACAAAAGCGATAACAGCAGCGGCCTACCAAGCGGCTTTTGCATGATATCGCAGAGCCTTCGCATGGCAGTTTGTTCTGCCAACACTTCGGGAGAGCAGTCCAGGCACTGGACGCTCTGCTACCGGGAGGACTCGTGCATTGGGCGACGGATTCCCCAATCCGTCACCCAAGTCCTTTAGGCCGGTAACTGGCGCTCATATATAGCGCGCCTGCGCCCTTTTCACCGCCTACGAACAGGGTCTGCGACTACATCCGCCTCTCTCTCCCGTTCTGTGGCCTCCTTTTGCGAAATCACGGTTTCGCAAAAGGTGGCCACCGCCTTAAAGGCCTCTCTGGAACGAACCATCCCTTCAAGGATGGCCGGGAGACTTAGCTATGCTCCAATTACGGCGCATAGCATTGCTCGCTGCTCGTCCCAGGCGAGGCAAGACTCGAGCGTATGCTGCGCCGTGTCGTCACTGTCCAGGCAGTGGTAGCACTGGGGCAACGGTTCTCTCTGGGCCGTGTAGTGCAGGTAATGGCCGAAACACCCGTGCCCAGACAGCATCTGCACCATCCGGTATGAGAGGGTGCCCTGTCTATGCGCTACCCACTCCCGTAAAACCGATCTGATTGCGGCCACTATTCTGTGGCCAGCAGTTGCAGACACCATTCTGTCTTGCGCGCTTGACGACACCATCGGGCTGTCAATTCGGGAGATACCCTTTCTCCGCGCTGTTTAAACTCCGACGTGCGGCGGTAGATCTCCGCTAGCACGCGAGCCTCCAGATTCCATGGAGGGGTTCCAGCGAGAGCAAGAGCTGCTTCGTTTGATACTGTGCGGTACCCGCTTATCATTCTCAGCGCCATGGCTCGTTGTGGTCGCCGCAGAAGTACTCTATTTGCAGCACTCAGGTCATCCGCCCTCACAGGCGCTCCATACGGGGCCATTGACTGTAGGACCCCCGTGTAGAGTCTCCGACAGCTGCAGGCCACTTGCGCAATATCATCTCAATATTGCTAAAATTCATTCATTCGCAGAATACCTTTAACTTATATATATAGTTCAACTTAGTACGGGATCAGATTGACGTGGTATATATACTATTTAATTATGTATATTTGTTTTGTATCTATTTTTACTTTTATGTGTTTTGAATAAATTGAAAATTGAAATTGAACCTTGCAATTCTGCTTAATGTTGCTAATTCACCACTTTTGGGATTTTTTGGGGAGATTTTGAAATTTGAGGTAATTTTAACCGACTTACAAATAAGGACGCGGTTATTCGTTCGGCTGTGTATATAGTATGTGTGTTTTTTTTTGTATGTTCAACGATTACTCCGCCGTCTGTGTGCCGATTTTCAAATTTTCTTTTGTTGTATAATTGAAATAATTATATATTTATATAATTTTCTTTTGATTTCAAAGTGGTGACCTGATGATGGGATCCACAAGAAATCGAGGGAACTCCTCGAAATTTATATACACATATTATAGTGATTTCGACGTTTTTTGAAGTAGTCCAAGCATAAGCATATGCTACCAAAAAGTAATATTTTGCTCCAAGGTATACCCTGGATCCAAAAGTACTGAACAGAATTCCTGACTAAGGAGTTATAAATACATATTTGGGGATTTCGGCGATTGAGGATTATTTATATTTAGGTAAGGTAATCAATGAAGTACAAAAATTTCGTGATACATTCTTATTCTTCGACTGGCAACTCGTTAGACGTCACGGCGAGTTTCGTTTGACGTATGGACTATGGAGATAGTTTGACGTTTCACCGTTCACGTTTGTTTATAAACAATGCGGCCCTCGAAACCAAATCGCTTTTATGGTCAATTTCACTAACTAAATGGTTATTTTTCACTAACACGGCTCACACTAACTAAAATGCAAAAGTTTTCAGAGAGTTCTAAATTTATTGTAAACATCGAGTGTCCTCACGAGTAACTTTTTATGAATTATTGCTATTTGACACTTAAGCAATTCTGCTTGTAAAGCTGTCAAATGCAAGCATTTCAGCCAATTTCAGCATATGAATTGTATCCAAATCATATTATGAATTGCAATTCAAGTGGCCATTTTACGATCGCTGTCATCTTTCATACAGTAATTTATAACAAGAATTGAAAATGAATTGCTAAAACGGCCTTTTTAGACCTGCTGGACTCCGGTCTTCCAAAGTTGGGCAGGAGGCGCCCGAGAACCGCAGCCGTTCTCTTCAACTTGGGCGCCAAATCCATTAAAACCAGACCAGCTACGCAGGAGTTATTTTATAGTGGCCAAGTGTGTACGCAGTAGAGCACTTTCTGTTCCTTTATTCCCGAAAACTAGTGGGACAGATAACCTAAACGACTGGCGAGAGATCAGATGCAGGGCCGAATTTTCACATGTCCAGCCGTCGCATGGATCATCTCTCTTGTCAGATATTCAGGTGATCAGCCTGCATTGTCCTAACCAAACTTGAAAACAACATTTTTTTCGTTGTTAATTTGCGGAAATCGATCCCACGACCTTCGAGTCGAGAGCCACGCTCTAAATATCACTAGGTTGTCAGCCTCCGTCGTCCAGGCTGACAACCTAGCGATACTAGTGGTGAGCAAATGCGCATCAGTAGTCGCTGGGTTAATGTAATCAGCACTGCAGAAAATCGTCGAAAATTGGTGCAAAAGGGTCAAACTAACAGTCAACGCTAATAAGACAGTCTTGATACCTTACACCAAAAAGAGGAAGTTGGAGGGACTAAAACTCCCAACACTCTTCGGGAGAACTACCACGTTTGCGAGCGAGGTCAAATATCTTGATAAGTATTACTTGGAATAAGTACATCGAAGACATTATGAAAAAAGCAAGATGTGCTCTGGGGTTCTACCCGTGACTTGTCAGCTATAATGAGGCCTTCGGTCGAAGGCAATGTTATGCATGGTTATACACAGCTATAGTGAGACCGATTGTCACATATTGCGAAGTGTGGTATGCCACACTATGCAGCCAAAAAAGTTGTACATGTCAACTGCATCAAAACATTAAATAGTGTATAGAGGCTGGCCTGTCTCAAATCACGGGTGCGCTCTCTTCGGCACCCACCGCTTTACATGAAGCCCTGATAAACCTGACCACTGCTTGTTCATATGGAGGCTAAGGTGGTTCTCAGGGCCATGATAGCAGGTAGAATGTAACAGGCCTAAAAGCATAGCTTTTAAAAGCTATACCTGCTTTTCAAAACTTCTGGGGAGGACGGGGAAGGATAGGTCCCAATTAATTTTCATCCTAGTAGCATCATTTGGTTCACAGACAGATCCAGGAAAGACAACCGGGTGGGCGCTAGACTATGGGGGAGGAACCACCTATAGGCAGATATGCTTGTTTTGGGTTATGCACCGTGTTTCAGGCTGAGATCTTAGCTATTATTGGTTGTTCACTAGAGAGAGCCTCGATAGTCAGTTATACAAAGGGCTTCAACGTCAGTTCCTGAAAAAAAGGGCGTTGATAAAACGAAAATAGAAAAAGATTACAGTGATTATACTCTCTGGAATCAACGCACAGTTAATTGTTGGATCTAATTTGGAATTCTATAATTGTCTTCTTCACCACTACAAAAAGTGCCATAAATTGTATTGCATTGTAATTGTATCTAAACCAATGTATTTACTACACTTTTTGACTACCAAGTACAAACTTCAAAAAAACCTTTTCAAGGTCACGCCGCCGACGCCGCAGCCGCCGACTCAAAAAGTCGGCGTGCCGCCGCCGAGCCGATCTTCCTCCCATCGGCGCTCATATCTAGTACAAACTAATTAAGTTGATATTCAGGGGGTAGGTACTTATTAAAAATCATACAATATTATACTTCATATATATGTATATACTTAATCGCCTACTTAACACCTATATTTTTCTTAATTATTTAGATTTTCTAATGTGATTAGGTTAGGTTATTTAAGTAGGTACATTAGAATTATTATCTATGGTTACATTGGCGAAATCTAATAACCTGATACATAAGAAGGTATATGTATGATCGCTTCACGGCTTACTGCAGGAAGCGAAATTATTTAAAGATGGCCCCGTCCCTCCTGCAAAAAATCTTGGATAATAATATGAAATACCAATCAAAAGTCAGAACCAAGAAATCGGACGTGTGTGGGGATAAAACCTCTTCAATAGCGGAAACCCAAACCAGGAAGCGCTTTCCCTTTCAAACCCCCGGTAAGCGCTTACGTTTTCGTTAGTGTTTCCCAATTCATAGGGTAAGCCTTATTTTGGGTTACCCAATCAATAGGGTTTCCCAAATGGTTATGGTTACCAAATGACCTGGGTTTCCTTTTTTAAGGGTTTTGAAATTAAACGGGTTTTCCGGTCCCTGGGTGTAGAATAAAAGAAAATTTCATCCCCACTTCACAAGAAAGCCACCCCTAAAATGTAAGTTCTATTATTATTTTATACCAAAATCTATACACAGTCTTTAAATATACCGAAATTCATCTAATTACGGAAGCTAGAAGCGCGGATACAGACAGACAGACAGACAAACAGACGGACAGAGCGAAACTTTATAGGGTTCCTCAAGTATTATGGGACCTTAAAAAACAAGCGAGCCTTACAGAAGTCGCATAAGACATTTGATACCTCATGTTAGTAATAAGCAATTTTAAAATTATATTCTGAAATAATGCTAAAGTTACATAATATGAAAATATTTCAAAAAAATACAATACCTACGTTAGTACGTTTTTCTAATATAATAAAAAATACGGAAACTTTTCCAAAAAGCAGTGACAGAAATCAAATTCAAATTTAAAGAAACATGAAAAATACTGAAATATTTTATTCGAATCTGACGGCCAACTCTACCACCGCGCGCTCATTCGTCAATTCAAATAGCGCCTCCGTGACTTCCTGTTACACACTTCCGTCCAATTTCACGAAATCACTCCCACAAAATGTAAAGCGATGGGAAAGATATTACAGATTAAAATATTAGCTTTCTGCACACCTTCCTGTATTTTATTTGACAAACTTCATGAGTATGAAGTTTGTCCGGTGGAGTCACCGGTCGCACGATTCTCGCAAAACTGTATTGTTTTTTTGCTTCACGTTTTAATATAATTATTATGTGTAAGCTCAAGGGTTAGGATATAAAGTATATTGAGTGATATGGGTTTACAAACACTCATTGAATAACCAATAATAATTTGCGGTGGCTGTAAAGAACCGACTGTTAAAACTTTTGCACTCAACGTCTCCGCACAAAGGAACGCATAAAATATAATAATGATTTTCTTTTTGCTGTGCGAGGATACCGAAGTATCGTAATGTGTGTTTTATTGATTTATGTGAGGATTTAAGTGCGTCTGTAATGTAACATCGACTTTATGAGACCAGTTCCCATTGTCACATTTTAATTTCTATCTGTCCGACAGTAAAGGTAAGAAAAGCGAACGAAATGGAATCAGTCACTGGCTTTATTTTCATTTTTCAGTCATTAGTCATCTGTGATTGGCCGCGAATATGGAATAACCTATGGCATAGGTCCCAGGCCTTCGGCGGAGTCGCGGTGCAGGCTCACGCGATCCCGTGGCCCGCCAAGGGTGGTATTGAGTGGAGTACCGCCGAGTTTTTAGTGAGTAAGTGCCAAGTGGCTACTTACCACTGAAAAGATGGTGAATGGGCTCATTCACCATATTTTCGGGCGCAGCACTCAGTCTCACATACTCACGGGTAGGACCCCCATCCCCCATGGGATGCTTAAACGCATTTTCTCGGCGAAAAAAAAGGTCCTAAGCCTTGTCAATTTTGTGTATGCACTACGCTTAAAATTAAAGGATTAAAATACAAAAGATTAAATATGTTTTATTGTGTTACTTGTTGTGTTGGAGATATTTCTTTTACAACTCAATAGGATTATTTTATTTATTTATTTAATTTTTGTTTGTTTAATTTTAATGTCATGTCTTTCATGTAACAATCTTCAATTCTCTCCATTGTTGAAATGTTTCCAACTTTCAATAACATTATTGTTACCACAATAGCGACTGTCCTAGTAACATTAGACGATGTTTCTGAAATATTTCGTATGTTATGTTTAATAATATTCATGTAATGCTGTACGTTATTTACAGTTGCTGTTCAAATATTGTAAAGATGTCTAATCCGAAGAACGCAATAGCTAATAAAACATACTTCATATCATACTTTAAAGCGATAAACTGATTATTACATAATATGTAGGTACCTAATTTAAATGAAAATTTTGATTTCAACGAAGTTTTAAGTAGGTAAAGTGATGTAGTAGAATGAACTACAAATAAGTATATTGTCCGAAATCCGTTAGGCCGGGGAAAATTCAGAGCATCAAAAATGTGAGAAGAACGTGAGTGTTGACTGTCGAGTTGTCATATTTGATAGTGACATTTGACTTAAAACTCGTGTGTTCGATTTTCAACTCTATTGTATTACCGCAGAGTTCTATTTTCAATGCTCTGAATTATCTACGGCTTTTAGTATTCCGGATCATATAGTCCCAGCTCTAGGTAGGATGCAGACGACCACGCCAGCTTACTGCGGGTTGGTAAAGTTCAAGCGCCTATGAATATTGTTACTTAGTATTGTTAGCCTTCTTATTTACGAACGTTTCCTCAGAAAGTTGTGCACGCATTTTGGACGCATGGAAATGCGTCTTGAATTCTTGTGTCTGTCTGATTGTATAGGCTACCAATATAATCATACCAGAACCACAATATGATCACGAGTGTAAACCATAGCGAACTACCACAAGGGCAGAGGTTACTTTAAAGATAGCGGAACACCAATCAAGTACCTTTTACTGCGTATTCTGTGTATCCCTATAATATAAAATCATTACAAATTTTATCTTTATTGACATAATATGTAGTATATATTATCGGGATCCGCGAGGGGTCAAATCAACAAAATTTAACGCGGCGAAAAGAGCAAAACTAGTATACCTATGTTTCCGTCTACACTCTACAAGGAATTTATAAGTAAACAAAACATCAATAAGACAGAACTTCGCTAATGTGGAATGACATTCTAGGTGTCTTTGCAATTAGAGCTACACACAACATAACTAATGATGATTAGAACGTGTCATAAAAGTAATTATTTTATATATTTTTTTTAATTCATAGGTTCTATTTCACTTATTTCTCTTTATATAATTTTTAGTAAAAAAATAACGAAAAATACAGCTACGCCGGCGCCGTGCGCATAGCAGTGCATAGTTTATACTAAGTTATAGTTATGTAGTATAACTTAATTGTTATTACTAAATAGTAATCTGTGGTGGTTAAAGGGCATCACAAACGACGAAGATACATTAAGTTTTATGTTTAGATAAAATGTCGCTAACTATACAATTTGTATGAACTGTCACAGACTCTCATCTGAAATACTCGTATTATATCCAAGAATCTTAAGATAAAATATTATAATATCTTCATTCTTCGCCGTCTATGACGACCTTTAACTTTGGAAAAGATAATAAAGCGCAGCAAGTCTTCTCCATGTGTCATTAATGTACACTAGTACCACTCTTGTGCAAATGGTTAGTCTCATGAAGCCGGTTTCCATGACCGAAGTCAGTCAGGCTATAATTATCATCTTTTACGGGTCACGACGTAGACGCCAGTATCAAAATTAGTTAAGCGAAAACCCGCTTAATTATAAACTATATTATTATGCCGTATAAAAATGACTGCCGAAGTTTTACGGCTCGCTTAGGTTAAGCCGATCGTAAAAGAAACTTATTCAAGAAAGTGCCAATCAGTATACTGTTGGTCGTAAAAACCGTGAAATAAACTACTTTAATTTAGTGTCGGTTAGTGTAAATTATTAGATTTTGCATGACTAAGAGTGGAATAACTGAAATTGGTTTGGTATACAGCCTATACACTCAGGAAGGGACGAACCAACCAATATTTATTGTCTCAGAAGATGGCATCCAGTTAGATATTTTGTCATTAATTAATAATAATAATATAGGCCCTTAGCACAACCCAATAAGTGTCAGCTTATTTGCATGTTGTCTCTGTCGCTCGATATAAAGCAGCGGCAAAACTTTCGAATAAGCTATCCGACACTTATTAGAAGATCGTGAAACAGGCCCTAAGGGGTCAATTCACACCGAAACGGCAGCGGAGCTGCCAACAGCATAGCTGTCTTCTAGGTAGAAATACTATCCCACCAAAAACATTTTCATGTAAAGTGATGCCAAGACGATACCATATGACTCGCACTGTCAAAAAGCCATCAGATCTCAAATAAAACCAAGATTTGACTCTACATGCCTTAACTTTACAAGCCTTACTTCACAAACTCTGCACCTTAGTCAAGTTATGTGGCTTGGCCCCAGATATCTACTATCATTTGAGGAAAATAAGTCATGAAAATTTGGAGCCTGAGACAAACCAATATACAGACAGTGATTTCGGGTTTCATTTCTTAGAACAAGTGTACAGAACTGATTTCTTAATGACCCTTGGCAATCATCGTTATATTATATTATCGCAATGACCAGACGATGTATGAAAAGTCAAAAGCCATTAAGAACTTGATCGTACTGTAAGCTATTTTGACTAACTCAATTGTAACCTAAATCATTCCTATACACAAACGGGTAAAATTCAGTTATAATAATATAAGTTATGTAAATGCAGATACTTGATAGTTTAATCTTAAACGATAGATGGGTAGTATGGAAATGATGGCGAATATTAAACTAGATCATAAACGCTATACCCACTTACTTTTATTACTCCGTACCTCGTATAGTTCGTGTTCCTCTAAAATTCAACTATAACACCTCAACGTACCATTTTAATAGGTTGGAACTTGCAAGTTATAACGAGATCGTATGAAAATAATATCATGTATGGGTCCCAAGACTTACGACCTAGCCCCTACAGTATATATCCTGTATCAAAAGTGAGTTTTAGCCCTGGCCTAACGCAACGAGTGTCTGTCTGTGTGTATGTCCCTGGCATCGTAGCTCCTAAACAAATGGTCCGATCTTAATGCGATTTTTGTCTGAATTCTGGCAGCGTGCTCACTGCTTCACAATGTTTTTTCTCAAATTAAAACAATCGTATCTCTAGCATTACAAGTCAATGGAAAGATCTATATATCAAAATCGGATATGATTTAAGCTCTTTGGAGTTTGGACTAATACAGCTACAAGCCTAGTAAGTACTTTTTACCTAGGTATGTACGAATTGTATGTACTGGACAAGTACCTAATTCATCATCAGTCAGCAGTCAGTACAAACCAGTGACGTCCTGACTCTAGAAAATGGGTAAGGCTGAAGACGTGCTGGACTCGACCACGCGAGTCTACTGCGGTCTACATAAGTAATTGTAATTAAAATATATAAAAACAACCCAGTCGGGTAAAAATATACAATCAATAACCTAACTAAGAGCATATTATTAGGACATAATTATCTAGGGAGTGTTCCGTAACTCTCAACTTAACGACCAACAGCTATTTTTTTTAAATTTCAAGTTTCTACCTCTTATAATTTAGGAGTGCCAGAGGGAACCAACCAACTTGAGAATCACTTTATACTTCGGAGACCGATCACTCAAAAATGGTTTACTTTATAGAAAAGCCATGTATCTATTAAACCTTACCTTTATTTAAAAGGACCTAGGTATTATCCCATACCATGGGATGTGATATAAAAAAATCATCCCCACTTCACATGTAGGTATAGTGAGCCAATCCTTAAATATAAATTATGGTTATCTTATGATACCGAAAACGATAACCATACCAAATTTCATCAACTTAAATCTGACGAGACGAGACTAAAATCCAAGACGAGCTAAGCGATGCGCAAGGGCACCTACCAGACCACCTTTTCTCGAATCGTTTCGTCGATTTTTTGAACCCTCATAACTTGAGTTTGAACTATATCAGTAAACGAAATTTTCAGGATATATTCCCAGTAGTAGACTTACTAAACGTGTAAAGTTTTGATTGCATGGCATTGTAGAGTAAAGGTGTGTAGAGTTTGGTAGAGTTAGAATCTTGGTTTTACATGAGATCTGATAGCTTTTTAACAGTGCAAATTATATGGTTCTCGTCTTGGCATCACTTTACATTAAAATTGGTGGGATTCATTTTTACAGAAGCTAAGTAAATGGGCGGACAGTTAGAAAGACTGACAGACGGGTAGAGCGAAACTATAAGTACTACGGAACCATATAATTGAAAATGTAATAAATGACAAGTTATACCAATTTACGATGAAGTCGGGGCTAGAGCGGAGTGGGTTTTACGACCGTCGACTTGAGACCTAAAAGTTAAAACCTAAAAAGGTTTTATATTTGTATTTCCAAAAACCAATTAAAAGTCCTGAATAAGTTATGAATAACCTTTTAATGCTGTAGCAGATGTTCTATATTTATTACAAAATAAAAGAAAAGAAACCTTGTAAGTAGATACCTACCTACGTACTACTAGCTAACCAATCACCTATCTGCTATCAATATCAAAAAAATCAAAATCAAAAAAGTTTTATTTCCATATTGGTTACGAAGTGACGCTTAAAGAATTGTCCCTACTTGATGCCTACCACCGGTTCGGGAACTAACCCGGCGAGAAGAACCGGCGTAAGAAACTCGCACGGGGCCATCTTTTAGCAAAAAGATGGAAAATAGTTCTTTTAAAAAAAATTAAGATGTTTACAATGTAAAAACTTAATTCTATATTATAATATTGACAAAAGTCAGATTCATTTTTTACACATATTTTATTACATAGAAGCAGCCTTGCAGGTGGCCATCCTATTCCCAAGGTGTGCGATCGTCAATAAAATCCTTGACCTTATAATAGGCTTTTGCACACAAACGTTCTTTAACTACTTTTTTAAATTTATTAATGGAAAGATTTTGAACGTTTTCTGGGATTCTATTGTACAGGCGTATACATTGACCTTTAAATGATTTGCTTACTTTACTTAGTCTGATCACCGGTATATCTAGCTTGTGCTTATTGTGCTTGTGCTATCAGATGGAATTCAAAAATTGTTGTAGTAATCTCGTGGGAGAAGACCGTACTAATTTGAATTATTATCACAAATATATAGTAAGCTGTAGTATTTATAGGATTTTTTTTATTAAATCTTAATCCTTAATCAAACATTCTTTACAGTAACAAATTCTACTCGTGTATGTAAGACCAGTGATTAGACGTATAAAAAAATTAAATTAAAACAGACAGGCCTGAAATAAATAGAAAAAAGAAAACCTCACAACAATGTTTTATTTTTGCGGTTTCCAGGAGATCAAAAGACTTTTTACTATCTGCTAGAATAAACAATTTTACGACAATTTGCTATTTATCAGAATACATTAAATAAATACAAACATTCAGCTTAAACTATTTATTGGAAGATAAGTATTAGGGGCCCCATACATGGTCCGGTCTACCTTCAGTTCGGCCTGAACGGATGCAAAATCGTATCGTGTGTGTGCAATTTCGAGATCGCATCAGGCGGCCGTACGGACTGAAGCGATTCGTTCCAGTGTTGCCAGCTCTTTTTTTGTGAAACTACTAAACTCGTATCGATTTCTACTAAAACTACTAAAAAACTACTAAAGAGGCTACTTAACTTAGGAATTCCTGACGCCCCCCAAAAACCACTGCATTTTAGGTTCTATTATATTAAATTTTTTTCATTAATTGAATTTGATTATAAATTTTACCATTAAATTAAAATATACTAGGAAATATTACGTATTTAGTAGCTATTTTGCATATCATTACTGTCTGGCTCTTTCCTACTTAAACACTACTAATAACTAAATTTCTACCAAGGAGGGAATAAAATACTCAATTTAGTAAAATTTTGTAAAATAACTAAGTTGGCAACATTAATTCTGGCCTGACCGATCGGCCTGAACGCGCGGCCTGTCCTGACCGTGTGTGGACAAATCGCTTCAGTTCTTGCCCGACCCGCTGCCGTGCGGGCGTGTATCTTGTACAAGCGTTGTATGAGTTTTCGCGGTGTTTAAATACAAAATTGATAAACACGACCGTAGCGCGCGGCAAACCAGAATGGACTGATGCGACTGTTCCGTGTGTGGGCACGAATCAGATCAGGCCGAACTGACGTAAATTGGATTGGATGCGATTTTTTCCGTGTGTGTGCTCGAATCCGTTCAGGCCGAACTGACGTTAGTTCCAGCTGAAACGATCGGCCTCTCGTCTGTGGGGGCCTTTAAACTATATGTTTATATTCTCGCCGGTTGAACTATAAAATAAGTTTAATGTATACTCCACTTATTTTTATATTGTTAAAGCTAAAACTCAAAGTACGAGCGAGAAACACGTTTTATTTCAGCTCTAAGTGACCAGCCGACCGTGCCTGCGATAAACCACGTCTTCAGACCGTTTAAAAGACCATTTTCTACTTTTATGGATCAATAGGATTTGTTCCTTCAGTAGTCTTTGGTACTTTGGAGAATCGTTTTAGTTAAACTTTAAATAATATTGACTAGGTTTATAGTTAATTTATTTGATTTTGAGCACTCACAAAACGGTGATCACCGATTTGTAAGCGCTCGATTGAAGGCAACATATTCGAACAAACCGCTCATCATTTCTATGGGAGTGTGATCTCTGGCGAGATGAAAGAACTGCAATGCTAAACAGCTAACTTGGTAAATCTCGAGTCGCGTATTACGGTGATCTCGTGGACAGCGCTGGTAATTTTCGTGCTTTCAAGCATTTTTGCCATAATAATTATTAGAAACAATCCAACACAATAAATATATCTATATATAAAAGGCAAAGCTTTTTGATTGACTGATGTATTAACGCACAGGCACACCCTTAATGCTATAAATTTGAAATTTTGCACACGTATTCCTCATACGTTGCAGGCATTCATTAAGCAAGGATTTTTTAAAGTCAACCCCCAAGGGGGTAAAATAGGGTATGAAAGTTTAAAAATTAATTTCACACGGGCGAAGCCAAAGACAATTAATGCTAGTTCCGAATAAAAGACATTTAAAACTTATCTTTCGCTTAGTATGACAATAATCTTTATTCTCGTGATGCTTCCCCTTTAGTTCTTTGACTTTTTGGTCATTGCAACTTTGCGCTGTTTGCTTGGGGAGAGAAGTTGGAATTTTACCTACTCCTTCAAACTTTCTTCTGGTTAATTTTGTCCCAAAACAGATTTAGCATATCCCTCAGGCACCCCTGAGATCATAACAAAATTTTGTGTTTGGTTGCGGCTGTCGATCGTAGCTCGCGGGAGTTGCAGTGGTGGGAATGTGTGGTGGGCCAATGCTCGTTTAAAAAAATCCCATTTGATAAAAATTACAGTTTTCTAATGCTACAACTTAATCCCATTCATCTTAAAACAATTCTACTCCTTTTTTAGCCCGCGGTCGCACTAATTTAACAAAATATAGTACACCTGTAAATCTTGATCTAGAATATCAGTAAATGTAAATTCGTTAGCACATATACTCAATCTCGTTACTAATATATAAATAGTTCTGAGCTTGATGCGAGACAAAGAAATCTATTTTGGATCGTTTTCATAAATGTATTTTATGTGTTGTTAATGGCTTCTTACGATAGAAATAAATACTAAGGCGTGTTTAGGTGACTCAATATTTATAAGCTATGCGACATTTATCTAGGAAAATAACATTATCCAGATGTAGGTGATTAATTAAAATGACCCATTACGTGTAAATAGAACAAGTGTCAAATAAGATCCGAATTATGTAAAGTTTGATGAGGGCAAGATATATGCATCTCTTGTCCCTATCAGACTTTATTTTAGGTTTTGGACTAAAATAAAGTTAGTTTAGTTTCACCTATATTATAAAATTAATTAATATTATGTTTATAGCAGTTTTTCCGCTAAATAATACCCACAACCTGCAAGCAAATGTGTGAGTGCACGCATAAGCATGCGTAACGCACCTCCCTCCTCCCACACTGCTTATGCGTGCACTCAGATGCAAGAACGTGCAAACACCACCACCACACAAGCAACAATGTCGGCAAGATCGTGCAAAGCCCCACACCACGGAGCCCCGAACCCGGAGCATCCTCAGGAAGTGGACCTGCGAACAAAGTTCGTTAGTCACGTTGACTAAGGGGCCCCATACATGGTCCGGTCTACCTTCAGTTCAGCCTGAACGGATGCAAAATCGTATCGTGTGTGTGCAATTTCGAGATCGCATCAGGCGGCCGTACGGACTGAAGCGATTCGTTCCAGTGTTGCCAGCTCTTTTTTTCTCGTCTGTGGGGGCCTTAACGAACTTTGTTCGCAGGTTCACTTCCTGAGGATGCTCCGGGTTCGGGGCGAAACGCGCGTCGAGTTTTGCAACCTGCATGGTGGTGTGGGGCTTTGCACGATCTTGCCGACATTGTTGCTTGTGTGGTGGTGGTGTTTGCACGTTCTTGCATCTGAGTGCACGCATAAGCAGTGTGGGAGGAGGGAGGTGCGTTACGCATGCTTATGCGTGCACTCACACATTTGCTTGCAGGTTGTGGGTATTATTTAGCGGAAAAACTGCTATAAACATAATATTAATTAATTTTATGCTATGGATTTCCGCAAAGTAACGCCTGATTCTATTAACTATTCACCTATATTTTTTAAACATTATTTTTCTCTGAGGGCAAAACACTTTTTGTGTAAAACTGGGCATCTTTAGCCACAGACCATCTTTAATCCTAAATTCCTGATATTATTGGCAATACAATGGGACTGAAAATTATTTCGATGTACATTAGGGAAGGTACAAATACTGTCTACGTGACCCGTTTAGGGGAAGGGGGGGGGGGATTCAAAATACTACGCTCAGTCACTGGAGCAGGGGCTTAAATTTTTGTTACGTAGTCGATTTCGCCGAAAGAAATGTTGCTCTTTTTTTTAATATGGTCACCAAGGGGAGGGAGGGGTCAAAAAATCTTAAAAAATAGGTCACGTAGTATGGGTACATTCCATTATACATACATTATGATTTGCATAGCTAAACCATACATACCTAAGCTACGTGTAGATAATACGGGCCACAAGTTGCTTTATAGTGCCTTAGCTGCGTAATTTGATCAGAGGTTGCCAATCGCAGTTGAAATGTCTACTAATAACATATTATTATTTTCTATCTGTAACCATTTACATCGATAAATTATTATTACTACACTCGGACTCGTTCTCTTTTTCTTAGTAGGCTAGCAGCATCGCCTCGTTGTATGGCCAAACTTATACGTTGGTCGAGGTAAGGTCGAGCCTTAGGTTTTGTCGACCAGTTTTTTGGCCAAAACTTTAAAAAGGAGCTTGGCACGGGCCCCACGGACCCATAGTTTTGACGCTAAAAGGCAGAAAAATGTAACTATCACCGGTGGATTCATATTTCCGCCTTTTGCATATTCAGCTGCCGCCCCCGCTACCGTTGACAGTGGCAAGAGACAAGAGTCCTGTGAATGACGTTATTTGTGGAGGTATGGCGGGACTGGACTTCAATAAAAAGTTATTAAATTATAAATTATTCTACCGATCGTAAAAAAATTATATTCTACTAGATGTTGCTCGCGACTTCTTACGCGCAATAGCTAATTTTGCAGAAACGGTACATTTTCCGCAATAAAAAGTAGCCTATGTCCTTCCCCGTGGTCAACTCTTCATCTATGCCAAATTTCATCAAAATCGGTCCAGTAGTTTCAGAGCCTATTCGATGCAAACAAACAAATAAACAAACAAAATACAATTTTTTCCTCTTTATTATTAGTATAGATAGAATTTATGTTAAAATTTTCATCCACGTAAAAACTTAGACCTTGCTTCTATAATCGTTGATAGCTATACCATACTGTTTTTCGCATGGTACAAAAAAGTTATAAATTATGTTAAAGCACCCAAGTACATTATCATAAAAGTCTCACATATCAATTGATATGTGAGACTTTTGTTATTATAATTAAATATGACATACATATATCGAGATTAATTTTAATTCGCTGAAATTGAATTTACGCCAAAAATTATTATAATATGCCTTAACCTTTAAACGTGCACACTCGGTTTTATCACCTTTCCGAAGTGACAAACGGTCTCTTTGTTCGTAAGGCGGGGTGCACACGGACGCAGTGTTTACGTTACGATCACGCACGCGTGACCACCGACGCGTTTTATTTCCAAAACAATCGAGAACTCTCTAGCCTCCACCGGAATAAGCCCGCGTCTTATTTAGGTGAGGTCCGAAGTTTCAAACCTAATATGAATCAAGAATAAAAAAATGATACATAAAAAAAAATTACATACAACAATAGTTTTAAGAAACATATTACTTAGGTCTCTGAAGCTTTCAACGCAGTATAAATAAATGCCTTAGCCTTTATCGCATTCGTTCCCATAGCATAACAATATTAGCAAGTCAATTTTGTGCATTAAGGCGAGGTCCAAGCCTACTTTGTCATTTCCCGTCACCTAGTCTACCTAGCCAGAGTTCACTTACGAAGTGGAAAAAAATATGGGATTAAGTACACAATCCTTGATATGTTCTGAACCGTACACATTTTGAAAAAAAGATATAATTCCTGAGTTACAAAATCATTGAGTCACCTCTTAAAAATCACGCAATCTACTAAAACGTAAAATGTTGTGCAGCACCATACATATTTAAAAAAAAATACTTAATTTAAATATTTTATTTCAATTTAAACCGAACACTTTTGTGATTTGTACAATATTTCAAGAGATATTTAAAAAATAACTTGCAAACACCGTCTTTTACATGAATATAGAAAATAATGCTACGCAAAAAAGAATCTTATTACAATGTCCATAAGAGAAGTAAAAATCATTTTATTTTTGAGCTTTGTCCTGTCCTTAACTGCTTTTTTTTTTCATATCCCCGGTAAAATTATATTAAATGTTTTTAACCTCTTCACTATGTGGATGCACATGTGAAGAGGTTCGGAAAGATTCAGATTACTTATATTGTTTCTAAAGCAATATACCAAGTACCTATCAATGTAGATTAAAGATAATAATAAGCAGTTGTAATGTTTTCACTTTCAGTCGGTAAATAAATTCGCAAATCGCAAATGTAAATACGTCTTTATATTTGCCTGAAATCGTTCGCTGTGATTTAAATTCATGTTTGCTAGTCCACATCCGCTGAGCGACTGAAGGCGATATAGAAAATTTATGGGAATTTCAATGTAACCCACATTTCATACATATTACATACAATATCATTCACCGCTCTGTAAATTAATCCTAAATCAAATTATTCATTCATATTTTGCGAGTTCGATTTATTTATATTCCGATTCGATTTCGATATTTCGATTTATATATATTCGATTTAATTTATTTATTTATATTTCCGAAAATAATAATAATAATATCTATGGACGCTTCACACCACGTCAATCTGATCCCGTGGTAAGTTCTCGAAGAACTTGTGTTACGGGTACCAGACAACGGAAATATACTTAATTCTTTTATACTACACACATATTTAAGATTTTTACTATATTGTTACGTATTGGAGTTCGAAGGATTTGGAGAGAAAGACCTGCTGACTCTTTTGAAGACTTTGTTCACTAGCACTTAGTCCAACATTAAGCACTAGGTCCACACATTAAACACTAAGTCCAAACACTAAGCACTAACAGTGTCCTTAATCGTAGCCAAGTCGCGGGTTTCACTCACGGTATCATTACATCACTAGTATTCACATCGATATCGCCTCTTTCGCTGTTCAACTCGAACTCCCGATCACTAGTTTTCGCTGGTATCGCCTGTTTCGCCTCGTTGGAAGCTCAAAGTGAACTCAAATCGTTCCCAACCCTAAGGCGTATTTATACCGGATGACACGAGTCCCAGACCGTTCCAGAAACGTTCGCGACTCGCGTGAACTGGTTGGATTGTTCCAGAGGATTCGCACAGTAGCGCCATGTAGTACTGAGTAGGGTAGCCACGCTGTCCCTGTTCACACCAAGTAGTTTCATTGGTTGACGCTAGATGGCGCTTTTGTGTGTTCGTAACACTACTCCCCTCTTAGAGATGCTCGTCCCGAGCATCGCTGCCACTGCCATGGTACCGCACTAGACGATCTATGTGTACCACTTTGAATGACCCTCTTGACACCCAGATGACCTTCTGATACGCCATCATGTATTTCACGGAGAACATCTGGCACTCTCGTTCTTGGGACAATTATCTGAAGACGGAACTCTCTGCCGTTATTTCCGGTAGGGTATTCCGTTTTGAAGTATCAGACTGTCCCATTGCGCCTAGTACGCCTTAGTGATAGCGCCAGTGGTTGCAACCTCACTCCAGATTAGTTTTACGTCACCCCGTTTCTTGCACGTGACGATGTGTGGAAGGTCTTCATCTCTTTCTCGAGCCTCCCTCATAGCATCATCCTCCCTGAGACCCAAAGGACTTGAGCAGGCGGGGCCCGGTGGGCGGGGCCAGTGGGCGGAGCTTGGTCCCCAGTGGGTGTGGCCTCCGCCAGGGGCCGCTCCTCTCCGCCAGGGGTCGCTCCTCTCCGCCAGGGGTCGCTCCTCTCCGCCAGGGGTCGCTCCTCTCCGCCAGGGGCCGCTCCTCTCCGCCAGGGGTCGCTCCTCTCCGCCAGGAGTCGCTCCTCTCCGCAAGGGGTCGATCCTCTCCGCCAGGGGCCGCTCCTCTCCGCCAGGGGCCGCTCCTCTCCGCCAGGGGCCGCTCCTCTCCACCAGGGGCCGCTTCTCCGCCAGGGGTCGCTCCTCCGCCAGGGGCCGCTCCTCCGCCAGGGGCCGCTCCTCCACCAGGGGCCGCTCCTCCACCAGGGGCCGCTCTTTCGCCAGGGGCCGCTTCTCCACCAGGGGTCGCTCCTCCACCAGGGCTGCTCCTCCCGCCGCACTCCTTGAAATCTTCATAAAGAACCTGCTGACTCTTTTGAAGACTTTGTTCACTAGCACTTAGTCCAACATTAAGCACTAGGTCCACACAGAAAACACTAACTCCAAACACTAAGCACTAACAGTGTCCTTAATCGTAGCCAAGTCGCGGGTTTCACTCACGGTATCATTACATCACTAGTATTCACATCAATATCGCCTCTTTCGCTGTTCAACTCGAACTCCCGATCACTAGTTTTCGCTGGTATCGCCTGTTTCGCCTCGTTGGAAGCTCAAAGTGAACTCAACTCGTTCCCAACCCTAAGGCGTATTTATACCGGGTGACACGAGTCCCAGACCGTTCCAGAAACGTTCGCGACTCGCGTGAACTGGTTGGATTGTTCCAGAGGATTCGCACAGTAGCGCCATCTAGTACTGAGTAGGGGCCCCCACGCTGTCCCTGTTCACACCAAGTAGTTTCATTGGTTGACGCTAGATGGCGCTTTTGTGTGTTCGTAACAATATTATACACATATTTAATACACATCCATGACCCAGGAACACAGAAAAACTTTTTGTTCCCTCGGCGGGATTTGAACCCGCGACCTCCGGCTTGAGCACCAACACGCTCAACCCACTGAGCCACAGAGGTCGTCAGAAAATAGCTAGTTAAGTTTAATTTGGAAATACATTTTTTCATTTTCATTTTCATTGGGTATCGACAAAATTTTGTTGAAATAGAAAATGAAGTACAAAAACTGATCACGTGGTAGCAACTAGCAACTTGCAATGTGCAATGATAGAGTAGAAGTATTGGCACAGATTACTAAATATTTACTGCGTAAATTGGTATTAGGTTGAGTAAGTACGTAATCCTTAGAGAATAGAGTTATTTGAAATTAGTAATTAAAAATAGAGATTATGAAAAATTAAAATTTTGGGTAAGATATATCTTCTCCAAATAATTTTATTAAAAATTAAAACAAACTGCGTTATAACTGTTATAAGTCAGAATAAAAAATACGATTACCAACGATTCGAAACGCAAAGGCGGCGAGAATGCCCGCCGAAATAAACTCGCGCGGGCGCAACCTTTCAGCAAAAATATGCCCAAAAGTTTTCATAAAACTATTTTTTTGAAAATTTAAATAATTCACGGTAAGTATATAATTTAATGAGTCTACAAAGTAGGTACCTACACAGTCTCTCTGGAAGTATATTCCAAACCTCTAACCTAATTAAAGTTACCTATATTAATTACTAGATGTTGCCCGCGACTACGTGTGTGCAAAAGGTAATTTTACAGAAACCGTACGTTTTTCCACGATAATAATCCTTCCCCGTTGTCTACTCTATATATGTGCCAAATTTCATCAAAATCGGTCCAGTAGTTTTGGAGCCTATTCGATGTGAACTAGATATGAGCGCCGCGCCGGCGCGCCGCCGCCGCCGCCGATTTTGCCACGCCGCCGCCGCCGCGAAAATACATCGGCGCGCCGAGTGAGCGAGAGGGATAGTCATAATGTGTAATTTCAGTCAGTGACTGTGAGCATTATACATGTTACCCAAGTCATATATACCCATATAAGCCTTACTTCATTCATGCTTTAAACGAGGAGACGAACGAGGACATCCTCATAAGTTATACCTATCTCATCAAAAGAGTTCTGCATAAAAGACAACGTGCTTACTAGAAAGACAGACTGATCGAGTAGATTGAGCAGGTAGACCGCATTGATAAAGTCATTGAGGATAAGAAGTTTGCGCTATGCGCCTTCCTAGATATTGAAGGCGCGTTCGGAAAAACTCCACCTGATCTATTACTCTGATAGCCTGGCTTCAAGAATTATTATAGAGGATCAAAGTTACGCTGAACAACAGAGTAGCGTCATCAACTATTATGGGCTTGACGCTCAGAAGCAGGTTGACCCAAGGATCGGCAGGTCGGCGTGGAGTACTGTCGCCGCTGGAGCGGTCTCTGGTAGTGAATGGGCTGCTAAAAGAACTGAACAATAGAAGGTTCTACGTTTAAGGATACGCTGATGTCCTAATAAAAGTAATAATAGCTCTCCATATCGATTTCGGTGTCGGTGGCCGGTTTCATTGAAACCAGGCCAGCACACAATCTATCTCTTTCTATACTCTCGTAATCTAGTGGGACGGATAACTGACGCGATTGGAGAGAGATCAGGCGCTGGTCTGACTTTTACTTGCCCATCCGATGCATGGATCACCATTCCTGTCAGACATAATAATAATAACTCCCCACACCAATTTCAGTGACGGTGGCCAGTTTCATTGAAACTAATTCAATTTCATCGTAACTGGCCTGACGCAGGAGTTATTTTATAGTGCCCAATTGTGTGCGCAGTACACAAGAGCACTCTCTCTTTCTTTTCTCTCGTTATCCAGTGGGATGGATAACCGACATGACTGACGAGAGATCAGGCGCAGGTCCGACTTTTTACATCATCTTTCTTGTCAGACAATCAGGTGATCAGCCTGTATTGTCCTAACCAAATTTGGAAACAACATTTTTTGTTGTTCCAATGCGGGAATCGAAACCACGACCTCCGAGTTGAGAGCCAATGCTCGAATCACTAGACCACGGAGGCAATAAGGTGTGTGTCAGAAAATTAGGTGATCAGCATGCAATGTTAGGACATTGATTGTCTTCAAGTTTGGTTAGGACCAAACTTGAAGACAATCTTCTTTTTTTTTTGTTGTTCCAATGCAGGAATTAAACCCACGACCTCCGAGTCGAGAGCTAAGCTCTAATCCGACCTAGCGATACTAGTGACGGGCAAATGCGCATCAGTAGTCGCTGGGCTAATGCGATCAGGTACAAAAAAGGGTCAAGCTAACCGTCAACGATAATAAGTTAGTCTTGATACCTAACATCAATAAGAGGAAGTTGAAAGAACTAAAACCCCGAACACTTTTCGGTAAAACAAGCGAGGTCGAATACCTTGGAGTGATCCTAGATATAATGGGACTTACTTGGAATAAGCACATTGAGGACATTATGAAAAAGGCTAGATATGGTCTGTGGTCCTCCCATGACTTGTCAGCTCTAAATGAGGCCTGCAGTCAAAGTTTGCTGTGCTTGGTTATACACAGCTATAGTGATTCGATTGTCACATATTCGTAGTGTAGTAGGCATATTACATTAGTGTGGCAACACTACGCAGGCTGGCCTGTCTGATAATCATGGGTGCGCTGTCTTCGGCACCCATCGCTTCACTTAAGCCCTGATTCACCTGACTCCACTTCCTCTGTTCCTTGTTCATATTATGGAGGCTAAGAAGGTTTTTTTCAGGGCCATGACGGCAGGTAGGATAAAAAGGGCCTCCACCCTACACTAAGACAACTGCAAACAGTCTCTTCTTGAGATACCTGTCATGGCCATGCCATCGGAAGCCATGATCAAGGTGCAGCTTCTAAATGTTATACCGTTTTCATAACTTCTAGGGAGGACTGCGTCCCAATTAATGTTGGGACATAATTTAAGGACATAATTTGGTTTACGGACAGATCTAGGAAAGACAACCGGGATTGCGCTGGAATAGGGGGACATAGTACAATAGTAGGACAATAGTCAGATATGCTTGTATGGAAGATTTTGCACCGTGTTTCAGGTTGAGATCTCCGCTATTATTGGTTGATCACTAGAGAGCCTACTCAGTCAGTTATATAAACGGCTTCGACGTCAGTTCTTGAAAATGTGGACGTTTATAAAACTTAAATAGAAAAAGATTACAGTGATTACTGATTACGCTCTTTGGAATCAAAGCTCTGTTAACTGCCAATTCCAAAGTAGTTGCTACTTTGAAATTGTATTATTACGTTGTCTTTTTTATCACTACAAAAAGTTCCATAAATTGTATTGCATTTTAATTGTATGTTATCTAATAAATAATGTTAACTACACTTTTTTTTTTACTACCAAGTACAATTTTCAACCCTTTCAAGGTCACGCCGCCGACGCCGCCGCCGCCGACCCAAAATAGTCGGCGCGCCGCCGCCGACCTATTACCCATCGGCGCTCATATGTAATGTGAACTAACAAATAAACAAACTCTTCAGCTTTATAATATTAGTATAGATTCGACATGATAAGAGTTACGGGTGGTCTCCGGTAAACAAAACAAAAACGATTATGAAAGAGAATTAACAAAGAAGTCGAGTGAAGTAGCATAAGTTACATTTATGTTTGACACAATATTTGGAATTTATTACAAGCGGGGCATTTACGACCGGACACACGTGGGGCAGGGGACGGTAGGGGGACGGTCGGGGGACGGAGGCCGGGGGACGAGGGGACGTATTAACATGTTGTCCCCGGGCCGTAAATCACGCACAATGGCGCGGTGTTCCAGTTGTAACTTAATTACGCGTAGCGCACAGGCCGAAGAATTGATACTAGAAGTGGTTTCACGCCATCGATGTGTGAATATAGAATCTCTAAAATAATAACCTAACCAAGAGCATGTCAGGACATGTCTAAGGAGGGTTCCGTAACTATAAACGCGTAATATGCTTTTTTTTTAATTACTCCAAAAGTTACTGTCCGATTTGGTTCAAAATAATTTTCCTAAAGAGTTTTTAGCATGATCTATCAGCATGGAAATTTGCAAGTTTCTATCTCCTATAGTTTAAAAATGCTAGGGGGGGGACCAACTTACAAACTACTTTGGAGGCCGATTACTCGAAAATGGTCAACTTTATAAGAAAGTAACGTATGAAACCTTGCCTTTATTTTAAAAGACCTATTCTACGATACCCCACACGATGGGGTAGAGTGAAAAAATATTTTTCATCCCCACTTCACATGTATGGAGAGCCACCCCTAAAATATAAAATTATTATTTTTTTATGATCCCGAAACCGTGATCTATACACAATCTATAACTGCACCAAATTTCATCAATTTATATTCATAATTATAGGAGCTAGAGGCGCGGACAGATAGACAGACAGACAGACAGACAGACAGACAGACAGACAGACAGACAGACAGACAGACGGACAGAGCGAAACTATAAGGGTTCCTTAAGTATTACGGAACCCTAAAAAGTGCCCGCTTCATTTTACTTAAAGTAAGATTATGTTGTTTTTTTTTTCTACTCGCTGTATGATTTACTATTCGTATTTTTGTTCATTGACTTGTTTTGTTGACATGAATGTATGTAGTATAAAGTACGTAAATAAAAATTTATCATCTAAATTTTAACATAAAATCTCATAAAAAGTTAGTAAATAACAACATCGTAATAATTTTAAAAACGTTTACTATCTAAATGCTTCTCTTCAACACATAGGTTGGTAATATATAAAGTAGGAGATTCAGTTTAAACTCGATCATAGTATCAATTAATTTACAGAACCACATCAGGACCAGGGCCAAATTCTGACTATGATAATTTCAATGAGAAGCTTTTGGTTTCATATTTTAACATTAACGTTATAAAGAAATTTATAAACGTTTATACTATATTATAATTAAAATTCTTTTTTTAAGCTACGCTTTAATATAGAATATACATAATCTAGAAAAATCAGTAAAATTCGAATATTTAAATTTTAGCTGCATATTCTAGACTTTGTACATCTGTGCTCAAACATAAATAAAAATGAATGTTTATACGATTATGTTAACGGATTGTTTAATAAGTATAATGTACTCCTAGGTGTTTGATGTGAGTGCAATACAAGTTACAACTGAGTTCTTATTATTAATACACGAAAGAATGAAACTACTTCTGTGTGAAACTATGGCGCTGAATGGCTTTGTTCAAAGCTGAAACTAGATGCTGAAGTTATGATAAACAGCTGGTAATACCATGAAATATTCGGTGGAATACCCTACCTACTGCTATTATAAATTGAAAAAAGTTTGTGAGGATGAATGGATAGATTTATGGATGATTGGATGCTTTTTGTTACTGTTTCAAACAAAAACTACTGAACGGATTTTTATGAAATTTCGTATCGTAGTATTTTAAGCTCTGGATTAACACATAGGCTACTTTTTATCCCGAAAAAATACAGTGGAATACTGTATTTACGAGGGCGGAGCCGCGGGTAAAAGTTAGTTTAAAATAATCTCAATTTAACAAAAAAATACAGATAAAGCCATTTCATTCGCAAGTTTCAGAGACTCAGAAGTTGTTCTGTTTCCTCTATCTTTATCATTTATAGAGCCCTTTACCATCTTGAACCCATTATGGCTTTGTTGTACAAAATAATAATATCCTTCAATACAATAACCATTAAGTCAAGAAGCTATCAGTATTAGCATTGTCGTGTATTTCACGTAAACCACAATAACAAACCATTTTTATACACAAACCCATGTTATTGGATGTAAAATTATGGAATTTACCTTTTGATGGTGGCTCCAAGTTGAAACGATAATAAAGGGATACCGATGGTACCGGTGAGACTTCAAAAGGCTTGTCAAATTGTTGCCGCTGATTTGAAAACAACAATTGGCTTCTTAAATTATGGTTCACGAATTCATTATCCAGTATTTACCCAAGCCGACGAAAGTAACAATTATACTTACAATTTTCAAAATTTAAAAATTAAAAACGAAATTTATGTTATCCAGTTTTGTTTAAAAAGAAGATTATTAAGATTAAATAATGAATGATTAGAGATGATAAAAAGCGGTTAGCATAAAATTTGATGCGACGATGCAAAATTAGAAGGTACTTCTACCGAAAATACTCGTACAGTAGGTACCTTGAGATCTAAATAAAATCATCAAAGTTATTTTTGAATCATTGAATAATCAAAATCAATCATATTTAGTTCCATTAAATCATAACCACCTTTGGAAGGTACTTTTTAAAACTGTAACTGTGCCTCGTCAATAGATTTGTAAACAGATGAATGCTAGTTTTAATACGTCTTTTAAAGATCTTGATGTCACATACTTCACATAGTAATAATTTCCAAGCGCTTTTGTGTCTCTTGAGGAAACATAAAGCATATTAAAGGTGACGAACATAAAATATAATTCCTAGATACACTTTGAAGGTCTAAAAAGTATTGAAAGAGAACATTGTATGAGATTTTTACGAGTATTTTAATAGAGTATTAACAACCGTTACGCCGTAGGACTCTACGGCACGTTTAACACTTTTAGGGTTGCCAAAAATATTTTAGATAAATATAGAACAAGTTAAAAACCTTTTTTTTATATCTAAAAATATATAACTTAATCATAATTATGATTCATATTCGTAAATAAAAATGTTAATTATTTATACTTTTGCCTACAACACCGCGGCCTTGGATGTAAAATAAATTTGAACAGACATTCAACAAGTCAGTCATGAGTATGTCGGAGACGCGAACCCATAAGTTTTTCCCCTACCAAAAAGTGCCCAACGTGGCTATACAAGTTTTTACTTCAATAACTAAAGAGAGATCAAGTATAGGAATGTAATTTTACTGACAGAGTAAACAGTTCAGAGAGAGCCACTCACACAGGGATTTTTAACTAATTTTTTTTTATTGGAACGAAATTTCCTTATGGGGCGTCGCGGAGGTGTCGTCGGTAAAAAACGTCAGTAAAGTTATTAAGATTTTTATGTATTGTGATATTCTTACAGTTCGAAAGACCCGTTAAGAAGAAAACTTTCGCAGCTCGATTAACATCCGACATGGTCTAGACTCTAGTGGCTAGCTATACCTGGCTCTCACTCGATGGCTTTATACCTCGAATAGAACTTGAATTTAATATTTTTTATTAAACACGACACCACACGGTTTTTTAATAAATGTGACAACCCTGAACAGACAGGAAAAATAAAACCGAAATCTGTTATGGAATTAACTGAGAAACTATAAAAGGATTTCGTTATTGTGGTCGATGGTGAAGTGAGGAAATCGACAGGTTTGAGTGACAGGCGTGTTGTAACTTGTAAGTGTTATAACATCACGAGTGGCCTATGACCGTATACTTAGGACTAAGGACTTACTATTATCTTATTATATACAATAAGAATTAATTCCTAAATTGGTTTCTATAAGGTCTGTAGTGTGCGGAACTATTATGTAGGTTCTTTGCGTTTTACTTTATTTGGAGCTTTGTTACTCTTTCAAACAAAAACTACTGAACGGATTTTCATGAAATTTCGTGTCGTAGTAGTTTAAGCTCTGGATTAACACAGGCTACTTTCAATCTCAGATAATAATTATTGTCATTCACCTATGATAAAGTAGAAGATGGTTAAATATGTTAAAAGCAGAAGGTCTATTCTCCTAATTATATCCATGCAATTAAATTAAATGCAGATCCAGTCTCGATATGTTAAAACTGAAAAATTGTATTCTCATAATTTTACATCAAACCAACGTTAAACCCGTTTTGCTCCAAATATCAGTTTATGATATTAAGATGATTCATTTATAATTCAATTACAGTAAAATGAAAGTGTAAGTTAATTACGAGAATTGGGGCTCAGATTTTAAGTTTTAACTATTTGTGACTTCAACTAGCGATGACAATTTCAATTTTTTTCTAGATTATTTTTTAACAAATATAGTACCTAGGTATGTATCAGTGGCGAGGGGTTCCTATAACTCCATTCCTATCGGCTTCCCTTGTCACTTACCTTTTGCAAACCTTCATAGAAATCCCTGCCAATTATACAGGCTCCGGCTTCCCTATGAAGGAGAAGCAGCTTTTGCCACTGGTATGTATCATGTAGTGCAGAGATAATAAGCACATATAAACAGCTACATAGTTAGCTTTTTTTTGATCGCACTACTACAAGCATGCAGTGTGTCCACGACTGTGTAGAAAAATCGTGAGCCGTTGAAGGTGACGCCAACGTTTTCAAATTTAGATCGATTTGGATCGTTTTACAAAAACTGTTTATCTGTACGTAAGTCCTATCCTATTAATATTATAAATGTGAAAGTTTGTGAGGCTGTATGGATGGATGATTGTTACTCCTTCACGCAAAACTACTGAACGGTTTTTGATGAAATTTGGTGTGGTAGTAGTTTAGGGTGTGGATTAAAACATAGGCTACTTTTTATACCGAAAAAATACAATGTTCCCGAAAAAGTACAATGTTCCCGTGTATTTACGAGAGCGGAGCCGCGGACAAAAGCTAATCCTACTTCCTACTAATATCCTACTTCTACACTAATATTATAAAGAGGAAAACTTTGTTTGTATGTTTGTTTGTTTGTTTGTAATGAATAGGCTCAAAAAGTACTGGACCGATTTCAAAAATTCTTTCACCATTCGAAAGCTACATTATCCACGAGTAACATAGGCTAAATTTTATTTTGAAAAAAAAATAGGGTTCCGTAAGATATTTGGGTTTTTCGGACACAAGGTGTAAAAAATCAACCAGAAAAGTTACTTATTTTGCGTACGCTGCCTAAACTATAAAAGATAGAACCATAAAATGTTCTAATTAATTGTAGATCTTATAAATATCTACAAAAAAGTCCGCGACACACTATACCTATCTATGTCGAGTGAGGCACAACAACCATTTTTTTATTTAGAAATCTTGAATTTTTTTGGACTACATTTAAACGCGTTTATTTTACTCATGTTATTAATCCTTATCAAAATAAATTATTTCATCACTAAGTACAGTTTATGTAGATAATATTTGGTCTTTGAATGATTAAAATTGGACGTTTGGTTTTGAAGTTATGGCGAAATTAAAATATTACGATTTCTGCTGCACGGCCCGTTGCGAAGTGGGCGTCACCAAGGCGGGGTGCGCTGCGGGTTAATGTTTAGTTTAGTTTAGTTAAATAGTTTAGTTATTTTATAAACATCAAATTGATAATATCTTAAAATATAATACATTATAATATCCATACATCTATACAGTTAAATACAATTTAAGTGTCTGTTTGTAACTTCAAATTAACAGCTTTTTACATAATGAATCTGAAAGTATATTCGGTACTTACAATAAAATACATTTTTTTTAATTTTTGTCTGTCCGTCTGTCTGTCTGTCAGTCGGTCTGTCTGTCTGTTTGTTCCGACTAATCTCTGAAACGGCTGGACCGATTTTCACGGGACTTTCACTAGCAGATAGCTGATGTTATAGGGTCTAACATAGGCTACTTTTATTTTAGGGTTCCGTTTAAAAAAATAGGATTCCGCTTTCGTTAGTCATAAATAAAGTCGCGGGTAAATTTCAGCGATATCCCAAAGTATTGTTCCACGCGGACGAAGTCGCGGGCAAAAGCTAGTATATTATAAATGTGAAATTTTGTGAAAATGTATGGATGGATGTATGGATGGATGTTTGTTACTCCTTCCAAAAACTACTGAACGGTTTTTGATGAAATTTGGTATGGTAGTAGTTTAGGCTCTGGATCGTACATAGGCTACTTTTTATCCCAAAAAAATACAGTGTTCTCGAGGGACACTGTATTTACGCGGGCGGAGCCGCGGGCAACAGCTAGTATCATATAATTATTTTATACTCTGTGGTAATAATATGCAGATCTAAATGTATGTAAGTTGCACTTATTAAATTACGGCGTTCGCGTTATAGAAAGTGCAGGTAATGAGAGACTTTGAATGATCACTTATAGCATACAATACCTACATATAGATAGTATGTATTAAATGACTATGTAACTATACTAACTAGCTACAGGTAGTACCAGGTACGAGTTCTTTACATTAAAGATGCATTAAAGAGTAGGGTTACACGGTCAGTCTGGCATCAGTTCAGTCCATCAGTCTGATTCAGACTGACGAAAGAATGATCGTGTAACTGTGTGATTGACGGACTGATAATTTTTTTATTATGTACTTTCCGGCCATCATTCTGACGTCAGTCTGAGACTGATGGACTGAACTGATGCCAGACTGACCGTGTAACCTTACTCAAACAGTTAATCTACTACGAGGAGGAGGTAACATGCTCGATCGACGTTTTGCCAACTGCAGCAAGGACGTTAAAACACGCTTTTTAAGATATTGCTAGAGCATGTACACGTACCAGCTGTGGATTACATTCAAGCAGAAGTCGATGAGCAGTATAAGAGTACAGTATAATGATGCATACCGGGCTCTTATGCGGCTCCCGCGGAGCTGCAGTTCGTCGGGAAAGTTCGCGGAGACGGGGTTTCCTGACTTCTTTGCCATTATGAGATCGCTAGTTGCTGCATTTTGGCATAGACTGCGCCGTTCCACCAATGAGATACTCGTGGATGTCTCGGATGACTCCAACAAGATGACTCGAAAAAGAATCCAATATTCAAGAAATTGATCTCTGTCCACAATCCACATGGACCAGAATAAAAAATGACCCAATGTGACGATGACTGGGCACCCTTATACAGTGTCGGATTACTATGAGTATAATATGCCGGAAGTAAAGACTTTTTATTATTTTATTATAAACAAAGGACTATAGAGTTACATTTCTTAATACAAAATCAAATCTTATAAGGAATTAGGAAACCAAACCGAGACAATCATTGAGCTTCGAATCTTTAATAGGTAGGTATCTATTTCTATGCTTAAATTAAACCATAACTTTTATAATTCTTGCGAATATCCAAAGGGAAATCAATTTTCTTTTAATTCCGCAATACCCACATAATGCGTCATCGTAGGAAAACGTATGCAAAAAAAACTTTCTATTCATAGCACGTACGTGGCGAGACGAAAGAGATTTCGTGAATATTTCCAGCGATGTCACCAACTCGTGTATTTTATGGGTAATTAAAGTTTTCATATCCGAACGAAGGTGCTACCTAGCTCTGTGCTCATAAAACTAAGAACGGCGACACTCGCGAACAAGGATGCACCACATAAATTCACTTTATATGCTAGATTTATGACACTAGTGCTTTGAAACGCCTATAAAATACATTGGGCGTTTTTGACCCGCTCCACAAAAGTCGCTACCACAAACAAAAATATTATTAGATTGTATAATTTTTGGAACGAAAGTCCTTTCATGGGACGAAAGAAGAACGTCCGTAACGTTGAAATTATTATTTGTAAACAAAAAATTAAACCGACTTCCAAAGTAAAAGACAAAAAAGCATGAAATAAAACTTATTTTCTAAATAATTCCCCTAAAATTTTAACTATTTCTCTACTCAATCTTCTCAATTTTGAAGTCGCTACCAGCCCGAATAATATTCTACAATATTTTATAGAACTTACGATCAAATTTGCTGGTGTCTAAAAACTGTAACTAATAAAAAGAGAAAGCTCATAGTTGAACGCCTGATTTCCAAGTGGGAATATTATTATATAGTTCATTATAATTTATAGGAAAACACAACTGTGTATAATTTACAAGAAACTACAAGGTACAAACTAGAAATGATTTATTAATATAGTTGTGAGATATATGGTTATAGAAGTCTTAAATAATGCTTTTCCACTTCGCAAATCAGAAACAACTCTAAAAATCACAAAAACCTACAAATATTCTACATACAGTAGATAGATAGATAGTACTAAGAACGTTATTTGAAGTTTAAACCTCAATTACCTATCAATGAAAATTATTCAACTGTTTGCAAAAATATATTTTAATTATAATTGAATTTGATTAGCTAGCGTTATCCCACTTTAAAGCTTTTCAAATAGTTTTTAAAATACTAACAAAAGGTTATAAAATAAAGCACATAATACATTTTAAGCTGTTCTTGTCGGCGGAGAGTTTACGAACGGTGTAAAAGTATGTGTAAAGGAGGTAATAACCGGTGGAAGAAAGACCCTGTTATGATATAAAGGCACTGTCTTTGCACACAATAAAATCAAGCAACAAAAGAAAATTAGTTCTAGACGTTACAGCACAAAACGCTTCACGCAGCGCTGCAGCTGCTGCCGCCTAGTGACGTTTACGCGCGAAAAGTTTTACGATCAGCAGACGCATCAAATAAATAATGATGCACTTTCCACATTGCCGACATCGATGTAAAATTGATTTATGTTTAAGTTTCATGTATAAAGGCTAGCAAGTCATAAGGCATTACCAACAAAATTATAAATAATTTGAAAGACAATACGTTACGAAATAGATTGGTTGAAATGTTTTGAGAATAGTTTTACGTAAATTAGTAAGCTTTGTGAATTGTTTAAGGTAATTTTTACACTGAAAACAAAATCTGTTTACAATATTAAATTTTATTTGTATCTTTATTTTAAACTTTTGTAATTCTTGGCACGAATTTAGTATCTAGATATCTCCATCTGTTAATTCAAAGACTGGATAATATACGTATCACTCATAATATAAGTAGCATTTGATTTTTTTTTATAAACATCAAGTAATTATATCGTGAAATTACTGCAATATCCATGAAAGTTAAATATCGATTATCGATATCAAGAGCAGACATCACTAGAGAGCATTTTACGAGCGTCTCGTAGCCGAATTCCATTTTTAAATGGGTCTCTAGGTACCTTCTCTTTGCTTGTGGTAGGTCATTGGATTATATATACTGTGATACTTACCTACCTAATAATAATAATAAATAAAAATACCAGTCTTACGTACTGACCGGGCCCGTTACATTTTTACTAAATAGGTGGGAATTTTCACTCATATTATCTAAGCTTTTATGATTAATGTTTTAATTAAATTCAGAATATCGAAATGTTTATAATCTAAGATTATAATCTATACTAATATTATAAAGAGGAAAACTTTGTTTGTATGTTTGTTTGTTTGTTTGTTTGTTTGTAATGAATAGGCTCAAAAAGTACTGGACCGATTTCAAAAATTCTTTCACCTTTCGAAAGCTACATTATCTACGAGTAACATAGGCTAAATTTTATTTTGGAAAAAAATAGGGTTCCGTAAGATATTTGGGTTTTTCGGCCACAAGGTGTAAAAAATCAACCAGAAAAGTTACTTATTTTGCGTACGCTGCCTAAACTATAAAAGATAGAACCATATAATGTTCCAATTAATTGTAGATCTTATAAATATCTACAAAAAAGTCCGCGACACACTATACCTATCTATGTCGAGTGAGGCACAACAACCATTTTCTTATTTAGACATCTTGAATTTTTTTTGGACTATATTTAAACGCGTTTATTTTACTCATGCTATTAATCCTTATCAAAATAAATTATTTCATCACTAAGTACAGTTTATGTAGATAATATTTGTTCTTTGAATGATTAAAATTGGATGTTTGGTTTTGAAGTTATGGCGAAATTAAAATATTACGATTTCTGCTGTTGCGTAGTGGGTGTCACCGAGGCGCGTGCGGACTGCGGGATAGTTTAAATCTATGAGTAAATTTTTTGTTTTGTGTTCGTTGTAACTATGATGAATAGTTTAGTACTTGAATACCTATTTATTAAGTGTTTGTTGTATTGTTAGTCCTGAAGGTATTTCATACGATAAAAGTATACCCAACTACTTATTTCATTGAGTTTTAGTAGGTACCTATATTAATTTGTTTCTGTTTGTTTTGACTAAATTTCGCCCGTTTTGTTAGAGGTTTAAAGACATTCTGTAGTATTAGTATCAGTATTGTACCCGTGCGAAGCCGGGGCGGGTCGCTAGTCTTATATTATAAGAGGTGAAGTGAGTGAGGTTGTAGGGACTAATCTCTGGATCTACTGAACCGATTTTGAAAATTCTTTTACCAATAGAAGGCTACGTTAATTGTGAGTGACATAGGCTATAGTGATGGATGGATGGATGGATGTTTGCTACTCTTTCATGCCAAAACTATCGAACGGATTTCGATGAAATTTTGTATGGTAGTAGTTTAAGCTCTGAATTAATGGATACTTTTTAACCCAAAAAGTACAGTATTCCGGTGGGATGGGTGGGACATTATGTACGCGGACGGAGCCGCGCGAAACAGCAAGTTTATGATATCCCACTATGTTCACATTATTTGTCAAAGGTTTGTTAATATTATTTTGTTTATGTTAGAATTAAGTTATAAAACATCAAGAGGTTGTATGCAACTTTACCTCGGTGGTAAAACCATTATGATTTTAATTTAAATAAGTCAAGCTGGAGCCCTAATTCTCAAGTTGCGTGTACAGTAATTATATACACATTTTACGACTGATAATTATTGTTTTTTGACGTTAAAAATTAATTAGTTTTGACATTATTCGAGACGCTCAACAGGGCATAAAAATGAATAAGGAAGAGTCTTTTTATTTTTTGACACGTCGAAGTTCGAACATTATCCGCCGGGGTTTGGCGATTAGTCAGATGAACGCCTTAATGAAGAAACAACGTTAATTACAGGCGTGTAGCTTTTCATAACCAGGAAAAGATGCTTCAGATAATAATCTGAAGCATCTTTTCCGTATTCGAGTTTGGAATATGAAACTTGAAGACGTTAAAATCATAATTATAAAATTTTTTAGGCTTTAGTAGGTCCCAGTTAGATAAAGTGCGCGCTGCGATTTTTGTGACCTTTAGTATACGCGTCCTTACACTTTACGTAAGTCGGCAAAATATGTAAACTTTAACTATTATCTACAATTATTAACTATTGATGGAAGAACTTAAGAAAGGTCAAATTAACCAGGAAACGTTAACGCCCGTGGGGGTAGGTCATGAAAAAATCAAGCTGGTTCTAAAAGAAAACTTAATGCATAAAAGGGGGGTTTAAAATTTCCCCAGCGCTAAAACTGCGTATAATTTACGAGTGGCTCGCAATAAAAGTTTTTGTTGCGAAAAGCGGCGGGTCATAAAACTTCCTTCTCTTTCTGGCGTTAGTTTACGAGTGTGAAAATGTGAGATAGCCATATATATTGCACCGGTAGTTTTATTACTTGCATTGCGAACGATGCGGTAGTAGCCAGGAATCTTGTTTAAAAGACAATATTATGTAAAGCGTACACTTTACGTCCAATATCATGAGATAAACGAACCGACTTTATCGTCGGCTACGATTATTTGATAGTAAATAGGTTTCATATGAAAATCTTCCAATAGGTATTTAAACAGATTTCAAAATAGAATATGTCATGGGATACTCATCCCAACTTACCTGTCCGGTAGTTGTGGTATAGTATACGGGTATGCGGCCCCGGCTTACCTAGCTATTACTGTCCTATCCCTTGCCCTCCTGGGCGGTAATATCCTATATTTCCTATTTCCCACTCTAACTTACCAATCTTCCTTTCCACACCACCTATCCTTCCCTTTCCCTATTCCTACCCTCTCCACCAATCCGTGGGAATACAATGGATAATCATAAAAATAATAATTATCCAAAATGGCGGCGATGTGGTTCGCCACCCATCACGTCTCATTTCTCGCGGAGGCGAAAAGTGGCCCATGGAGAGCCGCTTCGCTACGTTGAATGTAAGAGGAGGAATGGATGGTGAGAATGAAAGTGGACGAAGCGAAACAAGTATGTAAGGATCGTAGCAAGTGGAAAGAAGTAGTCTCTGCCTACCCCAACGGGAAAGAGGCGGTCTTTGCGACTCTGCCTACCCCTACGGGAAAAAGGCGTGATTATATGTATGTATGTATCAAAATAGAATAGTTTCCTGTAACAAGTCGACTAGTTTATTCATATTCAGAAGCCCAGTTCTCTTAACTATTTTCGGTATATGTAATCTCGGTTCGTTCAACACGCTAAGTCTACCTAGGCAGAATATTCGCATCGGAAGTCTATCCGCATTTTACAATTTCACTAATTTTTACAAAACTACTAAAAAAAAAAAGAAGTTCTATAGCAAATTTTATCAGATTTCTTTTTGAAACTATTAGAAAGCCGATAACATTAAAAAAATATATATTATTTTATGCCTCTTACTTCTATACTTTTAAAATATTTGAAATTTTAAAAATGTTGCATAAACTTTGGTTGACCTAGTTATTCCTACCACAAGGCATTAAGCCCGCCTCTGTACCATGTTGTGTGCATTTAAAAGTAAAAAAAAATTACAGGTCAGTATAGTAAACAAACGTCTGGGAGGCAGAACTTATCTAGGACTATTACTTATTGCAGATACATCATTTGTGCATACTGCTCAGAGCATAGTATTCTATTTTGTTGTTACAGATAACAGTTACAAATAACTCGTACAATGCAGTGTCAGGATGCAGTAGCTATAAATAATGTAAACAATATCCTACCAAAAACATTCTGTAAAAAACTAGCCAAGTCTCGATGGAGCTGCTTGTTTATCTCTAAAAAGTAATGAAATCTAGACAAAGTCGTGCCAAGTCTAAGGATCCTTACTGCGATTTATTTATTATTATAGTTAATGTTGTGTGACTTGGCCGTTGAAAATTCTTTATACGTTAGTGGGTACAAGTCAATTTTGTTTACACGTAATGTTATATCAGATTCTGTTGTTACTACCTATGTTTGTTAAGCGAGATAATAGCCCATACTGGTATTGGTAATTGGACGCTAGTGTCTTATTTTAGGCGTTGTTGATTGTATAACACATGTATTGGAGCAATGGTGTCATGGAGCCCCTTTTGTACCCTTGTGTACTCTTCAACGGCCAAGTCACACAACATTAACTATAATAATAAATAAATCGCAGTAAGGATCCTTAGACTTGGCACGACTTTGTCTAGATTTCATTACTTTTTAGAGATAAACAAGCAGCTCCATCGAGACTTGGCTAGTTTTTTACAGAATGTTTTTGGTGGGATTTCACTTCTTTTTGTAGAAACGTAGGAATATTGATTTATTTTACTAGATTTTAGTGTAATTTGTTTATTTAATTTGTGTAATGTTCGAGTAGAATAAAGTTAATTGTTCGACTATTTCTTCTTGTAAACTTGTAAGTATAAGTATAAAAGCCAGTCCAGTCTTAACCAGAGTTTTCCTTTAATTTCATTTATATGCGTATTAAAAGCAGAAGGGGAGGCATTCGCCCAGCAGTGGGACGCTAGGGCTAGATTAAATTAAAAGATGTGTCCTACTTCACTGGATTTTTGCAATGACAGTCGATTTTTTTATGTACCAATAGTAGAAGGGGGCATTACCATATCTCTAATCAGCTGAGACCAGCTGAGGGTTCTTCATCAGATACTTCAGACCTTCGATTTTTGACATCAAATGAAGTGGCCCACCAAGTTGAATATTTTTTGTAAAGGCAGTATGTCGATCTCTAATAGTTTGGTTGGGCTCTTGTGTTTTCTAATAAGGGTCACCAGGTACTCCAGATCTTCGATTATCCTAGTTTTTACAGTTTTCCCTTTATGTGGCCATTAAACCTTACCTCTGTACCAAATTTCAGCTCTCTGAGTTTATGGGAAGTACTAGTTCTATTCTGATGATCATGAGTGAGTGACTGGGTGAGTGTCATAAATGCGAAACTTTGCTGTCGTTTAACTTCGGAACTAAATGACCTACAGACTTAAAATTTTGGATTTTAAGTATGTGATTATACTTTACTGGATGACGAAAATTTCTGCGTTCTGGTCTTATCCAGAGGTTCTCAAATAAGGGCCTGAAAATGCGGCGAAATGGTTCCAGTAAATAATGGTACGGCAGTGTTTGCTTCGCGCTCGACTTGGCGGGGGCACTGCCGTGCCCCCAGATCGACGTTCTGGTCTTATCCAGAGGTTCTCAAATAGAGGCCTGATAATGCGGCGAAATGGTTCCCGTAAATAATGGTACGGCAGTGTTTGCTTCGCGCTTGACTTGGCGGGGGCACTGCCGTGCCCCCAGATCGATTATCCTAGTTTTTATAGTTTTCCCTTTATGTGGCCATTAAACCCTAACTCTGTACCAAATTTCAGCTCTCTGAGTTTATGGGAAGTACTAGTTCTATTTTGATGATCATGAGTGAGTGTATAAGTGAGTGAGTGAGTGTCGTAAATGCGAAACTTTGCTTCGGAACTAAATGACCTACAGACTTGAAATTTTGGATTTTAAGTATGTGATTATAGCTTACTGGATGACGAAAATTTCTGCGTTCTGGTCTTATCCAGAGGTTCTTAAATAGGGGCCTGAAAATGCGGCGAAATGGTTCCAGTAAAGGATGGTACGGCAGTGTTTGCTTCGCGCTCGACTTTGGCGGGTGCACTGCCGTGCCCCCAGATTAAATTCTCTCTAATTAATTTTTATTATACCTAGTTCCAATTCAACGTAATCTACATACAAAAAAATGTAATGTAAAGAATGAAATATATATCGCATAATCATTATGTGTCATTGTATTTAAGGGTTTTTTAATTTGTGACATCTGACAGCTTTTTAACACAACAAGGACCGTCGGGCTACCGAGCGCCGCCTGGTGACAGAAAAATAATCAAAAATTCTTATTGACCGTTACACTTATCGACCGTCTTACACTTACACCGACCGACTTACACCAGATGATGTTTTGTGTGCGTTGGATCTGCCCCCTAACGGACGAATGACGGAGAAAAAATACTAAACACCTACATTGAATCAAGCGTTACTTTGCGGAAATCCATAGCATACAATTTTATTTAGTAGGGGGTAATTTTTCACGGGATATTGCTAGACGCAATATTAATTAAATTGTCATTGTATTTCTTTATTGTATTAATAATAAATGTATTATTTAAATTAGAAGCATTATATCCCAGCTCAATGGGCTATTGAGCTTTGTTTACTTTTAGAATACATTGAATCGGAACGGAGTATACCCTATTTATTATAAGAAGATAGACTGTTTCAAATAAATTAAATATTTGCAGGGCTATCAGCAAACAGGTGAACTATAAATAGTAGTCCAACAGCTATTATCTGGACGGCATAATTACTGAGTACAAGCTATTCTTTTAGACCGTTGCTTATAATCAATTTTAGAATTATTAGGTACTAGAATTTTGTATTATTTAGCGTGCATCATTACACCCCCGTGGGGGTGAATTTCGAAAAATCGGCCTAGTGCCAAGATTCTCTGCCATCCGCCTTGTTGTTGATATTTTACTATATAAATATTGGGCCCCTTTAGGGAACAAATTCCAAAAAACTAAAAATACGTACTCAATGATTTGTATTTATTAGCTAGGAATTCGGATATTAAAAATCGGGGCAAAGGGACACTGGCGAATCCTGCCAGATTTTCCATCAAGAGCGGCCAGGTTTCCAACATACTCGTATGTGGTTTTATAGCAGGTACTTAAAAAGTTATTGTAAAAAATATATCATATTTTTAAGACTTGGGAAAAAAGTTATAAATCTCCGAATATCAGAGAATTCATGTGCACTTATGTGTGGTAATTGTTGTCACCATATATCTGTATAGTCTATGCTGTTAATTGTCAATTTGAGGCATAAAAGCTCTATCAAGTCCGTGAGTTATATTTTCAACGAACATAATAAAAAGAGTTTGTACAATTAATAACGCATTAAAATGTCACCCGCTTACAAAATGCGTCTGTTCTCTGTATTAGGCACATAGGAAGATCTAAAAAAGGGATTGTCTGACATTTGATAAAACACCGGTTAAACGCATATTCGCTCCGCGGAATTTCATTTTTGTGGCCTCATTAGGAGGTACTATGACAGTAATTTTTACACTGTGGTAGTTGGTACAATTTAATTGTAACTGGTAAGCATAATGCCTTTTTTTATTTGTACAAAATTACACTAATGAACCTGAACCATAAGTCATAGCGCTGGCCATACACGCTATTTTGTACAAGATAATCGTTATTGCTATGCATGTCCATTGTCCAAAGGTCAGCTAAAGGCTTTCTTATCGTCTACGAAGCCTTAAAAAGCTTGACACCAAACGTATAAAAAGGAATTTTCTGGTCCGTTATGAAAAGACATTAGACGTTTTCCATCCACCATTATAAATATTGGTGATAGAATTCCGGGAGGTGTAACTTTTTTTTGGAAATTTTCTCCTCTTTAAGGATTTTTTTCTTCCGAGATATTTTCATAGCACCATGCTCCCTTTTTTAACTAAATTGTTTATAACTTTTGCAATTTTTTCGAGCCCCTCTTGAAAATTTTCAAAAAGTTTCTAGAGGTTATTCCGAATCGAATGAGCCCTGGATCGTAATTTTCGGTGCACTTGGACATAAATTCACTGAAAAGGATCTTGTGAATCAGACTATATGCCATTTATTACTTGTAATCCAGATGCAATAACGCTTATGGTGTCTACAGACACACGAATTTGGTACGGAGCGTACAGCGGATCTGGTACGCTCCGTACCAAATCCGACCGTGTGTAGGGCAGTCCGGCGAACATAAGAAGAAGGCGAAGAGTTCGCCATTGTCCGCATCGGATCTGGTCCGCTCCGTACCAAATTCGTGCATGTGTAGAGTAGTCCGGCGGTTAGGCCATACAACGGTATCAGTGTTGCCAACTTAGGGATGTACCCCAAATATTAGGGAAAATATCTACGTGGGTTTACTAAGGGACAGGATGTTTAGAGCTTACGAATTTGGTGTCGCTACACACGCACGGATTTGGTACCAAATTCGTGTGTCTGTAGACACCATTACATCTAACCTAATAGTTCTTTAGTCGCTGTGGATACTTGTTTCATTGTACGAGTTCGAATGTCAGGTTGCACCGTGCTGCACAGCTCATGTGCAGTGTATGACTGATGTCATATTAAGCGTGTATCTTTTTGTGTAGTGTATAGTTCAGTTTTAAATAGCTATTTTAAAAATGCAGCGCCGCGTAGCGTATCGTCGCGATGTTCTGACCCTTACACATGCACCGCATGCAGCAGCGGCAAAATCCATACAAAGGCGTGTGAAAGACGCTTACTTTTAACATTTAAAATGTTGCGTGAGTGGTTGCAACGGGCATTTAAGAATTACATAATATATTTATTTTACGGTTAGATATACGTCGATTAAAGTCGATAGGTGCTGTCTTTCAAAGGAATTTAAAATGTATCTCTCCTATCAACAAACTAAAAGGTTAATTGTCTGTTAAGGCCCTATTACAGTTGAGCTAATTACAAAATATACTTTAACATCGAACACTACACGTTACCTAAATATTGTTTTAATTTTGCCAGACGACAAAGGACAATATGATTTTAGAGCAAAATTTAATGAAGTTTTGCTTTTTTCCTTTTGATATCCTGGCAGAAATGGCCAAAACATTATATTATGATCGGACCTGTGCTTTACCGTGGTAAGGAAGACACACTTCATAGTGAAATATTACATCAGAAACGAACGCGCTCTGCTGCTGAGACGTGGTGACTTCGACTGCTCAATGAGCAGTGGTCGCAAAAGCACCTAGCAGATAGCAGGTAGGTAGCCGGTTTTTAGGATTGGATCAGACAGGAGAGCCGTTAAACGTTCCATTTTACACAAGTATTTACAGGCCATGGGTGTTTCAGTTGTTTAAGTTTAAGATTGAGCGTGAGGGGAGAGATGGCAGCTTGCCACTAATGTGGAGCAGATGAATGTGTGTGCCCTGCGTGGAATAACCAAAGGCGGACTTTAGTTGGATGCGTAGAATGCGTCTGCTATGATCAGCGATGATCCATGAAGAGCCAGTCTCCTTTTGTAACACCGTTATGGTGCAGAAAAAGATAGCTCAACGGGTCCGTGAGAGATCTGATCTCTTATCACGAGCTAGAAGACGTCACGCTCCCACCTGTCGCTAGTTTCACTAGTTGTTAGATCTAGTCTTAATTTTTTTTTTAATTATGGTCACGATTTCATTGAGTAAGGGATTTTTCTATGTAACCGGTATGATCGGAGAAGGAGGAGAAGATGAATTACTTTTTGAAATGGTGAACAATAGGGAATATGCACGTATTTTTTTATTTTTCTATGTAGATCTATCTTGTTTGGTAAATCGTATGGTAAAATCAGTTTTTTGATATCATTAAAAATAACGAAGATATTAACGTTTAAAGTAGTCTATTAGACAGAGAGATCGGACGTTATCGTGACGTCACATAACACGAATTTCATAGAAAGTTCATACTAAATTTCGTTTTGCTAGAAAGAGATAGATTACAAACTTTGACCGCTCATATCTTGCTCATTAATTATCAACAGATATTGAATTTTTTTTTTTCGCCATTTCCTTAATTTTTCAGTCTAGTATCATATTATTATGTTTTAAGCCATTTTTATATTTTATGCATGTTCCCTATTGCCCCGAACATGAGCTCAAAAGCACGATGCAAGTTCTGCGGGTGTGTTCATTGAGTTCCCATTCTCTTTGGCGTCGAAGTAGACCGCCATAGTGGTTTTAGTGGATAAAAATTTCACATAACCTACTCTTGCCAATTTTATATAGCCCGACGTTAGTCTTAGTAAAACACTGCGAAAACAAAAAAAAGATCAAGAACAGACGTTCTACTAACGTCTACCACTTACCATTACCTTACGTCCACTACTTCAACCTATTTGTATACTAGTATAGCTACTTCTTTGAAAGGCCGGTAACGCACTAGCGCCTCCTTCGGTGTTACAGGTGTCCATGGGCAACGGTAATTGCTTTCAATCAGGCGATCTGCTTACTTGTTTCGCCCTATATTTAAATATATAAAAAATACCTTCTGATATAAAATATCGACATAATAGTAGAAACTAGAATAGAATTCAGATATGCCTATCGAAAAAATCCTCTACCTTACCTGCTACGACTACTCGTAAAGAGTACAATAATGTAGATTATCTATATTATAATGATTCCTGCTCTACACTATCGCCGTGAGGTCTGAACCTTCACAAAAAATTCTGAATCTTCAAATGCAACATGTGAAAAAACTGCTATTCTTGCCTGTTCGTTCGTTTCACGGCAGAAGTGTAGAGCCGGGGTAATTTTCAAAGGAAATAGAAAAATGTACCTGTCGCGGCGCAGTAACGCATCGCTACAAGTGCGCAGGCGGCGGCGAGTGGCGCGCGGGGTGTGACAGCGGCAGGAGGTACTCGGGCGGGTAGTCCTGCGCGAACAGGTACCGGGGGGAGCAGCACATGCTGTACGAGCGCTTGCGGGCCTGCAGCTCCAGCAGCGAGCACAGCGAGCGCTCGTACAGGGGGAGCTGCAGCTGCCACTGCCGCACCACCCACTGTGCTGCAAACACATGCGTATTGTTAACTGTGTAGTGTGTGCCAGGAACTGGCGCAAGGCTAAATTCGCTTGAATTACAAGTGAACCGAAATAATTTGCTGCACTGCAATTTATTCAATACCATTGCAAATTTAAATTCATGGTAACAGTGATGGCGATGCATGAATCAGCTGATAATATAGAAAATGTATGGAAATAAGATGGCAGAAGTAATTAAAAAACATTTAAATTTTAATAGTAATGATAACTACCCATACAGATTTCGGTGACGGTGGCTGGTTTTATTGAAACCAGGCCAGTTACGCAGAAGTACTTTTATAGTGCCCTAGTGTATGCGCATTACTCAAGATCACTCTCTCTTCCTTTTACTCTCAAAACCCAGTGGAACGGATAACCGACGTGACTGGCGAGAGATCAGGCGCAGGTCCGTCTTTTTGCATGTCCATCCGACGCATGGAACATCTTTCTTGTCAGACAATCAGGTCATCAGCCTGCATTGTCCTAACTAAACTTGGAAAGAACATTTTTTGTTGATCCAATGCGGGAATCGAACCCACGATCTCCGAGTCTAGAGCCGAGCTCTAACCACTAGACCACGGAGGCTGTTTCAAAAGTAAACAATATGTGGGACGTGGGTGTAGGAGAGCGTGGCGTGTAAATTTTGTGCAACATTCCCACCATTTCGTCGTGACTTCGCGATTAAAGTATAATATTATTTGTTCACGTTGTTTACAATGTCTACATCTTCTGTTTCCGGAAATCAGCCCTGAGAATCGCTTAGCACATTCTTGACGTTGCGCGTTGGTAGTGAATTGGCGGGTTCCTTTTAGTTGATCAGTTTTAAATACGTCTAAGGCTAACCACGGAGAAGGACATAAGCTACTTTTTATCGCGGAAAAATGTACGGTTTCTGTGAAATAAACTTTTGCGCGCACGAAGTCGCGAGCGACATCTAGTCAAAAATAAATGAAATTGTTTATTACTGTCATAATTCAGATTTTTTGCCAGACTGTAGTTTTAGGCCAAGCGCACCACGATTTTTTTGATGTGCGATTATTTTGTAGCAGAAATGTTAAATACATTTCTGCGACAAAATAATCGCACATATGCGCGCACAGACAAATAAACCCATACGTTGCATTTCTACGACAAAATAATCGCACTACAAAAAATCGTGGTACGCGCTTGGCCTAAAACTACAGTCTGGCAAAAAATCTGAATTATGACAGTAATAAACAATTTCATTTATTTTTGACTAGATGTCGCTCGCGACTTCGTGCGCGCAAAAGTTTATTTCACAGAAACCGTACATTTTTCCGCGATAAAAAGTAGCTTATGTCCTTCCCCGTGGTCTACTCTACACCTGTGCTAAATTTCATCAAAATCGGTCCAGTAGTTTCGGAGCCTCTTCAATGCAAACAAACGAACAAACTTTTCCTCTTTATTATATTAGTGTAGACTAAGTAAAGATTAATAAATTAAATTATCCATATTATATCTATATATGTATATATTATATCTACTAATCTAACACGTTGGTAATGTCGATTGACCCCAAACTTTCCGCGCTAAAATGTTCTGAGCGTCTGACGTCAAACTTGCAACAAGTTAAAGAATAAATTTTATCGCTAACTATTTAACCTGGACCTGAGACCTCGAGATAAGTTTATTTATTTAAACCAGTTATTACAGTATTAATTAGCTTAATGCACTAAATCAATAACATTAGTTGTTATTTGTCTTTACTTTTTAAAATCGGTGTAAAATAATAAAATATTAAAATACCTGCCTACACGGTGATACCTATTATTACATATTTTTGTGTTTATGTAACAACAGAGTAAGCCTTAAAATTCCGTCCGTGTGAATGGCACCTAAAACGGCATCAGGTATTAAAAAATGTTGGCAAGAGCTAAAAAAATTATGCATATAAATATACAAGGTGTAGGTTTTTTACTTGCCATTATTGGCCCTTAATTAACAAGCAAAAGTAAATAATTAATTTTAGCGGTAACGAGGAACGATGGCAATTTTAATGGTCTAGTTTACTATTGTCATTAATTAGTATAATATATCTCTATAAAGCTAACTAAATATTAGCGTATTTGCAAGTGTCCCGTGGCCAGTGAATACCCTCTTACATAATACATAATAAGTTTTTATGCTACTAGTTACGAAGCAACCGGATGGTCTAGGACTTCCATCTTTTGCAAAACATTTGACCTTTCCTTGTAACGATTGATGTTCCCGACGCACGCACTTATAATAATATAATAATACCTACGTGATATCCCGCGGATTATTTGTGAAAAATTTAATTTTCTCAGCAAATCAAAACAAAAGATTGAGTCATGCTCGGACCATAAATTGACACCTGAACGTATATGGCCGCTGACGGCCGATTCCCTTTACCGCAGACATGTAATTTAGCGGATCGAGCGACGTCATAAATTATACAAGCGATCACATCATTAGGTGCTGCTTCAGTTTATTAAGGGTGTTTACCGTAATCGTTGCTTTACGAGCCTAATTGCGGAGCTGAGTTATGGGTAGAGAAACCAAACACACATCCCACGTCGTAAATATGCCCCGAAAAGCTCTACACGGCGAATTTAATTCGGCACGTAGAGTCGAACCTAAAATTAGTTATGAAAAATTGCACGGGTAATTTATTCCATATTATTCTTATAAAACGTGTTCTTACACGTTTTGAATATAAGATTTCAATGCGGGGTACTCGCTGGAACTAGGGTTGCGATTGAATGTGCCAATGGCGGAAAAATCTCTTGTTTTAATGAGCTGGCTCGAGGCCACGTACTTTGCGAGAACATTTATGTGATGGCGTCTATCTATACAACTAACGTCGGAATACTGTAATAGTTAAATTAAGAGACGCTCAAGTCACATGCTGTCCTTGTCATTTCGGCTAGCAGTGACAGCGACGGCATGTGAATAGCTCTTAATTTTGATTAGCGTTTCAGTATTTAGACGTAAGTCTTACCTTGCATTATATTTTCAGAGCTTGCCCACGATTGTATTTGTAAGTTCGGTAAAATCAATTACGGATATTTTCGGCATATGATATATTGCTTACCTATGTAAAGACGTTTAAGCAGAAAAATAATTGTCATACTAAAAAAAAGTTCTTTATATGGCCGTTTTGCGTTTTGCGGAGAGTCACCCATACATGAGATGATTTTTGAGTATGACAATTATTTTTTGGCCTAAACGTCTTTACATAAGCAGTGGATTATGTGCCCGAAGTATCCGTAATTGATTTTCGAGACATTATATAATTAAAATTCGTCATCTGTTTAATAATGATCTTTAATTTCTACATTCTGCTTGATTTTAAGTAAGACCAAGGCAAAAAGACTAATGTCTTGTTATATTTAGTAAACTTAGAGCTTGTGTTTAAGTGTTTCGTCTGAACTATGAACTACTAAATCACGAGTTTTAGTGTGACGCACACTTGCAGCAATCTATAGTTTTAATGTATGAATATCGTTTCATATAACGTCAAATTATCATAAATCAATCACTATAATTAATACAATTCCGGCTACAATGTCGTCGGGTATGCATATTATTTATATAACATTCCACTGACATGTAGGTTTTATGTATAGACTATCTATTTTTAATCTTCGATCGTGTTTGATCGAGACAAGAGACTTTCAGTTTTATTTCTTACTTTATTAGATTCAATTTAGTAATAATTAGAGATTCAATTCGCCAGTGCACTGCACTGTTGCGCGCTCGATATCACGTAGATTCAATGGAGTGTTTTATTGCTTGTATATTCTGTTTCTAAATACGGGATCAAGTACGCGATTACCTAATAATTAGAACATTTTTGCAAACAGTTTAATTTTCTTGGTTTATAGGGTTCCGTACCTACCTCGAAAGGAAAAAACGGAACCCTTATAGGATCACTTTGTTGTCCGTCCGTCTGTCTGTCTGTCAAGACCCTTTTTCTCAGAAACGCGTGGACGTATCAAGCTGGAATTTATATCAAATACTCAGGTCTACTGTCCCTTGGAGCTGTGAAAAAATCAAACTTGTAAGCCAACGCAATCAAAAGATACAGCCGTTTATGTCGCAAATTTTCGACACTCGCAAACTCAAAACGTACAGAGTACTTCCCGTAAACTCAGAATCTTGAAATTTTGTACGAAGCAACGTCTTATAGCACAGATAAAGGAAAAATTGCGAAAGCCGTAAATTTTTAGTTACGTCATATAATAAAAATATTTTTAATACTTAATTTTAAACTTACTACCCCTTTTCTGATTAACGCGTAGAGGTGTTAAATTTAAATTCATATCAAATACTCAGGTCTATAATACCTTTAAGCTGTAATAAAATCACTACAGGTTTGCACGGAACCCTAGGTGCGCAAGTCCGAGTCGCACTTGGTCAGGTCTTTTTTAAGTTACAGACAGAAATATTTAGCAATTTCCCGCGAAAACATACCCACAACCTGCAAGCAAATATAATATTAACTAAACCGTATTCACTTTAATGGAGACACTAATAATATAAAATGATAGGTGGCATCTACAGTTTGTGATCTTTAGATTTTACTTTCCTGTCGAAATATAATAACACTTTTTTATACTCAGATAAAAAATTACCTTAATTATTTTAGGCCCTCAAAACATATTTCGAGTCCTTGTAAGTAATTGAACAGAAGCCTGATATGATGTATGCTTTCGTGCGATCATAAATTAAAAATTTACATTAGATTTATGGTAAAATATGATAATATGACGCGGCTGCAGCGAAGCCGGTAATCTTCGGTTTCATCAGACCATTATGTTGTTATTGAGTGTTAAGCCTTTACATAAAAACTTCCTTTTTATTAAGTAAAGTTAAAATGAAGTAAAGAGTTAAAAAAAAAAGTATCTGAAATCTTAAGGTGACCTAGAGTAACTAGTATCTACTTATTAGCAGCAGCTATAGTAAAATGTAACTATTTTATTAATATTTAATAATATTTTGGATTAAAATATCCCTACATTTTGGATTAAAATAGAAATGTAAAAATATGTGTATCAAATAAACTTTAGTTTCTCTACTAGTGGTGACAAAATTTTGATTTTGAGTATAAAAAAATTAAACCGCCGAAAAACTGAAAAGCAAATTATTATTTTATAAAAAAAAGCTTTTACCGATTTTACCGATTCTTAAAAATGCACTAAAATTATGAGATAATTCTTATACTTAAAATAGTTCTCCTTTTCAATTCAGCAAAAATGTATCAATTTTTCTTCTCGATCTTTTATCTTGAAGTCGATACTAGCCGAAATAACTGCACAAAATTGAAAACTTCAAATTAAAATAACAATTAATTTAAATACAGTATAACATGCATAAAACAAAATTTTAGGGAACTTTACGTAGAGCGTAGATATACCAACTTCTTGTCAAGCAATCAAAAATGTATGTCAAAATTAATTTTGTTAATACCACCATTATTCAGAAATCTGTGGATTAATTTTGTGAACATACAACTTTTAATCTTGATTGATGAATGCTTCCCCGGAACATTTATTACGTAACTAGCGTAACAGATAAATTGATAATACACGAATGCACAATAAAACAATAATGCAGCTATTTTCATAACAATGTATGTGAAAGAGGCACAGTGGACATATCTACGGCGGCTCTGATCCATCTTTGTTATAGTAAAAGTAAACAAGGGATCCAATGTTACTTTATCGAACTAACTGCGGACGGTTCTGACTACTAAGTCACAGTTCAAATTATAATCATGTGAACAGTGCAAGTATTGTGAGTAATTGGACTCTTCTAGTGCTACTTAAAGCTCAATAAATACATTTCCATATGACAGAAATTTTGATTGAGCCATAAATTATGCAGTACCTAAACATTATGATTCCAGGCTGTATATTTTGGCCTTTCCATTCAATTTTAAAAATGTAGGATGTTGTTATAGGTCATAAAAAATTAGAGCTAAATAATTATTACATACCTACCTACCCCCTTACTAATAAAAATATTTAAACAGTGGATAAGCAATACAATGTTTTGTCCTTGTCAGATACGTGGGAAAAGTCGCTTGATAGACAAGGACAAAACATTGTACCTATTGCTTATCCGTTGCGTAAATACTTTTAGTAGTAAGGGGATTAGTCAATAGTTACCGTTTAACCGTATTTCAATGGTTTTATAAACACAACATCCACGGAGATAATGTCTATTGGTCCTTAATCTAAAAGGACGAGTTATAAGAAAATTGGGCGTATCGGAATAAAATGACATTCGATTAATGAACGTCATTAATTTCGTGTATTAATTATTCATTAGCCAATTAGTGGTAAAGCCATCTGGGCATATTGTATGCCTTCTTCGTTGAAGGGCAAATACTTACTTAAGAATAAGTCTCATATGGTCAACGCGTAGGGTATTTTTTGTGCTGAAGTACAATGACATTTAACACTCGCGAGTCGGGACTCGGGGCTCATATACATATATTACGTAATCTGTCAGGCCTGGCGCTTACTTGTCAACTTTACGTTATAATAGATTTTACGTTATTTTACGTTTTTAATAGAAAATACGCAAAGAAAATGATCTATACTGATAAATAAAATTGAAGTCTGTTTGTAATTTCAAATTAACTGATTTTTTATTTAATTCATATGACAAAATATTCGGTACAAAATATCAATTTTTAAATTTTTTGTCCGTCCGTCTGACTGTCTGTTTGTTCCGGCTAGTCACTAAAACGGCTGGACCGATATTCACGGGACTTTCACTGGCAGATAGCTGACGTTATAAGGTTTAACATAGGCTACATTTATTTTAGGGTTCCGTTTAAAAAAGTAGGTTTCCGTTTACGTTAGCTCTATGCAAACGAAGTTGCGGGCATCAGCTAGTAATTTAATGAAACCTTTAACGTATATAATGTCTCCACAAATCAATTACGGATACTTCGGGCACATGATCCACTGCTTATGTAAAGACGTTTAGGCAAAAAAATAATTGTCATACTCAAAGCAAATAATCATCTGTGACTCTCCACAAAACGCAAACTCGCCAATATAAAGAAAAAAAAATTTTTTCTAGTAAGTATGACAATTATTTTTCTGCTTAAACGCAATAACGCTTAAAAAGGAAAACATAAGCAATAGATCATATGCCTAAAATATCCGTTATTGATTTTACCGAACCTTATATTTTGTAGATTCGCTTCTGAAAACCTAAAGCGTAATATTGATTAAAGATTTTTAAAGCTACGCAACTAATATAAAATAATTGTTTATGTCTGCGCTAGGTCGCTCTTTGTGGAGTCAAGTTGTATAGTGTCGAGACTGTCGAGGATGCTTCAGCGACGTAGAGAAAGGGAAAGCCGGCGTCAAACGCGTAGTTGCTGTAGTGACCTACATTAGCTGGACGAGATACCGACGACGTCGACTCCAGACGAGATACATATTATAGACGAGGTACATAGATAGACATAAGAAGGGGTTGTTATTGCCATAATAAGCAGCTCTAGCACAGATTACTAAAGTTACTCCCTAGAGTCTCAACTATTTGAAAGACTGTCTTGCGAATCACCTGAACTCCAATCTTAGATTTTCAATCTACTTTTAATGGATTATAAATGAATCGTCTTGATATCATAAACTGATTTTGTACCAATCAAAACGCGTTTTACTGGTTTGACGTTTATGAGAATACCATTTTGCTGTTTTAACATATCGAGACGGAAATGTATCTACTGTTTTTTTCTGGGAACTTACTCATATCTTAGAGTACTTCATATTCATTTATGCAATAAAAAATCAGTCATCTAGCCTGTTGGGACAATATTAATGAGACTTTTCGTAAATTAAGATATTTAACCATATTAGGCATTTTTAATTAAACAATTCCACCAACGTAGACGCACAAGTCATCGCAGTTCTTTCTTGCCTTACTTCATTTATATTCCGTTGTGTATCCAGGCGTATCAAGAACCCTGCTTAACATCATTTATAATATTATTTATTTGACATTCCTATCCGCCTTTTCCATGGACGTCAATCAAATGTGCGGAAATTGCTACTGCCAGCAGGCTTAGCATGCGCACAGTAGAAACACCGAAGAATAGACAATATGACAGATTGAAGAAATATTAATTATTAATACCATTCGGAGCAAAATAGGCCTTATTGTAAGGTAAGAAAGTCGATGTATCGTCGTTATGAGAAACAACATTTCTTTTCTTCCCGAGCATGAGCTCACAAAATGGCCTCTTTTGACAGCTAAAGTAGAAACGTTTTCATAATTTAGTGTCAAAAAGTCCCACAATAATGTCAACCACTCCACATCATGGCGGTCCTAGACAAATAATTTCTTTACGTTAAGTAATTTACTTGAAAATTTTATCATTTTTGACAGAAGATTTCCCGGTAGTCATTTTAAAAATATTGCTATTTAGAAATTTTGACTTCTATTGACGACCTTGTTATCATGGATTAAGAACTATTTTGCAACGAACTGTTTTGGATAGAATATTTCTTCTTTCAAATTATTTCTATGGATCGCCATGCTAAGCCTGCTGGAAATGTTTGCGTAATATGAAGTTGTGTGCGTTTGTGTGAGTGATGTACTAATGCACATTCGATAGTATACATTGTAGGTGTTTGCCCACAGTGCACCTCACCTGCTATTACACTCGCGTGCTGTTTATGTAGCAATTGATTATTCAGTGCACCGTACAAAATTACTGTCAAATTATACAATGTACAAATCATACTATCTAAAATCTAATCTAGATTCAGAAATATGGATCAAAATGCGTCGTGTAAAGACTAAGACTCTGTCCAGAAAGTGCGTAAGCCTGCGTAAACCTACGCACGTAGAGATTCTTATCTTATCACAACAAAATGTGTGAATTTTGTACGATACGCGCATAGCTAAAATAATACGCACGTAGCTCCTGGACGCAATGTATGGGGCCCTAGTACCTCGACTACGTGCGTAGACCTCACGTGCGTAAGAATACGCAGTTTCTGGACATAGTCTAAAGTACAAAATAATGACAACAATTTAATAAATTGCTCGTTATATAAATATTTTTTTAATTTTAATTAACATTAAATAATACTAATAATGTCAAGAATAAGTTTTTACGTATAAAAATTACTGAATAAAAAGTAGAGTTTGTAAAGGCTTGAATTCAGGGAGTACATAGAGTTTAGCTTGGCATGAGATATTTACAGTGCGAATTATTCTTAGTTTTTAATTGTGTAGCTTATTTTCGGGGGACGAGCTCATAATTTCGCTCTATTTGCTTCAGTATTAAGAACAGCAATAACATATTAGACGTTTTGCGTACGCAATTCTATGTACAAATTTATGGGGTGAAGTTATACATACTGAGTGATTTATTCCGTTTCGACTTTCGAGAGAAACGGGCTACTATAGTTCCATGAAATATAGTACTGTGGCATACGACTATTTATGATCTTTTAAAAAAAATAACTTTCAAATACTTAGCTTGGACACAAATGCTTTTATGTCCATGTCGTTGTTCGTATAATATTATTTTATTTCTGATACAAAACATGGCCTGTTTCTCCCGAAAGGGAGATATGAGATAAGAACTATAATTTTCCCGTAGTAAAGTACGTTAAATGGATTTAAAAATATAAGATAGATTTAACATAAATAAGTACTATCCAAACCAGAATTATGTAGGTCAAAAAATCTAAGAAACACTTCGAGAAAAGATGGTCTGGTAGTGCACAACTTATAAGTTTATACTTTGCTTCGCTGGTCTTGGTTGTTACATTTATCTCAGTCAATTGTAAACTATGTTCGCAGCCTTCCTGAGGATTAGTTTAAGTGTTTTAAGTTTTATTTGTAATTACAAAAATGACAATGCGCGATGCAAAGGCCCGGGCAGGGGTCAGGCGTAATCAGTAATCACATGCTCGCTGCAGTGTACTGTAACTACGTGTGAACTGTGCGTCGCGACAGCGGGACTGTATGCAATTCGCTTTTTCATTTTTAGATTTTAGTGGCTTTTGCCCGCTTTCTAAATAGTTTATACGTAGGTTCCTCTAACCTAACTTGTTTGGCCTAACTTGTGTTATGCTTAAAATTTTGTACATAGATAAGAATGTTGTAACTATTGTATTATGTACCAGGAACTAAACGCCAGATGAGTTACAGGTATATCGCAAGTGTCCATGGGCGGCGGTAATCCCTGACCATCAGGCGATCCGTCATCTCATTTCAATCAATTTCATTTCATAAAAAAATATGATTCAGCCAGTACATAATGAACTACTTTTTAATGAAACGTGCCACCTAGATTCTAAGTCGCAACAAATAGGATGGTTTGTAAAAAGTAGCTTTAAAACTCAATCTCAGTATATCTAATATCTAATGTATCGTTTAGCGTATCTCGCGGGTGCGTTATAATTAATTAGGTTAACTTTCGCTTTGCCTACTTCGCGATTTGATTTAGACATAACGCGGGTTAGTCGTTTTGTAAATTAAGTGTACAAAGCGTAAAGGCGATATTATCATAGTAATTCGTATTGCTTACTTATGAGTTATGGGTATGCATTATTAATTATTGTATCAAAAATAATCAGACCTACTCTTGGCTAATTATTTAATCAATAATAATGTATGTATAATATTCATGAAATGGTATGTGTATAAAGCAACCTTGACTTTAAATATGGACTTAAAAATTTCTGACGCATAGAGTAGAAACAATCATATATTCTAGAACAAATGTGTAGAGACTAGAGATACATTTTAATCTCATCGTTGCATATTGAATAAGTGCATGCGTTCTCGCCGTCGCAACACACGCCGCCACGTGTAGCTCGGTCAAGGACGGCACTACACGGGCAGTTTCGATATGTAGCGCTATTATCTCGTTATACATCCGCGTCTATTCGATAAATTATATTTATTTACAGTAGTACTTTCTTAATACCCCTCGAAAATCATCGTATTGCTATGCCAGCGACGGACGATGTAAAGAATGCAAAGTTTTTCGAAATTTTTCGAAGGAAATAAAAAACGTAGTTTTACTGTAACATAGCTCTGCTGACACAACACTGCTTACAAAGAAAACTTTAGTAATAAAACCTCACTAATATGTATTAAAGTAAAATTTTGCACACAAATAACTTTTAAATGTGTGCAAAATTAGTACTTTAATTTATTTAAAATTAGATTTTTTATTCGAATTAGATTATTTTATTTAAAATTGATACTTGACTTTTTTCCAACTCTTTAAACATTAAACTACAGCACAAAAAAATATTTTTTATAAAATTTTGGTATTATTTCGTTACGGAAATCCCCGAAACCGTGATCGGATTGTCCGAATAGTTGGGCCTCTTTACAACTGACTAATCGGATAGTCGGCTAGTCGTATAAAAAAAAATAGAGGACAAAAATAACATTGAGCCAAACAAAACTGTTTGCATCTGGAGGATGCGGGCAATCAGTACAATTACTCGAAACTGGTTATCCTGCACGAGTTTTTAGGAAACTATTATTACAACAGAAATCGAGACGCGGCGCCGACTCTCTATCGTATTATTAAATGTTTATTTTTACCTATGTTGTTTTCCCCTAATAATTGGTATTTATTTGTTTGTCTGTCGCATTAAACAAAATTAAGTAACTACAAATTTTAATTTATGAGTGTTTTTTTTATATAAAAAGAGTTATCAGATACGTGTTTTTACTATGGACATTATTATCCTGATTAAACCTTTTTGCAAATCTAAATAAAAACTAGAAATTTGACTTGAAGATGATGGCGATGACTATAAGTAGATAATATTATAAATGTCATTTATTTGCACGTTGCTCACAATACGTAAGTTTGTATTACTAATGTACAGTTAATTAGCAGGTAACTATGCACGAACGCTGTTTCTATTGACACGGCTCCTTACTGTATCAACACTGCAATGACTGAGTTTATTCTAACTGAAACAAAGTCCACTTGCTAGTTTAACTCTTATATGGCGCGTTATAGAGTTTATTATTCAACGAACAAATGAGCTCAAGAGCCCATCGTATATAATACAATAGTAAGTGTCAATGATTACTTTTTAAACAGCCATTAAGAGTATACAAATTAAAGTGTCTAAACTACTTATCTTATTCTTATTCATAGCCTACTCTGCAGTTAGTACTTAGGAACTCAGCATTAAATACTACCTCCTTAGGGGCCGTCCACTAATCACGTAATGTTTTTAACAACTTTTTAGACCCCTCCCCTCCCCCTGGTTATACGTGGTAACGTTTTATACTACTCCCCCCTCCCCCCTCCTAAGATCACGTGTATTTTTTGTACATAGTAAGCAGGTCATGTTTGAAGAAAACTTTAACTTAAAAACAATTTTTAATCGAATAATTTAAGCAATTAAAAACTATACAAGTCATTTATTTGTCTTGTAAGTATTTAAACAACATTACTAATCTACAATCGATAAGAATTTCGGTATTGTTTTTGAATCTAGTCTATACTAGATTCAAAAATTAATATACGTGATGTCTCCTTAAACCCCCTCCTCCCCTTGTGATACTTGGTGATTTTTTTCGGACTGCCCCCTCCCCCTTTAGGCATCAAATGATTAATGGACGTCGCATGGCTTATCCATGTCGCAGTCTTTGATACGTTGGAAAAGTCACTTGACAGACTGAACAGCAATATTGGTTAGTGTATGTGGTATAATATATTTTTATTAATAAGTTTAGGGTCTGTTTTACAATCAACTGATAAGTGTCAGATAGCTTATTTGTATGTTTTGTATCGGTCGCTTGATATTAAGTATGTGGGAATTGTGGTGGCAAGCCCCAAAGGGAGATCTCCGACCGAGCGAGATGGTAATTGGTATGCCCGGTCAGGCCGAAGCCCACTTGTAATCATTTCAGTGTTCCAGTGAAGAGAGTCCCAGTTAGTCGGAACTGTGCTGCTGCTGCACGGGCTCCAGTGAGTCGGGGTGCTGCCCTGCGGGCCGATGCTACGTGCTGACCAGGAGAGGTGTGCTCTGCTTACTGACCGGTCGTTGTAGTGAGAGTGCCCATTGAAGCCAATGAGGGTTCGACCAGGCCGCGGTGCGTTGAGGCAGGTACCCGATGAGGCTGAAGCTGGCTGGCGTGGTGCGGAGGGGTGGGGAGTGATGATGATGTCCAGAAGGAGGCGTGTTCTGTCGAGGGTCACCAATGTGGAAATTGTGGTGGCAAGCCCCAAAGGGAGATCTCCGACTGAGCGAGATGGTATGTCTGGTCAGACTGAAGCCACTTGTAATCATTTCAGCTGTTGTATATATACTTTCCGAGCTCAGAAACTTCGATAGCGCGATTCAGGACTGTGCGCTGATTGGTCCGCCACAAGTAAATAGCGACAATAATTCCGAATAAGCTATCCGAGCTGTCATTAATTAGAATATTATGAAACAGGGACTAACGCTGTTGTGTACACTATCAACGTCAACGGGACGTCAACGAGAACGATATTATTTGTGGTCGAGTTTAGATTGACGGGACGGGCGTGCGGTGGACGTCGGCTATTAGTAAATGTTAAATGTATGTATCGCGACTTCGGCGCCGTCATGTCTTTGTCGTTGACGTCCCGTTGACGTTGGCGGTGGACAAACAGCGTAAGAGTAACAAACTAAGTACCTACTTGTCCTTACTGTTTGAATGTTTTACCTATTATTTATTCTGTTGTTTTAAGGTGCCGGTTGGCAGCGGACGACATGAAGCAACCGCAGACGACGTGTCGCCGCGACACTACTGGTTTATATGTATTTCTATGAAATAGCGACACGAAGCTAGCAACACATTCATAGAAATACATATAAATAACGTGTCGCGACAACACGTCTTCCGTGGTTGCTTCATGTTGTCCGCTGTCAATCGGCACCTACTCTACTACTCTTATGCCGGCTACGCGGCGCGGCGCGGCTTCGGGCAGGGCAGCGCAAGCGGGCCACTTGACAGGAGTGCATTTCTGACAAGCGGTGACTATGGCGCCCGCCCGCTGCTGTTATTGCTCGTCACTCACCGCTAAATTCGAGGCAGCGGCCTAATCACTATTACGGTATTGCCTTAATTTGCCAGGCGTAGACGTTTTTTTCCTCAGATATTGGGAGATGCATTGTTCATTTTAGCAGTTGAAACAATTATTTGAAAGAGATACCTACTTTGGAAATGCCAAAGTAGATAAATATTTGGCGTTTAGGAGTTTCATGAGAGCATTCGATGAGATACTAAATATTTTATGAGCCTCATGAAAATAAAACGATGTGATGGGCCGTCGGCGTCGCTATGGAGCATAAAGAGTCTAATATTACAAGTTTCAATCTAATGTAAGCAAACCTTAAAATGTAATTATTATGGTTGATAATATTATCATTATACATTTTCTTAATATGTATATTTGTAGTATACCTAGTAAATAGTAACATAATTATAAATTAGTCGAACAGTGAATTCTGTAAAAATCTTATTTGCATAAACCGATAAAATAATTTTTAAAACATATTTAAAAAGATACAAATTAAATGGAAATTGGAAGCGTAGGTATACCTAATAGGCGCAGTTGAAAATATTGGCAGACCAGAACACAATACTGTGTATTTATGTTCACTGGGACTTACAAGTAACATAAACCTTATTTATCGACTACTGAGTAGAGTTATAAAACTATTTTAGATCTTCATCGTACTACCCACGTTTTAGATTTATTAAGAATTCTATTTATCGTACTAACATTCTGAACAAGTAGCTTAAAACAATAATATACTGCACTACCTTGTTTCCTAAAATAGCTTCTTGCTATAGTTCTCGAATTGAAAACATAGCTATAAAATACGGTAAATCCATATTTTCCTATATATCTTAATTTGAATCCGTTTATTAATACACACCGTTTATTAAAACACATTCCGATAATTAATAATAATTAAAATATAACTCGTACATAAATTACTTTCTTATTGCGTTATGAGTAGGTATGACTTAAGGCTCTGCTCAAATTTCTTTTTCATTTTTACATTACACACAAAATCATACTCAAGTAATGTTAATTTTTTGCAAGTGTATAAATGTAGAGCAAGTAAAGATACTATATTATCTAATCCTACTACTATTATACATGTAAAGTTTGTGGTGATGGATATTACACATGTATAATTAAAAGACAATAAACCCTGAATAAAATAGATTGGAGTTTTAATAAGTAGTAATATTTAGCGATCGTAAAAAGGACTTTACAGTTCTAATGTGAATAATCGGTATAATCGAGGCTTGTATCACAAAACTTGGCGTGGAACAAAATCCTTAGAATGCAGCAACGAAGCAAAAACTGATACAGATAGTCTGTTTTGCGATAACATTGAACCAACGTCCTTGGTCGTTGTAAAACCGGCTGGCAAAAGAGAAGAAGACGCGACAAAGTTTTTCGAAGTTTAACGAACTCTGCTTTAAATATTTTCACATTTTTAATCAAGTTACCTGTGGCTCATACCTAATAAGGTAATGCGTGTTGGCTACCGCATGTGAAAAAATGTTTTGCTGATTAATATTAATATTCAAGGATGCTTTCAAAATGCATTTACTTTGCTCAAGGTATGATATGAAAAAATATTTCACTTATATTAATTCATGTTGTTAATTATTGTGGCAGATGATTACAAACAGAATATGATTACAATATTATCGTAAAACGAAACGACGTTAGTAGCACAGCAGCTCGCCGCGCGCCGCGGGGCGAGCTGCAGTCTGCAATGCGTATGAATAATACATTTTTTGTCTTATGAGTTGTGACATCAGGCTAGTAAACCTTTCCAGTGTAAACTGTAAATAGGTCCTTCTTAACGTGAGTTATCTCTACTCGCAGCAAGATCTTCATAGATTTCACTGTAAAAAAACTTCCAAACAAGACTGGTCAATCAATGTCGCGTTGCGCAACAAGAGACGTTTTGATCGTGTTGCGTCACTGCCCCTGCTCACTAGGCCAACAAACGCCAACATTGTAAGGCGGCCTTGACACTGCATCAACAACATTGTCTTGGCAATGCGCTCGTATTCCATAGGAATTCATGCGCAAAAACACTCTCCGTTACGAGACGTGCATTATTTCACCTACTTTTGCATCATTACTCAGTTACTCATTACGAACGAAATTGTTTTTTCACCAGTTTTAATGATTTGTAGCTGTAATTTTGATACCACTATTTACACCTTGATTTACTATGTGGGGTTAAAGATATTCTGGGTAAGTTAGCTTAAAGATGAAGAGTAGCAAAAGATTAAAGTTAGGATAGTAGGCGGCGCAAAATAGTTACTATTCGTTACAAAGGTTAGTTTTTAAGGTTTTGTAGATAATATATTATGTTAGAGTTCTTATGTTGTTCTTATGTTCTTGTAACCAAAAATAAACTTATAACGTACATTTGAAAGATCAAATCTTCATACAAGAAAAAGTTACACCATCTTGATTTTTTTCACCATACCTCAAATGTGAAAAATTGTCCCAAAAACTCCAAAATTGGAGCCATTTAAGTGGGGATAGTTTTTGCTGCAACATGCGTCTCATGCGTCTATGGCCAGTAAGGGATATCAAGATTCGAGACGCTTGATGAGCGCTGGAGATGAGCAGTTCCAGTTCAGCCTCTAACCCAGTCGGTCGTAATATTGATTGTCGAATTTATCAGTAAAAAACTATTTAAAATAACCTAAGAGCATGTCAGGTCATCTAAGGAGGGTTCCGTAACTATCAACGCGCAATATGTTTTCTTTGAATTACATCAAAAGTTTTTGTCCAATTTCGCTCAAAATAATTTTCTTAAAGAGTTTTTAACATAATCTAACAGAATGGAAACTTACAAGTTTCTGTCTCCTATGGTTTAGAAATGCCAGGGGGTGATCAACTCATAAACCACTTTACAGGCTGACTACTCGAAAGTGGTTGACTTTGTAAAAAAGTAATGTATGAAACCTTACCCTTATATTAAAAAAAACCGATTCAACAATACCCCACACGATGGGGTAGAACGAAAAATATTTTTCATCCCCACTAAGTAAAAATAAAATTATTATTATTTTATGATGCCAAAACCAAGATCTATACACAGTCTTTAACTATACCAAATTTCATGCATTTATATTCATAATTGCAGAAACTAGAAGCGCAAAAAACAAGACGGACGAAAAGAGCGAAACTATAAGAGTTCCTTGAGTATTACGCAACGCAAAACACTTCACCGGATCCCGTATAATGAACGCACACGGCACAACATAATATAGAAATCTGCATCAGACATCCCATCCGCTTCAAGGTTTCGCTGACATGTAGGTCACCGGCAGTGTTCCACAAACATTTCTTATGAGACAGTCTTTGTCTTCTTTCTCTAAAATGTTTTTCCATCTACTTTTGTCGTACCGAATTATTGTTATTCGTTGATGTCACATAATATCTTTTCTCATCGACGACAAACTTCGTGCCTGCCAACTGGCAGTATAATGTTCAGTCAATGTCAGATGTAAAGGTAGCCTTCCGATCTTCGCGACCGCAACCGAGTCGCGCGACCTACTGCTTGGTATGAATATATGTGGAGCATTATACTAACCTCGCGACTGCGTGGCGCGACCGGTGGGCGTGGCCAGAGAAACTGATCCACTGATTTGCTGGCCTCGGTCGCGAGTTGCGGTCGCTAAGATCGGAAGGCTACCTTTACACATCATAATTATTATAATGTGCCTACTGTAAGGCTAGGACTATATGATCCGGAATCCGGCGGCCCCGGTAAAATTCAGGGCTCTGAATTTTCCCGATTTTTGCGTTGCGTTTGAGTACAATAGAGTGGAAAATTTAAGTGTCGAGTGTGGAGGTGGCATATATTATGACCTTGACACTTGTGTGTTCGATATTCAGCTATATTGTGTTAGCGCAGAGTTCTACTTTCAATGCTTTTCAATTCTGAATTTTCTCCGGCATTCCGGATTCGCGTTATATTATAGTCCCAGCCCCCAGCCTTAAACTCGATTTTTTATAATGCCTAACATAATACTTGGTAAATTGTAGTATGAGAACTGCCGTATTAGAAGCAGGCCGTTAAATTGTTGGAACTCGTATTTTCAACATTAATAATAGTTTACTTATCCTAAAATAGTCTTTCCACTGAAATTGCTAAGTTCTAAAAAATAATAATTATAATAAATCATTTTAAATATTAAAAGTATAATAACCCAAGTTGACCTCACGCAAACCAAAGACGCTTCTTTACCTATAGGTATCTGGTATTGTCACAAGTCCTTTAGAAACGCTAAGCAAGCAGACTTTTAACAGGGCTGCTATTTCCAAAGATTTTTGAATTTATTCTATTAAATAATAATAATAATTATCTTATATAGATACTAAACTATTGCAAAATTTATGAGTATGAGTGTATGATTGCAGAGTCTCTAAAGTCTAAAGGCTAATTACCCTACTACGGCGAAGGCAAAAGGTAGGGTAATGATTTTGGCAGTCTATGCGTATGTACGAGTATGTACTGTATGTGTTTCACCTAGCGCTTAAACTACTGATCCGATTTTAATGAATGAGGTGTCAAAAGGTTCGCAAATAACAGCCCGGGTAACAGGCTATGAAAACATCGACGGCTACCTAATAGTTTTATAAAAATTGTAGTTATTTTTATTTATTGAAATCTGGTACACAGGCAGTAGAATAATGCTATTATAGATTACGAAATGGCTATCACCTTTTATTGCAGTTTTTATTTGTACAAAATTTTAAAAATAAATTGTATTCAGAACGACAAAATAATATGGAAATTTTTATTATTACACAACTTCAAAAATACACCAAGATCTATTTCATAGTCATTAGTCAGGTTTTAAAACTGAAATTATCTAGGTAACCCTAATTACGATGACATATTACGGAAGCAGGCGATAAAAATCTAAAATCTGCTAACCCTGGTTCAAGTTCAGCACATAGAGACAGCTACGAGCACTAAACGACCTCGTGGGGTCAACGCCCCGCCACTTTGTAGCGCGACTTAGGACAATCGCAAACTGGTCAAATGACAAAGGTCCAACAGTAATACGATCTTAATGCGTTTTTATTGTACGTATACAACTACATAACCAACATTAGTGAACCAGATGTTGAATTGAATTGACGCAAAAACAAAACCATCCTTTATACTCTCAATAAAGACGGGGTAGTGTGGGAAATATCTTTTGACGAAACAGAGGTCTCGGTCCTGGCAAATAAGATAACATCTAGTGTGGCGAAAGTTTTCACAGTTGGTGCCAACATTTTATCTAAATGATGGCTTATAATTTGTTGGGACTTGGGTGACTCTAAGATTTTGAGGGAAATTTGTAGGGGAGACGACTACACTACATGTAAAATATTTAGTTTAAATTATATTCGTAGAAATAGTTAGGTGTTACTACGTAAACGTAACAAAATTAAATATTTCCACTTTGAAAACTTCTATATTAATCGAGGAAACAAATGCGACAGAACTTGTTATAAAATATGCTAATAATAACAAAACAATGCTGTACTTTGTAATAACCTAGAAGGTATTTTCCTTTGGGATGTACATATAGATAGAAAATAATTCCTGGTAATTAGAAGATTTAATTCACCTTTTGTATCTAACCACCAATTGGTATCTCAAAACTAATATAAATAAAGTGTATGAATTTCGATGTACCTAAATATTGTGTTAAAGTAGATTTTCAAAATGAGGATAATTTTATATGTCAATGACTATCGCAACGTTCATATTCAGTCTTTTGAAATTCATACCATTAATTTTGGAGACGATACAGATAACATTATGTCCTTTAAATATGACCAGTATTAATAACGGTTCTTATACGGTACACCCAAGCCCAAAATAAGAAAGAACAATTTAATTTTTTTTTTAAGAAAATATATTATTCTTTGGCCTCATATTTTTCTTCCTTCCTTATTTGGTACCAAATTAAACTTAGCGTCTGATGCACAATCTTCTGTTAAGTGTCACAGGATATAATATTCGCATATTGTTTCGTCACTGTCGTTCGATTTATAATGTAAACAGTAAATAAACTTCCAAATAAGCTATCCGTAAATCGTAATCCGACACAAAGTATTGTTAAATTGACCCTGTCTAGACTGTTTTTAAAAAAAAAATCTTAAATCATAAAAAAAAAATAAGTACCTACTACTAATTACCTGTACAATTTATTGCCACGTTATATGATATTTAAATGTTTACTATTGTATTACTAAAGCATTGTTCAGGACTTAATTTATAAATGATAGCATTCTACAAAGTGATGACATAATTATAGTCAACACGCACAAATAATTATTATTATTAAATTCGCTGTGTTACACTTTATAGATTGATCAAGATAGGAGACAAATCTTATACTTTAAAAGAGAAAATCTTGTATATATTAAATAGAAATCTTGGAACCGGCTGCAAGTATTTTCATGAAATTTAGTAAGCAAGGAGTTTTGAGGAATAAAAATCGATCCAGCTATGTCTTGTCCCTGGAAAACTGCGCATTTTTAAGGTATGCATGTTTTTTCTTTCGTCGCGTAATAAGTTGCCCTCACAGAATACAGAAAACATCCAAAAGCCGTCAACACGCTTGAAAGTGAGACCGTCACAACTGCTCCAAATTGGAATGGTTATCCACACATAATGTGTTGCCACAGAATAACGGAATATTTTACCCAACTTGTTTTCAATTAATTTTTATTGAATTCCTAATTGTCGTAACATAACAATGCGATTTGTTTTATAAGTGTAAAGAGTAAAAATTAAAAAGAGCGGCAAGGCGGTATTTCGCCATGGTTTTGGACACAGTGCGCTGCATACAAATGTGATCGAACACTCATTCTGCATGTTTTTGTATTCTGTGGTTGCCCTATGGCATTAAGTTCGCCAATGGTACATTGTGCAGAAAGTGTTACATAAATAAATAAATAAGTTCGATTTCTAAATACCAAAACCGGTTGGCAGCTTGGTTAGCATTGAATTTTTTGTATCGTTGGCAAATAGGTGTCTCGGGCAAATGAATATTTTTGACATTCTTTCTTAGGGTTCCGTAATACTCAAGGAACCCTTCTAGTTTCGCTCTGTCCGTCCGTCTATCTGTCCGCTCTTCTAACTTCTGTATTATGCATATACGTAAATGTATGTCCTGACATGCTCTTGGCTTATTTAAGTGTCGTTTCAAGTATAAGATTAGAGAAGTGTACGTGTGTGTGTGTGTGTTTAATAACGCGTTGGAGGACGTTTTAAAGACGCTCAATTGGAACGGACGGGGACTGAACATAAACGGCCAGTACATCTCACATCTGAGATTCGCAGATGACTTAGTCATTATGTCAGACTCTCTGCAGGACCTGGAAGAGATGTTGAACAGCCTAAGCGATTCTTCAAGACGGGTGGGTCTCGGTATGAACCTGAACAAAAATAAAATTATGTATAATGAACACGTTCTCCCGAGACCTGTCGTCGTAAATGGCGCTAGTCTCGAAGTTGTGCAAGAATACGTATATCTTGGCCAAACCATTCAACTCGGGCGGCACAACTTTGAGAAGGAGGTGAGTAGAAGAATACGCTTGGGCTGGGCTGCATTCGGGAAGCTCCGGGACATCTTTGAATCGTCGATCCCACAATCCCTTAAGACCAGGGTCTTTGATTAATGCGTTCTACCGGTAATGACATACGGAGCCGAAACGTGGACACTCACCGTAGGCTTGGTTCATAAGTTTAAAGTTGCTCAGCGTGCGATGGAAAGAGCAATGTTAAGGGTATCTCTGGTGGATAAAATACGTAACGACGTTATTCGCCAGAGAACTAAATTGCTCAACGAATTAGCACGCTAAAGTGGAAGTGGGACGGCCATGTCTGCAGACGGATAGACAATCGATGGAGCAGACAAGTATTAGAGTGGAGACCACGCTTAGGCAAACGTAGTGTAGGACGTCCTGCGGCTAGTGTTGCCCAATTCAGTCTTGGTCTTGGACTCGCAGCAAGAGTCTCGCAAGAGTCTCGCAAGTCTCGCAATTACCTATTAGCCTATTGCTATTTATTAAACGTTATTTTAGATATTAGAACAACGTAATATAACAACGTAACTTAATACCTACTCTATTACGTTGTTCTGAGATCTAAAATAACGTTTAATTAATTGCAATAGGCTAATAGGTAATTGCGAGACTTGCGAGACTCTTGCGAGACTCTTGCTGCGAGACCAAGACCAAGGCTGAATTGGGCAACACTACCTGCGGCACGATGGACCGACGATTTGAAGAAGGTGGCTGGCAGCGGATGGATGAGGGCTGCCCAAGATCGGGATGGTTGGCGCTCATTGGGGGAGGCCTACGTTCAGCAGTGGACGGCGATAGGCTGATTATGATGATTATGATGTGTGTGTGTGTGTGTGTGTGTGTGACTTCTATAATCTATAGTATCCAGTATACCATAGATATTTTATTCAGTCATGGTTAGTTGTTTTGTTCCCTAAATTGTGAAAAATTGTTTCGATGGCGGCATGCCGGGGCCGGGCCAGTAAGTGGAAAATCAGCCATTAGAAGACTTTGAGTGTGTTGAAATGTTGGAGTTAACAGGTCCAAGACAAATTATTGATCTCAAGAATATTTTGAAGGTTCATTCCAACATCCAAGGAATGGTGCTATGGTCGGTCTCAATATTTATTCCTATTCACATAGGTACACTTTTTTCACGCGCGGAATCCCTTTTATGGGTTCCGTATTTCACTTCTCGGAAACCGTTATGGTTTCGTCATGTCCAAAGTCGTCCGAACGGTTAGTGCTAGAATTTAGACGGTAAAAACGGTTAGTATTTACCACGTCGACAAAGTGCTAAAATAAAATCACTAAAAACATTTTTTGAGCACCCCCCCCCCCTACACGTAATGTGGCGTGGGGTATCATGAATTAGGTCTTTTAAAAATATTGAGAGGTTGCTAATACGATGTTTGATTTAGGTATCCGTTTGCGAGATATTCAACTTTGTAGAATCCTACTATGATCGTACAGGACCCTAAGTGCGCGAGTCCGACTCACGCATGGCCGGTTTTTTAGCGTCTTGTTGCGGCCTGGGCGGCCTCACTATAAATCTAAGCCTGGCATTCCTGGCAATGGAAGTGATGACGATAAAATTTTATTTCTTTATGAGTAGACGGAGATCACTCGCCGCAACAAAAAGTTAATTGTTGTATGGTTTATAGGAATCTGCCTGCCAATATATACACATAAAAATGTCATGTTGGTTTGTGTACGCTTCAAAAACTCAAAAAGTTCTGCACCGATTGAGCTGAAATTTTAGCATGATATAATAGGTTGGGGAAAAAGTCTTTTCGCATTATAGTATGTATGAACTTGTCATAAAATATCTTGGGCTATACCAATCGTACCTGGCTGATTTTGGTATCATTAAAAAGTTTTAATTTTACAGAAGACAATTCCAAATTCAAATTAGGTAAATTTGAGATTTTCATTTGTTTTTCTTATTGTTAAAATGAGTGATTCTTATGAAGAATTTCGATACATTTTAAAATTTTATTACAAAAAAGGTAAAAATGCAACACAAGCCGCGAAAAAAAATTGTGATGTTTATGGACCTAATGCAGTATCTGTGAGAGTAGCGCAAATTTGGTTTAAGCGTTTTCAATCCGGAAATTTTGATATCAAAGATGCACGTCGCTCTGGTCGCCCTGTTACGGACAAAACTGTTGCCATTTTTGAAAAAGTGGAGCAAGATCGGCATGTTAGTAGTTACGATGTAGCTGAAGAACTGGGGATTGACCACAAAACGGTTTTGGCGCATTTGAAAAAAGCTGGGTACACAAAAAAGCTCGATATTTGGGTGCCTCATGAGCTCACTGAAAGAAACCTAATGAACCGTGTACTCATTTGTGATTCTTTATTACGACGTAATGAAACCGAACCATTTTTGAAGAAGCTGATAACTGGTGATGAAAAGTGGATCACGTACGACAAGAACGTGCGAAAAAGATCGTGGTCAAAGGCCGGTCAGGCTTCACAGACTGTGGCGAAACCCGGGTTAACTCGCAACAAGGTGATGCTGTGTGTGTGGTGGGATTGGAAGGGCATTATTCATTATGAGCTGTTACCGCCAGGCAGGACCATCAATTCTGAACTGTACTGCGAACAACTGATGAGATTAAAGCAAGAAGTTGAGAGAAAGCGGCCGGAATTAATCAACAGAATGGGTGTGGTTTTTCACCATGATAACGCTAGACCTCACACATCTTTAGCCACTCAGAAAAAATTACGGGAGTTTGGCTGGGAGGTGTTAATGCATCCGCCGTATAGTCCTGACCTTGCACCTTCAGATTTCCACCTGTTTCAGTCGCTGCAGAATTCCTTAGGCAGTATCAGGTTGACATCACAAGAGGACTGCCAAAACCACTTGTCGCAGTTTTTTCATCAGAAGCCCCAAAAATTTTATAGCAATGGGATCATGTACCTACCAACAAGATGGCAAAAAGGTATCGAACAAAATGGCACCTATATACTTTAGTCACTTGTAAATAAACTTTATAAAAAAACCTTTTGAATTTTTATATAAAATGCGAAGAAACTTTTTCCCCGACCTAATATAATCCGCAACAAGGATTGTTTTTATCTATTTTTATTAGAGTCCGACCGAAACTGGTTTTCCGGCCGAAACCGAAACTGAAACCGAATATTCGGCCGTGGCTTCAGTTTCGGCCGAAACCGAAACCGAAACCGAAACTCACATGGTCAAGTAGAAAATTCCTTAAAAATACTGAAATTTGGTGCATTTTATCCATTATTCTGCATTAATTAAGTAGGACATGAAATGGAAACAATTTTTTTCTCTTTACGACATTTTAGTCTGAAACAATTAAAAATAAAATTGTAATAATAACCCTAATACAGCAAAACTATATCAATAGGTCATCGGAATGAAAAACAAATCTTGAATTAAGTTTACCTATACAACATAATTTAACAAATTAAACACTTCACATTTTTCATTTACAATCTCTTTTTTACATGTGACTTGATTTGTTAGTTTGTTGTTAAACAAAACAAAGTTACTGACTCAATATTTAACTATATAAATCGTTCAAGTACAACGAAACAAAAACTTACATGTAATCAGTTCCATCAAAACAACCTCTAAAGAATGTTTGCGTCGGGCGATAACGCACTGACTAAGTTGAGTTGCTACAGAGCTATCCGAACGGCGCACGACAATTCCCGAACAGGGCCGCCAGCGTCCGCCAAAGCGTTGCCGCAAGAAACGAAGTTAGGCGAGCGTGCACGACAACTTCCGAAATCAGTTTCGGTTTCGGCAAAAGTTTCGGCCACTTTTGGCCGAAACCGAAACTGCCGCCGAAACTTGATTTTTGGCCGAAACTCGGCCGAAACCGAAACCGAACTTTCGGTCGGACACTAATTTTTATGTCATATCCGCGACCGCGAAAGAACTATATTTACGCGGGCAGGGCCGCGGGCAACAGCTAGTTATTATATAACAACTATTCAAAGACCAAATATTATCTACATAAACTGTACTTAGTGATGAAATAATTAATTTTGATAAGGATTAATAGCATGAGTAAAATAAACGCGTTTGAATGTAGTCCAAAAAAAAATTCAAGATTTCTAAATAAAAAAAAAGTTGTTGTGCCTCACTCGACATAGATAGGTACAGTGTATCGCGGACTTTTTGTAGATATTTATAAGATCTACAATTATTTGGAACATTTCACGGTTCTATCTTTTATAGTTTAGGCAGCGTACGCAAAATAAGTAAGTAACCTTTTCTGGTTGATTTTTTACACCTTGTGTCCGAAAAACCCAAATATCTTACGGAACCCTATTTTTTCCAAAATAAAATTTAGCCTATGTTACTCGTGGATAATGTAGCTTTCGAATGGTGAAAGAATTTTTGATATCGGTCCAGTACTTTTTGAGCCTATTCATTACAAACAAACATACAAACAAAGTTTTCCTCTTTATAATATTAGTGTAGATAGATTATTTTTTTTACTTTAAATCAGTACACTCAGATTATTTTAGCACACTCAGACACCCACTCTTAGAATGATACTACTGCGATATACTTTTTTATTTCAAAATAACAATTTTCCATCTTTTTGGTAAAAGATGGCTCCGCGCGAGTTTCTTACGCCGGTTCTTCTCGCCGGACTAGTTACCGAACCGGTGGTAGACATCATGTAGGACAATTCTATAAGTGTTATATTATAACTTACCTATTTATATGAAAATAAAAATTTGGAGTTTAAGATAAATGTTTGCAATATAAAGATATTGCAAACATTTATCGTTCTGAGTACCATACCAATAGTAGGTACATAACAAATGTACTAAATCTAATGTACTAAAACTACCTTTATAATGAGATCAATCACAAGTCTTTGTAATAAGCCCTACGGCGCGCGCACGCGGGTACCGCTTGACACTAGTGATGTGCCGGAGCCCGGAACGTTAAAAATGTATATCAGCGGATACGAATCAGAATACATAATGTATTTTTTATCAAGATCCGCGAATCAAGATCCGGATACGGATCTTAACTTTCTTACGCCCCGTTAATTACACTTCCTATTTAGGTATGTTGTTAAACTCGTCGTCATTCAATCATTTGCCGATTTTTCGCGATACAAATTTGACGTTTCTAACAAATAGTTATTGTAGATAGGTTATTGAAATGGGCCGTTAGAGTAAGCGACGGTAAATATTTCACATCGCAATGTCGTCGCTCGTCGCTGCCGCGCCGCTTGCTGCTAAGTTCGAGGCAGCAGCCTAAATTATAAGATGTTATATATTATTATCGGTACACGTAACAATTAACGTCTGTGATCTCCTTAATCTAAGTAATTACGTTTAACAAGAAGTCAGAATTCTGATACACACTGAATATTATTATTATTATCTCATCAATTCTGAATACAATTTCATTGGTATTATTTCAACTTTGTGGTTGCAATCTCTACCTAGCAAGAACATACCCCTTTGGAAAACCAGGGTAAGCATAATTATTATACTACTAATAAAAATGTGAAAGTTTGTGAGTGAGTTTGTTACTCTTTCACGCAAAAACTACTGAACGGATTTTGATGAAATTTGGTATAGTAGTAGTTTAAGCTCTTAAAAAGTAGTAGTCTTCCCGTGGGATACTGTATTTACGTGGGCGGAGCCGCGGGGAAAAGTTTGATATGAAGTATAAATGCATTTGTATTAGTGTCGGACCGAAAGTTCGGTTTCGGTTTCGGCCGAGTTTCGGCCAAAAATCAAGTTTCGGCAGCAGTTTCGGTTTCAGCCAAAAGTGGCCGAAACTTTTGCCGAAACCGAAACTGATTTCGGAAGTTTTCGTGCACGCTCGCCTAACTTCGTTTCTTGCGGCAACGCCTTGACAACGCAACTCAATTCGAAAACATAATTATAATATAATTAATATTTTTTTAATATTATATTAAATGAACAAAATTAATATACCGTGTTTCCATTTCATGTCCTAATTAATGCAGAATAATGGATAAAATGCACCAAATTTCAGTATTTTAAGGAATTTTCTACTTGACCACGTGAGTTTCGGTTTCGGTTTCGGCCGAAACTGAAGCCACGGCCGAATATTCGGTTTCAGTTTCGGTCAGACTCTAATTTGTATATCTCGATTCCTGAACTATTTCTGATGTTCCTACTTTGTACGGAACCCTCGGTAGGCGAATCCGACTCGCTCTATTCCAGGTTTTTGTAAGTCGTTTGTGTCGAGGAAGTAAGTCTTCTATTTGAGTTGAACTGATAAAATCAAGGGCGTGAGTGCACAATATTCCACATGGTGTGCGCACGAGATTGCGCTAGATTTACACGCGCCGGTAATTATCTAATATCATCTGTATGTTGTTATATTATATCTTATACTTCTCTACTTACTTATTCGTTATCATTGTCAATAATATCATAAATCTTTTTCCCGTGCTAATTATTACTTAATCTATCTATACATATAATAAATCTGTAGAGGGGTCATGTCTGTACATTAAAGTTATCTAAGTGAAAATCAAAATGGGGGGTCTATAAAGGCCACAGAACCTAAAAATAACGTTTTTGAAAAAAATGTCTGTCTGTCTTTCTGTCTGTCTGTCTGTCTGTCTGTCTGTGTGTTTGTTATCACATCACGCCGAAACCACTGGATGGAATAAAATGAAATTTGGCAGGTAGGTAGCTTAGGACCTGAAGGGTAAAATAGGATACTCTTTATCCCGCAAAATTAAAGGGTTCCCGTGGGATCTTCAAAAAACTGTACCTACCTGTTTGACGTTATTTCAGGCAATCTACTCGACGTATTTAAATAAAACTTGGCACAAAGGTAGATTGGAACATGAGATAACTAACAGTATTTTTTTTTTTTTGGAAACCAAAACGGTTCCCACGGGATCATGAAAAAACTGTATTTTTGAACTTGCTTCACAAACCGAAATAAATCATCATTTTTCGCATGTTTTCTCTTGAAATAAAACTATTAAATTAATATTATAAAAATAAATCTATTTTTTATTTTACTCAACACAAATAATAAATAGCGAAGGAGTAAACCAATAGTACAAGATCTACTTAAACTAAGAATTTGCTTTGAGCGAGAGGTCAACTTATTTGGTGGTTTAGTTACCTACTATTTTTTTAGCCGGTAAAAATGTACCTACCTTAATATTATTTCGTTCAGGCTCTTGAAATATTTGCGTTCGAAATTCAAAATTAAACCGCATACATAGGCTGTGTTCCGCGGAAAATAAAACGTAGGCAAAATGGCAACCGCTGGTATAAAATAAGCAAAATGGCGGATTATGTTAGCAGTATTGAAGTTAGCAAAATATGTGCCCTGGCGGATAATCTGTTTTTTTTTAGCGCTAGCAAGCGCTAACAAGCTCTATTTTCGGCGGAACACAGCCATAGTCTTTTTACCGTATTGATATTGACTGAGCAGAATAGAAGAATAACTGTTTTATAATTTCAAATACTATTCTATTCTGTGAAAAAATATTTTCAACTTTTATAACATTCGTCTTCTTTAATTTTAGTGAAATAAACTTTAAATTGATGTTATATCTTTGAGTATCCTACCATATTATAGGTACTAAGTAATTGTATATTAGGTTGAACTTGAAGCTTGGTAGGTATCTTATTACGAATAATGGTGTCTACAGACACACGAATTTGGTACGGAGCGTACAGCGGATCTGGTACGCGGTACGCCCCGGTCGCCGCAGTCCGGCGAACATAAGAAGAAGGCGAAGAGTTCGCAGCTATCCGCATCGGATTTGGTCCGCTCCGTACCAAATCCGTGCGTGTGTAGAGCAGTCCGGTGGTTAGGCCGTACAACGGTGTCAGTGTTGCCAACTTAGGGATTTACCACCCGAAATTAGGGAAAATATCTACGGGGGCTTACTAAGGGCCAGGATGTTTAGAGTTTACTCCTTATGAATCAATTTGTATGTAATAATAAAAATTATTTAAATGTGTGTATATAGTCAGGGATATGAAAATATAATATTGGGAGTGAAATCAGATTAAGACAAGTTAGTTTTATGTTATTCACGCGCAAGTCTTTATGTTAAACACATAACCTTTCTTTCTAGCTTATTATCTCTTAGACCTGTCAATGGTATAATTATCAGGGTTAAAGTCTGGGGAGAAATATTTTTGAGAGTTGATATCACTGCCTGTTATCTATGAATTTCGGTAATCATCGCGTCGTCGAAAAACAGCACTGTAAATAGAACTCTGTGCTAATGCAATAGAACTGAAAATCGAACACACGAGTGTCGAGCTTCACGGTCCACTGCACCGTACCAAATCCGTGCGTGTGTAGCGACACCGGATTCGGTCTTCGAATATGGTCCGCTGTACGCTCCGTACCAAATGCATGCAATGCATGCCTACTCTGCAGCAAACCGCAAAAGTTTTTACAATACCTATACTAATATTATAAATGCGAAAGTGTGTCTGTCTATCTGTCTGTTACCTCTTCACGCTTTAACCGCTGAACTGATTTTGATGAAATTTGGTATAGACATACTTTGAGTCCTGGGAAAGGACACCGTAATTTTTCAGAATAAAAAGTATCCTATTACTTTTTATGCCGAAAAAGTACGGTGTTTCTGAGGGATAATGTATTATTATTCTGTGTATATTTGACTGTCTTTCACTGCTAAAAGGTTGATCCGATTTGAATGAAAGTTGTTATGGTAGTGGTTTATGCTTTGGACAAAAGCGCAGTTCACTTTTTTCCCAAAAAGATACAGTGTTGCCGAGGGATAATGTATTATTATTCTGTGTATATTTGACTGTATTTCACTGCTAAAAGGTTGATCCGATTTGAATGAAAGTTGTTATGGTAGTGGTTTATGCTTTGGACAAACGCGCAGTCCACTTTTTTCCCAAAAAGATACAGTGTTCCCGAGGGATAATATATTATTTTGTGGATATTTTACTGTTTTTCACTGCTAAAAGGTTGAACCGATTTGAATGAAAGTTGGTATGGTAGTGGTTAATTCTTTAGACAAACGCGTAGTCTACTTTTTATTCCAAATCTATACTTCTATACTAATATACTACTATTAATATACTAATATATTATACTTCTATACTTTATATCCATACTAATATTATAAATGCGAAAATGTGTCTGTCTGTCTGTCTGTCTGTCTGTCTGTCTGTCTGTTACCTCTTCACGCCCAAACCGCTGAACCGATTTTGATGAAATTTGGTATAGGGATACTTTGAGACCCGAGAAAGGACATAGGATACTTTTTATCCCGGAAAAATGTACGTTCCGCCGCGATAAACGAATTTTGGCGCAACGGAGTTGCGGGCGTCATCTAGTAATATTATAAATGCGAAAGTGTGTCCGTCTGTCTGTCTGTCTGTCTGTTACCTCTTCACGCTTTAACCGCTGAACCGATTTTTATGAAATTTGGTATAGACATACTTTGGGTCCCGGGAAAGGACATAGGATTTTTTTTATCCCGAAAAAGTAGTGTTCCCGCGGAATAATATATTTACGCGGGCGGAGCCGCGGGCAAAAGCTAGTAATTAATATATACGATACGCTAATCTATGTTGCGTGGCTTTTCCAACGTTACGACAGCAACATGGATAAGCGTATCCGTGATGTAAATATTTATTAATAAGGAGGCCTAAGTATATAATATAGTCCGGAACAATAAAATGGAGACAGTCAAAACTCCTTTCATACGATAAATTTGTAGCCGATTCGCGTGTATAAACACAGCCGGCTAGTCTAATGTTTACAATAATAATTATAATAAATAATTTAATTTTTAAATCAAGAATGAAATATTTAATATTTTGTAGATGCCTAACTAACTAAACAATAACTAATAATTTTTGCCTAACTAAACAATAAAAAAAAAACATTTAAAAAATAATTTTAATTATAAGAAAACTGTTGTATCGACAGTATCTAACTAATATATTATTATATTGCTACCAAGTATCCATCATCATCCAAGTCCGTCCATCTGTATGTTAGCAAGCTGTATCTCCCTGAAAAGAGATGTTTGATTTTGGGCCAGTTCTATGTACACTACATAGGAAAAAAATATGAGAATATCATAAAAATACGAAAAATTATACTGTGAAGAAGGGTACATGCGTACAAAAATGATTATTTGAAGAGTTTTTATTGCGAGAACACTATTTTTAGGGCGGCCATGACAGTTGTTTTGACTTGACCTTTGACGTAATAGACAGTTTTACGAAGAGACGTCGTCTTGAATGCCATACGTCTTTCTTTGTCAAAAGTCATGTCATTGACAAAATGACATTCTTTAGTTAATTCTAATCTGATCCGCCATGTTTTATTTTACTTTGTGTTGCTCTCCTTGACGAAGTTAATTTAAATGTACATGGAAACGAAGTGAAATTAAACAAAATAAATAATAGGAAACGGTTACTATATTATGTAGCTATATTTACATATACTGTACGTAGGGCTGGCCCAGGCCTCATACATTTCTTGAACATCTCTTTTTGTCATATGATGTATTTTTGTAGCTATAAAAGCAAATACTAAAACAGGCACTTGGTCGGTTTTTCCATAACGTCTAGCTCTGAAGGATATTTAAAAGAATTTTTGCATTCATCCTGAGCCTTTGTCAAGATGCATTCGATAATTTCGATGGCAAAATTGTAAATAAAAAATGTATCGGATTTTACATAAGTCATCGTTTAATGACATGTCGCTTGCAATGCCTTATGTCAAATCCCATAAATTTTGTTTTCGAACTTCGCCGTCAAAATTATCGCATGCATCTTGACTAAAGGCTCTGGGCCTCTAGTCAAGATGCATTCGATAATTTCGACAGCGAAGTTCGAAAACAAAAATGTATGGGGTTCGACATAAGTCATCGTTAGGTAACATGTCGCTTGCGATGCCATAAGTCAAATCCCATACATTTTATTTTCGAACTTCGCCGTCGAAAATAACGAATGCATCTTGACTAGAGGCTCTGGTTTCCTGATTTCGTAACGAAAAAACTAGAAGTAACTACAACTATGTCTGGTATGCACAATGTGCAAATTAAAATGCTATTGTAACTTACTTTGAAGATAATAAAATACTTGTAATTGGTATTTAATAGTATATATATAAGTAGTTATTACAGGATTTAATGGCGTATACAAAGTAATGGTTTTAATGTATATTACATACCTACTTATTACCTACTTTCGTATTTGTTACGACCGTTACATTTACTGCATCACTAGCAGCTCTAATTTATTAATTATACATTAAAAGGTAAACTTGAATATTCATGTAAAGTGATGCCAAGATCGCACTGTCAAAAAGTTATAAGATCTCATGTAAAACCTAGCTTCTGACTGCCGGCGTGTAGAACGCATTAACTCTACAAGCCTAATTTCATGAACTCCACACCTTGGTCAATTTATGTGGCCTGGCCATTTGGCTACATTCGCTTGGGCGTAAGGTAAAAAAACTTAGTGACTGTTTTTCACAATTCTTTTTTTTTTTTTTATAAAACTAGGGGGCAAACGAGCAAACGGATCGCCTGATGGAAAGCGATTACCGTCGCCCATGGACAACATCAGAGAAGTTGCAAGTGCGTTGCCGGCCTTTTAGGAGGGAATACGCTCCCTTCTTGAAGGTTTGCAGGTCGTAGTGGTCCGGAAATACTGCTGGCGACAGTTCATTCCAAAGTTTTACAGTGCGCGGCAGAAAGCTTCAGGTAAAGCGCACGGTGGAGGAGTGCCACTCATCAAGGTGATGAGGATGATAAATATTTTGTCGCATGGAATGGTGGCGAAAAGTTGCAGCAGGTATAAGTCCGAACAATTCCTCGGAGCACTCCCCGTAATATAACCGATAGAGGATGCAGAGCGATGCTACATCTCTACGTAGCTCTAAAGAGTCAAGCCTGTTTGAAACACTATGGCAGTCGACAATTCGAGCGGCCCTACGTTGGAAATCGATCCAGAGGGAGAAGCTAGTACTTTGGCGCCCCTGCCCAGAGATGAGAACAGTATTCCATGTGAGGCCGAACCTGCGCCTTATAGAGTTGTAGGCGTTGGACCGGACTGAAATACTGCTTTGACCTGTTCAGAACACCAAGCTTCTTGGAGGCTAAATTGGCCTTGCCCTCCAGATGATATCGGAACTGGACCTCGCTCGATATGTTAACACCAAGTATTCCAGTGTTGGAGGAGACATGGGTATGCTTTCAAAACGAGGACATACGACCATTGGTAACTTTTTAGCGGTGAACGCGCAAACTTGTGTCTTAGAGGGTTTGAATTGGACTAAGTTAAGTCTACCCCATTCAGTTTGTTTCGACTCTCAATGACATTTTGCCGAGAGATGTTCGCGTGGCCGGTATATAAGGCATCACCCGTGCTGTCATCTGCATAGCAATGAATGCCATTGGTTTGTAACATATCATTGATATATGCAGTATGAACAGGGTAGGTGATAGCACACAGCCTTGTGGGACACCAGCATCAACAGACAGATTCACATTCACAAATGATTATTATGTTCCTGCGGCCTTATATTTCTTACACTTTTACCTAATAGTGACGTTACAGTTGGGTACGACTTTTGTATGGAGCGTTCTCACAGGACTTGCCTTTTATAAACAAATCGCTATTCCTATGAAAAAAAAAATGATTTCTAGTAGGTATACTGCTTCTTTTAAGAACTTACTCATATTTAAATTAAAACATCTTGTTTCGGTCTTTTTAGTGCGTTGCTTATGTAGCCTATCTGAATTTTTTGCAGTCGGGTTTTTTAATTATTAATTTTATTATAGATATTGTAGTTTAACCTACACACGCTTGGGCTATTTAAAGCAAAAATAAAAAGTAAGGAACATAATAATTATTTGTGAATATCTCCGAAATTTATACTTACCATAATTAATGTTTTTGTATAATTATGATGTAAGTAAACTGTAATGATATAGGTTTTTTATTCTTAAATTGCGAAAAATAAATTAAACTAATTGCTAAACTACACATAAAATATTGTATTTTTCTACATTTATCAAGTACCTAGTACCTAGTACCTCAATATTTCTGAGCAAATAAATTGTTATTTACATCATTTATTTAGTAACAATTAAAATAATACAACAAACATAAAATTAACAACAAAACTAGAAACAAACAAAAAAACTAAAAATTATTACTAATAAAAAGAAGACTTACCTACAAATAAAAACTATAAATAGAAAAACTGCCCCAGGTCGTCCCCATCTGGCAGAGTACCTAGCAAACTGATAGCATTGCCTCGTTGAATAGCAATGGCTATCCGTTGTGCCAGGTAGGTCCCGGCTCTGGGGTCTCGGGTGGCTTCAGTAAGCTTTTTGGAGATTTCTTTAAAAAGCTTATGTGCGCCCGGACCCCATGCGCCTAGGGTTTCCACCCCAAACGGTTCAAATATGAGGTCTCCGCTAAGGTTCTCATACTTGCGCCGCTTGAGGTTCTCCGCTTGGTTTGCAGCCGCGCCCGCACAGTTCGAGGTGCCATGGATATGGGACGGAGCAAGAGTATCGACACAAGTAGCGTCCCATACAAGAGTCCGTCCCACACTCCAAGGAACCAGGGTCATTCCATCAGGTCTCTTGCCATCGTCGCGCACCAGACCGGAGGGCTCCAGTATAGCTGGTACACCGGCGGTGACAAGAGCCCGACGAATGAGGTCATTTAAACTGTGATGCCGGGAAATGCGTCCAGCGCTTCGTGAGCAGCACAGCCCATGATAACCGTGGCTGTCTACGTTCGCGCCGCAAACACACTGATGAGGGATGACATGGGGGGCACCAAGACGTAGGGCAGTAGCTAGCCGAAATGTATTGCGGCCCAGCAGTGTTCCAGTATTGGCTGACGGTAGTGCCTGCAGCCAAACGCCCGACTCCCACTTCTCCACAGCCAAAAGACGAGCCCGCTCTGCAGGACTGGAAGACGTGTTAAAAAGTCTATTCCGTACCAGTCTGCAGATGGGCTCGTCCCAAAGCCTTTGGGAAAAAGTGTTCTCGGGCACATTGCTGCCGGCACTAGCAATGTCCCAGGCATTCTTGGCCTCATCCGCTAACGGAATAACTAACGGACAGGATGAGCGCTCTAATATTTTCAGAATGACTGCGTGGTTTGCGTAAACCGAGGACAAGAACGCTGGTAAGGCTACGTCAGACGTTTGTCGAATGCCCAGGCCACCGAATCGTACTGGAAGCGTTGCTTGAGTCCATGAGCGGTGGTCAAAATTTATATTAAGAATGGAAGAAAGCGTATGTTTTATGGTGTCGTCTAAACGTTTGAGGAGTTGGGGGAACTTCCAAAGTTGGCAACACCGCAAGACATACGTAAATTTTGGAACAAATAAGCAATATCGAATTAAGGTAAAAGCCATGTGACAGTTAATTTGGAGAAGACGGTCTAAATTTTCAGTAAAATTTTGTAATTTATTGTTTATAAATTCCGGAAGGGAATCGTCTAGAATAGGGGAACCTAAGAGAAGAAGTGAACCTTTTTAATAAATTAAACTTAATATTTGACATGTAGGTAGTTGTCTCCCCAATTATGTTAATGTAACAGCGGAACTAGGTGTAACATAACCCGTGTATTTGCAATATACAATTACTACAGTCATGATAAGGTATTTTTATAGGTTCATGAGAATACACCTAGTTACAGTAGGTAATGACGATTTTCGATATTTTTTTGCTATTTTTCTGGTGAAGCTATAATTTCGAAAACGGTTGATAAGAATTTTCGTAATTTCGGGTTTCTAAAAAAAATTCTGATCGTAGACCACAGAATAAGCACATGTAAACAGAGGACTATTGTACTAGTTCAACGTCCGAGTTCACGAAAAAAATATACAAACATTTAGGGGTTCACAACATTTGGTTCAAATTGAAAAAAAAAAAAACAGTTACGTTACCCAACTTACAAATTCCTTGACGTTGCCTCACTTTGTCATTACTTTGAATAACAAATCTGTCAAATTTCCGGGCTGGGCAGTATCGTAATGTTTCTTATTTATAAATCAGATAATACGATCAAATTAAATGGCTACTTAATTTCAAATGATACCTACATTCTTATTAAAGGTAATTGGATTTAGAAATGATAAATTTTACAGCATTTTGACAGATGTTATTTTTTATATAAATTATTCTCTTCTTAATAAATAATTAATATCTGTTTTTAATATAGTCTCAACTTCTCACTCCACGTAGCATTGTGATAATATCGATAATTAAAAACTTAATATTACACGCCCGGGCCGTAAATCCAACGCCTTTACTACTCAAACTGCGCCAGTAATAAAATAAGTTTTCCATTTAAAAACGAAGCCTTTAAACAACACTTGGAAATTCGCCGGTATAAAACTGGAACGGTTTACGAGCTGAACTGCGCAAGCGCGTGACTTTTTAGCTAAGTACTTTGATTAGTTCGCGAAAACGTATTACCCGGTAACGTTGAGCTGAGCTTTTATAGTTCTTTTGTGTACACCTTACTATGCAGTCGATTTTAGATTTCATCGCTCTTTTAAGCAGTATTCAGATGGCTACATGTAGGTCGATTCTGTTAATTAAATCTTACAATAAAACAGTTTTAATGCAATTTCGATATGTTCAAACAGCAAAACGGTATTCTTATGAACGTCAAACCAACGTTTAACGCGATTGGTCCAAACTTCAGAAATCAGTTTATGATATCAAGACGATTCATTCATAATTCATTGAACGCAAATTGTAAGTCTAAGTTACATACGAGAATTAGTGTTCAGGACGATACGGTCACGGTTACGGTATGAAGCAACCGGCAGTAATCTTTTCCGGTTTTTGCTACACCCGCTGGGTCCACACGCAGTCCAATTATTTACTGTTTTTATTAGTTATGATTCTCGTAATGATCGATAAGAATATGACGGATTCATTTAATTCGCAACTGAGATGCTACTTCGATAATAATTATTGCTGGAGGGATGTGGGTTATTTTTAACTTCCCGCTAAGAAAATCTAAGATTTTCAAAAATCGGGAAGTTATTGGTATACCCCGTTTGCAAAAGTCGAATTCTCATCAGATCTCGACGTTCTGAGGTCACAGGAAGCTTCCCTGACTACCCCGCGAGGGTGTCACTATGTATGTATGTGTGTGTGTGTGTATGTAAGTATGTAAACGGTAAACCTCTTATAACTTTTGAACGGTTTGGTCGATTTTATTTCAGCTGACGTCATTCGAAAGGGCTTGGCCAAACTTGGATTTTGAATACAATTTGGAGCAATTCGGATAGATAGATTTCAAGAATCTCAAAAAAAATCAGATTTTTTTTAAAGTGGTTTTATGGGAATTACTTTTAAACGGCTTTATCGATCACCTCCAAAAACTAATCAGCTCTCAACCTTGAAAAACCACGTCGATCGCCGCTAATCCGGTAAAAATTGGTTGATTCGTTCGAGAAATATCGTGCAGGAATGAAATCCTAAAAAAGTGTTTTTTCGGAATTATTCCGGAAGTTTTCATCTAAAAAAATTTTCATGTCAATTCTTTCTAAGGACATGAAAAACTGCATCGATTGCCGCCAATCGCGTGAAAATAGGTTGATTAATTCCAAAGTTATGCCAGTTTGAAATTTTAAAAAATAGTGTTTTATTTAACTTTCATGAGACTTTTGAGCTCTGAGAGCTCGAAAATCTGATGAAAGAAAATGATCAGTGAAAATTTTAGAAGCACTATTATTTTTAAGCTCGATAAGCTCAAAAATGACGCATTAGATAAAATTTAAGCGCTAAGCGGGAAGTTGCACGGATGGCATTTAGGTCAACTGTTTTCCTAATTAACTTTCCTAAAAACAGCCTCCGTGGTCTAGTAGTTTAGAGCTTGGCTGTCGACTCGGAGGTCCCACCCAATAAATGTTGTTTCCAAGTTTGGTTAGGACAATGCAAGCTGATCACCTGATTGCCTGACAAGATGGTCCATACGTCGGATGGGCATGTAAAAAGTCGGTCCTGCGCCTGATCTCTCGCCAGTCGTGTCGGTTTTCAATGAAACCGGCCACCAGTCACCGAAATCGGTGTGGGGAGCATCATAATTTTCACATTTTTTGCTTATTTGGAAGTTTTGTTCTGCATGACCTTAAGCTATTTTATTGATTACATAATATTTAAAAGTACTTAGCAGATATATATATATTATGTAATATGAATAACTCAATATTGTCTCATTCGGATAAAATTTCATGGGTTTGGTCGCATCTTTATTGAGCTGAAACAGTTTCGCGGCACAATATTTTCATTGGCTTTAATCTAAATCTGTATTTGTATATTATTTCATTATAATGTAACATTAATAAATGCTTATTAGGTACCTGGATAACCAAGCTTTTCGATTTTTCTTTCCCAAAACTCACGGCATAGGAAATTTCATGGAAATACGGAAGAGACAAAAAGCAGCCGTTTTCATATGTACATACAAGATTGTCCCGTTAAAAGTATAAGGATTAACAAAACTTAACCTGAATCACAAAAAATGTGAAAATTCTGATGTACAATATGCATTTGAGTGGTTGACTGTTTGCACATTACTATACCCTAGACTCTAGAGAATGAGGTCGTAAAACATATTCATACGATCCGAGACTCATCCCGGAGACTTGCGTTATGAATTTTAGAGAACTTGCGAACATTAAAATCACCTAGCGCCATATTGTTGCCGTAATTGTTCCCCAGCTAAGCCGCCTGTAAATGAAGCCAGTACTAAACTCCAACTTTATTACGACCCATCTGAGACACTCATAAAAAGCTATTTAGGTACATTTTCACTAGGTACTGTGAGAATCTAATTGGGAGTTAAGCGTAGGCTACAGGTGAACTGCGAGCTGGCGTGCGAGTTGGCCAATATAGTACAGCTACTCGCATTGTGTGACCGCATCATCCGAGTTACTGTCATGTGCATGTCGGTTAGTAGCTCGTATCCGAGTTACTACAACACTTTTGGGTTTCCGTACGTACACAAAGGGTACCCTATTACTGAGACTTCGCTATCTGTCTGTCTGTCCGTTTGTCCCTCTGTCTGTCACCAGGCTGTATCTCCTTAGCCTTGTTAACTAGATAGTTGACGTTTTCATAGATAACTTATTTCTGTTGCCGCTATGACCACAAATACATATAAAAAAGCATTAAAAAATATTTAACTGGGTCTCCAATACAACAAACATGATTTTCTGTTTTCCCCATCCCATCGTGCGCAAGTCCGACTCGCACTTGGACGGTTTTTTTATTTTTATTTTACTCGCCATTCGCCTTCCCCTACCACGCACAAGCAGCAACTGCACGAGACGTCTGCTCGGAATCTTTGTCTACAAGGAAGTCGGAAGGCGTCGAAATGCATTAGCTGTCTACTTTGACATCCTCAGCTCACACTTGTGTGATCGGGTGAGGCGAGTCAAGCTACTGCCGTGCAAGTACAGGGGTACAGTAGCTGTCTACTGTCACATCAGCATCGCACTGTGTAACCTCGCCTTTATACAAAGCGACTAGTTAGTACGAGAAAAAAAATCTATGGGTTCTTTATATCTATACTTTACTAATATTATAAAGCTGAAGAGTTTGTTTGTTTGTTTGTTTGAACGCGCTAATCTCAGAAACTACTGGTTCGAATTGAAAAATTCTTTTTGTGTTGGATAGTCCATTTATCGAGGAAGGCTTTAGGCTATATAACATCATGCTAAGCTCAATAGCAGCGGAGCTCCAATCAATAATGTTTCAAAATCGGGGTGTTTTTTTCCCTTTTGAGAGCTTTCGCTGCGTACGCTGCGGAAACGGTTAAAGTTTCGTTAAAATGATGTATGACAGAATTGTTTCCCTTTAAAAGTTCTAAAAAAAAAGTCCGCAACAGTATATGTCTATCTTTTAAGGTTGGCTCACAATAACCTTTTTAAGCTAACCAAATTTGTTCTAAAATTAAGCATTATTTGTGAGGGTGTTTTCATAAAGTTGATATTAATCCTTAACCAAGTAAATACGTTATTCATTACAAGCATTTAATTTAGAAGCAATTTGCCGTTTACATCATTTGATTTCAATGAGTATTTTAGAAGATATCGCAATAATAAAATAATCAAGTACGCAACGGCGCGCACCGGGCAGTCGTGAGGTGGAAGCGCTTCCCCTTCTACGTAAATGAAGTCGCGGGTAAATTTTAGCGATATCCCAAAGTAACTGTTCCACGCGGACGAAGTCGCGGGCAAAAGCTAGTTAATTATACAAACAAGAAGACGGTACAATATATAATGATTTTGTAATAGGTATTTGCAGGGTGCCAAAAAGTTATCTGTCTGACAGCTCATCTAGAGAAACGAGCATAGAACATAGACGTAAATAAATATTATAGACGATGTATGTTGTGGCAGAAAGTGTTTCCAGTTAAATGGGACCATTTTTAGAGATTTTTGGGGCCATTTTGACATTTGGAATATAGTGAAAACAAGATAGCTGACATTTGAAGTATAGTAAAAACCAAGATGGCGTAACTTTTTACTGTATGAAGGTTTGTTATCTTGAGTTTTGAATTCTTTGGCATCGAACTACAATTGGCTAATATTTAGGGTAGTAGATACGTTCGATGAAACAATTTTCATTAGATGCGTTTTAAGTCTGAAAGTACAGTAAAGAAATTTAATGTTAAGCAGTTTGGTCGTTCTAATAATTCAATCTTGTTATTATGATAAGGTGAAATTGTACATGCGGACAATGAATTAACTCCATATTTCTCTAACATTGCGTTGACGTAATGCCACATATTACTAAATAGTAAGTGAGTACAGTAATGCAACTCCGGAAACGCCTTCTTTACATAATTCATACATAATTCGATTTAATTAGATTTGTGAGTAACATAGATATCGAATTATGAATGCAAATCAAGGTACTGTCATTCTTGATGGAATATTTTTATTCATTTAACATTTAATTTCAAGCGTTGGCTCTACATACATATTGTGTAGTGGGTATGTTTTTTCATTTTTTTTTTCCATTTCAATTTGCACCCTATCAAAGAATATATATTACTGACGTAACCCTATCGTATGGGCTGTCGTTAAATAGGTCCTTTTAAATCTTTATTTAATAGGACAAATTAATGGCTATTCGTAAATATAGGTATCTACAAATCTATGAAAAATCAGATCAAGTGCGTAAACTACTATAGAAATAATTATATGTCCAATTGAATTTTTTTTAACGCAAAGACAGTCCGTACGTATCTATACTAATATTATAAAGAGGAAAACTTTGTTTGTATGTTTGTTTGTTTGTTTGTTTGTTTGTTTGTAATGAATAGGCTCAAAAAGTACTGGACCGATTTCAAAAATTTTTTCACCATTCGAAAGCTACATTATCCACGAGTAACATAGGGTAAATTTTATTTTGGAAAAAAATAGGGTTCCGTAAGTTATTTGGGTTTTTAGGACACAAGGTGTAAAAAATCAACCAGAAAAGTTACTTATTTTGCGTACGCTGCCTAAACTATAAAAAATAGAACCATAAAATGTTCTAATTAATTGTAGATCTTATAAATATCTACAAAAAAGTCCGCGACACACTATACCTATCTATGTCGAGTGAGGCACAACAACCATTTTTTTATTTAGAAATCTTGATTTTTTTGGACTATATTTAAACGCGTTTATTTTACTTATGCTATTAATCCTTATCAAAATAAATTATTTCATCACTAAGTACAGTTTATGTAGATAATATTTGGTCTGTGAATGATTAAAATTGGATGTTTGGTTTTAAAGTTATGGCGAAATTAAAATATTACGATTTCTGCTGCACGGCCCGTTGCGAAGTGGGCGTCACCAAGGCGGGGGTGCGCGTGCGGAGTTTAGATTATTGGGTATTTTTTTTGTTTTGTGTTCGTTGTAACTATGAATTATGATGATGGATAGTTACTTGAATACCTATTTATTTAGTGTTTGTTGTATTGTTAGTCCTGAAGAGTATAGGTATTTCATACGATAAAAGTATACCCACCTACTTATTACATTGAGTTTTAGTAGGTACCTATATTAATTTGTTTCTGTTTGTTTTGTACTTTTGACTAAATTTCGCCCGTTTGGTAGAGGTTTAATAATAATAATAATAATAATAATAATATCTATGGACGCTTCACACCACGTCAGTCTGGCCCCGTGGTAAGTATCCGAAGAACTTGTGTTACGGGTACCAGACAACGGAAATATATTTAATACTTTTTTATACTATACTTATATTTAAGATTTTTATTATATTATACATATATTTAATACACATCCATGACCCAGGAACACAGAAAACTTTTTTGTTCCCTGGCGGGATTCGAACCCGCGACCTCCGGCTTAAGCGCCACTGCGCTCACCACTGAGCCACGGAGGTCGTCGTCGGAGGTTTAAAGACATTCTGTAGTATTAGTATCAGTATTGTACACGTGCGAAGCCGGGGCGGCTCGCTATAATATTATAAAGCTAGAAGTGGCGAAGGCTGGTTCTCATTCATAGGGCTAGCCTGTATAATAGGTAGGGATTTGGACGAGGGTCTTCAAAAAGTAAGTGGTATGTGAAGCCGATAGGAATAGAAAGCTAGCAGTCTAAATGTCATATTTACCGTGAAGTAAAGAAACTCAATAACACATTCGTTTGGTTTGGTTTGGTTGATTACAAAAACGATTCAATTAGATCTGAACATAGAATAACAATTATTTAAAGTCACCAGTAGCCTAAGGTAGCGCCAGACGTACGAGGTGGGAAGTGCTACTTAAAAATGTTCAAGCGCCATTACCGATGATGTAAACTTGATGGTTCACACCGTGTTTTGCATTCGTTTTGCATATTATATTGCGACAACGTGAATTAATAATAATATAAGCCCTTGCCTCTTTCAGAATATCTATGCGTTATATGTCTTAGTAAGTATAGAGAAACACCAGATTAATCAGAAACACGTCTTGGGCTGGCACTATATTATCCGGAATTCAAGGGGGCCGAGAAAAATCAGAGTTCTTGAATTGAAAATAAAACTCTTGAATTTGACATTTACCTTTGACTCGACACTTGTATGTTCGATTTTCAGCTCTATTGTAATTAGAGCAGAGTTAGAGTCTATTTTCAGTGCTCTGAATTTTTCCCGGCCTTCCGAATTCTGGACAATATAGTCCCAGTCTTATTTAAAATATGCCTGTAACATCAGCGGTTGCCTTAAAATTGTATACTTATTGTACTTTTCTCATAATACCAAACTTGAGAAAACCTCTTTTAATTGTATTATAGGCAATATAGTGATAGCTACGATATAATAAATTTATAGCGATAGCTTCGTAGGTAGGTACGATTATTATCTACTGTACTATACGAACTAGCTTGGCATATTACATATACCTAGTTAACCGTTTAATGCAGGAATCTTGTTAATTATTGTAATCTTTGGTAATAAATAAAATAAATATGGGGATATAATTGCCTGCCACGTTGTTATTCACATAAATAAAAGAAAAACGTAAGTTATATGTATCTACGTCACTGTTGTATTATTATTTATTACCTATGTAGCTGCCTACGAGCACTCTTTCATCTAGTAGTAATTAGTAGGGGAATAGCAATTAAACGTTATTGCTTTAAAAGAAATACTGCAGTGTTTCTAAAAAATCACCATGGCCAGGATACACGAAGACACACTCAACACAAAATATGACGACATTAGGGGATCGGACTACATCTGAAATATTTAGTTTCATTAATATATTCAGAAATATTGAGGCATTACTACTTAGTAAATGTAAAAAAAAATATTATTTTATGTGTAGTTTACGAATAAAATACATTTAAAAAGTACCAAAAAAAATTTTTTTTTTGCGAAATTGGTAAACAAAACCTACATCATTAGTTTACTCACATCATATACAAAAACATTCATTATGGTAAGCATGAACTTGAACGCACAAATATGGGAGATATTTACAAATATATTCCGGCGGCCATATACTTCATATACTACTTCTTATACTATAACCTACAAGTGACGTCATTTGTAGGTCGAATTTAGTATGGAGCGTTTTTAGGAGGCTCGCGAATTTTTTTATAGAAATCGCTTTACCTTTGAAAATATTGACTTTTGATATACGGTTTCTTCTGAGAAGTTGCTCATATTTAGGAGTACTATTCATTTATGCAATAAAAAAAAATAGTCCGATTGCCTTTTGTGTCGAGTCGAGTTGAGTTACAGTTATTTATTATAGTTAACATTAGTATGAAATGTAGCTATCAAGCGATCAGGAGGGTTGTGCCAAAGTCGTTAAATGTCCAGCGTCAAATGTGGCTCCAGGTGATCCAGATCGTAAGAGGTCCGTATCTAGAAACGTCTAGGTCTCGGACCGTCCGTAGAATGCGTAAGTCGTAAAATGTCTAGACAAGGTATTAATGTCACCGTAAAATTGTAAAAACCGTTAGATTATAATATAATTAGTGAAATTGTAAAAAGTTGGTAGAGTTCCGACGCGATCACGCGAATATTCTGCCCAAAATTTATCACGTTATTTTTCGTTAGATTATGAATATACAGTTATTAATCTTTCGACATATTTTTACAATCGCGTTAGTTATTTTACAAACTTACGGTTTTTACAATTTTACGGTGATATTAATATAATATAGAACAAATCACTGAAATTTTACACATTTTTGCCTACGAGCTACAGTCGCCTAATTAAATATGCGTTGTCGATTAAAAGCCTAGAATTAATTTATTGAATTAAATTACATATTATCTTTTCATGAAAGTTGTGACACTATGACATCATATCGTAATTTTAAATCGAAAAACCCTTATTAAGGGTCATAATGTTTTCACTGCGTAGCATAAAGATACAGTTTAATGCTGCAATTGTATTAACGTATTATAATTAATGATATAATGCCCTTTATAACGTCCGGTCCTCATTGCTGGGGCGCAGGTGACCAGGTCTTGCCTCAATGTGAGGAGAATTGAGCTTTTTTCACAAAATAAGAAATCCTTCTATCTGCCTACGTTCCCGATTTATAATACCCCAAATTCCTCTCTCCGGCACTCTTAGCAACGCCTCTGTTCCGGGAATCCGTGGTATTTTTCTGCTCAAGCTGCCCCATATGTGCCGAAGCATGGCTCTCCCACGCTCAAGATTCACGGATTACACTGGTAATGTAATACGCCGCGTCACAGGCGGTTATATCTTTGAAATTGCTGTAATAATTTTCACCCACGCAAATTATAAAATCATCGTTGGTGCTGAACGTGTAAGTCGATAATATATATATACAATACCTACATAAGACTGAAAGAAAAATAACCTACAAAACAATAATATGACCCGTTCCAAACGTGCTTTTTCTGATATGATATCCTTACCTATCTAATATTATAGAAGTAAAGCCATTATACATGCATCAAACAATTATCTTAATTACTAGCTATTGCCGCGGCTTCGCCAGCATAAATACAGTACGCCACGGGAACACTGTACTACTTCGGGATAAAAAGTAGCCTATGTTTTAATCCAGAGCAAAAACTACTAATATACCAAATTTCATCGAAATCCTTTCAGTAGATTTTGCGTGAAAGAGTAACAAACATACATCCGTCCATTCATCTATCCATCCTCACAAACTTTCACATTTATAATATTACTAGATGTTGCACGCGACTTCGTGCGCGCAAAAGGAAATCCCGCGGTAACCGTAAATTTTGCCGCGACAAGAACCTATGTCCTTCCCCGTGATCTAATCTATGTCTGTACCAAATTTCATCAAAATCGGTCCAGTAGTTTCGTAGCCTATTCATTGCAAACAAACAAAGAAACTTTTCCTCTGTATTATATTAAGAAGTAGGATATTATATAACAAAGAGAGAAACGTATAAACGCAAACTGAAACTCAGAGCGATTTTTCATTACTGACCTACCACGCGAGCACATAAAATTAAGAGATATAAACGTAGTCTATGGATGGTTGTAGTTGTTTGTGGTTTTTCTATAGGCGGGTCTGTCGGCCGAGATGACGAATGGCACATTTTGTACACAGTTAACGCTTCTGCGAGCGTTACTACACATTTTCCATAAACTAGTGCCTCGTAAAGTTGCTCATATGTTTACCGGAGCGAGGTGCAGCACCTTAAAAGCATTGGTAATATAACAAAACGTCTGAACCGAAATTGCCCATAAAAGTCCGACGGCGTTTTCCAACTAAAGCTATGAAACTCAAACGCTGGTGGAATTTACAATGCCTCCGTCTACATTTAACGTTTGTGACGCTCACCTTAGTTTTAATTAAAGTGCCAACTCGTACCGATCATTTCGCTTAGATCTGTCAATCTTAGGTAAATCGAGATGGTTTTGATAACATAGAAACACAGTTAGACAAAAAATATAATTTTATGTGGTAATTTCTATTTGAATCCCGAAAGATTTGATAAAAGCATCTGGATTTCGAAATAGGATAACGTTAATATTTGCTATTATACAATTGACATACAATTATTTTTGTTATTGACAGAATTTTACGTAAGGGTCAGTTCACACCAAGATGAATGAATGATAATGATGAAAAAATACGACGTTTCATATTATGACATCAGTCATACACTACACATAATATGAGCTATGCAGTGCGGCGCAAATTGGAATTATTACAATATGAATCTTCTTGTGTAATAAATAAAGTTCAATTTTGAATAGCTAACTTTAATTATCGTATCGTTTGGTTAGGGTGTGAATTGACTCTTAATCTTCACCCCCGCGCGATAGTGTAAGAATCCAAACTCAACTTCAAATATTGTGTATTTTACTTAATATACCTATAGATTGGCTTAATGTTAATGGAACCCCGGAGGACGTAACAGGCGAATGCATCTCATTTTTATAGCTCGATATATTTACGACTGCGCTCGGTCGAATTGCACGTAAATTTTCCGCAGCGATTTTCAACGTGCAGACGAAGCACTTCGTGATATCAAGAATCGGTTTTGAATTAATTAGTTGGGCTAAAATTATATAGGATCTGCTGAGGCCAGTGAATAGGGCAATTTCTGCGTAAGTACACTTCAAGTACGAGTACGAAGGGTCATCACTTGCACTTTCACAGTATTTTTCTCAAAATATTTTTAAAACACAGAAATCTATATATGTCACCGTAAAATTCTAAAAACCGTTAGATTGTTATATTACTAGAGATATTATAATATGCTGACAGATTGTCAAATACAAATTTCTCCATACAATTGTACGCATTATTTTTCGTTATAATTATTATAATGAAAAAGCAAACAAATATGGCGGCACGGGGCACATACCGTATAACCAATCGGCACGTAAATATTACAATATAACGAAAAATAATGCGTACAATTGTATGAGAAATTTGTATTTGACAATCTGTCAGCATTTTATAATATCTCTAGTAATATTACAATCTAACGGTTTTTACAATTTTTCGGTGAATATATATAAAAATGTTATGTTGGTTTGTGTACGCTTCAAAAACTCAAAAAGTTCTGCACCGATCGAGCTGAAATTTTAGCATGATATAATATAATCCGCATCAAGGATTGTTTTTATCTATTTTTTTTAATCAGTCATATATCCGCGACCGTGAAAAAACTATATTTACGCGGGCGGAGCCGCGGGCAACAGCTAGTAGAAATTAAAAATTAGTTCTTTAGACCTACCAGTAGAACTATATTATTAGAATTTACTAATGACCTTAACCCTTCTTATAAACTCGATCATACTCTAATGCAGTAATAACTATGATGCCAAATTTATTGCTTTCGAGTTCCGTATAAAGAGGAAATACTATAAATTCTTAAAATTTTTAAAGCGGACATAAAGTTAAGGCGAAACACGGGGCTCCGATAGTAAAACCGGGCTATGTCCGATATCGCGGATTCCGCTGGATCCTATCAAAACTTTTATTACTCCGTGTTCTTTGTCCCGGTCTTTTCTGCTCCGGTTGTAAAGGATAGATATAGTATTATCTTTTTCAGGAATTCATTGTCGTTGCAAGTTTTATGTGTCTTGTGGAGCAGCGCATATTTTTATTGCGTCTCGTAGATTGAAAAGCTTCTAGGATTTAGTTTGCGGATATTTGCAATCCATGAATACTTATAATGTATAAACTATACATATCTACAACTATAAAATTATTAGATTTAATTAAGTAATATTTTTATTAAGTCTTTAGTAGTCTAAAGTCTTAAGTCAAGATTATTAAGTTTTTCTGTAGAGACTGTAGTTTTAGATTAGTAACTTAAGATGTTTGTTTCGAGAATATTTTGTTCTAAAACAATTTCATATTAGGTATATACAGGTTGTATTTTTATCCGAATGAAATATTTAATCCAAAACCACACCCTCACACTGCCGTACAATGCGCTGGGTTTGAAGATCACGCGCCCGCCGCGCAGTATTGGTCGCTTGGTTATGGATAAAATTTAAGTATTTTATTGGATAATCTGGTAATTTATTTATTTAGTATTTTATTGGATAATCTGGTCAAAAATTAAGGTCACGTGTTATACGAGAGTCAAATATTGATTACGCTCCTTGAATATCTATTTTTGTTTTGAAGACACTGTATAATACCTATACCTTTTATTATTAAAAAAAAAAGGTATAGATAACCTTTATAACCTTTTATTATTTTAGCTATACCTTTAAAAAAAATCTCCACGACTCACGTACCTAGTTACCTACCTAACACTTTCCAAAGAAAAAAAATATATATTATATTTTCATTCAAAAAATATGAACACTAGGTAACGCGTAATGAACAGCCTGAAAAACGATTAAATGTTATTGAAACACAATTATTGAAATTCATCGTACAGAGTTATTTTACTTTGAAGATTCTACGAGAGTGATCCTAATGTTGTCGGCATAAAGGTCCTATCAGAGGTAAAATAACTCTGAAATGTATCGTCCGGCTTGAATGGGAAATAAATCCAGGAACCATTGCGAGGCTTCACCATAAAACCACAAGAGTGTCATTGCTTTATTTAACCATTGAACTTTTAATTGAATCATACATTATAATGTGCGATAGATTTAGGGTCAACTCACACCGAAAATAGACAATACGGGACGCAGCGCTGCATTTTTAAGATATCTATTCAAAATTGAACTTCAGGCATTACACTACGGCCGCTGTATCTTGACGGGTCTGAACATAGGCTCTGCGAACTTTAGCGCATGTACAACTCGTGAAGAAAACCGTTATTGTATTATTTTTATATACCTATGTACTAATAAAATTTCCCTAATACAGTTGACCAATTAGTACAAATAAAATAAATACGAAAACACTTAAAAACAGTGACTGCGCAACCTTCTGCGCGAAGTTCAGACTCGCCAAGATACATCGGCCGTATTGTACACAAGAAGATACGCGTTTCGTTATAAGAGTTTGAATGTCAAGTTGCACCGCGCCGCACAGCGCGTAAGCAGATAAATAAAGATCAATTTTGAAAAATATTCAAAATTGAACTTTATTATAAGAAGAAACACGTTCGAATTTCTAGCTGTCACCGCACACTGTATCGCTCTTGCAATGATACGTGTATCTTATTATATGAATGTAGTAAGTAGAGTACAATTTTGAATGTCTATTTCAGAAATGCAGCGCTGCTCGTCTCGTTTCGGTGATTTTTAGATAGCTACTCAAAATTGATCTTTATTTGCTACGCATACGCTGCACATGCGGGTGCAACTTGACATTCAAACTTTAGTTACACAGTACAGAACGTTAAATTTTAAATAGGTTTTTTTAAAATGCAACGCTGCTCTAAGGGCCTAATTCTCAAATGCTCCTTAAAGTCAAGAGCTCCTTAAATCACAGGCTGTTACTGTCTCTGCCAGTCTCTACTTGGAAATGACAAGGAAAACAAGTAATACGAGATCTCCGATGGAAAAAGAGGCGTGCTGTAAGTTTGACGTGGCTGTCTGTCGGTGTGCCTGTCTTTGGCATCTTAACTACCAAAAAATGAACCGATTTTGATAGATTTTATTTTGTTTGAAGGCTGACATAATCGAGGGTGTTCTTATTTCTTAGCTACGATTCATCATCATCAACTCGCTAGCGTCTATCTAACGACATATTTTGCAGTTATTCGTTTATAATTTCATTGAATTGTAAACCTCACATTGAACGAATAACAATTCGAACAACTGACAGTGTCCGACAATACGAGCCGGGACGAGTTTGTTGATTGTTTTCCAAACTGTGGTCAATTTGTGGTCTTACTGTTACTAAACTTTACGTCACTGCCCAAAACATACGTGTTTAGTTAGCGACAAAAAAATTTAAACCCTTTCTCGGATAACTTAAAACTTATTTAGTATTGTTCCCTTCACGGTCGACGGTGAGGGAATAACGCGCGAATGATTCCAAAATTGTCTCTCAAGTCTCAATGCAACCACGAGGTTCGAAATTTAGAAACAATTAGCTCGATGTTTGTATAGTGCGATTCAAATGAGAATAGGATCGAGTCGGCGCCACATTGTTTCGAATTTAGACTGTTATAATAGTTAAATATATGATTAGATAATAATTTAATTACTATTTAACGTTTTTACTTAAATTCGATGCAAGACTATTAATATTTATATGCACTTATGTTTTTCTGAAAATCGCACTTTTCAAGTGATATTTGACAGAAAAAAGTCATTGACGTTCCTATTCTCATTTGAAACGCGTTATACTTGAGTAATCTTATATTTTAAATGAGCTATTCTTATTTATAAATATAATCATAATGTAGGAAACGGCTTCAACAATTTCCATTAAATTTACTGTTACGATTTTTCATCCCCAAAACCTTTGCTTTTGGGGATGAAAAATCGATCTAGTTATGTCCTATCCTTCAGAAACCGCGAATGTTTAAGTATTTTCTTTTGTTGCGTAATAATTAATTTACCTAATTATTATCAAAGCACGTGGTTCAGCTACGTATGGGTACGATTTTTTGCGTTGTTGGCAAATTGCTGTCTCGGGCAAATTGCTCCCAGTCAGACTATTTTTAATTTAAAGAAAACAAATATTTTTGTTAATGTTAATTTTTTCCGTAGGTACTAGAACTCCAAACAAACTCGGTCTTCAAGGTACTGTATATAAATAAATAATTGTGTAAACACTTACCAATAGGGAATATGCACGTATATTTTTTATTTTTTTATATAGATCTATCTTGTTTGGTAAACCGTATGGTAAAATCAGTTTTTTGATATCATTAAAAATAACGAAGATATGAACGTTTAAAGTAGTCTGTTAGACAGAGAGATCGGACGTGTATCGTGACGTCACATAACACGACCTTCATAGAAAGTTCATACTAAATTTCGTTTTGCTAGAAAGAGATAGATTACAAACTTTGACCGCTCATATCTTGCTCATTTATCAACAGATATTGAAATTTTTTTCGCCGTTTCCTTTATTTTTCAGTCTAGTATCATATTATTATATTTTAAGCTATTTTTATATTTTATGCATATTCCCTATTATATCTTTAATTCAAAAGTAAATTACACCGGGATTATCCGGACACGGTGAAAACTTGTTTAATTTAAATCGAATTTTCCATCTGCTTTTTACCTTACTCTTGTTTGCTACACGGATATAGTTACACAGAAAGGCAGTATTCACTATTTAGAATTCAACCCTACTTCGCAAAAAGACGAAAAACATTTGTCTATTATTGCAACTATATATTTACATAACTATTACATCTACTCGTAATATCATGTTTTTGAGGAATATGTTAAGTATAAGATACTTTCACTAATCACTATTTACCGTTTCTTAACCATGAATTATGATTTTTTATTACGAATGTATAAACGTAAAATAGGCTCATAACTTCAGTTTAAAAGTGATATGTAGTTATTAGTAAAGTATATTTGAATGTAGTTGAAAGTGCTTGAAAGTTTTTATTAATATTTCGTTCTGCCATTTAAAAAAGGTATTATGAGGCCAGACTTAAAGACTTAATACGTTTAAAAAGTATTGGCCACGTTGTCCCTTCTAGTGTCTTTAAATTTGGAACTCAATACAGTGCGTTTGACACAAATTAATGAGCCACGCAGTCCGGCCCAGTCCGGTCCAGTCTACTGTAAGGGACCAGACAACTGACCGCCGATCGAACACCTTTTAATTACTCCAATTATAATACTATAAATAAATAGAAAATTATTTAATAATTTAAATTATGTTATAATAAATTCGAAATTGGAATTTATTAAAAGTGGTAATGCAAATTTTATTAATTAACACCAGAATGCCGGACAAATTTTAAAATTAATTACACTTCAATTGTACGGGGCTATCGTGTCTGAAATCTGAACAACAAAAAAAAGTGTGTGGGGACACACCTATTTCGGTGAAGATGACCGGTTTCATTGAAACTAGGCCAGTTACGCAGGAGCAATTTTATAGTGCCCAAGTGTGTGCGCAGTACACAGGAGCACTCTCTCTCTCTTCCTGTACTCTCGTAATCCAGTGGGACGAATGACCGGCACGACAGGCGAGAGATAAGGCGCAGGACCGACTTTTTACATGCCCATCCGACACATAGATCATCTTTCTTGTCAGACAATCAGGTGATCACTGATCAGCCTACATTATCCTAACCAAACTTGGAAACAACATTTTTTGTTGTTCCAATGCGGGACTTAAACCCACGACTTCAGGAATTAAGAAAACAGCAGTTAAGAAATCTGAATGTAGCAGTGGCGAAACGTGAGATCAGCGGAATGGTAAGCCTCGTAAACTAATATAATATATTGTGATACAGAACAACGAAATTTTATTTTTATTCCACTTAGCGCTATCTATCGGGCGGTATAGATCTATAACAAGTTTTTTTGGCATATTGGGCGTAAAGTAATCAGTATTATCGTAAACCAACGTGATACGCGTTGATTAGTCCAAACTTCACAAAATCAGTTTTCAAGTCGCTTCACATAAAATACAATCTAAGTAAAATGAAAGTTAGATACTTTATTTAAATAAGAGAATTGAAGTTCATTACGCTTCTGATTGATAAAATGAGTACCTAATGACTATATTATGTATCATAACACTTAGTCATTTTATCCACCTAGAATATATGTATTACCTATATTACGTATACTACAAGATACATCATAGGATAAAAATATAAAAAACACGCAAGAGGTACCTATCATGATCATAATATCACAAGTGATAACACATCATAAGTCGTCACTGCCTTGGAAATCATCGTGGAAGAGCCATGCTTCGGCACGAATGAGCTGGCGGACTGGAAAGATCACACGGCGGTACAGAACTCCGGCGTGAAAAAATGCTAGCATTGTGTGTAAATGCATTTAATAGGCAAGCGGACTGATTTTTTTTTATTGCATAAATGAATAGTATTCTTAAATATGAGTAACTTCTCAGAAGAAACCGTATATCAAAAGTCAATATTTTCAAAGGTACAGCGATTTGTATACAAATTTTCGCGAATCTCGTAAAAACGCTCCATACTAAACTTAACCTACAAGTGACGTCATTTGTATGTTAAAGTGTATGGAATATACGGCCGCAGGAATATATTTGTAAATATCTCCGATATTTGTGCGCTTAAGTTCATACTTACCATAATGAATGTTTTTAATCATGTAAGTAAACTAATGATGTAGGTTTTGTTTACCAATTTCGCAAAAAAAAAACATTCTTTCGGTACTTTTTAAATGTATAATTAATTAGTAAACTACACATAAAATAACATATTTTTTTACATTTACTAAGTAGTAATGCCTCAATATTTCTGAATATATTAGTGAAACTAAATATTTCAGATGTAGTCCGATCCCCTATTATGTCAACATACTTCTGAGTTAAACGTACGATTTGGGAAATATTTTCTTAACACCTCGTCCAGACTGCTCCCGAAGTAGGCCAGGGAAGTGCTCTGAGAAATAACTCGAAGTATGAAAAGGCGAAGCGAAGTGCGTGCCCACACTGTCTTATTCGGCCAACCTCGGCCTACTTCGCGAGTAGTTTGGACGAGGTAAGTTGGGCCACCCGCGAATACCTATTTATGTATGGTGTAAACGCAAGCCTCGTGTTTGCCAGACGTCTGGACGCCCGTGGCACAGCGCGTACGACTTTAGATATTTCCGTCCGTAATGGAAATTAAGTATAAATATCAAAATTACTCGATCAAAACTAAAATATACCAAATTGTTCACATCGCTACGTTACGTCATATTTAAAACAATAGTAGGATACTACTATTGATTTAAATATGAAAGGATTTTAATATAATACGGATATAATACATGTTTGTTACTCTTTCACGCAAAAACTACTGAACGGATTTTGATGAACTTTAGTATGGTAGAAGTTTAAGCTTTAGATTAATACATAGGCTACTTTTTATCCCGAAAAGTACAGTGTTCCCGTGGGATACTCCATATACGCGGGCGGAGCCGCGGGCAAATGCTAGTACTTTCGTAATAGCCTGTACAGTACCCGGCCAGAAGAATTAAGAATTATTATTATTACTGTCATCTTAATATATCATCTCTATCAAGCACTGCCAAAAAACCCTCTTATCTAGCCGAGTATGTTCTTAATCAAAGGTTGATGTGTTTGTTTGTACTAGGCGTAGTACGCACACCACAATACAGGTTACATAATTTTTTCAACATGTGTTAATAAACAGCTTTATGCTTTTTAATAGCTTGCAGTGGTGCTTTTCATCAAGAAAAATCAAGTCGACGACGCTAACTATTGTCTTTGAACTCGGCAAACAACGCACAACATCAAAGGTACGGCCAATTGAGGCTGACGACTCTCAATGACCACTTCTGAAAATAAAAGCCACTCACTTGGGAGAAAGCACGCTTTTCTTTAATAAAACTTGTGTGACGTTGATGTCTTAGTAACATTAAACATAGATACCGTATGAGGCTGTTTAAAAATTTCCGTAGGTAAATTTCCGCAAATTTTCGACACTCGCAAACTCGAAACCTACAGGGTACTTTCCGTGAACTCAGAATTCTGAAATTTGGTACGAAGTAATGTCTTATAGCACAGATAAAGGAAAATTTACGAAAACCGTAAATTTTAGTTACATCATATAATAAAAATATTTTTAATATTTTTAAACTTACTACCCCTTTCCTCATGAACGCGTAGAGGTATGAAATTTAAATTCTTATCAAATATTCTGGTCTAATAAGCTGTAACAAACTTGCTACAGGTTTGTACGGAACCCTCGGTGCGCGAGTCCGACTCGCACTTAGCCGGTTTTTATTCTATAGAACATTCACAGACGATGTATGAAAAGTGCCAACTGTGTAAAACCATCAGAAACATGGTCGCACTGTAGTATGCTAGTTGACTCTACAGTTTGCTCTACCCGTATACAACAGCTTTTACTCTACTGGGGGGGGGGGGGGGGGCTACCGGGAACGTAGGACAGTGGCGTAAACGTAACGTTATCGAATGAGAATTGTATGAAAATTTGTAAAAATCATGACAGCGCCACATTTACGCCGCTGCCGAATTTTCCTGCTAGGTCCCCAGTAGCCCCAGCAGGAACAATTATATGGCCGCTGTCATAATTTTCATACAATTCTCTATCGATAACATTACGTACGTAATCAGCATTTCATTTTTTTTATAAAAGTTTAAAATTTTACTACTCGTACCTTATTCTGTATGACCTACCTATAGTTTTGTATGTAGCATGTGATGTCATATTAACCCACAAACTGGTTTGAGGTGGTTCTAACCAGTTTTTGAGGCAGAACATTTAAGGCATAAGTGACTGACGAAACCTTAGGCAAAAATCTGTGAGTCTTATGGCCAAGTCGCCTTCGCACCAAAAAACTATCGAGTAATGAGCATTCTGGAATGTGGATATTTCACAAGTTAACGAAGACCATGTAGACCAAACACTTATTAGAAGATTGTGGAACAGGGACAGACCCTTAGTCTTTTTGTTTATTCGCTTAAACAAACAGTTAATTTAAGATTAAATATTAAAAGATATTGAAAATTAAAATAAAGTTCCCAACCAAAAAAAACTCATTGAGGCCACCCGTCTGGCCCAAAGAGTATCTTCTTTTGAGCCTTCTAGGTACTCTGCCCGGTGGGGACGATTTGAGAGATTTTTATTTTGTAGCTTTTTAAGTTTTTCTAGTATTAATTTTCTTAGATATTAACATTATAATAATTTATTTCATATACCAAGAGAAATTAACAGTAGCTGATGCTTTACAAAAAATAAGATTCTATGCCGTGCAATAAGATTTTTTTTTATAATTTCTTGCAAGAGTCATAAGTGTCCGCAGCCCAAACTCTAGTAAGCTTAGTAAGCATAAACGCCCTAAAAACCAAGGTTGTTTAGACAAGGGTTTTTAGGGCGTTTACACTTTACAGGTGTAAAGGTAAAAAGGTTACGGTCAGTTCATACCAAAATGAGACGCGATGCTGCATTTTCAAGATAGTTATTCTAAATTGAACTTTATTAACTCAAGTTCATTTTGAATAGCTATCTTGAAAATGCAGCGTCGCATCGCGTATCGTTTTGCTTCGATGTGAATTGACCCTTATTATATTTCGTTCAGTGTAGGTAACTGAACGAAATTTTTATTATTTTCTGAATGTTAATTAGGATAATTATTTTACCTTCGGTAAATAAGTAATTAATTAAGAATGTAAATATTATTTTTTTCAATTCGTTTTTACAGTGGCAAATGATATACCAAGTTTATGCAAGGTAGATATTGCAAAAAGCACATTCCGGAGTACTCACTAATTACTTCTTAATATGGATACTGGGGACTGGAGAGGTTACATCTCAACATTTGCTTAATGAATAAATATCCATGGACAATATAAATAATATTAAAAATAAGGTAAGGGAAAGTATTTCCTAGATTAAAATATTTTTTAGATGTTTATAATAAATTCATCAGCTGCTCTTGGCGATTTTATTTTAATACGAAAATGTTTTTACATCCACAACTTTTATATTTTTAATTTTTAAAATACTGAACTCGGCTATGTTTTTAGACTTTATTGGTTTTTATAACGATGCTAAGTTCGTATTTTAATGAGTTCATTATTATTTTTCAATATTCTATCGTGTAAAAGCCAAATGAAAGCATTCAAGTAGACAGTTCCAATAACTACAATATAATATAATTATTTTACTGCTGATGAGCAGACGAATCCAAAGAGACACAAATATAATATTAAGTATTTTAAAATCGCACATGGATGCTCCTCACCTGGAGCATTCGTGTGTAATGTAACGTTTTACGTTATCTAAGATTCAACTGTGAGCGCCGAGCGGACGGGATCATTACAAGGTGTGCATTGTAATGCTCGGTTATCCTCCCACTGATATGTTCGGATATGTCGCGTTATATTACACGCGAATGCTCCAGGTGAGGGAGCACCTTTAGATTTGATTTTAAGAGGCTTCACGCGGTAAATTTTAAGTTCCAACCGTTCGCGTTTTAACGGTACACATGCAGACATTCTAATAATACTGTGGTTATAAATAAAGCAAAATCTATAACTTAAGATTAAAGTTTATTATATATTGTGTATTATTTATTAACATAAAACGCCAGTATGGAGGTAATAAAATTTCAAGTTATATGGGATTTCTCGGAACACCTTATACTACTTCTGAGCTAGTGTAAAATTAGTCACACAGCAAAATAAGCAATGAAAACGTTTAAAGCCCTTGAAGCTATTCGCAAACGTAGATCGTAAAACATTTGTTGGCCTTATCTAGCGACTTTTAAATGCGGTTGGCGGGACAGAGATGCAGCTACTGCAACTTTGTAAGCGATGTCCATGTCAATACCGGAATAAGAGACAGCAATCTGGTATATTTTAATAGGAATATCTAGGGAATATTGAGCACATTTTAGTGCTTGCAGCTTTATTGCGCCGTAATGTTGTGAGCGCACTTCACACCGGGACGCGACGTGACGCGGCGCTACATTCTTAACATAGCTATTCAAAATGTACATACATACATACATATAATCACGCCTTTTTCCCGTAAAGGGTAGGCAGAGACCATTTTTTGCCACTTGCTACGATCCTTACATACTCGTTTCGCTTCGTTCACTTTCATTCTTACCATCCATTCCTCCTCTTACATTCAACGGGAAGATTGGTAAGTTAGAGTGGGAAATAGGAAATGTAGGATATTACCGCCCAGGAGGGTAAGGGATAGGACAGTAATAGCTAGGGAAGCCGGGGTCGCATACCCGTATACTATACCACAACTACCGGACAGGTAAGTTGGGATGAGTATCCCATGGCTTTAAATGTAGCTTTATTAATTACATAAAAATAAACACTGGTTGCGCCGGTGTCGCATTTTAATTTACCGCGTAAAATCTAGTACAATAGTTAAATTGGCACTATACTCACTTCCTATTCCCATCTCCCTCCTGCACATACCATTCTCGTTCGCAAGAGCGAGACAATTAATGTCCATTTCATTTCATAATGTCCACGTTTCATTGTAACAGTTCGAATATCAAGTTGCACCTCGCTGCACAGCGCATGTGCAGTGTATGACTTGATGTCATATGAAACGTGTATCTTTTTGTGTAGTAAATAAAGTACGATTTTGAATCGCTATGTTTAAAGTAAAGCGCCGCGTCGCATCGCATCTCGGTGTTAGCTGACCCTTAGTGCTATAAAGAGCTGTCGAATAACATTCATTAATGTCGAATAACATGTCTGACTGTTGTGGACGAAAAGTATATCCGTAGTGGGAAGTAGGAACCATTCGGTTGAACAAAAGGTGATTTGCTGGGATAATTAAAGTAGGTATGCTACTGGCAACACCGACGATGTTACCAATACAATACCATTTTTTTAAATTTTTGTCTGTCCGTCTGTCTGTCTGTCTGTCGGTCTGTCTGTCTGTTCCAGCTAATTTCTGAAACGGCTGGACCGATTTTCACGGGACTTTCACTAGCAGATAGCTGATGTTATAAGGTCTAATATAGGCTACTTTTATTTTAGGGTTCCGTTTAAAAAATAGGGTTCCGCTTCCGTTAGTTCTGCGCAAACGAAGTTGCGGACATCAGCTAGTAATAAATAGTTTTGACTTTTGATAGATAGTATACTAGATAGACTACTGTGTAGTAGTCTTCTGTAGACTACTGTCCCATTGTCTACTGTGTATGTTTTTATGGTGTATGTTTTTATGGTATTCAACTTGCGGTGCAACGGATCGAGCACGAGACTACTTGAATTAATTTTTCGTGCGACCTTAAATTTAAGAAATAAGATATCTCCTAAGGTACTAAAATAAACTGTATAATGTAGTAGGTATAATATGTATGAAATGCTTAAAGTGACTTAGTATTTTATTCGAGGATTAATCCGTCTAAAAGCTTCTGAAAATACCTCATTATTAAAAAAAAAAAAATACATAGAATGGGTATAGTACGCTATCCATAAAAATCCATAAAATCCTAAACCTAAGGAACCACTCTGTCGATAGATGAAAACTGTATGAAAAATCGTTCAGTCGTTTTTGAGATTATTGCGAACATACAGTCAGTCAGAAGTAGTACATCTTATCCAACTAAGATCAAAAGGTTATAATACTGGTGTCTTTATAGACTTTATATATTTACTATAATGTAGACTAAATAAGATCATATAATATGTTATCTGAAGCAGGGGCTTAGCTACCGCTGTATCAGCCGTATCAGTTATATGAGGCCCCCGGCTAATTTTATTCATCTCTCGGACCCCGGGTTCTGCGGTTTGGTTAAATTATTTTCGAATATTACCCCAAAACTATTTTCGATCGGAAAGACTTAGTAGACTCGCTACGCTACTGATCTAAAGCCATGCACGTAAAGTAGTAGTTTACCGGCTCAAATAATAATTTCTAAACTAAAAAAGAAATTTTATTCAAATATGATTGTTTTAGTAGAACAATTTATTCAAGGATATGACAAAAGTATTTAAGTGGACATCCGGTTACAAACAAAAAAAATAGGAAATATTACCTACTATAATTATTATAAAGTATTAGGAGGTGGCAAAGTTGAGATTCGAAAAGTGTACATCAAAATCTGTAAAATTACCAATGTTCAAAACTCCCGTAAAACTAAATCTCTCTTAACTCTTTTTGATACTAGTAATATTATAAAAGTATTTTATCTTTTACTGCTTAAGACCTTATTTCTATAGTGTTCTCTACAACAATGTCTGCACTATATTGTACCAAGAGTCCAAGACTCGCTACCTACAAGCTCCGGTAGGAGTAAAAGTGTTCTGTGCCTACAACCTCTCAAGTGCAACGTAATCGATCTAACACTATTTTTTGTACTGGTAGATCTATAACATCTTAGTAGTTGTATTGGATCAAACATACAAATATATGTCACAGAATGCAACAAAAATAGTCTCGTGTAATTGTGACACCGTTCATTAGGGGCCGCTTAAGCCACGAACAATCTAGTCGATGTATGGCTTTAATCCGATTACACCACACAAGAATATCTTTAACGATGCGTTTGCGTATTGTATTATTACCGCAACATTACAATTAACTAAAACGACCGATTTATTTTGTTACAATGTAGGTACAGGTACAGTAGAAAATATAAAATTCTGTGAAATGAGATTTTAGAGCAGGTCATCGAGGGACATGCCAGTGGTCCTGTAATTCTCCAATACCTGAACATGGAGTAGCAGACCTGACTGGTCAAAAACCAATTTTTTTTAATTTTTGATATCAAAAACTGTGGTTGTGGCACTTTGAAATTTTACCTGTTGTAGTTTAATGTTTAAGTAATAAAATTGTAGGTCATGGTTTGTGTGGAAATTAATTATCCAAAGGAAGGGCTTAGATTTATTACTACTAGGGCTCACATACCCGAAATATACACAAATTACGTGTACTAACTGCTATACGACTGAAGTTTCAGACTAAGTTGTTTTATTACCTACAATCTGCATGTTCGTTTTTTTTTTTTTTTCTCTTACAATATCTACTCACGACGGTGTTACGGCCACCCTAGTCGCAACCCGATGTCTACATAGTAATGGTGTAATATGTATAGGGGATACGGGTAATCAGTTCTGTGGTTTCAAAAACCATACGAGCATATTGTAAATTGTAATCACCGCCATTGGTTTTCTATGAACGTAATGTCTTTTCCACATCTACGAAGGCATAAAATATTATGTGGTAGGTAGAAAATCCTTTAATAAAAACTATTTTTTCTCAATTATTACTATATTCTTTCATCATTATCAAAGTCCCATTTAATTATCAATTTGCAAAATAAAATAAAATCGGACAAGAGCGAGTAGGATTCACCTACCGAGGTTTTGTACAAAGTAGAAACATTATAAATAGGTAAGTCTCTCAGTTTTATTAAGCCTGAAAATGGGTGATGAAAGTTTGTATAGAGAAGCTAATTTGATATTTTTCGTTTTAAATAAAAACTCATGCTTTGTACAAACAAATAAAAAAAGTTATGGAATACTCACATCAAATCAAGCCTTTTCATAAATTATACCATACCGTTCCCGAAACAAATTACTTTCGTCTGTCTGTGTTGGTCTTGATAGACAGAGAAACAGACGGAAGGACGGACGGATGGACAACGAATTCAAAAGAATAAAGTTTTCTTTTGAGTTTTTTATTTCGGAATTCTTAAAAGAGAAAGCTATATCGACAACAGCTGTTATATTTAATAGAGAAGTAGAAAATATATTCTATTTTATTATTTAGTAACGCACGAATAAATAATAATTTGAAATAATGATCAAACAAAAAGTTACATGCCTTCTTAATTACAACACGGAATTTCTACTTTAAATAACTTTTATATAAAATTAATTATTTGAAGTTAATTAATTCAACTATTGTTAATACTGACTGAAAATTGTTTTATATTATTGAGTTAATCAAAAACAGTTACTGGAGTTTATTAATTACTTATGTAAGACAAATAAGGTTTTCGGTTTGTTTTTATCTAGTTATTAATAAGCTAATTATATTTATTGTAAAAATAGCACTGTAAACTAATTCATGTAACAAAAATTATCGAGATACAAAGATACTCGTTTACCGATACAATAAAACTGACCATAAACTTTTATTCAATTATCTCAGACATAAATTTAACTCATAAACAAAGAAAGCATTTTCAAATTTTTAAACGAATATAACATAATTGCAAAATTTTTATTACTTTTCTTCGAATCTAAGGAATACGGTTGCCTACACGCCAATTATGGTGCCGACGGTTTACAGTGCACGCCATTACGAAGATCCCTTAAACAGTTTTACGGTGGATAATTGAACGGTAGAATCATAATTCATGTTAAGTTTCGGTTCATTTATGATTTTATCAGCAAATGAATTCGAGCTAAAAGTTTTTTTAAATTTGTTTTAAATGCACTTAGACGTAAAAATTTACTAAGCTTCGGAGACGGCGTTAAAAGCCGTAGAAGTAGACATGTTTTGGCCTGAATACTGGTTATAATATTATAGAGTAATAAAAGAGAATTTCTTTCATGTTACATAAATAATATACGCGTACTGTTTAGATGTACAAAGAATTGACTGTAGTATGAATCATATTGATAAGAAGGTAAAAGTTATGTGTATAAAAAATATAAAATTTTCCAACATTTTTGTAGATATGTAAAAAATTTGTTAATATTATAAAAAAAAAATCGTAAAAATTATGTGCTAAACGATTCCTCAGTTGTGCAAAGTATGTTACGATAACGACGACGTTGTTTTTAAAAACATAAATAAAACGATACATTTTATCAAATTCACTTATTGCTATGCTAAAACAAGTGTTGAAATGGTATCTCGTCAACACTTGCTGTGTTTGTAAAAACTAAATATGTTTAAATAAAATAGCTCACCAAGTTGTCCCGTGCCTCTGCGCCACGCAGTCCGTCGGTATTCGCAGGGCATCGCACAGCAAGCGTCCACACGTATAATCGCACTTGTAAAACAAAGTATCATTCGCAAAACAACTTCATCGATGACGATAACACACCACTAATATTATTAATTTCGCTCAGCATTTTCCTACAAAAAGAAAATAAACACTAAATAAAATTAGAAAAACACTTGCACTCGCACTGCGCACATCACTACGCGGTACTGGAGGCGTCACTCATCTAAATTTCAAACTTTTCAACCTTCGTCCGGTCACTGCAAAGTGGAAATCACGACTGGTTAGACGGTTCTTGGCTGAATTCGCCGACAACCATTTCTTTTATCGTGTAAATTGTGTAAACAAATGTGTATAATTTGTAAAATGTAACAGTGTGAACAGTATGTATAGCGCCACTATAGAGTGTAGACAGATGCGTATATCTTTGCCGCGGTAGCGAGATGGAGAGAGTTTATTTACATCATAAAACAATTCGGAAAAAATAAAGCAAAGTTTGAGTTAAGCTTTGGACCTATATAACAGGAGCAAGCAAGATACCCATATACCTAATACTAAGCAAGATACGATTCAAAAAAGAATATCCTCTTAGAGTCAGCTCACACCGAAACGAGAAGATTCACGACGCGCGCTGCATTTTTAAAATAGTTATTCAAAATTGAACTTTATTCAGAACACAAGAAGATACACTTTTCATTGCAAGAGTGGCGCCGCGCCGGCTTATGCAGAGAGGTGCGGTTTGACATTCGAACTCTTTCAAATAAACATGTATCTTGTGTATATTTCAATTTTATTTTAAGTTTTTTAAGAATAGGGATGTTGCCTTGTGTGGAATATCACAGTTTTACAAATTAAATTTTATAATTGTTGATTAAAGATACATAGATCTGAAAGAAATAGGTATTTAGAGTGACGCGATTAAAAAATATAAGCAAATCAAAAATATTGTCCATCCCTTTCTCGCAAAACGATTCGTGACGTCACAGCCTGCTACCGCCATACATTTTGTGATGACAAATGTATGGCGGTAGCAGGTTGTGACGTCACAGGCCGATATATCGCTCTCTTTCATATTGTAAATTTTAATGGTTTGTATCTACGTTATTTTTTCAGATATACAAAAATGGGTTCTGGATTGTTTATTAACATGTTGGCTAACATCGAATAGACGAAAAAAAATTTTTTCGGCAACATGCCTATTTCGTTAAAAGAATGCGATACAATTTTCGTAATCCTTGAATTAATGAATGGCAACTTGGCTTGTTTTAAACAGAAGTACTTTTTAATGGTCATTTAACTAATATTCTCGTGGGACAAATGGACGATAGTCTATGGGTAAACCATAAAGTTAATCATTACCATACAAAAAGTATGTTTCTCTTAACTCAGCAAAGAAAATAAAGTCTTGCCCAATCTAATTTAGTCTTTTTAAAATACGACTGTAAAAATGCTAAGCAAAAAAATAAAGAACTAAGCGCAATCAATACGGAACTTAATTTAGTGTTTGGCTCGGAGCCAAGTTGCTCTCGATGAAGATATAGAATGCAACAATAGTCTGTGGTCAGCGTGAAGAATTAAACAAAAATTTTAAAACATGGTTTTTGTTCCACCTGTTAAAGGCACAATAATAATAATAAGGCACAAATAAAATAATATATAATATGTTAAGGGTAAGAGGATATTTTTTTCTGAGTTAGGAGCAACACTGCACTGGCCATCTTTAGTCTTTAAAGAGTTAAATATTAAATTTACCCATGAACTGCTTTTCCGTCTAACGATATAATAGTTAGGTAATTGTTTACTGTACTAATAGTAGATTTTAAGTTAATTTATTAATATTTTTAAGTTATTTAATAATTTATTTAATAACTTATATTTCAAAAAATACGAACCTTAAGTTTGGTTTAGTTGCTCAATGCTCTACACTATATTCTACTATTAACAATGACTTGGATTTAAATAATTCTGGAAAAGCTGCTATAAGTCGTTACGACGATATATTATTTTTCACGAAATTTTATTGATAAACCGAATATCAATTTTTTTGAAAAAGTTTCAGGGCAAATCAAATAAAATCTCTACATTCTAAGACGCTACTTTTAACCCGAATACAGCGAAGCTAAGAGGAAGGGTAGTGATTTTGGCAGTCTATAATATGTATGTATATATATGTATGTATGTACATATGTTTGTTTCACCGTAGCGCCTAAACTACTGATCCGATTTTAATAAATTAGGTGTCAATACATTCGTAATAATAGCCCAACTACATAAGCACTAATATAATTTACGTAATCAGGTTAAAGTTTTGAATAAAAAAAAATAGTTAATGTCAATGCATATTAGATAAGTAGTTAAAGTTATTATTTTCATTTTAATATTAATATTTAGCCATCAAAGTTACATGAACCTCCCAAGGTAATTTAGCATTTTTGATATCACAATAAAGGTTAATGGTACACACTCGCTTTTAAGCTTGTTTTTAATACAGACTGTACTTTTCAGAATATCTTCAGACAATTTATTAAACTCCTTTGAACTGTGTTTTTTGATATGACAATAAAGGTTAATGGTACGCACTCGCTTTTAAGCTTGTTTTTAATGGAGACTGTACTTTTCAGAATATCTTCAGACAATTTATTAAACTCCTTTGAACTGTTTACCTACTATTAATTATTATTCATGACGATGTATTTGTGACTACAATTATTGTGTATTGGGTGTTTTGTGTGTTATAGTCGTTTTGTGGAATGCATGAAGTTTTATGTAAGCGTGTTGTCTTTTAGAACAACTATATTACTATTAAAGTCCGTACTGGCGAGTAGAGTTGCGGAGTTCGAGGCCGTCAAAGATGTTTAAATTGTGCTTCCTCGCGTATTCGTTGATGATCATCTTTCCTGTGGACAAGTAACATTTAACTGTTGAACATTCGCAATGCGCACATAGTAAAAATTATGTACAGGAATTATTTATTACAGATCAAAAAAATTAAAAGACTAACGGCCGAATACTGAAATGCTAATCAAAAGTAAGAGCCCTCCTATTCACAGGCTGTCTCTGTCTCTACTAGCCGAAATGACAAGGACAGTATGTGACTTGAGCGTTACTTATTTTAACTAACGTACCAGTATTCGGCTGTACGAACTTTGATTTTTCTCTCCTTCCTTAATATAGTTTGAGTCATTTGTGATAAACCAATATAGTGTTTGAAATAATCAAGATTATAATTTGATAATTAAATGAAAATAATTTGTATTATATTCATCTAATTAAATTTGTAGTACATACTACATACTATTTTAATTATGTAATAATAATTATTATCAATTTCTTCTCATCACCGTAATTTTTTTATTTATTTTAATCATTATTACTTTTTTAATATATTTTTTTTATATTATTTTGTAAATAACTTTTACTTTAATAGGCAATCGGATTATTTTTCTTTTTATTGCATAAATAATTAGTACTCATAAATATGAGTAACTTCTCAGAAGAAACCGTATATCAAAAGTCAATATTTTCAAAGGTACAGCGATTTTTATAAAAAAATTTGCGATCCTCCTAAAAACGCTCCATACTAAAGTCGACCTACAAATAACGTCACTTGTAGGTTATAGTATATATGAAGTATATGGCCGCAGGAATATATTTGTAAATATCTCCGATATTTGTGCGTTTAAGTTCATACTTACCATAATGAATGTTTTTGTATATGATGTGAGTAAACAAATTATGTAGGTTTTGTTTACCAATTTCGCAAAAAAAAAATTTTTTTTGGTATACTCGCGAAATTTTGTATACAAATCGCTGTACCTTTCAAAATATTGACTTTTGATATACGGTTTCTTCTGAGAAGTTACTCAAAGAGTACCTACTATTCATTTATGCAATAAAAATAAATCAGTCCGCTTGCCTATTCGACTTTCAGATTGTTTACTTCATAAAAGATGTTAATTTTTCGTTATAATTATTATAATTCATAATTGTTCTTAAGTTTCATAATTAATCATAATTACCAATCTTAGACAATTTAAAACAATTATTATTAGGTATCTATTAATACATAATAGAGTTTTATTATAATATTGTCGATTCTTTCATTGTTGTATGATTTTCGTCCAAGAGGAGAAAAAAATCGAGTTCAAGGCAAAACTTTGACATTACTTCAGGCATTTTTATGAAAAAACTTCGAGTAGCATCATAATTCATAATATTATTATACTTAGTATAATACGTGCGAAAACTTCTTACCCCTTTTTACGATACTCATTACGAGGAGTATGAAATTTAGCACAGTTTATGCGCAGGAAGGTGTTTAGAAAGCTAATTTATTTAAATAATGCGTAAAAATACAAACAATTATTTAAAATAAACTAACACACTACCTTATTCGCACTACAATGCGCTTGTACCTCCAATAACAGCAGGTGTTGGTTTGCAACAACACATATTTGTATTAGGTAACTTAGAGGCAAAAGAACACTCATAAAGTTGAACTTAAAATTTAAAATGTGAATTACTAGCTTTTGCTCGCGGCTCCGCCCGTGTATATATATAGTATCCCACGGGAACACTATACTTTTCGGGATACAAAGTAGCATAGGTGTTATAGGACTTAAACTAATACCATACTAAAATCCATCCAAATCCGTTCTGTAGTTTTTGTGTGAAAGATTAACAAACATCCATCCATCCTCTCAAACTTTCACATTTATAGTTGTAGTAGGACGGTCCAATTTTACCCCTAGGAGACCGAAACATATTAAGGAAATATGTTTAATTTTTTGTTTAACTATGTTTAACTATGTTTAACTATCTATTTATGTTCGTAATCAAAAAAATCGAGAAATTAGCTTATGGAGCCAAAAATGTTTTACCGGTAATAGCATCGATAGCTTGCAATAATCTATAGGGCCATACAAATCCAGCAGCCTGTCATTGATAGTATCGAAATGAAGCATACTGGTAGGCAAAAAATTAAAATCATTGACACAATTGACACTAATAACGGCCAATCATTGGCGCTGGATTTGTTGGATTTGAAAAATGGCCACTTTGGGTGTTACATATTTTTTGCATACGTAAAATATTTTCAATTTGCTATAAAATAATATGATACTGTTTTTTTAAAAACGACTCAAGGACTTTGTATGTACATGGATGGGCATCCATAAATAAAAAAAAAGTAAAGATTCTGCTAATGTATGCTTTGTGTATAATTTATCTAATGTTCTGCTAAGTGCCCTTTTTAGACCCCCAGTATGCTTTAGATAACGACGTTGCAGCTGAATATTTTTATTAGAGTAATAACTCCTGATTTCCTGACTATTTAATCCCGATATTTATATGTACAACATGGAAAATATTACATTAATCGGTTATTATCTATACTTATATACTTAATATAATAAAGAGGAAAAGTTTGTTTGTTTGCATCGAATAGGCTCCAAAACTACTGGAATGATAGACCATCGGGAAGGATATGTCCTTCCCGGTGGTCTATCTAGGCTACTTTTTAGTGTGGCAAAATGTACGGTTCCCGCGAGATTCTCTTTAGCGCGCACGAAGTTGCGGGCAACATCTAGTAATGTAACTGAAATCGTTATAATTAAGGCCCATAACGGCGGCTCTACACTATCTCCGAAAATTTACAACAAAGTTATGCTTCTACTAAATCAACGCTTGTAAACTATAAACCTTGTGAAAGCTTTCCAAATTCACACTCACACACGAACACTTCAGTAGTTTCCTTGCATTATTATTATTATCATTTCGACGGCTAAGTTCAAAAACAAAATGTATGGGATTTTAAATAAGGCATGGCAACCGACATGTCACTTAGCGATTACTTATGTCAAATCCCATACATTTTTGATTTGCCGTCGAAATTGACAAAATGCATCTTGACTAAAGGCCCAGTATACACAAGTTCACGCCTGTTTGTGGATAAATGGAAAGCTACCAGACAATTTAGAGCAGGTGTTTGAAGCTGAAACCTTGTCCTATACTTCTCCAATTGTACCCCAACACGAGACTGCAGACCACTTCATACTATCAACGTTAGTAGATCAAGATCGTAGTTCATAAAATGATCGATAGATGTCAGAAAATCATGAATTGATAGCTAGCATATTTCCAATTTACTTTTACACTGGAATGGCAAGGTTAAAGCCGTGACTAAATGGCATTGCATTTTTTCACCAACTCCTTAAACATTAAACTAACACTATATCAAAATTTTAACTTATCTCAAACATATTTTTTGGGATAAAAAAATCGCTTTTCAAAATTTGTATATTGACTTAGCTCGCTTCTGACCAGCCAGTCCCGCCGTATCGTGTTGAGGCACAATGTTTTAGCTTACCTTGTTTAGGACAAGGTTTTAGCTTACCTCAAACACCTGCTCTAAATTTCCTAGTGCTCATCACAACAATGATAATGTTAATCCAAGGTTACATATTGCAACTATTGCGGAAATTACTAAGGCGTTGCAAAATTTAGTCACTACTGTCAAAGAATATATATTACTAACGTAGTTAAACTCTACATCGTAGACGATCGTACCCTCTACTTAAAAGAGCGACATGATTTTTTTTCCAAACGAAATATCATCCTGCACATAAACGTTGCCAGTACATTCCTTATAACGCCTTGTGTCTTATTAAATATTTGATAGTAAAACGATTTATGAACAGTTCTACCTAAGTTTCATCCTGTAGTAATGTCAAAGTATAAAATAACTAATTAGGCAACTTCTGCATTAAACCGCAGGAGGTAAAGCTATGTAAATGGCATATTTATAAACATTTTACGACTTTGTTCACGACAGTCTAGTAAGTACCTTTCCAGCAATCAAAGTCGTAAACGTGAGCGCACAGCGTAATTAAAGCAAAGATAAAAATATTTCCACCGTTTATGGCGGTGCAAATTATAATGTGGGATTGAAAGGCATTTGTGTTTCACGTTAAGGTGCTCCTCACCCGCAGAATTCGCGTGTAATGTAACGTAATAGATTCGACTTTGAGCATTACATTACAATACTACCTCCCTGACTGACGAGCATTCGCGTGTAATGTAACGTTATAGATTCGACTTTGAGCGCCGAGCGGACGCGATCATTAAAGGGTGCCCATTATAATGCTCGGTAATCCTTTTACACTGATGTAGTTCTTAATGTCAAAGAGTAAATATCTACAAGTGGTAATGTTCGGATATTTTACATTTACACGCGAATGCTCCAGGTGAGACAACACCTTTACTGTAATATTGTTATTAAAGTGTACTTTACACTGTAATAATTATATAGTCTGTAATGTTACATATGTTTTCTGTCTGAGATACAAGATAACTAAAGTAATAACTTGTTTTTTTACTAAATCAGATACCGAACATTGATTAGACCAATTATGAAAATTTAACGGTCTGTTTTAATTCTATTTATTGAAAAATGCCGTTCAATCTTGTTGCGGAGCAAAAAAATAATAATCGCAATCGTTTTAAATATTCCTATCTGAAACTTATGAAAATAAAAATATTTTAATGTTATTGTCTTCGGACATTATCAATGAAAGAAGAACGGTTTTTGTTTCATTATTTTGTTACTTTATAAGTTAATACTAGCTGAGCAAAGCTTATTTAAAAGTAGAAGTTTTAATATATCTATTTTCACTGTTACATTAGGTATACGGAAATTTTTTTTAGATAGAAATCTATACAAATAAATAAATTAAGTGTCTGTTTGTAATTTCAAATTAAATTATTTGCACTCAATGCATATGATAGTAGGTATATTATGTAGTGAAACAGCAGGCCCGATTTTCACGGGACTTTCACTGGCTGATAGCTGATGTTGTAAGGAGTAGCTTAGGCTACTTTTATCTTAGGATTCCGTTTATAAAAGTATGGATCTACGCAAACGAAGTTGCAGGCACCAACTAACTATTTTATAAAAACTCGAATGGGTATAATTTTAAAAGTCGGGGACACTGTTGTTGATAATGCCGGTGAAACAATAATAATATCTACGTTTTATCGCTTACAATTTAAGTTTTTCATGGGATACTCATCCCAACTTACCTGTCCGGTAGTTGTGGTATAGTATACGGGTACGCGACCCCGGCTTCCCTAGCTATTACTGTCCTATCTCTTGCTCTCCTGGGCGGTAATATTCTACTTTTCCTATTTCCCACTCTAACTTACCAATCTTCCTTTCCACACCACCTATCCTTCCCTTTTCCTATTTCTATCCTCTCCGCAAATCCGTGGGAACGCAATGGATAAATATAAAAATAATTTAATTATCCAAAATGGCGGCGATGTGGTTCGCCACCCATCACATCTCGTTCTCGCGGAGGCGAAAAGTGGCCCATGGAGAGCCCCGCTTTGCTACGTTGAATGTAAGAGGAGGAATGGACGGTAAGAATGAAAGTGGATGAAGCGAAACAAGTATGTAAGGATCGTAGCAAGTAGAAAGAAGTGTTCTCTGCCTACCCCTACGGGAAAGAGGCGTGATTATATGTATGTAATTTAATTTTGTTTCTTGTAAGAAATAACATATGGGATGGAATTGTGAACCTATGAAATAGGTTACGTAAATAGTTACCTATAAACAAGGTTAGGTAAATATCATGTCATATAGCTAAAGTTATGAGAGGTACAAAGGACAGAGAGAAATTGCGGAAGATCCACCGACAAGGCAAAGCTCTTAAAATCAAGAAGAAGACGAAATTTAAGTTTGTCGTGGACACACCGATTTCGAATCGAATCCATGACCTCCGATTCGAGAGCCAAGCTCTAAACCACAACAATTAGACCACGGAGGCTGTTATTTAATATTGTTGTTGAATAATCACTTTGATACTCACATCAAAAATAAATCCATTTTGAATGTAAAATTTCACTATTTTATTAATACCGCCTTTTCTCTAAACGATTGCAATTATTATTCACATAAACTTACACACAGTTGAATGATGCTTTATATATTTTTATTTGGCTAAGTACATAATATATCAAAGTCACTACCAAAAGTTCATCTAAAACAATTATTTTTAATATCGTTTTTTATATATATAAAGCATCATAAAAAAAAATCGCAAAGCAGAAAATGCACAAGTAAAAAGTTACCAACAGGTATCGGTAGCGTGGGACACGAGTTATTTTTTTTATTTTTTTTTTTTTCAATCAAAAATATTAGTAAGTTGACTTTTAAATAAAAGATTACCAATCCGTTATGTTTTTTATCATTGTTAAAAAACCTTTCTAATTTATATTCCCACTGTTCACTACACAGTGAAAAGCACCTTTAATATTTTTAATGATCCAATATCCATATTCAATGTATTTTATATAACTATAATATAATAATATTATTTAGTATTAATTAGCTACTAAGCTAGGTTTACATAAAAAATATTTAAAATGAACTATTTAATATTAATTGTATCTATTAATTATAATTAAGTACATTAATTAATAATTAAAAGTTATTCTGTTTAACACAGTAACTTGAATAATAAAAAAAAACTCCCCGTCGCCCATTTGGATTCCATAAAATAAAAGGTATTGTTTGTTTATTTGTGTTCTGCTAAATTATAGCAGCAGTATAAAATAATATAGAGCTAATTATTTTGTAGTTCATGAACTCTCCATCTGAGAGTTCATGAACTACAAAACCGTCTTTAACTGAATATCTCTTTTTAAAAGTCGATTTTTTGGCCGGGCACAGTAAATGTTTAAAGTTTAACGACACTAAAACTAGACATCGGTCTATCTAGTAAATTTGGACGGCGTACGAAACCAAAAATATATGGGATTTGACAATAAGTCATCGATAAGTGACATATTATGTCGCTTCCGATGCCATAATATGGCATCGGAAAATTATGTTATGTGAAATTCCATACTTTTTGTTTTCGAACTTCGCCGTCGAAATTATCGAATGCATCCTTAATGAAGGGCCTAATTACGCCAATAATATAAAAAACCTTCAGTTTTTAGAACTAAACTACGCCAGGCCTTACCTTCATCAATTTTCCGCGAGGCTTCGTCTATATTACTACCCGCGTAGTTGAGGATGACCAGCACCAAGGGCATCATCTCCCACGAGTAGTGGAACTTTTCTAACAGCTTATGACAATTTTCTACTAGGGATTCTAGGGACACCGCTGAAAAGAAAAGAAAATAATGGGTTAGATATTTAATTTTCATTTCATGGTTTCTATTTAACTCAAACAATATTATGTGTATCGGGCTGTTTAAGATCTTTTTTGTGCAGCCATTTCCAGTGAGTAAAGTCTACTAAGTACTACTATCTATAAGTATGGACCAATTGGAAAATCTTTTGCATATACCACGCCAATCTGGTCCCGTGCTAAGTATAAGAAGAACTTGTGTTACAGGTACCAGATAACGGGAAGTTTATATTATACCTTTTTATTATACATATTTTATAGGGTTTCGTAAAAACAATTACGGATATATTGCAGGGTATATGATCTACTGCTTATTATAAATACGTTTAGGCAAATAAATATTGACATATACCTACATAGATACAAAGTAAAAAAAAATCATCGTAGGTATTATGACTCCTTTTTTTTCGAGTGTGACAATTATTTTTCTGTCTAAACGTCTCGAAATACGCAGTAGATCATATGATATGTGGTATATCCATACGCAGTATATGCATATGCCCATAATATCAGTAATTGATTTTAATTATATTACACCCACACATAAGTATTTAATACACATCGATGACCTAGGAACAGAGAAAACTTTTTGTTCCCTCGGCGGGATTCGAACCCACGACCTCCGGCTTGAGCGCCCACACTTTAACCACTGAGCCACTGAGGTAACTTGACTCTTATTGGAACTGATACAATAATATTTTATTTTAAAAAATCTCAAATACCTAGTTAGCAACCGTCAACATAAAATATACCTACCTAATATTTGAACCGAGAATCTTAAGTGTTGAACTGTTGATAGTTCTTAGAATAATTGATCCAAATATCCGTTTCGTGGTACTGTTTGTGAAATATGACGAAAGTACGCGGTTAATATTTTGTTAATTTAGTAATAGAGCTAGGTAATTTAAATTAATAATATATAGATATTCAAAAGCTTCGTGTCGCTCAAAGAGCTATGGAGAAGGCTATGCTTGCAGTCTCTCTACGTGATAGAATCAGAAATGAGGAAATCCGTAGCAGAACTAAAGTTACCGACATAGCCCAGCGCATTAGCAAGCTAAAGTGGCAATGGGCTGGACATATAGTCCGTAGAACCGATGCCCGCTGGGGCCGAAAGGTTCTTGAGTGGAGACCAGGAGACCACTAACTGGACGCCGAAGCGTAGGACGGCCTTCCACCAGGTGGACAGATGACCTGAGAAAAGTCGCAGGGAGTCGGTGGATACAGGCCGCGAGCGACCGGTCGCACTGGTTTATGGGGGAGGCCTATGTCCTGCAGTGGACGTCACCAGGCTGAAACGGAATATAGAAAATTGTAATAGCGTGATTGGGTATAAGACATCCTACTACTGTTATAAATATGAAAGTTGGTGAGAATGAATGGATGGATGTTTGTGACTCTTTCACGTAAAAACTACTAAAAGCATTTTGATGAAATTTGGTACGTTTGTAATAGGCTACGGATAAACACATACTAAAAGACTACTTTTTATCGCGAAAAATTACAGTTTTTCTGCGGAAAATTAACAAATCGTTGACAGAGCAGGTAAAAGTATCTAACATCTTAAAAAAAAGGACATTTAATATTTATGTATACTTAAAAATAAGAATGTGCTACTGATTTAGCAATTTAAGAGTAATTTGATATTAAGAAGAACTAACTTCGACGCCTTGGGCAAATAAAAATATTACTTTGTATAAAAACCGACCAAGTGCGAGTCGGCGTCGTGTACAAAGGGTTCCAAACACCTCGTGTACTGTGTCGTGTACAAAACAACAAAAAAACACGTTTGCATATGAGATTCGCTTAGATATATAATTTTATTTGTTGTTATAGTGACAACAGAATTGCATAATCTGCGAAAATTACAACTGTCGAGCTATCACGGTTAATGAGATACAGCCTGGTGACAGACAGACGGACGGACAACGGAGTCTTAGTAATAGGGCCCTGTTTTTACTCTTTAGGCACGAATGGGCCGGCTCGACCGGAGAAATACCACGGGCTCACAGAAAACCGGCGTGAAACAGCGTTTGCGCTGTGTTTCGCCGAGTGAGTGAGTTTACCGGAGGCCCAATCCCCTACCCTATTCCCTTCCCTACCCTCCCCTATTACCCTATTCCCTCTTAAAAGGCCGGCAACACACTTGCAGCTCTTCTGATGCTGCGAGTGTCCATGGGCGACGGAAGTTGCTTTCCATCAGGTGACCCGTTTGCTCGTTTGCCCCCTTATTTCATTAAAAAAAAAAAAAGAAACCCTAAAAAAGGAAGACCCATCATTAAGCGATTTCTGATTCACTTAAGGCAACATATCTCGAGATTCACCTACATTAGCAAACAAAGTAACCAAATGAGATGTATCGAATAATTGATTCCATTTTAACTTGTACACAGGCCACTTATTGTAAAACCACCAATATTTTTTGTAATTTCTTGATTATAGACCGTCGATAAACTGTTCAAATCATCACGATTTAAATCTTCATTTCTTTTCATCTTTGTTAGGGTTTCTTTTGAGGAGAACCAGCCCTAAGCTTGGCAGATGGGTATTTACTTTTCTTTTTAAATGGCCAGTATGAGACTATGAAACTTTCAGTGCCATGTAAAACGCAGTACTAGTGAATATTCTTTTTTTACTAATGTTATCATTGTTTTGTTCAAACAATTTTTATAAAAAACTATAAGTTATAACTTATAACCCAACTACCTACCCTGTTACCTAGGCTATTATAACAAATCTATTGACACCTCATTTATCAAATTTGGACCAGAAGTTAAGGCACTACGGTGGAACAAACTAAAATACATCAATATACTACATAGACATTAGACTGCCAAACCATTACCCTTCATATTGGCTTCGCCGTAGTAGGGTAAAAAGGCTTTAAAGCTGCGCGTCCACTGCACCGGAATCGGAGCGGACGGAGCGGATGGAGCGTCGGCATTTACAAAATGCCGATGGGGTGCGTCCACTGCATCCGGATTCAGCATCGGCAATTTAGTTATTTTTAATCCGTCAGCCTGAACGTGCACTTGCATTATGGAGGATAGTGACGAGATATATTGTTGTAATCTCAGACCGAATAGGTTGTAATTAGCTTATTTTATCAGAAGAGGAAAAGAGAAACAAGAGGAAACGAAAGATATGGGTTCATAAATCATAATATAAATTCAAAAAGAATAATTTTTGGAGAATTTCATACATTATATTCTGATTTATTAGAAGATGAAAATAGATTTTTTGGGTACATTCATATGACTCGAAAAAAGTTTTTTGAACTTCACTATATTCTACAATTTTTATTTATTATTTGCCCAATTTCATCCCATATATCGTCTCTCCTCAGTTGGTTAAGATAATGTTGATGTTTTAGATTGTAAAGTTCATCATATTTTTCCACTAAAGTAATTAAAATATCGTCATTCGTCGTGAATAAGTATTTATGTATAGCCGTCGCGTCGTCGCAAACACGTCAGAACTTGAAACGTTCGGTATCCGAATGACGGGTTCACTGCCGGTGACGTCATCGGCAAAAATACCGGTCGCAGGCGCAGAAATGCCGGTCCAGTGGACGCAGTACCATAGAAATCCATACAAAGCAACAAATCCGTCCGCTCCGTCCGCTCCGATTCCGATGCAGTGGACGCGCAGCTTTAGGCCGGGTAGACCAAGCGAAATAGGACATAAAACAATGTAAATCTTTTGTATTTCTTAGGTTTGTAATTCGTATAGATTTATAAATTTTAACAGCCTCCGTGGTCTAGTGGTTAGAGCATTGGCTCTCGACTCGGAGGTCGTGGGTTCGATTTCCGCATTAGAACAACAAAAAATGTTGTTTCCAAGTTTGATTAGGACAATGCAGGCTGATCACCTTATTGTCTGACAAGAAAGATGATCCATGCGTCGGATGGGCATGTAAAAAGTCGGACCTGCGCCTCATCTCTCGTCAGTCGTGTCGGTTATCCGTCCCACTGGATTACGAGAGTACAGGAAGAGAGAGTGCTCTTGTGTACTGCGCACACACTTGGGCACTATAAAATTACTCCTGCGTAGTTCACTGGATAACGAAAGTACAGGAAGAGAGAGTGCTCTTGTGTACTGCGCACACACTTGGGCACTATAAAATTACTCCTGCGTAACTGGCCTGTATTCAATGAAACCCCCTAATCTAACTCTAATCTAACCGAGGTGTGGGGGAGTTAGATATATAAGTGTAATAGAAATTGCGGTATCAATACGGAAGGCCGCATAATCCATACAAGGTTTAGTGACGCCAATGCTCGTATCATTTAAACGACTGTTCCGTATTGCAGTGTAGATAATTTTAAATATAATAGCGATAATTTCCGCTCTATGACACTTAGGTAGGAATAATTTGCACTAGGTATAATAAAATATACAACTTTATGAGTTGCAAAATTCCGAATAAACTTGCTTACGACCAGTTCACAATAGTGCTTGAAGATGCTGCGTGCGCCGCTGTGTGGCTCGACGACGCGCGCAATTTCGACTGTATCGCTGTTGAAAAGTACGCACCGCGTCGGGTCACGTCTCGGTGTAGACTGACTCTTACTACGTTATAAAACGCTGCTTTCCTGAGCAATGGAATGTGAGTCAACTCAATCAACGAACTCGATAAAAAAAATACTCTATCTTTTCTTTTTTTTTTTTTCAAAAACAAAATATTAAAAAGAGGAATATTTTTTTATAACATTTTTTATCGCTCTACTTAAGTTTTAGTACACCAACTCGACACTCGAAATCTTTGGCTGGCGCTATAATGCGGTATAAAAGCTGGGATTCGAGTCTATTCTCAATGAAGGGGGACTTCACGGACATAGGGAATCATTAACAGTACGTGAAGAAAAAAAGTATTATTTTACGAGAATTGCATTACAGATTAGTGTGAAATTTGGCACGTTTAAAGTTTAAGTGGAGAAAGGCCTGCCGAAAGCTAATATTTAAAAAAATAATGCTTAATAATACATTAAATTTATAAAAATAACAACAACACACACTACCTGACTGTTTGTTTATATTTCAGTACCTACCTAGTATCAATGAGTTTCATCTTTCTTTAAAATTCCATAACCAACATTTACATATTTTATTGCGTATCTAAGACGTAAAAGAAACCTAAAAAAGTTTAAACTTTAAAATTAAAACATGAACATGAAATTATGCTCGCATTTCGGCCACAGGGCGACCACCAGTTATAATTACTAGACGTAATAATATAACATAATGCACATTAAGTGTTAGAACACAGCGATAGGCCATATTATAATATTGCCTATCGCCAGAACGCGTATATGTATTGTCAGGGCCAGTAAAATGTATAACGAGATTTCACGGTTTCTCGGTGTAACTTTGTTCTGTACCAATGTTACTACTTTAACCCTAGAGTGGGCGCGTCAATCCGCGGAACGTCAGTGGGCGCGTGTAGAGCATTTTGCCGCCCCTTTTCACTGACCATTTTAAGTAGGAATACATCAATTAAATGAATTTATTTTTTCACGACGTAAATAATACACAAATAAGTATTGATAAATCAACATATTTACTAAACTATGTTTTATGAACTTTGGTTTACAAAAGATTCAATTCAAGGAGTAATATTTTATTAGATTTTTTTAACTTATTCTATAAAATACTCTATAATACTAAAAACAATTTAAAATATATATATTTTCTAAATCTACAGTATATGCTTTATCCAAAAAATTCTTCACAAGGATATGTGCAATGATCATTGCACAATAACTTTGAGCATCTATAACACCCTTTTTTCGTGCACCTATTTTTCCTTTTTTGAACATAATATGCATGCATTTGGTCTCCTGCTTTGAAGATGATGCTTTTTCTATAATGTACAAAGCAAGCAATTTGTATCCTCAAATGTTTCTATAAGTAATATTATTTAATGTATCAATAAAATACCTTTTTCGGCGTAACATCAAAATTTCATTGATTTTGTCGTCGTCATACAAAGTTTTGTCAACTATTCCTACAAATCAATTGATACTACTCCTACAAATCCTACAATTAAATCGTTTTTAGTTTTCATAATAAATGCACCACAAAATATAGTCTAAATATCAATTTCGCAAAAAATAAGTGACACAATTTTTACTTACGTGAGTGGGCGCGCAGTGAGCAATTTGCCGCCTGGCGACACCTGATAGTAAGAACATCCTTCTCAAGCAGTACCCTGCGCTTTGATGGCGTCCAGCCTTGCGGTACGCGTTGCTAACAAAAATGGGGGCAGCTACTTAAAAGCGCAAGCCTAACAGGCTATTGTCTTACGAATTATTAAAGTTTTTTTAGCGCGGGCGGCAAAATGCTCATAGCGCGCCCACTCTAGGGTTAAGAAAGAGTTCACCAATTTCTATTTTAATAGCTCTAATTTTCTATGTCTTAATTTTTCTCATAACTAATTTCATATATTATGTTGTCTATGTCTGCCTTGCCTTAAATGTGTAATACGTCATTCTCATTGGTTATTGCTGTCTATTTTCCTTTCTACTGTTACTCCTACTATCTGTGAAAACTTTTAATAGGCTTTCTTGTATTATTCTTATGTTTCTATTTTTGTATCTTAGCTGTAAGTTCTCTAGTAAATACAAAATAAAATAATGATTAAATAAATAAAATAATCCTACTCGTAGATACTAAGTAGATACATACTCGCAAAGTATAAGTTTTTCTGATCTTATATGTAGGTATTCAGTTCTAATATTCGTATTATTCTATACAAGCAGTATTTTTAGTAATGAATAGTATTCATTGAATACAACAAAATAGCTTGTGTTATAAAATCAATAAAAATTTTAAAATTCTAAGAACTGCTTTAGAGTTGAGGATTAGAATTTATGAAAGCGTACCCCATAAAGCGGTGTGAAAAGGTCACTTCGCCATAGACACTTAGTGTTTACGACTTCCCTTTGTCCGGGAGCCGGCACTAAAACCCCATAGGACAGTTGCCACTCCGTCACGCTTGGCTGTAACTTGTGAGCTTACAATGTATACCTACATAAACTGCCTACTACATAAATACAATTACAAGGATATTTTACATACGCGTCACACTTCACACCGAGACGAGACGCAGCGCTGCATTTTTAAGATAGCGATTCAAAGTTTTAGCTTCATTCACTGGCCTAAACTACTACCATACTAAATTTCATCAAAATACGTTCAGTAGTTTTTGTGTGAAAGAGCAACAAACATCCATCCATCCGTCCATACATCCTCACAAACTTTTACGTTTATAATACTAGTACAAGAAGAAGATACAAGAAGATACACGTTTCATAGCATGAGCGTCGACAAACGTGTGGGCCTGGCAGGAACATTTGACAGCGGCGTAATCGTAACACACAGAATACAGAACATCCAGATTGAGTGTTCGATCACATTTGTACCAAAACCATGGCGAAACACCGCCCCGCCCGCTCTTTACTTTACTCTTTACACTTACAAAACAATCGCGTTATTATGTTACAACAATTAGGTATTTAATTTTAATTTATTGAAAAAAAGTTGGGTAAAATATTCCGTTATTCTGTGGCAACATATTATGTGTGGATAGCCACTTCAATTTGGAGTAGTTGTGATAGCTTCACTTTCAAGCGCGTTGACAGTTTCTGGATGTTCTTTAATCTGTGTCGTTACAATAATAATTTTATGAAAATCTGTCAAAATCATGACATCGCCCATACAAACATTCGTTACGTTTACGCCGATGTCAAATATTCCTGCTAGGCCCCCTAGTACCTACTCGACAACCGGACTGTGTGAAAACTTGAAAATGCACTCAAATATATAAGTAGGTATGTAAGACGGTTAAATTATGTTATATAAATTAGATATAAGTAAGTAAATATGTACCTATATTTTTTCTTTAGATACGTAAATGGTTAAATGTCGCTTTCTTTCTGTCACATTGAATTGGAAATAGGCAACATCCTGCATTGTAAGCATAAATTATTGAATCATTTTGTTACTCGTATTATTATTTGCTAACATGTAGGTAGTATAAGGAGAGAACTGTTATGGACATTTAGTATTTACCACTACCTGTTGTCTGATTTTGTACAGAACTTTAGGCAAGGCTACATGCCTTAGTATAGGATATGTTCACAAATCTTAGTTTTTTTTTTTTTTTTTGTAGAAGTGAGAATCAGACTTTACTGACATGCTGACATGTAACATTGTACCGAGGAACAATACCTAATTCGATTTATATAACCGTGTTTAGTTTAGTGCTAACGTTAACGAAGTAATGTCATCATGGAAGTCGTAAAGTAGTGGCCCATCTTGCCGTAAAACTGATGCAGTAAAACGTACGATGGGAAACTGGCACACTGCGAGTTGGAGCCTGCCCATTCGCCCGGAACGAATCGAGCTGAACAGTGAACAGTCTACAACTCGTCGCCTAGCTTCAACTGTCAATAGTAATTGTCAGCAGGTCTAAAAAGGCCGTTTTGGCAATTCATTTTCAATTCTTGTTATGAATAACTGACAGCGATCGTAAAATGGCCACTTGAATTGCAATTCATATTAAGATTTGGATACAATTCATATGCAGAAATTGGCTGAAATGCATTCATTTGACAGATTTACAAGCAGAATTGCTTCAGTGTCAAATAGCAATATTGCGATTATATTGCGCAAGTGGCCTTTTTAGACCCGCAGTTATGTTTTTAAGGTCGTATGTAATCATTAGAATTATTTAGATAAATAGAAAATTGATTTTACTAACTTAAATACTGCGTTTATTATAGAACTAGAGCTCGACGTCGAAAAATGAGTCATCGAGAACAAGCACAGGACCACTGCAGATCGCTAGGGGCCTAAAAGTTTGATATGAAACCGCCGGTCTGGCGATTTTAAATCTGGCAGATATTTGTAGGGTTCCGAACCTGGAAAGGAAAAAACGGAACCCTTACAGGGTACTTCCCGTGAACTCACAATCTTGAAATTTGGTACGAAGCAACGTCTTATAGCACAGATAAAGGAAAACTTGCCAAAACCGTAAATTTTTAGCTGCATCATATTATAAAAATATTTTTAATAATTTTAAACTTACTACCCCTTTCCTCATGAACGCGTAGAGGTATTAAATTGAAATTCATATCAAATACTCAGGTCTATAATAAATAATACCTTTAAGCTGAAATAAAATCACTACAGGTTTGTACGAAACCCTCAGTGCGCGAGTCCAACTCGCACTTGACCGGTTCTATTTATTGCCCAGAATGTGTGAAGATTTTTTGAGTAAAAATGTTATTAAAGAACAAGAAAACTGTTTTGATACACGGCTGCGCGCCAACTAGAAACCGATAAAAATGCAAATCTGGCAGTCCTACTCTTGACCACTTTCCAGCCAGACCGCCCTGAACGTGTAGGAATTTGGAGTAAAAAAGGTCATAACAAGGCTAAGTTATACGTCAATCTGTTCGTCTCCTAGTCCTCTTTCGGAAACCGTCGGTCTGGCATGCTCAAACCTGGCCAAAAGCTACCCCCTGTGATACTTACTAAGAGGACATTAGGAATAATTTGCACTTAATGAAGAGTGATTTTAATAGATTTGTATGTATTCTTTCCCAATTTCAAATTTGCCTTCTCATATTAGGTATATACCATTCGATCCGCCACAATGAAAAAAGGCGATGTCTTTAATATTTTGTCAATAACTCTTCAATGACACATTTTACGATAAAAGTATGTTCTACAAAACTGAACTAAATGCAATTTTTACAATTTATGCTATAAACAGTTTAATGTCAAATTAATAGTTTTTGCGCTGCAAAGTCTTAGAGGAAAGTTAATGTCCATAGGTACCTATTCATAAAAAACACATATCTATTTTACAAAAATTAAAATACTACATAGGTAGGTACTGTTCTGATTTTGAAAAAATATACATTATCAAACTGGGTAGGTTACTACAGTAAGATAGTACCTAAGTACAAGTATTGCAAGGGTAGATTCAATGTCTGCACCAATGTAAATAATTATCCAGACATTTTTTCAGGTAATATTCAGACGTTAGCGTAACCGTAACTAAGCGAAAAGTAAGCATGAACGTAGATAAGAATTCATTAATGTATCCATCGGTTATCACGTTCCACAAAAACTAAAACGTAATAAAACGAATGGCGTAACGTAAAACACGATTGTAAGCATAATCCGGTGGCATCACGTCGCCGGCTCGGCCAATAGAATCGCGCCGCCACGCCTACGGCCGCTGCTATTGGGCGCTGTTCCAACTTTGGATATACAGCCGCATTTTTTTCTCTAACGCCTACTCAAGTACGTTTCGTTATTCTACGAGAAATTAAACCTATTTACCTTTCCACTGTAGTAAGTCGTTTGAAGCAGGTATTTGACCCCAATGAATGATTGAATGAATGATGAACCTTGAGAAGGAGCTGACGCATTTTTTGTCAGCCCAGCCTACACAACAGGTAAATATACAAATAAATTTACAAGTGGGCGTACTTAACCAAAAAATATATCCTATTATATACCCTTTCACGCAAAAACTACTGAACGAATTCTGATGAAATTTGGTGCGGTAGTAGTCAAGGCTCTGGATTAATACATAGGCTACTTTTTATCCCGGAAAAGTACAGTGTTCCCGTGGGATAGTGATTCCATCGTAACACACTGTAATTACAGGTATTAAGAGCCGCGGACAAACGCTACTAACAAAATATCTACACCTTGCCAGTTTTTGGTTGTTGTGGGAACAATTAATACACCTTATGAATCAATATTTTATATAAGCCATTACATGGTACAGAAGAAAATTTACTTAGCCATAACCTGCAAATAGTTATTCACTTTACAGAAACGAATAAGGTCAAAAGGTCAACTTAACTAACAACCGGAAAAATGGTAGATTATATAGGTAAGTACGACAAGTATGTAATGTCAAAACAAAATTACGGCTGTAGTGAATGTCGCTAATCAAAGGAAATAACTGTAAGCGCTAGGTAGCAGTAAAGCTGTAAAACTAATGATCATTTTATACCCGCATATGAAATCCCACCATAAAGTAACCAATTTGAATTTTACTACCGGCTCAATTAACCTCACCCACAGTTTCTTTCATATCACCCATTCACTCTTCTTCCCATAGGCTGGCTTGTGTAGTACTGTAATTATAGTTTATGCCTGCAGGTCTTAAATGGCCACATCAAATGAATCCAGAATCAAATACAACAGCAATAATATCTTACAGACTACAGTAACTTCAACGACAACAATTATTGAATTCTCATTTCCCATTATAAGTGCGCCATTTTAGGCATTTTTATTTACCTACTAGCATTTTTCCGCGGCTCAGCCCACAGAAATATTATATAACATCGCGTATCCCGAAGGAATATTGTACTTTTTCGAGATAAAAAGTAACCTATGATTTAATCCAGACTCCAGAGCCTTAACTACTACCATACCAAAATTTAATCGAAATCCGTTCAGCAGTTTTTTCGTGAAAGAGTAACAAACATCCATCCATACATACATCCATCCATTTATCCTTACAAACTATCACATTTATAATAGTAAAATAGGAATTACCAACTGGTAAAATTGATGAATTGCTAATTTAATAATATGATATTGATGTCTTAATATGTTTACGCGAATATTGTTCATTGTTTTAAACACTTACGGATTTTGTCGCGGTGCACTTTTGCAAGAAAAAGAAAAGTGCACCGCGACAAAATCCGTAAGTGATTAAAACAATTAATAATATGATTCTTTTTATGACGATTCGTTTCACATGCAGCCATTTTATGATTTCTGAAATGAAACCAACGAACGTTACACTCGAAGTGGTCATATAAGACCTGCTGTTTCACTTATGTAATTTAGAATCTAGAAAGTAGTAGGTACCTACCTATAGTTTGTCTATACCCACGTAGATACATACTACAAAGAAAGAAGAAGGTAAAGCAAAAAAACTGTAACTGTGGGTAGTGTCAAATGGGAACCAACCTCTCAACTCCAAGTCTCAACTAGATACGCAAATCAGTATAAATATTTTTTTTTACCCACTACACTTCTCTCCATCAATGTCTACTAAATTTGATAAGAATTAAATTTTTAAGGATTGCTAAATTATTAACTCAGTTGTGGTGTAGATATTATATATATAAAGTTATAAAGTTATGGCTTATTTAAGAAGAGTCAAAGCGTGGCCAGTAAGAAGCTAGGCTCTACAACGTCTTTTAAAATCAATTACAGAAAGGGCACATAACTTATTGCTTAAATATGTAAAGATATTATAGGCATACAAAAATATATTTCAAGTAATAAAATGAAATAAAATGATTCTTCGCCGCTGAGGGCATTGATCTTACAGCTGACTTCATCATATATGCCAAAAATTGTAAATCAGAAGCCCAAAATATCGAGTGTGCACAAGAGCTATAGCATGCTCTGACACGGGGGAGAGTCATGTTATTTGGTAAATGCCTTTATAGGCAAATATTTTGGTCGATCTCATACCGTTTTCATTTATTCTGAAGCTCCTCAAATATGTTCATAATATTACGAAGCTTTATAATTAATGTATGTTTTAAACCAATTCCAGAATCTAAAAAAAAACTCAAAACTATAACAATTGCTACATATAATATATTCCCTCAAATTAAATATATATTATATTCATCGATTTTCAAGCAACACTGACATTAACTTGCCTACATATTATGGGGTTTGTTATTGTGGAAATGTGGTGGCAAGCCCCAAAGGGAGAAAGGGAGAGACCGAGCGAGGTGGTATGCTCAGTCAGGCCGAAGTCCACTTGCAGTCATTTCGCTAGTTGTACATATAGAGCCGAACTACAGAAGCTTCGATAGCGCGATTCAGGATTGTGGCGCTAATTGGTCATTTCTAAAGCTTCTAAGCATCCTTTACTTACAGCTTGCAAGTCAGTTTATCAAAAAGAGGACGAATATTGTACGAAACTGAATCTTCTGGTACTTTAGAAACTGCACCATTTCAGCGAAATGAACCTCAGATATCTTAGTTCGGGCTATTAAGTATGTCAGTAGTTAGCATTGATCACAATATGTATAAACGTTGTAGGTAAAATGTGTGTCACCGTAAAATTGTAAAAAACGTTTGATTGTAATATAACTAGTGAAATTGTAAAATGTTTATAGACTTCCGACACGAAAATTCTGCCTATAATTTAACACATAATTTTTCGTTAGATTATAAACATATAGCTGTTATGAAATCTTTCGACATATTTTTACAATCTCATTAGTTATTTTACAATCTAATGGTTTTTACAATTTTACTGTGACATACATATATAATACACAATATGCACATGCAAACATATAGTATGTGAGACCAGTGTGCTGTGTGACGTTTCCACGTCCGGCGAGATACCGGGGCTAAATGGGCTCATTGTGGCAAAACAATCGATGGAACACGAAAAGCGTTAACATTGTGCGAATACTGGTACGTGACCGAGCGGCGTGCGCGCAGGAAATTGCGGCGATAACACCGTGCCCAATATATGGCACTATTGTGAACGGAAGCTGGTTAAGTCCCAACGCAAAGCTGTGAACGACTCCTTATAACAAATTAAATGTGCATGCGTCCGTCGCATTTACGATGCGAAATATATGGAATGAAAGCAATAGTGGCGAAGGCTGGTTCTCCTTTATAGGGAAGCCCTATCCTGTAAAATAGGTAGAAATTTGGATGAAGGTCTTCAAAAGGTTAAGTAAAAGTGGTAAGTGAAGTCTATCGAGTGGAGTTACAGGAACCCCAAAGCAATGAGATAAACATAATTTTAGTAGACAGTCAGTTATTTAGTTAGTACCCTACTTTTGGGTCAGGTACCCTTACAAATACGGTTAACTCTTAACGAAATTAGATGTACCAGATTTATAATGAATCAGATTTATTCACATCACTGGCATAATGTTATGATGCCTAATCAATATAAGGGTAGACCGCGAAGTCGTGAAAAATGTATTTTCGAAATATTTGGGAATGGTAGTGTAAAGCCCCTAAATGAGATTTCCGACCGAGCGAGATGGTATGCTCGATCAGGCCGAAGCCCACTTATATGCATTTCGGATGTTGCATATCCGATGCTAGTAAACTTTGTTAACGCGATTATGGATTGTAGCGCTAATTGATCCGCCACAAAACATACCTAGGTACCTCATGGGAATGCAACGCGGACGAAGTCACGCGAAAAAAGCTAGTAGGTAAAAATATGTTTGAAGTTGATGAGAGAAAGTACTTAAAACTGAAATTATGTTTGGGAAGAAGGTATTGAGATTTGAGACTATAGGATGTCCGTACACAAAACCAATTTTAAAAATTTAACTTATAGTATAGTAACCCCCGAGTTATCAAGAAGTGTACATTAACAACTAATATTAATAGTAAACGTTTAACACAAGTTTATTTGAAAAGACAGTTTACAACCAACGATGAACCTAACTTCAAAGATAATAAAAGAGGCGTGACTCGCGTTCAAAATGGCGTCGCTATTTAAATAAATATAAAAATTATTATCGCTTGTCACGATGTCTTTCGTGTGTCAATAAAGATAATTAGTAATTACTAGTTTTTAAACTTTGACTAGTAAAATCTTTTACGATGTCATGAAATTAGGTTTAGAGACGTTTCTCCAATCGTACCTTTCTACATTGTTATTTATTAGTGTATTTTCCACGCAGAATTCATATTTTTCATGTAATTCAATGATAATAATTTAATACCAGCAATGGCATCTTAATTCACTATCATAACATGAAAATGGAAAATTGAAAAAATAAAAACAAAAATAAAGTAATCTACATATTTAATAATACAGCAATTTTACAAAGACTGTGCTCCATTTATTTAAGTAGATGGTTAATTACTAGTAATGCATGTTCATAAAAATTGGTTTTATTCCAATTTCAAAAACCGCATTATCTCAATCGCGTATATCGATCTCATCAAACTTGCCCGAGGTCTATAATGCCACAGATTGTGATATGCCATCACCGACCACTGACCACAGGGTGCCACAGGCGAGTGCCCAGCACATAAGCCGAAACGACAGGATGCCGGGGGCCTGCCGAGCTAGGAGTCATTAATAACTGTCAGTGGAGCACGCTCCGCCCATTGCGCAGTTACATTACGCCGTTACAAAGTTATACAGCTGCGTGCAACAGCGGAATGTGTGCCGTACAACGAGGCAATAAGGGGCGAGCGAGCCGAGCGAGATAATGTATCTGTTACCCGACCCTTTAAGTCGCCGAAGCCGCCCCGCCTCGCGTACAATGGAATGATAAATTATCATTTAATGTACGTACAATAATAAAGCAAACTCTTATGTAGGTACACTAAGGACTTGATTAAACTGAAGCCTACGTACCAGTGGCGTAGGGTTTCTATATCTCCATTCCTATCGGCTTCCCTTGTCACTTACCTTTTGCAAACCTTCATAGAAATCCCTACCTATTGTACAGGCTCCGGCTTCCCTATGAAGGAGAAGCAGCCTTCGCCACTGCTACGTACCTTCTACGCAGTATCAGTAGCGTAGCAAGCCTTAGGGGGGGGGGGGGGGGGCGTAACAATAATAGTTTTGGGTGCTCTCCCCGCCCGAGTGATGAGTAAACATTTGCCAGGGGCCCCATACAATTGATACGGCTGATACAGTGGTAGCTATGCCCCTGCGTAGTATACAGTTCATACATAATATAAAGAATTTACATTGTCTTAATGATTGTTCACAAAACAACAAGGATCAATCGAATAAGCAAGAAAGAAAAGTTGGGGCTACCATAAACTGGTAAAGATTATTGTACAAAATTTTGTGGTTGAAATAATCATTGCAAGTTATACAGCTGGTAGCTACATCTAAATTCTAAACAGAGAGAAATATTAATAATTCTTCCGTCATAGGAGTGGCCAGTGGCTTCCTGTACCAAATTTTAACTTATTTGAAGTAACGTATTTTGAAATATTTAATTAAATACAGTTGATTATAATTTGTAAACCAATAACCTCTTTGTGTCACACGGTATTAAATTGTGCAATGTAGGTATGTCACCATCGAAAAATTAAAGTAACGAAAAGGAGATCGCCTTTAGTAAAAATAATGCCACCGAATAACCGTCCTGGATTTTGTTACCTCATCATCTTCTTCTTGCCACACATGAAAAATGCAATGAATTTGTAAATTTCCTGAGCAAGTGAGGCTAAAATTTAGGTATAGCGACAGCCGTAAAGAAGAGATAAAGTTAAGTTCGAGTGGAACCGCAGTCCGGGCGAAACGAATGAAAACTTTTTATTACCACTGCTGTACTTCCACTTCCTACAACCCTTACGACGCGTAAACTTAAATAAAACATCTATCTAAGTACCTATATAATAAATAATAATACGTGTTTGCAGCGACCAAATTAACAGTTTTTACTTCCGAAAAAATAGTAAAAATTAGGTAATATTTTTGGAGAGCTCTAGAAATTATTACTTCTAAATTTATGAATAAAAATAAGAAGCAAAGACTGCATAAATAACATCAATACAACCAGATATGTGACGTCAATAACCTTAATAGCGACGTATAAAGTGTAGGTACCTGTACTGTAATTTTATTTAGTATTTTTTTTATCGAAATTTTTATTTCCAGCCTAAATGTATTTACACAAGCAGTAGACCATAATAAATTGTCCAAAATATCCGTAATTAATTTAAAACAACCCTATATTATATTTGTTTAACCAAAAAATAATATGATACACTGTGCTAGTTTTGGCAAACTTCGGAGATCTAGAAACGTTTTTATGAAACTAACAAAGGAGGATGTATGACTTTCAACTAGACTGTTTCACTGTAGTGGTTTATCACAAGCCACAACAGACAATAAAAATATCTTAAAATTATAGATAAATAAAATTTACAAACACTTCAAATTAACAAAAAATTTGCCATCAAAAACATTTTCATGTAAAATGTGGCCAAGACAAACGAACTTAGAACTCTACTTACTCTGATTTTTTCAGCTGTAGAGACTTAGAGAGAGTAGTAGTAGAGTTTGTAAATTGTAATCTACGCCTTTTTTCGTAATTAAGTAGATTTCGTAATCAAAATATATAATATAGTACTTATTATACATATAATCTATACGTACAAATAATCTACCTATCTCTAAAAAATCTATAAATAGAAAAACTTCTCCAGGTCGTCCCCATCTGGCATAGTACCTCGCAAACTGACAGCATTACCTCGTTGGATAGCAATGGCTATCCGTTGTGCCAGGTAGTTCCCGGCTCTGGGGTCTTGGGTGGCTTCAGTAAGCTTTTTGGAGATTTCTTTAAAAATCTTATGTGCGCCCGGACCCCATGCGCCTAGGATTTCCACCCCAAACGGTTCAAATGAGGTCTCCGCTAAGGTTCTAATATTAGCGCCGTTTGAGGATCTCTGCTTGGTTTGCAGCCGCGCCCGCACAGTTCGAGGTGCCCTGGACATAGGACGGAGCAAGAGTATCGACACAAGTAGAGTCCATACAAGAACCCATCCCACACTCCAAGGAACCAGGGTCATTCCATCAGGCCTTGCCATCGTCCCACCCGACCGGAGGGCTCCAGTATAGCTGGCACACCGGCGGTGACAAGAGCCCGACGAATGAGGTAATTCAGACTGTGATGCCGGGAAATGCGTCCAGCGCTTCGTAAGCAACACAGCCCGTGGCGACCGTGACTGTCTACTTTCGCGCCGCAAACACACTGATGAGGGACGACATGGGGGGCACCAAGACGCAGGACAGTAGCTAGCCGAAATGTATAACGGCCCAGCATGTACCTACCAGTATTGGCTGACGGTAGTCCTGCAGCCAAACGCCCGACACCCACTTCTCTACAACCAAAAGACGAGCCCGCTCTGCAAGACTGGAAGACGTGTTAAAACTTCTTGTCCATGAACCAGCGTTCAACGTCAGACGTTTGTCGAATACCCAGGCCATCGAATCTTACTGAAAGCGTTGCTTGAATCTATGAACCGCTCAACATTTATATTAAGAATGGAAGAAAGCGTATGTTTTATGGTGTCGTCTAAACGTTTGAGGAGTTGGGGGAACTTCCAAGTTGGCAACACCGCAAGACATACGTAAATTTTGGAACAAATAAGCAGTAAGTCAAAATATTATGTGGCTATATCCAGTTTCGTAATTAAAAGAACTATTGTACAAAAGACTCCGAGTACAAGTATTAGATAATGAATAAGTTTTCACCCTACGCCTATGAAAATTTCAATGATCTAACAGCTGAATGTTGTTGACTATTTTTTTTTCGTATGCCAATTGAATTTTTTCTAAATATTATGTTTAGCTATTCTGGCTTTTGAGTTTTCACAAACAATCATAGAAAGTTTCATGTTTAAATAAATATTATGTCATATTAGATAACTATAACATCAAGTGTAAATGTATCTGCATGTTAAATTACCTAATGTATTTATAAACATTAATCGGTCTAACTATAGTAGCGATGGCTACTAATACAATCGGTGACGCGACGATTAACTAATCAATTGTTACTTATTATAAACATTAGATATAATAGTATTATGTTTAATATAATGAAAAACGACTAAATAAATGACACTAATTGTTAAACTTAATAGTTAATTTACATTTATTCCAAAAGTCATAACACATAACGCATTAAAATATTGTAATCATTCAGTTTCAGGCAGTTTTGTATGTACATTTTTCTGAGTTACCAATTTCAGTTTTCACCAACGCCTATTAGTTAATTAAATACACCGTGACTCTCGTGTCGTGTCGAAGAAACAGGCGTTTGAAAAATCGAGAATAAAACTTTGGGCAGACAGAACGGACTAACCTAACTTCAAGCCCTAGTTAGGTTAGTCAATCGAGACGTTTAATTTAGCTTTAGTACTTTTTACTAGTTATTATAGATATATTATTATGAAAATAAGCAAACATAAGGTATTTAACCTTAGATATATTAGATATATTGTATACAGGTTACAAAAGAAGATCATTTAGGTTCTATACAAGTTTGGGCCCAAAATGCGAAGACAAGGCCAAAAAAATCTACGAGAAGTCAAACTAATATTTTTTTTCTATATCAATAAATCTCTAGGGCCTACTCTAGTTTTAGTAGTTTAGTTAGTAGTACATTTTGTACATGTATGTTTATGAAATGTACAGGGTTTTGCGACCTGAAGATGGTACGCACGTAGGTAATGCTCAAATTGACTTGATCTCCAATGTTGTTTAAGTTTTTATGCACTTTGAGATTTGGACCTAAAATAGATGATCTCCTTCAAATTACATAGTCAGAACTACGCCACGCACACACCACGATGAATGTATTCTACTCACAAGTCACATAACAACATTTATTCCGAGAGGCAGCTAATAAAGTTAGTATGCACATTCGCGCTTATTACGCATACTAAACGATTCAGAGAAACTTTTCGATATCCAAATCGACAACACCTGGCTCTATAAACCGCATCCTCTGAATAATTTATAGTTGATTATAAAAGCATATCAAAATATTATACTCAGTTGTTATGAGTAAGTAGTAAATAAATGACCTGTAGCTTGCAGTGTTTAATACTTACATAGAATTTTGAGTTTGCAACTTGTTCCTTGATTATTTCGGTAACTATAATGTAGAGATCTTTTTCAATCAATTAATAGTGCGTATATATACGAATAGCTTACCGGTCAAGTGCGAGTACTTTGATGTTGTGTATGAATATTGAGTATTGAGTATTGAATGATTAGGTTGTTGACGAAGTGGAAAATAGGTTAGGTCAACATTGAAGCAAATATATTTGATCCCTCGACATTGATGTATGTACCTTATATAATATTTATACATATGTCACCGTAAAATTGTAAAAACCATTAGATTGTAATACAACTAGTGAAATTGTAAAATGACGAAAACTATACGAACACGAATATTCTGCTTATAATTTGACACATTATTTTTCGTTACATTTATATAAATATATATAGTAAAGAAACTTTGACATATTTTTACAATCTCGTTAGTTATATTACAATCTAACTGTTTTAACAATTGACGGTGACATATCAATACTAGTATAATAAAGAGGGAAAGTTTGTTTGTTTGCATTGAATAGGCTCAGAAACTACTAGACCAATTTTGATAAAATTTGGCACAGATGTAGAGTAGACCACGGGGAAGGACATAGGCTACTTTTTATCGCGGATAAATGTAAATGGTTTCTGAAAAATTAACATTTGCGCGCACGAAGTCGCGGGCAACATCTAGTCATATAATAATCATAAAGTACAACTAACAATAAACACTTTTTTGTGATCGCATGTTTTAAGTACAAGCTAGTAAATTTATGGCGACTTTCCAGTCTTCTTTCAAGTGTCTAGCTATCACGCACGGTCCGTGATGAACGCGCCGTATATGGCTGAGTCTTAGGCCTCGTGCGCACTGTCCGGTTAGCCGCACTGCGGCTGCCCGTCCGGCTGGCCGCAGGATACGGTTGCAATCGCGGCTAACCGGGCTGCGGCTAGCCGTAAGCGCAACCGGAGAGTGCGGATAGGATAACGTTGCGGTACCATCGAAACATTTCCAAGATGAAAGCTGAAGAAGTTGCAGCTATTTATTTTATTTACACGCGATACATAAAGAAAAAGAAACAAAGAAAACGGTTCTGGGTGCATCCAGTTGGTATACATGCGCCTTCAGTAGCTTCAGGCGAGCGACCGCAAACTAGCAAACCGGCGTGCATCCGCGTAGTGCGTATAGCGATTAGCGACCGTCCGGCTAGCCGTCAGTCGGGCCGCAGCGCTCCGAGCGACCGGAGCGGTTGGGCGGCAGCCGCATTACAGTGCGAATAGAAACCATTTTTTCGTACATATTTTTGATCACGGCTAGCCGGACGGCCAACCGCAACGCGGCTAACCGGACAGTGCGTAGGAGCGCTTAGTAGGAGTGTCCCGTTTTTACCCTTTGGGTATGTAACCCTAAAGTGATATGAAACGTACTACGCCGTATAAGATTTGTGTCGGCATTGTCAATCATCAAATCACTTATAAATTAATAATTATGTATTACTAGCTGTTTCCCGCGGCTCCGCCTGCGTAAATATAGTATCGGGTATCCCGCGGGAATACTGTACTTTTCCGGGATTAAAAGTAGCCTATGTTTTAATCCAGAGTCTAAACTATTATCATACCAAATTTCATCGAAATCCGTTCGGTAGTTTTTGCGTGAAAGAGGAACAAACACCCATCCACCCATACATCCTCACAAACTTTCACATAAATTATAATATTAGTAAGATTAGTAAGATGAAACACTAGCTGACCTGACAGAGGTTGTACTCTCTTAAATGAACTGGAATAACTACACCTGCACCTGTAGGTTAGGTGTAGGTTACAACTTGCACACATTAAAATTAAAATTAGCCAAAAACGAAGAAAAAGAAACTAAAAAATTGTTACACATGTGTAGCGCAGGCACATAATCAATAGCACAAATATGAGGCTTAGCATATTATTAGCATTTAGCATAATTTGGTTTGACACCGGATACCCAAACAGCGGACATCCACTACATAAGTCCATGCGGGTAGAATTAAAATAATAGTAATGGCAACACTAAATTTATTCCAATGCACAGAATATGTAATCATCGACATGAACTTGATCATGGTGCGAATATGAATTTGTGTAATATGAAATGATACAAGGAAATCATAATTAGTGCAAATTCTTATGGCAACTTCAAAATATAACTTAACCAAGAGCATGTCACGATATGTCCAAGGAAGGTTCCGTATATATCAATGTGTAATAAGTTTTTTCAAATTACTTTAAAAGTTATCGTCCGCTCAAAATAATTATTATAAATATTTTTTTGCGAAAACAATCAGCATAGACCATCATTTCTCAATCATTTTTATGTTGCGACTCGCGACTCACAAAAAAGCCAAAAAGTTAAGTAAAAAGTCCTGCGACCCCGTCACTATAAAATTATAATAATAATATGTACCTACATAGCGCGCTATTTTTATCAGCTATAAGTAGGTACGTAGCTTTCACTGGTTAGAACGTTCAAATGATTTCGTTCAAAAAACGAATATTTTGTTCCTAGGTAGGTATATGTAGTTTGTATTTATTATTTTTGAACAGCGACCCCTTTAAAAAAAACTCGACCCCCCAAGGGTCGCGATCTACCGGTTGAGAAACGATGGCATAGATACTAGACAGTGCCCTACATCTAATTTAGAAATGCCACCAACTTGACGGTGCTGTTAAGGTAATTGACCTCACACAGTTGATTGAGTTGATGTTATTCAGGCAAAATGTTTGCTTCTACTTTAAATCATCTGTAAAGTGAATGCTTCTTACAGAGCACAATGTAATTTCATTTTGAATAATTATTATTAACTTTTTCGATTTTTTTATTATTTTTCCGTCTACATATGCTTTGGGTACATAATCTACTACATAAGTATCCACAATTACTTATGAACAACATTATATATTCATTATTATGAACTTATACCTATTGGTATAAGTTATAACTAAATGTTAATTAGTAGATAATTTATTAGACCCATAAATATCAACATTTTGTAGCTGTTGTTGGATGTAACTATAAAAAACAAACACAAAGTACAAACGCATGTTTAACGATAATAATATTAATTGGTTCATTTGAAAGGTAATAATATTTTATATTCAAAGTGAGAAGCCCCATTTAAAAGCCATTAAATGCATTTTGTACTCAATTCACTGCCCCGCGTTTTTCCACGCCATTTGATACACCCCACAGATATCAGCACACCACTAAAATCTTACCAAAATTTGACACAGTTGAATGTTACCCTCATTCATATATCCAAATCACCGAACAGCTAGGGCCATTCCAGTCCTTCGAAGGATTTTTTTACTTGGGTGGTTTTATTTGATGCGAGTTTTACGATCGCGAACTATATTTTTACGACTCACGACTATATCGCAACGAGTTCCATCGTTATAATATTTTAATTTCACCGCCAGAAAATCATAAAAACATGCAAATGCCAACATAAATTGACGGGGTCGTAATAAAAGTCAATAATGTGAAGATGCAAAACAGTAATCGATTATAGCCTGGTTTCTGAGGTATTTTGTGGGTAGTTTATTGATTCAACGATTTTGATTGAATGAAGCAAACACGATAACCAAGCAACGGCGAAGAGAAACCGGGAATAAGCTTAGCAAAATATTATCTACCGTGATAGAGCCATGCTTCGACACGAAAAGTCGGCTCGAACGGAAACCGATGTAGCTGGAGGTTATAAAGACCGCGACAACCACGAGATCGCACTTGTGACTTCTCTAGTGTTGCGGGTGTCCAATTTTCATTGTAAATGAGCAGCACTAATTGGTTTACGTTTACCATCAGACCTTCCAACTGCTCACTCCATACAAAATATAACATTTTGTCTAATCTCATAGATATTAATCTATAAGATTAGACAAAATATAGATACACACCTCTTTGTACGGTGATGAAAATTGAGCTGATCGAATTTCACGTATGTTGTGGTAAGTATAGCTGTGAATAAGTTATAAAGCTACAGAGTGTACAACAAAGGTGAATTTATCATAAAAGTCACGCACAAGATATAATATTATAATGAAATGGAATTGGTGAACACCCGCAACACCAGAGAAGTCTTATGGAATGGGACATGGGTTCACCGACAGAGACCAGTGTCTAGCAACACCAGAGGAGTGACACGTAATTGCCGATATCATGAACTCCTACCCCCTTTCTACCACCACCACAACTACCACCCCTGGGCTTTCGATAGCCCCTCTTAGCGAAATGATCTTCAGGGGATTGAATTAGCTCAGTCGTTACGTTTACCGAGTGATTCTGGTTTAATTTAGGACCTTCAGTAATGAAAATTACGACTAAGAAGAAGAGGTTTAATTAAGTACCTACCTACAACTTACAAGTACTACCTACTTAGTATATATTTAATAGGAATAAGTGGCGAAGACTGGTTCTCCTTCACAGGGATACCTAGTTCATTAGCCACAGGGATACTTACTAGGCATTTGGATGAGGGTTTTCAGAAGGTAAGTGGTAAGTGAAGTCGGTAGGAATGGAGTTATAGGAACCCCACGCAACTGCTAGGAATTAGATTGTAAGGGCCCAATTGGACGAGGCGCGAACGGCACCTGTTTTCATTAATCGCATATTGAGCTTTATTGACTAGGCCACAACGTACAACCTATAGTCCAAGAAAATAGGCTCTGAAATACGAATTTTAGTTAAAACTTGAATTTTGTATATAAATTTTTCTAAAATTGAAATTAACTGAGATAGGGTAGCTAGAAGCTAGAGTATGATTACAGGAACTTTAAAAAATCATACTCTAGCTTCTAGCTACCCATTTTCAGTTAATTTCAATTTTAGGAAAAAGGTTATAAGAACATTTTTTGTAAAATTTTACGCATGTTTTTTCACCCCTTCTCGGGGGTGAATTAAAAGAAAAACTTTCACAGTTCGTTTTTAAATTCTTAAGAGTAACTTATATCAAACATTCAAGTTTTAACTCAACATCCGTATTTCAGAGCCTATTTTCTTGGACTACTAAAGGCAATAATGGTTAGGTACCTAATAGTTATTAATAATCTGTACGTTGTGAATTTGTGATTCGTGGCCTAGTCAATGAAATTCAATTTATGACGGCCGCGTTTTGATTCTTGCGGTCATATACGCGTTTATAAACGCGCCCTAGGCGAGCGTTTAATGGACGTCCTAGTATTTAAAGTTTTGATTTGAGTTAACCAACTGGTCATGATATGCATCTACCACTACCTTATTTGACTTCGATATTTAGGACCACGAAACGACAAACGAAAACAGTAGTTTTGGATCGTTTCGATAACGTAGGTATGTAAACAAAACTTACTAGCTACCTACGTTCAAGTAGGTTCGTACTACGTTATGACTTACATACTTACCCACTTTAAAAGTAGTATGTAACGTTACTAATATCTTTTTTATTTAGTTGCATCTTGATATAATATCTGGTCAAAGTATTTATAGTTGAGTGTTTAAACATCTATATTCAGCGAACCATAATGTTTTACCACGACAAACAACAGCTGGAGTACCAACTACTTATTAATACCGCAAGTATTATTAACCTTTATGGAAATAAAACTTTTGAATTCTGAATTTGAATAATATTTAATTATTACTTCTATTTTATCGTTACTAGAATGGCTATGTTCCGCGAAAAATAGCGCTTGCTAGCGCTAAAGAAAAAAATACAGTCGGCCAGGACACGTTTCTTAACTTTAATACTGCTAACTTTTTACGTCCATGCTGCTAACATAATCCGCCATTTTGCTTATTTAATGCCAGCAGTCGCCATTTTGCTTAAGTTTTTTTTGTTAGCGCGGAACACAGCCACTTCCACGATGTGTCGAGGACGCACGACGACAATGAGGGTGTTTAAATTCGTGACATCTGACAGCTGTTTGAAACGACTTGGACCCGACTTTTACGAAGCGCCGCCTGGTGGCAGAAAAAGTGTCGAAAATATCGAAATCACTTCTGCCATCAGATGGCACTTTGTGTGAGTCGGGTCTGCCGCCTACGCCTAGCGTCAGAAAAATGTCAAATAATCTCAATCACACATATCGATAATAGGCACATTCACAAGGGGGTCGCAGTCAAAAGAGTTTAGGAACCCCTGGTATAGTCTATTCGCGTCAAGTTTGCTGTAAGTCATCAGTGCAAATGTCAAAATTGACCAATGACGGATAAGATGCAGCGTTGCATATTGTATCGCAGCATCTTCAAGCATCGTTGCGTTGCGTCTCGGTGTGAACTTTTGGAGTCACAAGTCACAACTATACGACACGTGTAAAGATATCCCAGCGGTGACTAGTCACCAGGTCTAGACCTAACTCGCTCTTACTAGACTGACATGAGTATATGTTAACAAATATTAAACATAACGTGCTTGAAACGACTTGTTATCGGCGATGTTATCTGAATATCTTCAGTAATAGAGTATGTATAATACAACTTATTTGTATATATCTTTCTTTTATCTATTTTTTTTTGTACTTACAAAAGTTTTAGTTGAATTCCTAGAAGTTGAAATGTCCTAATCGAATTCTAAATATTTGTAGCACATAATTTACTGAATATCACGTTATAAAATATTATATACCTATTAATTGTATAGCTTTATTATTTAGCTTTTTCCTTTACCATAAAGACGGGACCAAAATGGTCATTCATTCAGTTTCTATAAAATAACTTAAATCTAATCACAGCCCTAGGAGTATTCTAGAACAGCAACCAATTTCCAACTCTGACCACAAGAACATAGAGTTGAATTCGCATACTCAGCACATATAGTTGTAGCGGGACATTCGGACGGTCCCATCACAATTATCGTTCAGCTGACCCACTGCGGTAACGTATTCGGTGGGAAATTGAGTTTGTCGAATTCGATCAAAACAGTACGCACCGAATGCATTGTAAAACAGCTGCAGGTTACGGCCACTAGAACCGAAAAGCCGGACTAGCGTACGACTGTTGACTGGTGTATATTTAACTAAGATCGTGCGTTTAATTTTAATCCAATGTTACATAATGGATCACGATCGGATACGATACTATTATTCCTTCTTGTTCATGCAACTACTACCCGGTCAGAATATCTCTGCAGTCTGCACCTCATATTGTAATGGACACTGATCCGTTGTACCTCTAGTTCATCGTTTCTCAACCGGTGGGTCGCGACCCTCGGGGGGGTCGAGTTTGTTTTTAAAGGGGGTCGCAGTGTGTTAAATAATAATAAATACAAACTACATATAGGTACAAAAAATTCGTTTTTCGAACGAATATTTGTTAACGATGTTATTGGATGTTGATAAACGCAATCTAAACGTAAAGTAAAATAAAATAAAAAAGGTTAAACGTCAGATTTGACACTTGTGAATCTGTCTTGTGCTCACGCCTCTCTCTTAAGGCCCCCACAGACGAGAGGCCGATCGTTTCAGCTGGAACTGACGTCAGTTCGGCCTGAACGGATTCGAGCACACACACGGAAAAAATCGCATCCAATCCAATTTACGTCAGTTCGGCCTGATCTGATTCGTGCCCACACACGGAACAGTCGCATCAGTCCATTCTGGTTTGCCGCGCGCTACGGTCGTGTTTATCAATTTTGTATTTAAACACCGCGAAAACTCATACAACGCTTGTACAAGATACACGCCCGCACGGCAGCGGGTCGGGCAAGAACTGAAGCGATTTGTCCACACACGGTCAGGACAGGCCGCGCGTTCAGGCCGATCGGTCAGGCCAGAATTAATGTTGCCAACTTAGTTATTTTACAAAATTTTACTAAATTGAGTATTTTATTCCCTCCTTGGTAGAAATTTAGTTATTAGTAGTGTTTAAGTAGGAAAGAGCCAGACAGTAATGATATTATGCAAAATAGCTACTAAATACGTAATATTTCCTAGTATATTTTAATTTAATGGTAAAATTTATAATCAAATTCAATTAATGAAAAAAATTTAATATAATAAAACCTAAAATGCAGTGGGTTTTGGGGGGCTTCAGGAATTCCTAAGTACTTAACTTAGGAATTCCTGAAGCCCTGAAGCCTCTTTAGTAGTTTTTTAGTAGTTTTAGTAGAAATCGATACGAGTTTAGTAGTTTCACAAAAAAGAGCTGGCAACACTGGAACGAATCGCTTCAGTCCGTACGGCCGCCTGATGCGATCTCGAAATTGCACACACACGATACGATTTTGCATCCGTTCAGGCCGAACTGAAGGTAGACCGGACCATGTATGGGGCCCCTTACTTTGGCTGGCTGCTCGATAGGAATGTATTTTGTATACTTGGTGAATAAATCTAGTTTAATCCACTTAAATGTTAATTTCACTCTCAAGATTTCATCCAACAATCTTTTGTATAGAACGTCGAAAAAATCGTGACGGGGTCACTAAACTTTTTATTTAATTTTTTGGCTTTTTCGTGGGTTGCGACATAAAAAAGGTTGAGAAACGATGTTCTAGTTAATTTATTATAGGACCATCAAACGAAACATAATATCTATATTTTTTTATAAAAACTATAACCCGACTACGTAATTTGCCTATGTGGCTATTATTACGAATCTAGTGACACCTAATTTATGAAAATCGGATCAGTAGTTTAGGCTCTACGTTGGAAGAAATATATATTCATACATAAACTAATTTTAGATTCGCCGTAGTCGGGTAAAATAGATACCTAAGGGGCGATTTCACCATTCGCAATAAAAACTTCGTTTTATAAAACTTAGTTCTCACTAAGCGAGTTCTTGCGTCTCGTTTTACGTCGAACGGGTTTCACCATATTTACGCTAATCGCGATAACGAAAACTGAGTTAAAATATTAAAGACGTAAAATATATTTGGAAAAGTGTGTTTTTCTAGAAATTCGATTTCTGTGAACTACCTAATGTGATATTAAACACAAATGAATACTGATTTTATAAATACAAACATGACAACTGTCATCTTATGAAACTTCGTACATGATAGCTCTTGAACGCGTTCAACGAAGTTAAACCGACGAAATCCGGCGTTCAGAACCTAAACTCAGCTTAGCTGGAAACGTATTTCGTTTACGTTGGTGAAATGCAATTCGGAGTTATAAGCGCGTTTAAACGCGCAAAGCGAGTTTATTGTATACTGAGCGCGTTCAATTTCACTGGTGAAATCGCCCCTTAGTGTAATCTGCAGACAAGTTTTTCAAAGTTGCAATTATTTTTTGAACTGACACACCTACACAGTAAGTACCTAATAATATGATCCTTATGAAATTAAATACGTTACTCACTTTAAGCATTTTATAAAACGTATAGTAGCCCTTTAAATTAGAAGATATAATATACATTTTCAATATTGTATACAGAAGTATATTGCAGTGAGTAGAGTTATTTTCTGAAGAAGTTTTTTCTCCAAGAACACTATTCCACGCGGGCGAAGCCGGGGGCAAAAGCTAGTGTAAATATTCGCAAACGTAAACAAATGAGTTCATGCAATATTTACATACGATTTGACAAATTAAAAATATGGAGCACAGAAAGTACGTAAATTGGATGAATTCTTAAAATAAATGTAAATTATAAGACCTAAATGTTATTGAAATCGTGACGCTAATAATAATACGTAAACTTGCTTTAATTTTTGGATATTTTGGGTAAGTAGACGTTTTAAAACATTTGGGAATTTAATGAAGGTTCACAAAAATCAAAATACTAATAATATATTGAGTGTGTCATCAGCAAAAATGTAACATTTGACCAGACTTTGTAGCTACGCTACGCTATTAAATTACACAATATGACGTGAATCCACGTAAATAAAGTTTTTATAAAAAAAATACTTTTACAATACCTAAATATAATAACTTAAGTTCGACGTAATTTATATTAACACACGTTTTATTATACAACTGGATTGTTTCCCGTGACTCCGTACATAAAGAAAATCCCGCTGCAACCTAATTTAGCCGCCATAAAAAGCAGCCTATATTCTTCCCCGTAGTTTACTTAGAGTACCTAAGCTACGGGAATATATGCCAATTTATATTAAAATCGGTCCAGGGTTTCGGAGCCTATTCAATGCAAATAAGCAAACAAATATTTCATATTTGTATCTTCTACATATAAAAAGAAAGTCGTGTTAGTTACACTATTTATAACTCAAGAACGGCTGAACCGATTTGGCTGAAAATTGGTGGTGACGTAGCTTAGAACCAGGAGACGGACATAGGATACTTTTTATCCCGTTCCTGACGGATGTGATATATAAAACGTATTGTGTATTTAATAAAAATGAATTGCAATCCCAATGTCTCGCTAATTTTGATCTCGAAATAATTGTGAAAGTTCAGAGAAGTTTTAAACGGTGAGAAATATTGGAAAAGGTGTAGGTGTAGGTCAACGCTGCATTATACTATGTAGTTATTTATTAATTCCAGTTCATATTTAAGACAACAACGTGTGTCGGGACGGCTAGTATTAGTATAGTAATATCTAATCGAAAATAGCTACGATCAATTCAAAAGAAACAACAAAATTAAAAGTTTTCGTTTACAATACCTGCCTATGTAGTAAGGCGCAAGTAATCAGATTTGATAGTGCACCGTGAATACGTAAACCATGTCTCGTACTAATTACAAACACGACTATAAAAAATTAATTAGCAAGCCTTATCACAAGTATGACTTAACGTTGCAAATGAGAGCGGAAAGTATGAACGGATCGATTATATTGTGGAGCATGATTCATCCTGAATCCTGAGTTCCTTGTGCCTGAAATATAGAAGTTCATAATATTTTAGAGATACTAAAACGGCGAGTGCACTGGTTGTCAAAAGTAGAGACGATAACATAACACTCGAAGTTATAACCCGCGACAAAGCCGCGAGAGACCCGGCGCGGGCGGCGCGGCGGCTATTCCGCGAAGCCTCGAGTTATGGCCCACAAAACGTCAGAAGAATCATCAATGTTTGAATCGTAATATATTGAAGAATTTCGCAATTATCATATTTCATACTTATTTACGACGTCTAGGTGGGACCTGACATCTATTCGATACGATCGCGAGGTTATAAAACGTATGCAGTAAACCTGTGTTTTCTTTCTCGGTCTCAATTAATGCACAAGTATGGGCAATTCGTTTCCTATTTTTTTATTATTACAGACGGGATTGGCGTTTACGATTGTCTGGAGAGGACGCGGTCCCACACCCTAGTGATGTGAATAGCGAAGCCTATTTTATCGACACTACAAGAATTGTGCACGGTGCATAAGCGAAATTCGAAAATAACATTTTTAATGTTGAATCTTCAGATCAAACATAAAAGTGAAGACAAGGTTTTGCGAACTACACAGTGAGGCTGGTTTAAAGTACGCCTAACGTATAGTTACACAGTGTCACGCACACACATGTAACAAAACTACTCCTTATTTGCAAGGCGAGCTATCATGTTCTCATTTTATGTTTGACAAAGCTCTGTTTTCCCTTTTTTATTTAGGCTGGGGTTGAATCAATAAAACTATTTAAATTCTGATAATCATCCACGTCATACGAAAACACGTAACGTCGAGAAAATCTCATAGGTACCTTTTAAATGGAGGAAAATTCTTGTTACTTTTACGGTTTTACTAGCTACTACCGTCTCCCACCGGTAGTGTGGAAGGCGTTAGTAGCAATTCGCAAACAATCAGGTATTAATTCGGTTTTGTTCGTTTGTAGATTTTGTGATAAATAGTTCCTGTTCTTGTACTCTTCGAAATACGCACAATTCTTTATAGGTACGTTCCTCTAATAATAACAAATAAAAAAATATTCATATTTTACAAAATAGCTTTATACAAAAAAAAATGGATTTAAAAAGATAGTAACATACTAAATGATTGATATGAAATAATTTTTAATCAATGGTGATATTAACCTTTTTAAAAATTATCAAATATGCAAATTAAACAGATTTAACCGCGGCCCATCACTAGGTCCATCAAATATGGCATGTTGCATAAATTTTACAACTTATAGGCCTCGGACATAATAACTCCAATTCTAGTCAGACGTTTAGTGCTTCAGTGAGTGGCAGCTATGAATTTTATAAAGTAAAGTGCAATAAGCACATGTACGAACTACAAAACGACCTACGCGTAGGTATACCTATTTGTCATTAAAACGTCCAGTATCGACAAAGTTCCTGCTCGACCAGTTTCTAAACATTTTCTTTGCTCTAGGACGCCTCAAAATACCTCAAAACGCCTCAAAATACGCAAAAAAGTAACCGCAACGACTGCAGACATGGCTTAACTACGTATTTACTATTTACACGTGAGTATGAGCGTGTGCGCATGATTCAACGGCGCGACTTTCATCTCTTTTTTAATGTACGGTCGCCGACAACATCGGTGTACCACATTGCGATTTCATTACTACACTAGCTTTTGCCTGCAGCTCCGCCCGCGTAAATACTCTCGTATTCCTTTTGCGTCGAGAACACTATATTTTTTCCACATAAAAAATAGCACATGTGTTAATCCAGAGCTTAAACAATTTCCCTTTTTTTATCGAAATTCGTTCAATAGATTTTTAATGAATGAAAAAAAATGAAGACGAGTAACAAACGTCCATGCATCCTCATAAACTTTCACATTTATAATAGTTAATAGTATCTGTATAATAGTTAATATAGTATAATAGTTACCTAGTATATAATAGTTAATAGTAGGTGATTCGATCTTAAGGTCCATAAATGGAACAAAAGATTTGTCGGCAACCGCACCATATCGTACACATTTTCAGATATTCCAAGCGATAATATTATGGTTATTGTTTTATGTCATTTTCTATCCCAAGTAATGGGCGATTTAATCGACCGAAAGTGGACCTTCTAAATGGCAATTTGTAGGTAGGCAGGTACACTTGCGAACTCGTCGAATAGCCTCGCCGATTTTTGCCGTGCGACAAAAATTTAGTCACCCGTGTAAATTACAAATTACTTTTTTGAAAAAAAAAATCATTTATTGTTTTTTGTGTGTAAAAAAAATACTTGCCACATCTAAAATTTATTTATTTCGTGTTATCGATGTAACAAGGTCAAGTCTGTAACGACGTCTGGCCGTCACTCTCGATATAGACAAAAACGTTGAATAAGATTGACACGAAACAGAAATTAATAAGCTATACTTCGCCGCGACTAGCTATCGAGTGCTATCGAGAAGATCGTCGGACGACGACGCGGCGACGCTAACCAAAAAAGGATTTTTTATTTTTTGATTCTTCGATATTTATGTCTTTAATCATTTTTTTCTTCAACATTAAATCGGTTTATCTTATTAGCTGATATGTAGTTCACGCTAACCTAGACAAAACAAAAAAAAAAAAATATAAATAAACCGCCATAAAATCGAAAAAAAACTTTAAATCTATATTTAATTTTCTAATTAGACTATATTATTTTAAGAGTAGTAAAAGTCTAAACTAAAATAATTAAATAAAGCTATTTAATTTTTATTCGCGTTTTTACGTAATGATTGGGCTTATATCGCCATAATTATTAGGCTTCTAGGGTTAAACTAACATCGACTTTTCTACAACATCTAGGTCGTCTTTTCTTCAAAATATGTAGGACTTAGGAATGTATAATAAATTTAATTAGCAGTTGTACATTATACGGAACGTCGCGACTAATAAAATGAAAATTAGACACCATAAAATTCTTATATTAGGCAACTTTATTTTTAAGATAACACGTCGCGTCTCGGCGTGAACTAACCCTAAGAAGTATTTGCGTTAGAATTCTAATGTTACTACATCTAATAACTAGGTAATTGATATCGCATTAATATTAGAAAAAAATTTACACGATTATTGTGTTGTACCTAGGTACTATATTTTTTGTTACAGTGTACTTTATTTTTAAGATAACAAACACATCGCGTCTCGGCGTGAACTAACCCTAAGAAGTATTTGCATTAGAATTCTAATGTTTACTACATCTAATAACTAGGTAATTGATATCGCATTAATATTAGAAAAAAATGTACACGATTATCGTGTTGTAGGTACTATATTTTTTGTTACAGTGCAAAGACTAGTTCGAGTATAATCAAGACATAAATTCAAACTCGCTTCTCAACAAGATCGTTTTTTGCGCTCACAAGTCTCTACTTCAAGCCCAACTGTATTATACATATTAATATATATCTAGTATAGAGATACAAGATATTATATTATTATGTATAAGTTGTTGGGCTTGAAGTCACACATACATTTAATATCCATTACCGTTTAATCGGCTCCGGTAAGAAATCTATTGTTCCATTGAAAACTTGCTTTGGACAATTCTTTTTTAGGTTTCGTACCCACAGGGTAAAAACAGGACCCTATTACTGAGACTTCACTGTCTTTCTGTCTATTTTATATCTATATCTATACTAATAATAAAGAGGAAAAGTATGTTTGTTTGCATTGAATAGGCTCCGAAACTACTGGACCGATTTTGATGAAATTTAGTACAGATGTAGATTAGACTACGGGGAAGGACATAGGCTAATTTTTATCGCGGCAAAACTTACGGTTACCGCGGGATTTCGTTTTGCGCGCACGAAGTCGCGTGCAACATCTAGTAGATATTTTTATATTTAACAAAATATTTAAAGCCGGCAAATCTTTTTGTACAGTCTAAACGTAATATATCATGTAAGAGTAATTTAGCTAACCGCTAAACTCAGTGACAGATACACAGTAGGTAAGTACGTCCCTGGTACGAATTTTTACAAGGTACAGTAAAGTTTTCAGTAATATTTTACGACTTCAAATAACGACTGCAAGAGTGAGGATGGTCTAAAAACATACTTTTAATTAGTTTTATACATATACATTATACGTAGGGGGTGATAGCGGAGCCCATTTAGCCGGATGGACATTATCCTGGCCGGTCGTAAAGACCGTTTATGGTCTATAAAAGCAAGTGGAGATACACATCAGCCGTGTACATTTCGCGTACTTGTTGCACTTTTATAACCTATATATTTCGGTTTGATTTGTAACTTCTGTCCGATTCTAAATAGAAATTATGTATAATTTTTTATTTGTATACCCGTTTTATTAAGCTAGGCGAGTAAGACGATAAAATACCAATTTATTTACAGCCACACTCGCATTTCAAATGGACGTGTCGCAAAGTTAACTAGGGTATTAAAAGCTACGTTATTAAACCATACAAGTACACCAACCTCTATAGAGAGCAAAGAGCAATTTAGAGATTTAAGCAAAAAAATTATCTGTACTAATATTATAAAGAGGATAAGTTCGTTTGTTTGCATTGAATACTCCAAAACTACAGGACCGATTGTAATGAGATTTATCAGAGATTTCGTAGACCACGGAAAAGGACAAGCTACTTTTTATCGGAGAAAAATCTACGGATTTCGTAAGATTAAGTTTTGCGTGCACGAAGTCGCCGGCAACATCTTCATCATTCATTATATTATTCCTCAGTATTATTCTTGCCATTTAAGTAAAATGGCTTACCAAATCCTGTCAAATATTTAAAGCAATATACTCAAGCATAATTTAAAAAAATCAGATTTTACGTAATCTATCTAATAAATTACGATACACAATAGTTTAAAATTGTTCAAAATACTTCTTTTGAATCTAGGTTATTGATCGATCAAAGCTATATTATATTATTTATTATAGTTTTACATTTTATGTAAGATAAGATTGAGTTCAATAAATTAAATATATTAATGATTTTAATAAGTTAATACAACCTAAAGAATTTGAGGAGAGGTGTCATAGCAAAAACGTCCAAGAATGGCATCACTATTCAATCATCTCGATATTTCTGCGCTGCCTGAACCGGTCTTCTGTGTAAAAGAAAAAAAAACGCCGATCCAGTACCGGGTACCGAGTATCTGGTTACGAATTCCGAGAGGAACATCAGGTAGGTGGTCAGTCAATCAGAAATTGTTTTAACTGATTATATATTATGTATGCGAAACTTTTTAACTGTCTTAACTTATCAAATATATTACATATTTTCTCAACATGAGCTAGAGGTACCTAAGCCACATTTTACGTTCAAAACTGCCCCAGTTTTGTAAAATTTTCAATAGCAATAAAATCCAAACATTGAGTCAGTATTAAATTGTTTATAATAACTATTTAAGTTTTTTTTTTTAAATCTCTAAAACCTATTTAAGTGTATTCTTATTTGATTTTGAATTTTTTTATTAAAAATAAATAAAAAAATCCTCGCGGCTCGTTACTTTGCTACGCGACCGTAGCATTGCTACGAGATCTTAAGGTAGGCAATAGCCCTACACTTAAGGGTGTACCTGACAGGTTTGCCTGTACAGTTGAATTTTGCTGGTAAACCGCCTCCGGTTTATGTTGCTGTTGTCGTGAGTTGGATTCCAAGTTTAGTTAGGACAATGCAGGCTAAACACTTGATTAAAGATGTTCCATGCGACGGACGGGCATGTAAAGTCGGTCCTGCGCATGATCTCTTACCAGTCGCGTCGGTCATCCGTCCCACTGGATTCCTGGTACTGCGCACACATTTATCACAGCACAATACTCCTGCGTTGGCCTGCTTTCAATTGGCTCCGATCACCGAAATCGGTGTGGGGAGCTATTATATTATTATGCTTACCAGACAGGTGTAACTGCAGGCAAACCGGTCAGGAACACCCGTACGTGTGTGGCTACCCTTATGTTATTTAATTTAATTTTTTGTATTTTTATTATTATACCAGTTACGAATTTAATGTATGTCTAGATTGTACTAAGTATTAAGGAAGAAAAGAACAATAAGAAAATATTTTTAGTGTAATATATTTGTCACCGTGAAATTGTAAAGACCGTTAGAGATTGTAAAAATATGTCTAAAGATTTATAACTACCTATATATTTATAATCTAACGAAAATTATTGTGTTAAATTATAGGCAGAATATTCGCGTCGGAAGTCTATCAACATTTTACAATTTCACTAGTTTTATTACAATATAACGGTTTTTACAATTTTACGGTAACATATTCACAAAATACATTTACCAAAACTGTAGAATAGATGAAGAAAGTGCAAGTGCAACATTTGCCAGTTCTAATTAAAACGAATTTCCTCAAACAAGTAAAGCAAACAATGTCCGACAATCATTTCGCGCGCGGGGCCACGAAACGGGAGGGTCATACCTAGGTACCAGTGGCGTAGGGTTCCTATAACTCCATTCCTATCGGCTTCCCTTGTCACTTACCTTTTGCAAACCTTCATAGAAATCCCTACCTATTATACAGGCTCCGGCTTCCCTATGAACGAGAAGCAGCCTTCGCCACTGGTAGGTACATAATATTGTGTCGCCTAACCCGTAATATAGTCTACATTTTGGATCTTATACTTTAAACGAGATAATTTTATGTATTATACTAGCATTCATTGCCCGATTGGGGTTAAAATGATGAAAGTTTAAAACCCAATTTCACGCGGACGAAGCCACAGGCAATTATTTCGTTACTGTTATATTTGCATCGATGTTACTACTCAGTTAGTCTGTAGTAAAAATCTTAACACTAATTGTAAGTATGAAGATACATACCTAAGTATGGATAAAAAATTAAAAATCTTGGTATGTGAAATTTGAACCGGCTTCAATTGGACCACACAAAACCTACATCGCAGTAGCGACCTTGCCCGCCAGAACTATTGCTCCAAATTTGTCTACACATAAAACTCAAATCATTGAATTAGGGTTGTCGCTAGTTCTTTTACCCTCAAATTGTTATTTATTTTTATGTTTTTTATTACATAAACGTGTATTTAATATACCTAATATATAGCTAATTGATAAATCTCTGATAGTAATTCAATAATCAAAAGTAAAATTTTCCAACGTACTTAGTCTAGCCCCCTTACTAATTATACAGTGGATAAGCTATACAATGTTTTGTCCTTGTCTTATACGTTGGAAAAGTCACGTGACAGGCAAGGAGAAAACATTGTAAGTACTTATAAACAGATATGTATTTTTATTAGTAAGGGTGTATGAGTTTAGGATAGGTCTATAAATGTAACATTACTAGCTCTCCCGACACACGTTGTTCTGTCTTAACTATGACCTGGAATAAATAAATACACACAACAACCTACAATATCTTTACCTAGGTGCATCCACACCTAGAATTAACGCCTACATCTTCACCTACCAACCTATTGGATCCAGCCACGCACACATAGGCTATAAATATTTTGACAGTCAAGGTAAAAATTTAACACAGTAAACGTTATGAAAAATTAAATCATCGTTTTTAGTATTTTTTTCCACAATTAGTAAATTAAATTAAAAAATATATCTCCGAAGAAGACTCCTGGTTTGGATTATTGATATATGGATTAAATTGGACTTTAATATTTTGAAAAAACAAAAGTAGTGAAATTAGGAGTGTTGTTATAATAGGCCAAAATTAAATTGATCGTTACTTTAATATTTTGGACATCCTTGATAAAAGTAGCGAAATTGGGAGTGCAGTATCTCGAGACGAGTCGTAAACCTTAAAGCATCAAATATTTATTGTTGAGTTTACGGTACAATGCTATCTGAATAAGGACCTACTGTATAAAGACATAGATCATAAACTCCTTCAAAAACATTTTAAAGGCAAGCGCCAAAGAGGAACCATCCTGTGCTAAATAATTACTATTAAAACAAATTAAATGCGAAAGTGCATTCTCGCAATCGCGACGCATCTTTAATCCGGAATATAAAATGATTTCTTTTAAAAATATCTCAAAATTATCTTATAGGTACTTTAAAAGAGACAATCTTGTATCCGTTTTTCGAAAGCGGCTGCAAGTAATACAATGAAATTTAGTACGAAGCTAGTTTTGAGGGAGAAAATAGATCTAGCTAGATCGTATCTCTAGGACAGGACACTGCGCATTTTAAAATTATGTATGTTTTTTCTTTCATCGTGCAACAGTATAATCAATGGTTAGCCGCACACACACCATATTATTGGCAATAATGCTCATATTGACAATAATAGTCCTTGGCCATATTGCCGTTTTTTTTTTTGTATGTGTTGACTACTACTGACATAGATGTATAATATTAAAAAGAGGAGTATTGATAAATATCACTGAGTATCTTAGATTATATACTACAAGATAAGGCACGCGAGGAAATTTTCAAACAAAACTTTCTGCCAATTTTGGTGCGGGGAGGGTAACTCCCACAATGAAAACAAAATCACACATTCACAAAAATATTGTAATCGTTACAAACTCACACATTTATAAAACTGCAACACTAGCTTATTTATTTCACACAAATAAGACTCGCGCTAATATAACAGTGTAGCGTACGCACTAATACACTGACATGTTAAGTGATGTTACCAATACAAATTATATCGATATATTGTCGACATGAATTTGTATTGGTCACATCTTCGTTATTTGAAAATAATGTATTTTGTTGAAATAAAACCATTCCGAATAATTCCGATATACATATTATATTATATTACATGTAAAAGTTATGGCAGCAATAGAAAACTTCACATACATAAGTAGTAAATACAGTCTATTCACGTTAAGTTTGCAATGAGTCGTCAGTACAAATTACAAATTTTAAACTGGCTTACCTTTATTGTCAAAAGTGAACACGAGCTAAGCGTCATTGCTTTCTAGACATTTGCACTGATGACTCACTGCAAACTTAACGCGTACCTATAGGCTGTATTTACCACTTATCTATGTGAAGCTTTTTAAAACCGCCATAGCTTCTACGTATACTATAGACTGCATATACGCACATACATACGCTAATACTCACATACGTAGATATTATTATGAACACTAAACATACAACTCTCCTTTTTTGCAAACATCAAAGAAAAAATAACCTAACCTAATCAAGAATATATCAGGACACGTCTAAGGAGTAAGGAGGGTTCCGTAACTATAAACGAGTAATATTTTGTCAAATTACTTCAAAAGTTACTGTCTGATTTGGTTCAAAATATTTTTCCTAGAGAGTTATTAGCATAATCTATCAGCATAGAAAATTGTAAGTTTTTAAGTCTTTTAGTTTAGAAATGCTAGGGGGGACCAACTTATAAATCACTTTGGAGGCCGATTACTCGAAAATGGTTGACTTTATAAAAAAGTTATGTATGAAACCTTGCCTTTATTTTAAAATACCTATTAAACGATACCCCACACGATGGGATAGAAATAAAAAAAAGTTCATCCCCACACCTAGAATATCTTATACGTTTAAACGAGCAATTCTTGTATATTTATGTATATGTATATAACCATGATCTTGGAAACGGCTCTTAACGATTTCGCTGAAATTTGGTATATGGGGGTTTTCGGGGGTAAACAATCGATCTAGATTAGTCTTATATTTGGGAAAATGCGTGTTCGTGTTTTAATGCGTTTTTCTTTCCACGCAGAATACGATCACTAATTTCGTCCTGCCGGCCACTGTCCGTTTGGTCCAGCGGGTTAAGACGCGAATGGCAAGAAACGAGTGTTACGGGTTCGAAACCTGCTCGGTGCCTTACTTTTGTTTTTTTTTTTATATGTTCAAGTATATAATTATATTTTTTTTATTTTTTATAGTTTTTAGACAAGTTTAAAAAAATGTAGTTAATGTTTGAGATTAAACACCTAATCTATACAGAAATCGATTGTAAATAATAATAATTATCAGTTCACATTTTACTTTTTAAGTTTATGTAGATTATCACCTAAACACCACCCACCATATTACAATAAATAGTCACCCAGGTACTAAAATTATTATTATTTTATGATGCCAAATCCGAGATCTATACACAATCTATGATCTAGCTACATAATACTAATCTGTTATCTATGACTGTACCAAATTTCATCCATTTATATTCATAATTAGGCTAACGGTAGAAGCGCGGACAGACAGACAGACGGATGGACAGAGCGAAACTATAAGCGTTCCTCAAGTATTACGGAACCCTAAAAATGAACTGCGCTTCAAACAAGGAAAACTTGTGTCCCTCTGGCTGGGAACATCTTGATTTTATAACGATACCCCATAGTCCATATTTCAAACATCCAAATAAACTGTTCAGCCTTTCAAGTTTCAAAGTTGCGGTAGGGTAAATAATAAACATCACATACATACATGCATTGCTTGATCTGTCGTATAAAGTGTAAAAGCAATCCAATATTTTTACATCACAAAATATAAAATTAGTTTACCAAGAAAAAAATTAATTTTTATCGACATCGTTATTCTAGTGATTGTCACGTCACTCAAAAAGTAATAAAAAAGTTCCGCCATGTTTCGAGAATTAAGTGCCATAGTAAAATTCGAATCTATTGCATAGGAAATAAAGACTAAAATTCTATATCTAACAACAATAGTCTCGTGGGGAATACGATCGAATATTCTACGATTATCTGTCTCGTGTACACCGCTATTCGATACATCGTCGATTTTTACGAAATTACATTTAAATAGAAATATACAATAATTAAATAAAAAAATACTCATAAATGAAAGGTTATTCCATCTTTTTTAAGATTCGACGTGTTGGACTTGTTTTTACAGGACATAAGAGCACAAATCGGCATTTTTAGCGGAGCATTTCGGACGTCCTTTCGATGCTATACCGATGCACATAATGATTAAAATCGATTACGCAAATAGTTTTTATGAACGCATTAGATTCAAAAATCTTATACCTCGGCAGAGGGGAAAGCTCATGTAAGGCGTATCCCGTAGTATAAGATCTAAGCTGAGTATTGATAAATTTATTATGTCAATAATATTTCGTGTGTGTGGCTAGCCTATATTTCGACTCTAATATTAATGTCAGTTCAATAGACAGTTTGGTATCAATAGGTATAATTTTTGCTTTGTTCGAAAATTCGAAATGTGTTTGAATCCCGGATCAGACAAATATTTTTGTGATTCTTTTCTTTTTAATTACCTCGGTTACCCAGGTAGGTACTGTTTATTTAAACTTATACTAATATCATGGTTAAAAGTTTTATGCACCTAGTACCTACTACCCCATGGTTGACAGGTGGAAAATGTCTTAAGGCATTAAAAATTAAAACCTCCTCTGTTCGTTTTTATGTGAAATCATAAAGTATTAAATAAATAATAATTACATTAACAAGAGCGAAAGTTTGTGATTTTGTAAGGTTGTAATAAAATAAAAATGAAATGGATTGATTTTTCATAAATGAAACTTGCAAGCTTTATTCGAAAAGTCAACAAAAAAGCTATAACTAAGCTAGAACTGAAAGAAGATAATCTCTGGATCTATTAAACCGATTTTGAAAATCTCAAACTCTTTAACTAATAGGAAGGCACATATTTGTGAGTGTCTTACGCTATAACTACCTTTAGGTAGTTACCCAAAAAATTAATGGTAGTCGGATTTGCAAAACAAGTCGGAGAAAGAACGGTCATCACAATTTTTGCTGTCTCCCGCTTTGCTTGGGGAGGGACACTGGAACACTTCCTACTCCTCCTACAATCGTCTGATTAATTTCGTTGCTGGTTCCAAGACAAATTTACATGTCCCCCGGGCACCCCTAAGATCGTATCAAAGGGTTTTTGTGGTTGGTTACAACTGTTGATACACAGGAGTTGCAGTGGTAGGTGAGTGTGGTGGGCCAATTGCCCGTTAAAAAAATCAGGAAATAAATCATAGCACTCGGAGTACCGAGTGGTAGTAAACCGAACCGCATTCATAATTTCAGCAGAAGTAAAAATGTTTAATAACCTAACCTAACCTTACCCAACGAAGTCGACACGGTATATATTGGACGTAAATAATAACTTTGAAATATAATATTACATACCTTTTAACATGTTTTTTGACAACCCTAACCAATTCGTCTAGGATTGTAAGTAACAAAAGAGCACAGAACAGCATAGTAAGGAGGAGCTGTGTGATTCACATCCAGATACGTTTCTATCACAAACTTGCCTCGTTCCATTCATTTTACGATTACTTTCAGACTTCTGGAGTAAAAATCTGATTTTCTTATTAGATTTTGGCAGTATTTCCGTAGTAGATTAATGGAAAAGGCATGCAATTATATTATGTTCGATTACTATAATAGTACACACCTATTACTATATACTAGTAAAATTAAAAATTTTAAAAACCCCCCGACTCAAACAATAAACTCTAAAAAATAATAAATAATATTTTAAACATATTATAATTATTATCGTCACATATAATATTATGTAAGTTGAAATATTTTTATTTTCCAATCGTCGCCTCGTCGGGGGACCACTATACCGCGCGTTTATAAAGTATTTTTCCAACAACAGCTAATTAATTATTACAAATTAGTAATTACATTTAGGTACGAGCGTAAATTTTTTTCGGAGTAAATTCTTTTGTTGCAATCTGCGACTACACCTGTTTTTCTCACATAGCGGTCCCCGACGAGACGACGATTGGAAAATAAAAACAAATAAATAAATAATAAATAAATAAATAAATTTCAACATTTCAACTTACATAATATTATATATGATGATAATAATTATAATATGTTTAAAATATTATTTATTATTTTTTAGAGTTTATTTTTTGTGTCGGGGGGTTTTTAAAATTTTTAATCTTACTTTTATTTTGTCCTTTTTAAAGTAGGTATAAATAATGATAACCTTACCATATACATACTTCCAATATCATTGAAGTAACACGGTACCAAATTTCGAATCGATAGGACATAATTATGGAAGATAGTCAGATCCTCTCATCAACTATTAAAGAACTGATAATCTTCAAACGGATCAATAAATTTTGGAGCCTAAAAGAAGTCCTTAAATCAAATCTTCCAGTAAGACTAAAGAAACAAGTCCTAGACTCTTGTATTCTACCAACTCTGTCGTACGCATCACAAACATGGATATTCAACAAATTTACAAGAAACAAGATACTAACAACGCAAAGGGCCATGGAACGGAGCACTCTTAAATTAAAACTAAAACATAAAAGAACAAATAAAGATATTAGAAATACAACAAAAGTCATAGACGCTTTGCAACACTGCAAAAAACTGAAGTGGAAATGGGCCGGTCATGTTTCACGTATGAATGATGAAAGATGGACAAAAAAAATTACCACATGGAACGGACCATTAGGCAAGCGAAGTAGAGGGAGACCAATAGAAAGATGGCTAGACGAAATTTTAAGGATAGCGGGAAACAAGTGGACAGAAAAGGCTACAGACAGAGACAAATGGAGAGTAATGGAGGAGGCCTTTACTCAGTAGAGAGGTCCTTAATAACATAAATAAATAGATCAACAAATAATAATAAATAACAAATATAATACATTAATAAATAATAAAAAAAAAATATTCTATGTAAAATAATAAAATAATTTAATTATATTCAACATCGAAAAATGTATTTTAAAAATTAAGTTAAAATTACTGTGATAAATGTACTAAACTATAAAATATTATGACAATTAAATTTTAAATCTAATGAAATGTAACAATCAAATGTCAACCAAATATTAATTTTATTATGCATGTATTTGTAAATGAAAATTGTAATTATATAAACTGTAAATGTTAATTTTATTGTAATTGTATTTTATTAAGGAATAAATAAGGCTTTATTATTATTATTATTATTATTATTAATCTTCAAACGGCTGATCAGGTCATGGTTACCTTACCGTGTTCTTTAAATATCGTTGAAATAACACGGTACCAAATTTCGAATCGATCGGACATAAGAACGTCAGTCAGATCCCCTCATCAACTAGAAAGGAGCTGATGATCTTCAAACGGCTGATCTTCCCACCACTAATTTCCTCATCAAACGCAGCTAAGAACACTCTCCATTAAGTCATCAATATTCTCTTTCAGTGCGCTTTCATTTGAGACCCCACTCGAGTATATTTGCAGACATTCCGTTATTCTTCCCCACTTTCACCCCCACAACTTTTAAACGGCTCAACCGATTTTCATCAAACATGTCTAAGAACACTCGCAGATAAGTCACCTTTGATACAAAAAAAACTAAATTGAAATCGCTTCAATCGTTCAGGCGCTATGATGCCACAGACAGACAGACAGAAGGACAGACAGACCGACAGACACGTCAAACTTATGACACCCCTCTTTCTGCGTCGGGGGTTAAAAATATTTTCTCACTGGCACACGAGCAACAATTTTTTAATGATACGTAATTAGTTATTATTCCTTTAATTGCATACATTCATTCGCTCTTTAGTTTGGTACAAAACTATAAAGAGCCTCAAAAATTTGCTCTAACAGTTTCTACCTGAGCTACTTAAGCTCTTAAAGTATTTTGTATGTTCTATTGTCAAGACAATAAAGTCTGTTTTGGATAATATGACACGTAAGAACACAAGCCACAACTCGACCGCATCATAATTTGACCCTGTGTTAGACCCCAGCTATTATTCTCATAGATGTGCCCGCCTTCCTTTAGGCTTTTTATTACTCTCGCCCTCTCTTTCACCCCCGTATCGACCTATCGCGATGTACCACCCCTTAGAAATGGAGTTTAATGCGGTCTTAAGGCTAGAGCGAGATAGCAGTATAATGCAGTTATCATGTTACATAGATTCATGGTCGACCAACATTTTCCGTTGTCCGTGGATCACGGGAATTATTGTCAACCATTTTGTTTTTATTAACACACAATACTATTGTTTATTAGTTGTAGGTATAATAGATAATTTATTTAATTTCTATAACTACTTTTGCGGTAAGTTAGTAACAAATTAACAATTCTTATACTCAAACAAAATATTTTTATAAGATTAAGTAGTAGGTACTACTTAATCTTACATAATCTTTGGTTTGTGTAAGTTACGAAAAGTCTAAGCTACCATTTTATTTTTTTAATAGCGACCCGCCCCGGCTTCGCACGGGTACAATACTGATATTAGTACTACAGAATGTCGCCCACTTCGCAACGGGCCGTGCATCAGAAATCGTAATATTTTAATTTCGCCATAACTTCAAAACCAAACGTCCAATTTTAATAATTCAAAGATCAAATATTATCTACATAAACTGTACTTAGTGATGAAATAATTTATTTTGATAAGGATTAATAGCATGAGTAAAATAAACGCGTTTAAATATAGTCCAAGAAAATTGAAGATTTCTAAATAAAAAAATGGTTGTTGTGCCTCACTCGACATAGATAGGTATAGTGTGTCGCAAACTTTTTTGTAGATATTTTTTAAGATTTACAATTAATTATAACATTATATGGTTCTATCTTTTATAGTTTAGGCAGCGTACGCAAAATAAGTAACTTTTCTGGTTGATTTTTACACCTTGTGTCCGAAAAACCCAAATATCTTACGGAACCCTATTTTTTCCAAAATAAAATTTAGCCTATGTTACTCGTGGATAATGTAGCTTTCGAATGGTGAAAGAATTTTTGAAATCAGTCTAGTACTTTTTGAGCCTATTCATTACAAACAAACAAACATACAAACAAAGTTTTCCTCTTTATAATAGTAGTGTAGATAGTGTAGATTACAAAGTTTTAGTTTACATAGGTGCTCATTTACTGAGATTATTACTCATATCATAAAACTGAATTTTCTATTATTGAAACAAATAATATTACACAAAATCAACTGCTTATTAGTAAACACTAAAATTTTAATGTCTTCCTATTTATTATGTTAGAAACAAAAACTAGGTAGTTATATAATGATTCATAAAATGTTTGAGACACAGTTACCTACATTATGTTTAAAGTAAAATCAAAGAAATAAAGAAAAGAAAGAACTGTAAGTGTATGATTCTATAAATTATTCAAATTGTTTTATCCACCAGACCAGGTAGGCAAAATCCAAAACTGAATGTAATGAGGATAAATAGGAAGCAAAAATTTTCCAAAAGATCATTATTATCTCTTATTATTTTATAAATCATGGTTCCCAGCCAGGAACTCAGCGATTCAACAAGTCGAATTAGAAAAAAATACATACTGTTTTATTAAAATATTCTTATTTTATTATTATATTCTTGCTTTTCTTAATTAAGTAACATGAAAATATTTTCATGTATTTCTAAGTATACCTAGCTTAAACTTGGTTGCATACATAATAATATGGCATTGCTGTACAATCTATCTATCTATCTTTAACTGCTTTAGCTAAGCTGATTACCTGATGTATCAAAGCACAGGCCAAACAACTTAAGGCTGGAAATTTAAAATTTGTACACGTATTTCTCATATATAACATACACATCCACTAAGGAAGGATTTTTCAAAATTCAACCCCAAGGGTGTAAAATAGGTGATATAAGTTTGTATGAAACCTTTTACTCCTTAGACGTATTTGCATGATATTTCCTATCAATTGAGAACGGATAAAATTATGAGGTACGTTTTATAAAATTCAGCCCCTAGGTGGGTAAAATAGGGGATGAAAGTTTAAAACCTAATTTCACGCGGGCGAAGCCGCGGGCAATTAGTGCTAGTTTACAATAAGTGGATAAAATATGCAAATGTTATAATATAATGATATAAGTTTACATTATTTCAACAGATTAAAATTGCTACCCTCAATTTTGAAAACTTAGCAGCTGTCACAAACGAGCTCATTATATTCATGTTTCAGGAAAATGCAAAAAAAAAACTTAAAATTGGTTCGAAACACTCGGTCGTGCGCTCGAGGGACGCCCGTAGCTAAACGTGAGTACGTGACAGATGGTACCACCACTAGACATACAAATGGTCACATACCTACTTCAAGATTTTGCACGGCATCATACCATGGCTCGGTACCTACTACTTGGTTTTGATACTTTTGACAAAGTAAAAAACAATAAGTTGCGGTGTCATAGACACGACCGAGTACTGTACCACTAAATAAAGGAACGTTCTCTCTTTTAACACAAAAATGTATACTTATTTGCTATCATCCTTTTTTCTGCATTGCCATTAAGGGCATGTTTTACAGTCTACTAATATTTAGCCATATAGCTTATTGGCAAGTTTTGTCTCTGTCCCTCAATATAAAGTAAGCAGTAGAGATGTGATAAACGGCTTAAAATTAAAAGTTAACTTATCCGTTATTAAATATTCAATAGCAGCTTTTTTTAACTGCTTAGTTGCTTAGTTGCTTATTTGATTATCTACTTATTGCCACTTATAAGTTATAATATTTTTTGCGCTTATGTTACGTTTGTCGATCGCTTAAACTGATTTAAATTAACTTTCCTTCGTACTTTGCAGGCTTAGGACTGTCTGAAATCTGAATAATTATTAATATAATAATATGAACTCATAAAAATGTTTTTACATGTTGATAATATGCATTAATCTTAAATGTTGCTTATCATTAATAATAGTTGATTTATAGGATAACAAACATCGCCACTTTTTCCACCTCATTTCTTTCAAAGTAGTTCCATAAATTACTGTTCCAATTCACGTCGTTTATTCGTCATCTTACGACAAAAACTTAATAAACTTAATACTAAAACACTACACGAAAAGTTTATATTACGTCCATATGGACCATTATTATATTTATTATTTACATTAAAACTTCACGGTAAGCCACCAAAGCACCACTATTACGATTAAAATACGAATTATTGCGTAACGTAATATAACGTGTTTTCGTCAACCCGCAAAGCGCAACTAACAAAAAGTGAATAAACACGAAAAAGCTTAATAGTTATAAGTACAAAAAATAACCCGTTTAAATAAGTGATGAGCTACATTAAAGAATTTTCACTCTTATTGCGCTGTCATAAGAACTATTTTTCTTTGCTCATACCACACTTATGGCTTTATGACTATAAACGATATGAACGATAATTATAAGTGATAAACGCTTAAATTTTTAAACGACTTTACAACTTATTTATAAAAGCACGCTATTTTAAACGCTTTACGTTATAACGGCCATCTCTAGTAAGCAGTGACAAAACTTCTGTATAAGCTATTTGTCGCTTATTAGTGGTAGTAGCTGGTGCCCGCAACTTCGTTTGCATAGAATACGGAGACGGAACACTATTTTTAAACGGAACTCTAAGATAAAGCAGCCTATGTTAGACCTTATAACATCAGCTATCTGCCAGTGAAAGTCTGGTGAAAATCGGTCCAGCCGTTTCTGAGATTATCCAGAACAAACAGACGGACCATTGATTGAAAACTCTTAATTTTAAATTACAAACAGACACTTAAATTTTATTTATATATTTAATGTGAAGCAGGGCCTTTAGTCTTGACTAAAGGCCCAGGCCCAGCCTCTAACTACGGTAGCAATTTTATAAATACATACAAATCTTTGATCAAGGTTAACGAAGTCGTAACTCGTAACAACAACTGCTTAGTTGATAACAAGCGTTGAATATCATAAATGTGAAAGTTTGTGAGGACGGATGGATGTATGGATGGATGAACGTTTGTTACTTTTTCACGCAAAAACTACTGAACGGATTTCAATGAAATTGCGTATGGCTAAGTTTAGGCTCTGGATTAAAACATAGGCTACTTTTTATCCCGAAAAAGTGCAGTATTAGCGTGAGATAGTAAATTTACGCGCGCGAGAAAATGCTAGGTAAGTAAATACTAAATAGATCTTAAAATGGACTCCCTAAGCTGCCATAAAATACCGTTATTGTCAGCGTACTTGAATCAAATAATTTGTTCCAACATTTCAAACGCTTAACCTTCACACCTTGGCAAGAGACAGTCGAATTTATAAACATATTCGCGAAATTGGTCCAATGACATAGAGTTCAAACGGCTAGGCGACAAGATAACGATATGGCGAACACTGTTGATATCAGTGTCAATGGAGGTGATAGATAACGCGTGCATGTATTCAATGAAGCCAATTGCAATTACATTATCTTATTATCTGGTACTCTGTACGTAACTCGAATAAAGACATCGTATATGCTGTAACCTAAATACTCTCTTTTCAGACGCAAAAAATCCGGACGGGTTTGAAAATGCCACTTGATTTCATACTTTTAGGTAATTTCATTGTTTGAAATTTGTAAATTATTAGTAATCAATAAATAGAGCTTATTTTATCATCGGCTAAGTGCGAGTCGAACTCGCTCACGAATAGTACTGTACCATTTTACACGTTTATTACTTACTAGCGACCCGCCCTGGCTTCGCACGGGTACAATTATACTGATACTAATACTGCGGGTACCTTACTCATAGATCTAAACTCCCCTCCCGCACGCGCACCCCCGCATTGGTGACGCCCACTTCGCAACGGGCCGTGCAGCAGAAACCGTAATATTTTAATTTCGCCATAACTTCAAAACCAAACATCCAATTTTAATCATTCAAAGACCAAATATTATCTACATAAACTGTACTTAGTGATGAAATAATTTATTTTCATAAGGATTAATAGCATGAGTAAAATAAACGCGTTAAAATGTAGGCCAAAAAAAATTAAGATTTCTAAATAAAAAAATGGTTGTTGTGCCTCACTCGACATAGATAGGTATAGTGTGTCGCGGACTTTTTTGTAGATATTTATAAGATCTACAATTAATTAGAACATTTTATGGTTCTATCTTTTATAGTTTAGGCAGAGTACGCAAAATAAGTAACTTTTCTGGTTGATTTTTTACACCTTGTGTCCGAAAAACCCAAATATGTAAGATATTTAACCCTATTTTTTTTTCCAAAATAAAATTTAGCCTATGTTACTCGTAGATAATGTAGCTTTCGAATGGTGAAAGAATTTTTGAAATCGGTCCAGTACTTTTTGAGCCTATTCATTACAAACAAACAAACATACAAACAAAGTTTTCCTCTTTATAATATTAGTGTAGACAAGCTTTTGCCCGCGGCTCCGCCAGCGTAAATACAGTTTCCCATGGGGACACTGTACTTTTTCGGGATAAAAGTAGCCTATCCAAAGCCTTTACTATTAACATACCAAATTTCATCAAAATCAGTTCAGTAATTTTTGCGTGAAAGAGTAACAAACATCCATCCATACATCCATCCTCACAAACTTTCACTTTATAATATAAGTGGGATTATTTCGTTATTTTTGTTGCAACTTATCTATGTGCATTTTACAAGTTAGGCCTGAACTAACAAAGTTATATTAGCCGTTAAAATATATTTCCTTCAAAGTTCACATGGACTTAACCTTTTGATATGTGTACAGTGGTAGGTCATAAATAAAATTATTAATTTAGTTTTATTAAACGTAAGGTTACATACCAAAACATTAAATATTTAATTGTTTGTAGTTCGGGAGGGGGGGGAGGGGTTGCAATCCTCAAAAGGGAGTGTTTAGTTGATAAACGTAAAACAATTATCTGCGGTTAAAATCTCTTGCCCTCGAGATGATACCCTGTATTGCTATAGCCTAAACATTAATTATCATACCAAAAGAATTAAATACAAAAAGTTTAGAAGTCTCTAGTTTAATCTCTATTTCTCCAACTCTACACATTATATACCTAATTAATTATTTAGTCATCGATCATCATCAGCCTATCGCCATCCACTGCTGAACCTAGGCCTCCCCCAATGAGCGCCAACCGTCCTGATCTTATGCCGCCCTCATCCATCGGCTGTCAGCCACCTTCTTCAAATCGTCGGTCCATCGTGCCGCAGGACGTCCTACACTACGTTTACCTAAGCGTAGTCTTCACTCTTATACTTGTCTGCTCCATCGACTGTCTGTTCGTCTGCAGACATGGCCAGCCCTCTTTCACTTCAGCGTGCTAATTCGTAGAGCAATGTCGGTGACTTTAGTTCTCTGGCGAAAAACATCGTTACGTATTTTATCAACCAGAGATACCCTCAACATTGCACAGTCTAGTCATCAATGCAGTGACTGAATTAATTCTATGTTTATCTGATATTACTCTGTAGCTGGAATAATGTTAAGACACCGTCCGGATGCTGAAGCCTAAATATAATTTGATACTCGTTACGTCACCAGGATCGTACTACCGACTACGTCATACATGTTTGTATATGCCGATAGCAAAGTTCCCCACGGTTCCTATAACTACATCCATTCATTCACGTACCATTTACCTTTTCTCTCATCTCTCATTCAAACTCTCATCAAAATCCCTACCTACAGGCTAGGGCTTCCCTATGAAGGAGAACCAACCTTCACTACTGGTACATAGGACAAATAGTAATTTAAATATAAAGCAGTACGTACTGTTTTAACGACTCAGTGGTTGAGCGCGTCGGTGCACTAGCCGCGGGTCGCGGGTTTTAATCCCACCAATGAAACAAAAATGTTTTCTGTGTTCCTGTGTCATGTCATGGACGTGTATTAAAAATTTGTATAATATTGTAAAAATCTGAAATATATGTATCGTATAAAAGTAAGTAAATATATTTCCGTTATCTGGTATCCGTAACACAAGTTTTTCGAGAACTTAACATAGGACCAGATTAACGCGGTGTGAAAGCGTCCATTGAATATATTTATATTAAGTACTGTAGAAGATACTTATATGTTTGTGATTAATAGGTACTTTACAGTTTAGAAAATGATGATTTTATCTTTTAACTTAGTAAAGGACCACGGACAAATAGATCATTGTACGTCAAATACTAAACAATTTAATTAACGCTATGAATCGGACAGACCTCACCAAAAACATTTTCATATAAAATTTTGCCAAGATTATGTTGGATTGTACTCGCAAAAAGTTGTCAGATGTGATTCAGAGCCTAGCTCTACGCGCCGAAACTACGCTGGGCAAAAGCCCAAAAAGCCATACGGTAGATCCGGCCCTGGTACTGTTAGTTATTCTGTGCCTTAGCCTAGTTTAGAACCTGAATGAAGCATTTTAATAAATCCCAATATTTGCAAGCAACCAGCGATGAACTTTTGATCTCATCACGCACATCCAATCAATCACATCCGACGTGATACATACTAAAAAGTCACATGAAATTAGACTCGCGGCTTCTTGATTGTGTTACTAGGTAACCTATATCAATTCAGGTCAATAGGAACACGTTGTCTTCGGATTCAGACTCGGTATTAATAGGCTACAACAATAGAACGAGATATAGAAATAAATACATATATTATTGAATAGGCCCAGCAAATCGTGAGTCAAAGTAGTTAGGGGGCAATCATAGTCCCTGAGGGGTATCGTTAGAGAAATAAGTTGTTCTAAATGCGTTTGTGCCATTGTGCATATTGATATAATAAACGATATTTCGTTACAAAGAAATAGACAACATTATCCATACTTTATAATATTATAAATGGGAAAGTGTGTGTATCTGTTTGTCCGTCTTTCACGCCGAAACTACTAAATCGATTTAAATGAAATTTGGTACACAGATAGTATGGAGCCTGACAAAGGACAAAGGCTACTTTTTATCGCGGGACATATACGGTTCCCGTGGGTTACTGTACTTACGCGGGTGGAGCCAAGGGCATCAGCTAGTTCTTCTCATAAATGTCAAAGCAAAGTTTAACGCGCTTTGATTGGTCAAAACTCCAAAAATCTGTTTATGATGTCAAGACGATTCAGTTATTATTATTTATTAATCGGAAGTCTAAGTTACATACGAGGTGGGGTTCAGCTCACAAGATATGACCACTTTTTATAGAATGCATATTTCATTTTAGTACCCTTGGAGGTGCGGAGTGATGCGCGGATTGTGGACATTCAGCATTTACAATATTATGTTAATATTATTTTGTCTTAAGTATTTTCTTCATGAGTGTACGTATGGTAGACGGCCGGCATACGTGGTCATCTTTCGTGAACCGAACTGTACTGAGAATCAAGTGTGTAAATATAATAATAAAATATATTTATTGTTCGTCGTTACGAAAGATTATGTATGTATTAGTGACTATATACCTTTATTCTATTTTGACTTGAATTATAGGTAACAGTCGAGGTATACTGTTTTAACTTGAAGTATTAACAAGTAGACAAAAAACGATTATATATTAGCGTTATGCATACTTAGTAATTCAGCCATTATGATTAAAATAATTTGCATTAATTGCAATCATACCTATGAACTTAAAAAAAATTTTAAAACAATAGTGCATTAATAGTTCTTCTTTACTTCTTACAGTAAAGAACAATGAATGCACTTTTTTCTAACTAGTTAGTAGTTAATATTATAATAATAATTTAAAATAATTAAAAATATTATTTAGAGTAAAAAAACACCCCTATAATACAAACTCAAAATTATTTTGTTAAACCAAAAACAAAATCTATATGCGATTTATACATGTACCTACAAAATTTCGTTTACTTCTATCCATATATTTTTTAAATAATTACTGAAGTTAGCATGGGAGGACAGACAGACATACGAGCGGACAGAGTGAAACTATTGGGATTCTTGTAGTTACTCCGGTACCTAAAAAAGTATGTAACTACCCATTGATAGAATTTGGGATTTCACTCCCACTAGGGAAAATGCCTATTGGTTAATACTGACAAAAAAATCTTAAAAAACGACGTATCATTTATTAAAATCAGCCCACGCGTCAGTAAATTCTATCTGCCCATAGGGCTCAAGTGTCCCCTCCTCTTCAAATGTAAAGAATGTGTTCTCAAATCTCATTAATTAATTATTATTATTAATGTTGGTTATAAATTATGATCACTAGTCAAATCTATGATATAAAATTATTATATTAACACGCAGTGGACTTTTATAGTGGATTACAGTCTAGACTGCTTGACATTGAAGAGACCCCAGTAGACCCCATATTTGTGGTGGGTAATGGTGTTGATGATGATGATACCTACCATTCAACAAATAAGTAAATAGTTATGTACCTACCTAGATCTAAAAAACTTGATTAAGATTACAAAATTAGTTGTAAACAGAATTATAATAACAATAATAACTCCCTACACCGATTTCGTTGACGGTGGACGGTTGAAACCAGGTCAGTGATAGCAAAGCTAAAAACCAAAAAAAGAAATGTCACAGTTGTAATATCAATCCCCGAATCGTGGGTATTCACAGCAAGTAAGCTGCTTTGACTACGAACTTCAATGCTTCAACGGCGCTATCGCTACTGACGCTCAGTGTGCGAAGAGCAAGTGCCTTAATCGGATAGTAACGGTTTGCACTTAAAGAGTATGAACTAAACTTGCAATTTCAGTGGCAAAATTACCACTTAATTACCTTTTAAATGAATGCAAGCTGAAAATGTGCAGACGGCCGAGGATTGGAGGGGGGCCGACGTTTGGCGTATTTACCCTATTAACACGCAGTGGACTTTTATAGTGGATTACAGTCTAGACTGCTTTACATTGAAGAGACCCCAGTAGATAAATATTTGTGGTGGATAATGGTGTTGATGATGATGATACCTACCATTCAACAAATAAGTAAATAGATATGTACCTACCTAGATCTAAAAAACTTGATTAAGATTACAAAATTAGTTGTAAACAGAATTATAATAACAATAATAACTCCCTACACCGATTTCGTTGACGGTGGACGGTTGAAACCAGGTCAGTTACGAAGGGGTAATTTTTATAGTGCCCAAGTGTGTGCGCAGTACACAAGAGCACTCTCTCTCCCTTTATTCTCATAACCCAGTCGGACGGATAACCGACACGACTGGCAAGCGATCAGGCGCTGCACTGATCCGACTTTTTTTACATGCCCATCCGAAGCATGGATCATCTTTCTTATCAGACAATCAGGTGATCAGCCTGCATTGTCCTAACCAAACTTGCAAATAACATTTCTTGTTGTTCCAATGTGGGAATCGAACCCACAATCTTCGAGTCAAGAGCCAAGCTCTAACCGCTAGACCACGGAGTCTGTCACACAAATTAATATAGTTTTGCTTTTTTTTTTAGAACTGGTATATTATGTACCGTAAATTGGAATTATTACTTATAGTATAGAAAATAATACGAAATATAGAAAATTTTTGTAGGTAGGTACCTAGGTAGTTACTTTGATAAAACCAAACTTGAGTACCAAAACTCGTAACGTCATTTTTATTCTAACTACTAAAGCGAGCCTTACCGGGCTGCTGCGGTGGAGAAACCGGTGTCATCACTGGTTGGGGAGGAGCCGACGGTGGCTGGAGAGCATATGGCGAGACTCCCGGAGACTCAGGTACCGAATCACTTCTCGGCGACCCCAGGGATCGAGGCGGAGCGGGTATCACAGGACTCCTCGGTGACTTGACAACCGGCGGCTCAGGGCGCTCCAATTCAACGCCAGGCTGGATACCGGTTTCCAACACTGCTCGCGCTCTAGCCTCGTCCTGCGCCTGGGCACGTCTCAATGCCGTTTGCAATGCCATGACTCGTTGTCTGTCCGCTGTTAGGCGGCATTTCTCACAATTACAGTAGCGATACTTGCAGTAGCGTTTGTGACCCTTTAACTCTATTTTAAGGCGATGGTTACGGCATCGGGCACAGTTCGGGGGGGCCCGCGGCACCCCGGAGCTCGAGGTGCCGGGTTCGGAGCGCTCCTCGCAGTCGTCGGGGGAGCGCCGACGCCACGCACCCATGGAGACCATGGTGGGCTGTTGTTGTCGATTGTTTCGCGGGATGTGCGGCGCGCGACCGAACGCACATGCACCTTGGGGCGCCGTCTCAGTACGACTGATTACCCCGCCGGCGGTGCACCGCCCCGCCCCGCGCACACCCGCCTCGCCACTTCATTTCTCGCCGTGCACGATGCAACTATGCAATTCCGCGCTCTACATTATAATACTGGATGTGACATGATTAAGAATAAGACCAGTGTTTTAAAATATGTTATCTGGCTCTACAACTAATCTCTATTTAAAATAAACGAAAGCCACGTGCAAGTAAGGTAAAAAGTTTAAATTATATTAATCTTATAAGAACTTATTATCTATTTATGCAATTCGAAGTCAAAAGATAAAGACAGTAACTATCATTATTGTGCATAACATTATAAAGTTACATAACTGCACTAGATGACCAGACCATCCTACAAACTATATTTTACACCCCATTTAAGGTTATTGCTTACTCAAATACAAAAAGCTTTGATTATCTGGGGGCACGGCAGTGCCCCCGCCAAGTCGAGCGCGAAGCAAACACTGCCGTACCATCCTTTACTGGAACCATTTCGCCGCATTTTCAGGTCCCTATTTGAGAACCTCTGGATAAGACCAGAACGCAGAAATTTTCGTCATCCAATAAGCTATAATCACGTACTTAAAATCCAAAATTTCAAGTCTGTAGGTCATTTAGTTCCGAAGTTAAGCGAAAGTAAAGTTTCGCATTTTCGACACTCACTCACTCACTCATGATCATCAAAATAGAACTAGTACTTCCCATAAACTTAGAGAGCTGAAATTTGGTACAGAGTTGGGGTTTAATGGCCACATAAAGGGAAAACTATAAAAACTAGGATAATCGATCTGGGGGCACGGCAGTGCCCCTGCCAAGTCGAGCGCGAAGCAAACACTGCCGTACCATTCTTTACTGGAACCATTTCGCCGCATTTTCAGGCCCCTATTTGAGAACCTCTAGATAAGACCAGAACGTCGATCTGGGGGCACGGCAGTGCCCCCGCTAAGTCGAGCGCGAAGCAAACACTGCCGTACCATTCTTTACTGAACCATTTCGCTGCATTTTCAGGCCCCTATTTGAGAACCTCTAGATAAGACCAGAACGTCGATCTGGGGGCACGGCAGTGCCCCCGCCAAGTCGAGCGCGAAGCAAACACTGCCGTACCATTCTTTACTAGAACCATTTTGCCGCATTTTCAGGCCCCTTTATTCTACTCGAACTTTATTCTACTCGAATATTACACAAATTAAATAAACAAATTACACTAAAATCTAGGAAAATCAATCAATATGCCCACGTTTCTACAAAAAGAAGTGAAATCCCACCAAAAACATTCTGTAAAAAACTAGCCAAGTCTCGATGGAGCTGCTTGTTTATCTCTAAAAAGTAATGAAATCTAGACAAAATCGTGCCAAGTCTAAGGTTCCTTACTGCGGTTTCTTTATTATTATAGTTAATGTGGTGTGACTTGGCCGTTGAAGGGCACACAAGGGTACAAAAGGGGCTCCATGACACCATTGATCCAATACGTGTGTTGTACAATCAACAACAGCCTAAAATGAGACACTAGCGTCCAATTACCAATACCAGTATGGGCTATTATCTCGCTTAACAAACATAGGTAGGTAGTTACAAATGTAAACAAAATTGACTTGTACCCACTAAAGTATAAAGAATGTTCAACGGCCAAGTCACTCAACATTAACTATAATAATAAAGAAATCGCAGTAAGGAACCTTAGACTTGGCACGATTTTGTCTAGATTTCATTACTTTTTAGAGATAAACAAGCAGCTCCATCGAGACTTGGCTAGTTTTTTACAGAATGTTTTTGGTGGGATAAACTATACAAATAGGTACTATGATAAGGAACTTTGTTTTTATTTTTTATTTTTTCCTTTTTGTTCCCTGTCAGTGAAGGTGCACCTTTCTTATAACAATAATTTTGCAAAAAAAATCCAGTGTATCAAGTAGAGTTTGCCAACTATACTGTTTTTAACTACATTCTACTTTTATTGTTTTGTTTAGTTGAACAAAAATAACGTACTTAAATACAAAATACTGTTTTCAGCATCAAATATCAAAAGACAAAGATTTTCTTGAAATGAGTACTGGCCAAAAGTGGAAAAGTTAGAAATAGAGCAACAGCCATTAATTTAATAAAAAATTAACTCCTCGTTTATTTTAATTATTATGCTTGTAATGAGGGTGAGGCGTATGAAGTTTTACAAAAGGCTGTTAATTAATACGTCGTGCGAGAAGCTCTAAAAATATGTAAGTATATTTAAAACATTAAATAAATAAAATACTGTTCATTTTTCTAAAATACTGTTTAATATTCTTCTCAGACCATAATATTATACATTATTTCTCGTCAATAATGTTGGCAACCCTAGTATCAAGTAACCCATAAATTTTTCGTGCTATGCCTACTGTTATACTGTATCGCAATTCGCAACATGTTCATGTACAAAATGATGCGAAGACGATTATATCAATAATAAATACTATGGCTCACAGCCACTCTATCAAAAAGTTATAAAATCTCGTGTATTAGTTAATTATTTAGTCTATACGCCCTAACTCAACCTATTGCTTTACAATCTCTACCTTAGTCAAAGTCATTATGTGGCTTGGCTGTTTCGTTACTACACGAATAGATAAATATACATAATTAATGAATTTTCATTAATTTTATGCTTTGGAAAAAAGTCATACGACTCATATTATGGTGACAACTTTGCAATTTTTTTGCGTTAAAATAATTTTGATGAGATTTAACTTGTAAGTACCCTAAGAATTTTAATGATCTGATCCTATTTTTTTAATTATCTGATGATCAACTGGGTGACAACAGGAATAACAAAATCGTTATCTCCCGATATAAAACTTTTATACACAAAGAAGACAAGGTGGTATAACTGGAATCAGTCATGCATTAAAAATAATTTAATGTTTTATATAGGACTAGCTGTTTCCGGCGACTCCGCCCGCGTAAATACTAAATATACTGTCGGGTATCCCGCGTGAATACTGTACTTTACCGGAATAAAAAGTAGCCTATGTAAAACATTCCAGAGACTGAACTACCTACCACCATACCAAATTTCATCAAAATCCGTTGAGACGTTTTTGCAGTTTTTGGTTACAAACATCCATCCATCCATCCATCCATTCATACATTCATCCATCCATCCATCCTCACAAACTTTCATATTTATAATATTAGTAGGATTTACATGGGTCGATTTTTGCCGTGCAGCAAGTCGCTTGCAAATCGTCTTGTCGTTTTAATGATAATATGACCGCTTGTAACCATGTTGTAAACAGCTATGAGCTAGGCTCACAAAAAAAAAATATGGACAGACAAAATTAAAAGTCTAAGCTTCTGACACTAATAGAATCCTATTTTGCATAAGTAGGTCCAATTTATATTAAGAATCAGGGCGTATAGTGTCAGAAGCTTAGACTTTTAATTTTGTCTGTCCATATTTTTTTTTTGTGAGCCTAGCTCATAGCTGTTTACAACATGGTTACAAGCGGTCATATTATCATTAAAACGACAAGACGATTTGCAAGCGACTTGCTGCACGGCAAAAATCGACCCATGTAAATCCTACTAATATTATAAATATGAAAGTTTGTGAGGATGGATGGATGGATGAATGTATGAATGGATGGATGGATGGATGGATGTTTGTAACCAAAAACTGCAAAAACGTCTCAACGGATTTTGATGAAATTTGGTATGGTGGTAGGTAGTTCAGTCTCTGGAATGTTTTACATAGGCTACTTTTTATTCCGGTAAAGTACAGTATTCACGCGGGATACCCGACAGTATATTTAGTATTTACGCGGGCGGAGTCGCCGGAAACAGCTAGTCCTATATAAAACATTAAATTATTTTTAATGCATGACTGATTCCAGTTATACCACCTTGTCTTCTTTGTGTATAAAAGTTTTATATCGGGAGATAACGATTTTGTCATTCCTGTTGTCACCCAGTTGATCATCAGATAATTAAAAAAATAGGATCAGATCATTAAAATTCTTAGGGTACTTACAAGTTAAATCTCATCAAAATTATTTTAACGCAAAAAAATTGCAAAGTTGTCACCATAATATGAGTCGTATGACTTTTTTCCAAAGCATAAAATTAATGAAAATTCATTAATTATGTATATTTATCTATTCGTGTAGTAACGAAACAGCCAAGCCACATAATGACTTTGACTAAGGTAGAGATTGTAAAGCAATAGGTTGAGTTAGGGCGTATAGACTAAATAATTAACTAATACACGAGATTTTATAACTTTTTGATAGAGTGGCTGTGAGCCATAGTATTTATTATTGATATAATCGTCTTCGCATCATTTTGTACATGAACATGTTGCGAATTGCGATACAGTATAACAGTAGGCATAGCACGAAAAATTTATGGGTTACTTGATACTAGGGTTGCCAACATTATTGACGAGAAATAATGTATAATATTATGGTCTGAGAAGAATATTAAACAGTATTTTAGAAAAATGAACAGTATTTTATTTATTTAATGTTTTAAATATACTTACATATTTTTAGAGCTTCTCGCACGACGTATTAATTAACAGCCTTTTGTAAAACTTCATACGCCTCACCCTCATTACAAGCATAATAATTAAAATAAACGAGGAGTTAATTTTTTATTAAATTAATGGCTGTTGCTCTATTTCTAACTTTTCCACTTTTGGCCAGCACTCATTTCAAGAAAATCTTTGTCTTTTGATATTTGATGCTGAAAACAGTATTTTGTATTTAAGTACGTTATTTTTGTTCAACTAAACAAAACAATAAAAGTAGAATGTAGTTAAAAACAGTATAGTTGGCAAACTCTACTTGATACACTGGATTTTTTTTGCAAAATTATTGTTATAAGAAAGGTGCACCTTCACTGACAGGGAACAAAAAGGAAAAAATAAAAAATAAAAACAAAGTTCCTTATCATAGTACCTATTTGTATAGTTTATCCCACCAAAAACATTCTGTAAAAAACTAGCCAAGTCTCGATGGAGCTGCTTGTTTATCTCTAAAAAGTAATGAAATCTAGACAAAATCGTGCCAAGTCTAAGGTTCCTTACTGCGATTTCTTTATTATTATAGTTAATGTTGAGTGACTTGGCCGTTGAACATTCTTTATACTTTAGTGGGTACAAGTCAATTTTGTTTACATTTGTAACTACCTACCTATGTTTGTTAAGCGAGATAATAGCCCATACTGGTATTGGTAATTGGACGCTAGTGTCTCATTTTAGGCTGTTGTTGATTGTACAACACACGTATTGGATCAATGGTGTCATGGAGCCCCTTTTGTACCCTTGTGTGCCCTTCAACGGCCAAGTCACACCACATTAACTATAATAATAAAGAAACCGCAGTAAGGAACCTTAGACTTGGCACGATTTTGTCTAGATTTCATTACTTTTTAGAGATAAACAAGCAGCTCCACCGAGACTTGGCTAGTTTTTTACAGAATGTTTTTGGTGGGATTTCACTTCTTTTTGTAGAAACGTGGGCATATTGATTGATTTTCCTAGATTTTAGTGTAATTTGTTTATTTAATTTGTGTAATATTCGAGTAGAATAAAGTTCGAGTAGAATAAAGGGGCCTGAAAATGCGGCAAAATGGTTCTAGTAAAGAATGGTACGGCAGTGTTTGCTTCGCGCTCGACTTGGCGGGGGCACTGCCGTGCCCCCAGATCGACGTTCTGGTCTTATCTAGAGGTTCTCAAATAGGGGCCTGAAAATGCAGCGAAATGGTTCAGTAAAGAATGGTACGGCAGTGTTTGCTTCGCGCTCGACTTAGCGGGGGCACTGCCGTGCCCCAGATCGACGTTCTGGTCTTATCTAGAGGTTCTCAAATAGGGGCCTGAAAATGCGGCGAAATGGTTCCAGTAAAGAATGGTACGGCAGTGTTTGCTTCGCGCTCGACTTGGCAGGGGCACTGCCGTGCCCCCAGATCGATTATCCTAGTTTTTATAGTTTTCCCTTTATGTGGCCATTAAACCCCAACTCTGTACCAAATTTCAGCTCTCTAAGTTTATGGGAAGTACTAGGTATATTTTGATGATCATGAGTGAGTGAGTGAGTGTCGAAAATGCGAAACTTTACTTTCGCTTAACTTCGGAACTAAATGACCTACAGACTTGAAATTTTGGATTTTAAGTACGTGATTATAGCTTATTGGATGACGAAAATTTCTGCGTTCTGGTCTTATCCAGAGGTTCTCAAATAGGGACCTGAAAATGCGGCGAAATGGTTCCAGTAAAGGATGGTACGGCAGTGTTTGCTTCCAATTTATATTAAGAATCATTTTATTCAAAATTACCACAAATTACACATAATTTTACAGAATACAACATTTTAACAAAAATGGCTTTTTCTCAAAACTGTCATTGTGTGGGTTAATTCTGTAAAATTATGTGTAATTTGTGGTAATTTTGAATAAAGCTTGCATACAATATAATTCATAATAATTTTATATATGTATACAAATATAATTTAGATGAAAATCATTAACACTTTTTAATAATTTTGAAGAAAAACTAGCTGGTTCCTTTTTGCAAAACTATCAGTATGTTGTTTGATTCCTTGTTAATTTATGATGTGAAGGGAAAAAATTGCAAAAAAACATATATCTTTGAAATATATTTATTGATTTCTAGCTGGTGGGTATTTTTTGTGCGTGGAACTAAACTAAATGGAAAACGGAACCATTTTTTTAAACGAAACCCTAAGATAAAAGTAGCCAAAGTTACTCCTTATAATATCGCTATCTACCAGTGAAAGTCTGGTCAAAATCGGTCCTGTCATTGCAGAAATTAGCCAGAAAAAACAGACAGACAGATGGGTGGACAGCCAGATAGACAAAAATAAAACTATTTCAATAATTTTATAGGATTGCTGGGTGACCATGTGGCTTGGTTCTTGTTAGTTTAATGAACAAATGCTGCTATGTTGATTGATAACTTTGTCATGGAAATGTTTTGTTCTGTTGAAATTGTCAGATCATTTTGATATTTTCAGGGTCGATAGAAGCCTCATTTTTTAAAAGTTCTGTGTCCTTATCTCGATTTTGGCATTAGTGTGGATTGGTTCCTTTTTGCATAAGTAGGTCCAATTACCTTATAAAGTATAAACCCCGTATTTTACAAACTCTACATCTTACTTAAAACATGTGGCTTGTCCATTTTCCTACAGTCGAAAGACTATTAGTTGAAAATTATTACCTGTTTATTAGTCTGTTCTTGTAGCAACGAAACGGCAGCCACGAGTTTTGAGTAGAGGTGGGCGCCGCGCCGGCGCGGCGCCGCCACGCCGCCATGCATGCGCCGCCGCCGCCGCCGAGTATCCAAAAATTCGCGCCGATCGATATCGACTCAAAAAAAAAAACAGGCCCGTGCCGGGCGCTAGGCGCCGGGGTGCGGTGTGCAAAAAGTGACATAAGTTACAAATGTCACTTTTTGTCGAAAATTCAATAAAAATGTGACTTCTGTGTGAAATAAAGTATTTGAAATATATTTTGCGACAATTGTATTGCAAAATAAATAGATGTGCATATAAATTTATGTAGTAATAGTATGAAATTACCTAATTAATGTCCATTGTTTTTTTGTATGGGAAAAACCTCTAACAAAACGGGCGAAATTTAGTCAAATCAAACAGAAACAAATTAATATAGGTACCTACTAAAACTCAATGAAATAAGTAGGTGGGTATACTTTTATCGTATGAAATACCTATACTCTTCAGGACTAACAATAAAACAAACACTTAATAAATAGGTATTCAAGTATCTATCCATCATAGTTACAACGAACACAAAACAAAAAATTTACTCATAGATCTAAACTTCCCTCCCGCACGCGCACCCCCACCTTGGTGACGCTCATTTCGCAACGGGCCGTGCAGCAGAAATCGTAATATTTTAATTTCGCCACAACATCAAAACCAAACATCCAATTTTAATCATTCAAAGACCAAATATTATCTACATAGACTGTACTTAGTGATGAAATATTTTATTTTGATAAGGATTAATAGCATGAGTAAAATAAACGCGTTTAAAGTTTAATTCTAAATAAAAAAAAATGGCATCTTTTTGTGCCTCACTCGTCATAGATAGGTATAGTGTGTCGCGGACTTTTTTGTAGATATTTATAAGATCTACAATTAATTAGAACATTTTATGGTTCTATTTTTTATAGTTTAGGCAGCGTACGCAAAATAAGTAACTTTTCTAGTGATTTTTTACACCTTGTGTCCGAAAAACCCAAATATCTTACGGAACCCTATTTTTTCCAAAATAAATTTTAGCCTATGTTACTCATGAATAATGTAGCTTTCGAATAGTGAAAGAATTTTTGAAATCGGTCCAGTACTTTTTGAGCCTATTCATTACAAACAAACAAACATACAAAGTTTTCCACTTTATAATATTAGTGAAGAAAAACAACTATTGAATAATGGAACCTAAACGTATGCAATTAACTTTATTTTGAAAAAAAAAACTGCAAAAATTTGACTGAATTTGAATGTATTTTCTCTTCTCACTCGCTCGTATTAATTCGTGGAACATCGCGGCATCGTGAACTCTTGGGTCGCGTCGCGCGTCAAGTCAAAATTATTTCGCATGGGATTTTAGCATTAGCAACAAGCAATAGCACGATAGCCAGTTAGCACTTGGCGCCGCGGTGCGAACCAGCGCAAAAATTGCGTTTTTTTTACAAAAACAGCTACGCCGCGGCGCGGCGCCGCCACGCCGACCAATTTCCTCCGGCGCGCCGCCGCCGGCAAATTTTAGGTCGGCGCCCACCTCTAGTTTTGAGTAAGGTGTAGAGTTTGTCAAGTTAGAGCTTGTAGAGTAAGGACGTGTAATGTTAATAATAGTCAAGCATGTTGTTTAATTTTAATAATCTAGTTTGAATAACCTGACATCTTTTTAATAGCATTTAATTTAATTTGCAATATGTAAGTATGTATATTGGTTCGGGTAGAATCTTGCTATTTCATTATGAAGCAGATATTATCTTCAACCGATTGAGCTGAAATTTTGTACACGCGTTTAGTTTGGATGACAATACATGATAAGCTATGTGACGTCATTCTAAATCCGATATGGCGGAACCTCCAAGATGGCGGAAGTTATTTTTGTGCACTTCTGCAATATGGGTATCAAATGAAAGGGCTTGCCGAGAATAATTAGAAAAATATTCTGACATCACTGTTAATCCAATATGGTGGACTTTTGAAGTTTTTTAAGCTTTCCTATAGTATGGGTATTAAATGAAAGGGTTTGCTAAGAATAAAAATGCAGGTGAGAGAGTATAAAAAAGAGAAAAAAAAATCAGGTGCAGAGAATAAAATAACTAAAAAGTAAAAAATAAATTAAAAACAAAAAAACTTTTATTTTAATGCTCTAAAAAGAAGAAAATAAAAATTTCCTTTAAAATTTAACTATCAACTTAATATAACGCCACTAAACAATTTATATAAACTAATATAAAAAAGAGGAAAAACTTATTTGTTTCTTTGTTGGTTTGTTTGTTTGTTTGCATCGAATAGGCTCCGAACTGGACTGATTTTGATGAAATTTGGCACAGATATAGAATAGACCACAGGAAGGACATAGGCTACTTTTTATAGCGGCAAAATGTACGATTCGAGATTTCCTTTTCTAGCGCACGAAGTCGCGCGCAATATCTAGTAAAAGCTTGTCGAGTATGAAACAAATAGTCTCATAAATATATAAGATTTATTACTTAATTTAGTAGTTTGATTTGTTTGATTCTCAACAAGAATCATATAAATTGTGTAATGACGTTATATATATTAACTATTAAGTTGATAGTTAAAATTTTAAAGGAAAATTTTATTATCTCTTTTTAGAGTATTTAAATAATAAGCTTTTTAAAAAAAGGTTTTTTTGATTTTATTTATATACAATTGTAAAATACTTGCCTCTGCAAGTTGTGTAATGACTGGGTATTGTGTAGTGTGTAGTTCAGAACTTAACACTAACTGTATGGCTTCACAATCCTATCACATAGGGTAGGCCTCTATTAATACAATAACCGCATTTAACACCTCGTTATTATAGCTATTTTATACAGTTTTTGTTTGAAGCAAGTGTCATTATCAAGGCATGTCAGATGGGAATGAAACAAGACAGTTAGTTATTCACTTGATCATCTGCGGCCTATCATTTTAGCTTTCCGGCTTTTAGTAGTGATATTAGGAAAAAGAGTACACCTGTGCACATATCCATATAATATACAGGTGTCTACCACATTTCAGACATTACACTAGAACCTCAATTCTGTATGCCAAATTTCAGCAAAATCCGTTCAGTTTCGGCTGTCCGTTGATAGATGAGTCAGTCAGGTTTGCCTTTTATATATTTAGAAGATTATGCCACTAGGCACAATCTGTAAGGAATTTTTATTTCTCAAATTAATCAAAATTTGAGAAATAAAATTTCCTTACAGACTATCAAGAAACTATCAAGTTTTAATCATACTACAGATATTTAATCCATCCCTAAAAGTAACTTGAGATGTTATTTACAATTTTATCATAGTAATCGATACTGCATGTTTCAGAGAAAGTGAGATATTGTTATTTGTGGCATATAGCCAACCGCAATGTCAGTGGATAAGTTTTATAAAGACGCTACATTACGCGCAATCGAATAGGCGGAATTCCCCATTGGACATTTTCTAATTACTAACGCTTTAAAAGCAACGGGGAAGGAAGCAACGCAAAAATGTAAATTGCAATTCAGATTTTATAGTTACTAAGAACTAAGAAAAATATAAGTTGGGCAATTTTAAATGGCAAAATTTCCCAACATGGACATGTCACCGTAAAATTGTAACAACCGTTTGATTGTAAAATAACTACCGAGATTGTAGAAATATGTCGAAAGATTAAAAACTATATATTTATAATATAATGAAAATTATTGTATTAAATTATAGGCAGCATATGCGCGTCGGAAGTCTATCAACATTTTACAATTTCACTAGTTTATTACAATTTAACGGTTTTTACAATTTTACGGTGACGGATACATTTCTTAGAGAATTAAACTAAATGGATGCTCTAAGATACATTTACAGCTACCTACTTCAATATTTAGAATCAAAACTCTTATTTTTATATAAAAATCTGATAGGAAATGTACCTATATTGTTCTTTTATTAAAGAATCTAAAATTCTTGTCAGTTTACAGCTAGGAGCCATACCTATAAAAAATATATTTTGATTAAATAAACGCCTCTACAGATTTTTTATCTTTATATTATAGTTGTAATATTGGTCTATTTATTATTATAATTAAATGCTTATTATATATTTAAGTTGTGAATAGTTTAGAGTCTAGATACCTCAACCAGCTGACAATAACTTGCACTGAAAGGTAATGAGCTCTACATTTCACTTACATTCCCATATATTTTATTTTTATATTTAAATGTGTGCTGCCTACTTGTATGCAATTTTAAAGCATTTTAGAAAAAAAACTAACATTTATATACAAAAAGTTACAAAATATATACAAAAAAGCACTAAAATAAAATGCATCTACTTACATGACATTTGTTTGACTCTACATTTTGTATCTTATCAATGCGGCTTTATCTCTGATTGCAGAAATGATAATAATGCATATTAAAATATTAATGTTGCACTAAATTTTAATTTGTTTTCGATTGAAAAATTGAATAAAGCATAATTTTGTGAGAAAACATTTATTTTTTTCTCTAACATAATATTATCTGCATACGTATTTCTTTTCTGTTTACAAGACATGACCTTTTTTAATCTTTTATCATTGTTTTACGATTATAGACTTAAGATAAAACAATGGTCGCGTCTCTCAAATGAAATGCACTTTATCCGCGAATAATAATAAAACGTACTATCGTAGTGTATTAAAATCTAACCTGGCTGTTGCGGGGGCAGTAACGGTGTGAGCGGCGGCCGAGTGGGCGCAGACTGCGGCTGGTGCCCGTAGGGGGACACTCCGGGGGACTCCGGGATGGAATCACTTCGGGGCGACTCCACAAACGAGCGCGGAGGAGCTGGAACAACTGGACTCCTCGGAGATTTGACTATTGGAGGCTCGGGATGCTCCAACTCTATCCCTGGTTGTATCGACGACTCTGAGTTTCGCGCTCGAGCATCGTCCTGCGCCTGGGCACGGCGGATGGCCGTTTGTAACGCCATATCTCTCTGCCGCTCGGCCGTCAGGCGACACTTTTCGCATGTACAGTACCGATATTTGCAGTAGCGTTTGTGGCCTTTCAGCTGGATTTTGAGCCGGTGGTTCCGGCACCTGGCACAGTTCGGCGGCGCCCGTGGTATGCCAGCGCTCGAGGTGCCCGGCTCGGAGCGCTCGTCGTACTCGTCGGGGGACCGACGCCGCCACGCACCCACAGAGACCATCGCGTTGTCGGCCAGTATTTCGGCTAAGTTCGCAAGTGCGCGGGAGCTAACCGCACGCACACACACCACGAGGCGCGATCACGATACGACTGATTACCCCTCTTTCGGTTGCAGCGCCCCGCCCCGCAACCCGCCGCGCTTCATTCGCGGTGCACGATGCAACCGCCTCCATAGAGTAGAGTTCAAGTGTCCGCGATAGAGCGGGCGATATAATTTCTACTTTGTAGAGTCAAACGGTAGGATTTAATATTATCACTCATCTTGACTTGTGAACAGGGAAATATTTATTATTATATCGTGCAAATATCTACAAAAAATGTTTTAATAATATAATTAGTTAAATTTATTAGTTAATAATACAGTAAAACTGTCTGTTCCCTTTTCAAGTTACACCAGTTACGCACTGACTATAATATGTTTTTCGTGTGATATCTCTAATTTTAATCATAAAACAATTTTTAAGGTAAATATAAAGTAAAGTAAATACTATTTTAAAAAGTATAATATTATTATTACCTAGTATTTAAAATTACAAAATCGTTCCAAAAAGATTCTCATGTAAAACGTTGCCAAGGACTATCTATAAGATTATATTGTCTCACTAGCTTTTGCCCGCGACTTTGTCCGCGTGGAGTTCCTTTTCCATCCAAATTTAACCTAACCTAACCCCTTTCTCATCCCCATAGGGGGCGAATTTTCAAAAATCCTTTCTTATCGGATGCCTACGTCATTACAACTATCTGTATGCCAAATTTTAGTGAAAGTTTTGATTTGATTCAGAAGTCGAAAATCGTAATGCATCCTATACGACCAATTAGGTGTTAAGTAATGGAAACACATGCGAGCGAGGTTCTTGCTTTGTTCTGTTGTGAGATTGTGACCCCTTTTCACAACTGACTACTATCCACGTAGAGTGGGTAGGAGACAGGAGAATTCTGTTTCGTTATTTGGTATCAAAACCTAGGATTTATAAAAAAAACGTAGGCCTTTTCATCCGTTAATGGATAATTTATACAGTATTCTCCGAGCGAAGTAAACACTCTTGAAATACTGTAGTGCCTGGGACAGTTGTTTTTTTTTTTAATGTCGTATGGTTGCCCAAGCACATACGGCATTCTGATAACACAGTCAGCCTAGTCCAGAGGAATGACTGGTCAATACATGGGGCCAACCGTGTGCGGGTTTCCTAACGATGTTTTCCTTCACAGTTAGAGCGTCCGGTATTTGAGATCTGAAAAAGTCTTCACAACCTGGGATTCGAACCTGCACTCTCTCGAGTGCGAACCAAACGGTCTTCCCACTAGGCCACGGAGCTCAAGGACTTATAGTTATTACAAAAACTAGCCAAGTGCAAGTCTGACTCGCGCACGAATAGTTCCGTTCTAAACGGCAAACGGCGATTGTTGTATAGGAGCCCCACTTAAATATTTATTTTTAGTATTTGTTGTTATAGCGGCAACAGAAATGCATCACTTGTAAAAATTTCAACTGTTTAGCTATCACGGCTCATGAGATGCAGCCAGATCCCCAGTTCTCGTATTTAACTTAGCTTTTCAATTAATGTTCAATGAATTACCTGAATCGTCTTGATATCATAAACAGATTTATGGAGTTCAGACCAATCAAAACTCGTTAAACATTGGTTTGACGTTTGAGAAAATACAATTTTATTAGCATTTTTTATTTTTTATATTTAGCAAATTTCATTAGCAGAATCGACAGACATACATAGTACTTAGTACTAGGGTCCCGTTTCTACCCTTTGGGTACAGAAGAACCCTATCTAGAAACTAGTTGCCCGTAGTGGTTCGTCCGCTCAAAAGGAACCGACTAAAATATATTCCCTAATTTATTTTGCATCAAAATCCGTTCAACGGTATGTAACGTGATTGAGTAATAGATAGACGGACATAGTTACTAGCGCATTTATAATCAAACTTAGAATTTAAAGTAGAATGAATTAATTAGCAAAAGGGAATATGCATTTGTTTTAAAATAGCATGTCGTATATTTTCCAAACGAAAAAACTAATATGGACCGAAATATTGCAAAAAGTACAGTAATCAGTTGCTAAATTAAAAATTTACTGAACTAATTATTTTTAAACAAAAATATTAAAAAGTAAAAAAGCCAAGCCTTCCAAAGTAAAAATACACAAAAATGTATGAAATAAAACTTATTACGTACGTACCGACTTCAAAATTAAGAAGATTGAGTAGAGAAATAGCCAAATTTAAAAGGGGAATTATTTAGAAAATAAATTTTATTTCATACTTTTTTGTGTATTTTTACTTTGGCAGGCGGTTAAATTTTTTGTTTAAAAATAACAATTTCACCCTTTTTAGTGATATATTTTGTTCAAAATTATTATAATAGGTTGGGGAAAAAGTCTTTTCGCATTATAGTATGTATGAACTTGTCATAAAATATCTTGGGCTATACCAATTGTATCTGGCTGATTTTGGTATCATTAAAAAGTTTTAATTTTACAGAAGACAATTCCAAATTCAAATTAGGTAAATTTCAGATTTTCATTTGTTTTTCTTATTGTTAAAATGAGTGATTCTTATGAAGAATTTCGATACATTTTAAAATTTTATTACAAAAAAGGTAAAAATGCAACACAAGCCGCGAAAAAAATTTGTAATGTTTATGGACCTAATGCAGTATCTGTGAGAGTAGCGCAAATTTGGTTTAAGCGTTTTCAATCCGGAAATTTTGATATCAAAGATGCACGTCGCTCTGGTCGCCCTGTTACGGACAAAGCTGTTGCCATTTTTGAAAAAGTGGAGCAAGATCGGCATATTAGTAGTTACGATGTAGCTGAAGAACTGGGGATTGACCACAAAACGGTTTTGGCGCATTTGAAAAAAGCTGGGTACACAAAAAAGCTCAATATTTGGGTGCCTCATGAGCTCACTGAAAGAAACCTAATGAACCGTGTACTCATTTGTGATTCTTTATTACGACGTAATGAAACCGAACCATTTTTGAAGAAGCTGATAACTGGTGATGAAACGTGGATCACGTACGACAAGAACGTGCGAAAAAGATCGTGGTCAAAGGCCGGTCAGGCTTCACAGACTGTGGCGAAACCCGGGTTAACTCGCAACAAGGTGATGCTGTGTGTGTGGTGGGATTGGAAGGGCATTATTCATTATGAGCTGTTACCGCCAGGCAGGACCATCAATTCTGAACTGTACTGCGAACAACTGATGAGATTAAAGCAAGAAGTTGAGAGAAAGCGGCCGGAATTAATCAACAGAAGGGGTGTGGTTTTTCACCATGATAACGCTAGACCTCACACATCTTTAGCCACTCAGAAAAAATTACGGGAGTTTGGCTGGGAGGTGTTAATGCATCCGCCGTATAGTCCTGACCTTGCACCTTCAGATTTCCACCTGTTTCGGTCGCTGCAGAATTCCTTAGGCAGTGTCAGGTTGACATCACAAGAGGACTGCCAAAACCACTTGTCGCAGTTTTTTCATCAGAAGCCCCAAAAATTTTATAGCAATGGGATCATGTACCTACCAACAAGATGGCAAAAAGTTATCGAACAAAATGGCACCTATATACTTTAGTCACTTGTAAATAAACTTTATTAAAAAACCTTTTGAATTTTTATATAAAATGCGAAGAAACTTTTTCCCCAACCTAATATTCATGGGGTACTCATCCCAACTTACCTGTCCGGTAGTTGTGGTATAGTATACGGGTATGCGACCCCGGCTTCCCTAGCTATTACTGTCCTATCCCTTGCCCTCCTGGGCGGTAATATCCTACATTTCCTATTTCCCACTCTAAATTACCAATCTTCCTTTTCATACCACCTATCCTTCCCTTTCCCTATTCCTACCCTCTCCGCCAATCCAACGTCTGCCGCGCGGATGGATGCATGGCTAGGGGCAAGCTCTAGTCGGTAGCGTGCAACACTGCCCTGGGACCGGGCGCACCCAGAATTAGGCCAGCCTTACCCTGGCATGCGGGGCTCTGCTGGGGTGGACAAACTCTTCCCTCGCTACTCGTGGGAACGCAATGGATAATCACAAAAATAATTTGATTAGCCAAAATGGCGGCGATGTGGTTCGCCACCCATCACGTCTCGTTTCTCGCGGGGGCGAAAAGCGGCCCATGGAGAGCCGCTTCGCTACGTTGAATGTAAGAGGAGGAATGGATGGTAAGATAGATGAAGTATGTCAGATGATGGATGAACGATGTATAGATATTCTGTGCGTGAACGAAACCAAGAGGAAAGGATGACACCACGGTTCATGGTCCCTACACGGCATACTGGTCGGGAGTTCCCCAAACCAGCCGAGGCTGTCAGGGAGTTGGTGTGATTCTTTCGTCTCGGATAGTTGAATGTGTGATGGAGCATGAATGTGTAAGCCCAAGACTCCTCTGGGTTAGGTTAAAAGTCGGACTCACTCGCCTGTTCATCCTTGGCGTCTATGCACCGACGGATCTGCGCGGAGGTGGGTCAATAAAAGCCCAACAAGAGAGAGAGGAGTTTTGGGATAGCATGAGAGAGGTCTTGAATAAATGCGGAGAAAATGAACGGATCGTGATGTTAGGGGACTTTAATGGGTGGGTTGGAGTAAAGCGTGATGGGTATGAAGAAGTTCTGGGTACGTTTGGGGACGAGAGAGTGAATGACAATGGGAGAAGCCTGCTTGAAGTATGCTTGGAATGGAATCTGTGCGTGGCCAACACAATGTTTGACCACAAAAAGATCCATTTGTATACAAGAGATGAGGGTGAGTCTAGAAGTATGATTGATTTTATAATTGTGGATGAAAGACTGAGGAAGAAAGTGCTAAACACTCGGGCTTACCGCGGTGTAGGACTCGACACAGACCACTTTCTGGTCATAGCCCGAATGCGTGGCCTCTTTAAGCGGTGGCGACACCGACGGGCCGAGCCTACGAGTGTTTTGGACAGAGTAAATGTGGAATGTCTACAGGAAAAAGAAAAGAGGGACGAGTATGTAGAGAAACTGAAAGAAAGTTTTAAAGGCATAGAAGAGATAGGTGTGATTGAAGAGTTGTGGGAGAAATTTAAAAAAGGAATAGTGAATGTTGCTATTGAGGTATGCGGGGTGGCTAAAAGAAGGAAAGGAAGAAAGAACTATAATGTGTGGATGGATAAAGATGTACAAAGGGCTGTGCAAGAAAAGAAGAAAGCGTGGTTGGATTGGTTAGCAACAAAGGCTAACCAAAAAGTTCAAAAGGCAACGGATGATGAGATAAAGGAAGCAAGATCGAAGTATAAAAGATTGAAATCAACAGCGAAAGAAGTTGTGTCTAGAAAGAAAGAAGAACGAAAGGATAATTTTGATAGGAGACTCACTGAAGATTTCCAGTCAAACATCAAGTTTTTCTGGAAATCCATTAAAACAGCCAGAGGAAAAACTTCTACCTCGGAGCTGAGTACAATCAGGAGTCAAGATGGAATCATTATAAAAGGAGAAGAATGTGTGTTAAAGAGATGGAAAGAGTATTTTGAAAGTTTGTTTGAAAGAGAGGAAGTGCAGGTACAACATCCGGCACCTTCCATGGAAAATAATATAAATGGTGATGAAAGTGAGATAAGCATGGATGAAATAGTGAAAGCAGTGAAAAGTATGAGATTAGGTAAGGCTGCAGGATATGACAGGATTACCGTCGAGATGCTGAAGGCTGGACAGGGCATAGCGGCTAGCCAGCTGTACCGCCTTTTTAATTTATGCTGGCGAAATGGGCAAGTACCAGGAGACTGGTGTAAAGCCGTCATCGTGCCATTGTATAAGGGAAAAGGGTCGCGGCAGGACTGCATAAATTACCGCGGTATAAGCCTTCTCAGCGTCGTCGGTAAATTATATGCGAAAGTGTTGATTGAACTAGTTGTGAATGAAACAGATGAAAAAGTATGGGATGCACAAGCGGGATTCAGAAAGGGAATGGGATGTACGGATTAGGTATTTTCCTTGCGGTGCATAGCCGAAAAGTGTTTGGCTAAAAACAAGAAGGTCTACTGCGCGTTCGTGGATCTAGAAAAGGCCTATGATAGACTGGTGAGGAATGAATTGTGGTCAGCTTTATCCGTGAACGGCGTGAGCAGTATCCTCATACGAGCATTACAATCTCTTTATAGGGATTCTAGTGCTTGTGTAAGGATAAACGGGGCATACACTGAATGGTTTAATATCGAAAAAGGTGTTAGACAGGGATGTGTAGCGTCACCGTGGCTGTTCAATCTGTTCATGGACAATTGCTTGACAGATTTAAAAGAGAATGAAAGTAGGCTGAGAATGAATGAGTTACTCGTCAAATGTTTTCTCTATGCTGATGACCAAGTATTACTTGCGTCTTCGGCCGAGGAGTTGCAGGAGATGGTAACTGCGATAAGTGGAGCTCTAACTAGAAAGGGAATGAAGATGAATGTAAAGAAGACAAAAGTGATGGTGTTTGAAAGAGATGAGGCAGTGACAGACTGCAATATCGTGATTGGAGATGAACAAATTGAACAGGTGAATGATTTTGTGTATCTGGGTTCAAAGTTTACAAGAGATGGAAAGTGTGAGAGTGATATTGAAAGAAGAGTGAATGCAGGAAACATGGTGAATGGAGCTTTGCACTCCTTTATGAACAGTCGGAAGGTGTCTAACAAAGCTCGTTTGGCTGTGCATGCGGGGGTGTTGGTTCCGACACTCATGTACGGAAGTGAAAGTTGGGTATGGCAGAAGAAACATGAAAGCAGAATAAATGCAGTTGAGATGAGAGCATTAAGAAGCATGATAAACTGGGTGACAGGATAAGAAATAGTGAGATAAGGAAACGTTGTGGTCTGAAAGAAGATGTAGTGACAAAAATTGAGAAAGGTATGCTGAGATGGTTTGGCCATGTTGAGAGAATGAATGAAGAACGATTGACGAAAAAAGTGTATAATGCGAGTGTGAATGGAAGTGTTGGAAGGGGTAGACCTAGGCGGACGTTCCAAGACCAAATCGGGGACGTCTTGAAAAAAGGCCAAGTCAAGAGTACCCTAAACCGAAGAGCATGTATGAAGGGAATAATGAAAGTGGATGAAGCAAAACAAGTATGTAAGGATCGTAGCAAGTGGAAAGAAGTGGCCTCTGCCTACCCCTACGGGAAACAGGCGTGATTATATGTATGTATGTATATTAATAATAACGTCTTAAGAACGTCTAAAATAATCGGTCGAATGTACTTATAATTGAATACGCGCCAAGCTTCCATTAAGTATTGTTCTTAATATGATGATGATGATGATTACTGTAAATTACAAAGTAGCATATGCTTGCAGTAGGTACTTTAAAAAATGCCGAAATTTCCAAACGCATATATTTAAAGACTGAGGAGTTCTGTTCATTACTTTTGGATCCAGGGTATACCTTGGTACAACATCTTATTTTTTGGTAGCATATGCTTGTGTTACTTCAGTAAAAGTCAAAATCACTAAATGTGTCGATATAAATTTCGACAAGTTCACTCGATTCCTCATGGATCGCATCATCACGTTTCCGCTTTAGTGACTAAAGGACCAATTTCGAATTAAACCCTTTACAACAACAAAAGAATTTTGCAAATAGGTCCATAAACGGCAGAGTAATGTTCAAAGATCTCCGTGTTAGTGTAAAATACTATGAGAATTTCCTTTTATATCATCATAATGTGATGATGTATGGTGTGATAGTGGTGGTGATGATGATGATTACTCTAATTGACATGGTGGCATATGCTTGCAGTTCTTTAAACAACGCCGAAATCCCCAAACATGTATCTATAAGGAGTCAGGAGTTCTGTTCTGTACTTTTGGATCCAGGGTATACCTTGGAGCAAAATCTTACTTCTTGGTAGCATATACTTGGACTACTTCAGAAAAAGTCAAAATCACCATATGTGTCCATATAAATTTCGAGGAGTTCCCTCGATTCCTCAAGGATCCCATCATCAGGACACCGCTTTGATGTCAAAAGGACCAATTTGGGATTACACGCTATACATCACAGAAAAAATTTTGAAAATCGGTCCACGGGCGGCGGAGTAATCGTTGAACATACAAAAAAAATAAAAAAAATATATACAGCCGAACGTATAACCGCCTCCTTTTTGGAAGTCGGTTAAAAAGGACTAAAAACGACGTTTTAGGGTTCCGTCGTACTCTAGGAATTGAAAAACGAAAAAAAAGTTCAAATCCTTATGTTATTTGTGAAATTTGTGACCGTACGTAATATGAAATATATAGTATCTTAACCGTGTGTGATAGTTCATACAAGCATATTATAGCAAGCTATATTTTATCATACTAAAATATCTTCGCAGTCCATGATGGTCTAATCTCCATACATCTTTAACTGCGGTTGTTACCAGTGACGTCATTTGTCATCTCCAACGATCTCACTTTTGTGATGACTGTATTTCGTCAATGGTTGATGATAGTATATGCCATTGTAGGGATAATATTTCTCAGCTTATTATATACTTTTCGAAAAGCTAATAAAAAAGCTATGCATGTTCCCTATTGATGACACGTCACACGACGCGACGCTTGCACCGTGCGGTGACACGTTTTCAGAGTATGTACAGCGCCTTATAATTAACTAGATGCTGCCCGCGACTTCGTACGCACAAAAGTAAAATTCGCAGAAACCGTACATTGTCCGCGATAAAAAGTAGCCTATATCCTTCCCCGTGGTCTACTCTACATCTGTGCCTTTCATCAAAATGGGTCCAGTAGTTTCGGAGTCTATTCGATGCAAACAAACAAACAAACTTGCAATCGTGCAAGCGTGCAAGAAGAAACAGTCGCACCTTTAGCGATCTATAAGTATCTCCGATACGGATTCTCGTTGAAACAAAACTTTTTTTTTACAAAAAAGGCAGTCGCGCAAGTAACCTTCTGAACGACGACAGATGGCTAAGCAAACTTAAAATCTTGTCATATTTATGGTACGAATTGGACGTGCATTGCACTAAACGTTATCAAATAATGTAGGAAAGCACAGAAAATAGTAGCTGAGTAACTCCAAATATAAATCCATACGTAGTTGATGTTTTGTAGACAGAGTAACTATCCACTTGTCACTGGTACCAACTAGTACCTTACTAAAATAGCATAGTAACAACTAACACTTGCAGATCATAATAAATTATAGTCCTAATGACCCTTTGATACATGTCACACGACGAAATCGCTCATGTGATTTGGTCAATTACCGTTCCTTATTAGTTAAGCCGAAATGTAATAGCGCGTCCCGTATTGACGATTATTAATTTGTTCTCTCAGACCAAATAAAAAAGTAAAGACAGAGTTCTGCGAACAGAGCGAACCATACAGTGACACCGGTGTAATTTACGCCTCGTGGTGAAATAAGTAATCACACAGTATTCGCAGTTCGCACACAAATGTAATGAAACTACGCCTTACCTTGTAAGAACAAAATGATAGTGTTTTCAAATCAATTCAATGTTTATTTAAATTTTAAACCAAATTAATTTGATTTAAAAAGATGGCCAGAGCTTATACTCTGTTAATTTAGACAATTGAAATAACAAAAATTCCGACAGAACCAAATATTGGTGGAGACCTTGGGTTTGCCCTAATAAATTAAAATATAAAAGTCCGCCGTGCGCCGTACATTATTATTGCGCGCTAGATCTGGGGGCACGGCAGTGCCCCCGCCAAGTCGAGCGCGAAGCAAACACTGCCGTACCATCCTTTACTGGAACCATTTCGCCGCATTTTCAGGCCCCTATTTGAGAACCTCTAGATAAGACCAGAACGCAGAAATTTTCGTCATCCAATAAGCTATAATCACGTACTTAAAATCCAAAATTTCAAGTCTGTAGGTCATTTAGTTCCGAAGTTAAGCGAAAGCAAAGTTTCGCATTTTCGACACTCACTCACTCACTCACTCACTCACTCACTCATGATCATCAAAATAGAAATAGTACTTCCCATAAACTTAGAGAGCTGAAATTTGGTACAGAGTTGGGGTTTAATGGCCACATAAAGGGAAAACTATAAAAACTAGGATAATCGATCTGGGGGCACGGCAGTGCCCCTGCCAAGTCGAGCGCGAAGCAAGCACTGCCGTACCATTCTTTACTGGAACCATTTCGCCGCATTTTCAGGCCCCTATTTGAGAACCTCTAGATAAGACCAGAACGTCGATCTGGGGGCACGGCAGTGCCCCCGCCAAGTCGAGCGCGAAGCAAACACTGCCGTACCATTCTTTACTGGATTTACTGGAACCATTTCGCCGCATTTTCAGGCCCCTATTTGAGAACCTCTAGATAAGACCAGAATGTCGATCTGGGGGCACGGCAGTGCCCCCGCCAAGTCGTACGCGAAGCAAACACTGCCGTACCATTCTTTACTAGAACCATTTTGCCGCATTTTCAGGCCCCTTTATTCTACTCGAACTTTATTCTACTCGAACATTACACAAATTAAATAAACAAATTACACTAAAATCTAGGAAAATAAATCAATATGCCCACGTTTCTACAAAAAGAAGTGAAATCCCACCAAAAACATTCTGTAAAAAACTAGCCAAGTCTCGATGGAGCTGCTTGTTTTTCTCTAAAAAGTAATGAAATCTAGACAAAATCGTGCCAAGTCTAAGGTTCCTTACTGCGGTTTCTTTATTATTATAGTTAATGTCGTGTGACTTGGCCGTTGAAGGGCACACAAGGGTACAAAAGGGGCTCCATGACACCATTGCTCTAATACGTGTGTTGTACAATCAACAACAGCCTAAAATGAGACACTAGCGTCCAATTACCAATACCAGTATGGGCTATTATCTCGCTTAACAAACATAGGTAGTTACAAATGTAAACAAAATTGACTTGTACCCACTAAAGTATAAATAATGTTCAACGGCCAAGTCACTCAACATTAACTATAATAATAAAGAAACCGCAGTAAGGAACCTTAGACTTGGCACGATTTTGTCTAGATTTCATTACTTTTTAGAGAAAAACAAGCAGCTCCATCGAGACTTGGCTAGTTTTTTACAGAATGTTTTTGGTGGGATTATTTTATTACTGCAATATCTTCTAAAATACTCATTGAAATCAAATGATGTAAACGGCAAACTTCTTCTAGATTAAATGCTTGTAATGTATAACGTATGTACTTGGATAAGGATTAATATCATCTTTATGAAAACACCTTCACAAATAATGCTTACTTTTAGAACAAATTTGGTTAGAATAAAAAGGTTATATTGTGAGCCAACCTTAAAAGATAGACATATATACAGTCGCGGACTTTTTTTTAGAACTTTTAAAGGGGAACAATTCTGTCATACATCATTTTAGCAAAACTAACCGTTTCCGCAGCGTACGCAGCGAAAGCTCTCAAAAGGAAAAAAAAAACAATTTTGTGACATTCTTGATATGTGCTCCGCTCGTACTGAATCGCTCAGCATGATGTTATATAGCCTAAAGCCTTCCACGATAAATGGACTATTCAATACAAAAATAATTGTTCAATTCGTACCAGTAGTTCCTGAGATCAGCGCGTTCAAACAAACAAACAAACTCTTCAGCTTTATAATATTATCATCGAAAAAAAGGCACTCACAAAGTTTTACATTTGCAAGTATGTGTCAAAACAATTTATGGTCTTTGTACTGGGGACTATAGAATTAGATAATAAGGACTATAGACAATATTTAGAGTCCTTACATAAGCTACTTTTTATTGCAGGAAAATATACGGTTACTCCGGGATTTTTTTCGCTAACGATGTTTCGAGTAACATCTAGTTCGTTTATCATCATTTTGTGGAAAAAAAATTAAAACAAATATTAATTAGTAATATTTTTTCATAAGTTGTTAAATCTGTATTGTTGCAGGAATACCTGCTCTTTCTAGGATTTGTGGTTAATACTAGTAGGTACTAAATGGGTCCTAAGAACAACTTGAAAATGTTATAGTGTTTCCGAGTAAACCATAAACTAAGTACCTAAATAGATTACAGGAAAAATGATTACAGTAAAATTTTTTTACTCTCTAAAATTTCACCTCAATAACCAATAAGTTTCAAGCCTACCAGAATAATTGATAATACTATTATCTGCCATATGTGAATTAGCATGTTATATCAAAAATACAATTTTCTATCTATTTTAAGTAAAACTGTCAATATTATTATTAAGTGTTCTAAAATAAAATTATTTTTATTATTTAGAAATAAAATACAGACTTACCTATTATTATTATAATATACAAAATCTTACCCACGATTTCGTGCACGCAAAACCTCTATGGCGCAAAAGGAAATCCCGCTGGAACAGTTTGCAGCGATAAAAAGTATCAGAGCCTATTCAATGTAATTTGCAACCAAACACACAAATAAACAAACCTTTCCTCTTTATCTATACTAATATTATAAAGCTGAAGAGTGTGTTTGTTTGTTTGTCTGAACGCGCTAATCTCAGGAACTACTGGTTCGAATTGAAAAATATTTTTTTATGTTGGATAGTCCATTTATCGAGGAAGGCTTTAGGCTATATAACATCATGCTAGGCTTAATACGAGCGGAGCTCCAATCAAGAATGTTTCAAAATCGGGTCTTTTTTTCCTTTTGAGAGCTTTCGCTGCATATGCTGCGGAAACGTTTAAAGTTTCGCTACAATTATGTAGGACAGAGTTGTTTGTCTTTAAAAGTTCTAAAAAAAAGTCCGCGACTGTATGTCTATCTTTTAAGGTTGGCTCACAATAACCTTTTTATACTAACCATATTTGTTCTTAAATTAAGCATTATTTGTGAGGGTATTTTCATACAGATGATATTAATCCTTATCCAAGTAAATACGTTATTCATTACAAGCATTCAATTTAAAAGAAATTTTCCGTTCACATCATTTGATTTCAATGAGTATTTTAGAAGATATCACAGTAATAAAATAATCAAACGCGCAATAATAATGTACGGCGCGCGGCGGGCAGTCGTGAGGGGAAAGCGCTTCTCCTTCTACGTAAATGAAGTCGCGGATAAATTTTAGCGATATCCCAAAGTAACTGTTCCACGCGGACGAAGTCGCGGGCAAAAACTAGTAATATAATATTAGTATAGAAAATTGATTTTACTGTTTCGCAGTTTGACGATTTTTATGGTTATGTGTATATTGTTTAAATCCTTATGAATAAACGTAATAAAAAAAACTCGATGCTCCAACCAGTCGCTTGTAATTTTCACACTGCATTAGCATTAGCCATAAAACATTACATTAATTATTGATAAACTTCGAGCATTTAATCACGGAATTGAAACTGTGAACAGTGTCACTAATCACTATTCATTATCAGTGGCGGATCTACGACATTTTCGAACCGGGGCAAAAACTTGATATAACCTATAAGATTGTAGGAAAAGAGGCTTCATAATTGACATTTTTTCGATATTTCGAATTCTTGTCTCAAGGATATGGCCGATTTGGCACCCCCGTGAAACTGCCGCCCGGGACAAGTGATCCGGGGCTGTTCATTATTACTTACGAGATATAAAATACGCCGCCGGTAGGTGGCGCTGCTGTCAGTGCGCCTACAAATAATTCTAACTTCGAAGGCGGTACGAAGTTGGCGGGGCAGCAAGTTTTATGTATATAAAATCCTCGTGTCCGAAAGGGCTTGACCGATTTTTATGAAATTTTGCAGATGTATTCGGTAGGTATGAGAATAGTGTGCACCAAAGTAAGCCAAACTCAAGATAGGCTATGACGTACATTTAACAGAACAAATCTTCATGCAAGAAAAAGTTACGCCAATATGTGACCCTTAATTTTCACAGGCACCCCTATTGTTTACTAGCAATAGGGGATCGGACAACATCTGAAATATTTAGTTTCATTAATATATTCAGAAATATTGAGGCATTACTAGCTAGCTACTAGCTGGTAAATGTAAAAAAAATATATTACTTATTAAATACATTTAAAAAGTACATTTTTTTTGCGTAATTGGTAAACAAAACCATTAGTTTACTTACATCATATACAAAACATTCATTATAATAAGTATGAACTTATACGCACAAATATCGGAGATATTTACAAATATGTTCCTGCGGCCGTATACTTTATACCTACTTCATACACTTTAATCCAATAGTGACGTCAATTGTATGTCGATTTTAGTATGGAGCGTTTTTACGAGGCTTGCGAAATTTTATATACAAATCGCTGTACCTTTGAAAATATTGACTTTTGATATACGGTTCTTCTGAGAAGCTACTCATATTTAAGAGTACTATTCATTCATGCAATAAAAAAAATCAGTCCGCTTGCCTATTCCAATTTTAGTACTGTACACTTTGTGGTCAATTCTTTGTGGTCAAACTCTTTCGCATACACCTGTTACCTGTTGACTTGTAGTGGTAGGTAGTAGGTGTAGGTTTAAGTAGTAGGTTGTAGGTGTAGGATGTAGGTAGTGGTGTATATTGATGTTGGTAGTTGAACTGAAGTATTGAAAATATTAGGGAACGGATAAGTGTTATTTTTGTACTGCGATAGATGTTGTTGTTCTACCATATCTTTTCTAAGCGTCCAACTGCGGATTTCGCCATCTGAGCCCGTCTGACAACCTCATTCTCGCAATTTCCATCGCTGCGAATCAACGACCCCAGGTAGACAAACTCCTCTACGGGTTGAAGATCTTGTAATAAGGATGTCCTCTGCATTTGGTTCAGCTTGTCGATGTACATCATTTCAATATTTCTATATGCGTCTGAGACATGGACACTAAAAGCACGTACACGAGCCAAGATAGACGCATTTGAAATGTGGTGCTGGCGCAGAATGCTCGGCATTCCATGGACGGCACACCGAACAAATAATTCCATACTTCAGCAGCTCAAAATTAAAACCCGCCTGTCCAGATCGCTCGCCTTTTTCGGCCATATAGCCCGTCGGGAGCCGAATAACCTTGAGAGACTCATATTAGCGGGGCAAATTGAGGGAAAAAGGAGTAGAGGCAGAGTGCCTATACGATTGACGGACGCGATAGTCGAGGCTGCCAGTTGCACGTTCCAGGAGGCATTTCACCAGGCCAATAACAGGGAGAAGTGGAGAACCCTATCCCATACAGCAAATTTTGGTAGTCACGTCCCTCAGTTATGAGGATTCGACTAGAAAGAAAGAAGTTGAACTAGGTGTAGTTGTAGGTAGTAGGTGTTACGTTACAAATTTCCAATATACAGTTTAATATCACAAAAACACATGAATAAAGTCGCAGGTAACAAATAGTATGTTCATAATATAATTCATATTATAATTTATTCAAATGCTCATGAATAGCTTATTATTAACACGAAGATAGGTAGCATTTTTGCCGCTAAATTACATGTTTTGCATTATTAATGAAACAATTGCCACTAAGTATTTAATAAAAAACATGTTATCGATAATAAATAGTAGTTACAAACGGACGTGCATTGTATTTGACAGTACAAAGTGTATAGAATCATTGATATTATAATATATACAAGTTATAATATTTTTCTATACAAATAAAGCCTGCATTGAATGTGCTTTTTGCATGCTTAAATTATTACTTGACTAATTTTCCTTATACCTAGATGTTTAGTTAAAGTTTCTTCATCAGTCGATGCAAGATGTCTGTACCCCAGAAGTTCTGGTGGCAAGAGTACAGGAGGAGACGGAAACAGCCTAATGTGCGCAACATGAACCGGGAGACGATTTTCAGGAAAGTTTTTACAAAAACTTTCGAAGAATATCTGTCAGAGTGCTCCATAGGCGGAATAAGCGCTATATTTCGAAAAAATATAAGCCCATTAAAAAGGTAGGTACTAGTGCTGTGGTTTGTTTTGCGAAAAATCTTTTTTATATATATTTTCTAATTTAAACCTGTTTTCAAAATTATCCTAAAATATTCAATATATCTAATTATTATCTTATCATGATAATTTTTTATACAGGGAGTTTTTTCAGTCAGTTACCTAACTTTAAGGGATGAATATATACTCTTGAATATAAGCAACTTTTACTATGGTATCAACTTTCCTTCTTGAAAAAAAAATCAGCTGTTTCCTACAAAATGCTATCTATGCCATAGCGTCGGTTACCCAATTACTAAAATAATACCATTTTTTTTACAGGATAACAGCTATTGTAATATTTACTCTACTGTTCAGCTGTATTTTCTACTTCCTGAGATACACTTGGTTTGATAATCTAGCGAAACCCTTTATAGTGACCATGGAAACTACATCTTACCCCATAAGGAATATAGACTTCCCTGTTATCGCGTTATGTAACTTTAACAGGATCAGTAAGAAGGCTTTAAGCAACTTCGTTACACAAAGGTGAACAAATAAACTAACTTTACCTAATATTTTACACAATTATTTAGTAGTTAATAATTATTTTTTTAAGTTATTTACACAAACTTGACTAGGGGAGCAAGCTGGTGAATACGTGACGAGAGAGAAAGAGAAAAATATAAAGAGAGAGAGAGAGTTAAGTTTCGTATAATAATAACATCTCCCCACACCGATCTCGGTGACGGTGGCCGGTTTAATTGAAACCAGGCCAGTTACGCAGGAGTAGTTTTATAGTGCCCAAGGGCCAAGTGTGTACAAAGTATACAAGAGCAGTCTCTCTTCCTTTACTCTCATAATCCAGTAGGACGGATAACCGACACCGACAGGCAGGTCCGACTTTTTACATGCCCATCCGACGCATGGATCATCTTTCTTGTCTGACAATCAGGTGATCAGCCTGCATTATCCTAACCAAACTTGGAAACAACATTTTTAATTTTTTGTTGTTCCAATGCGGGAATCCTCAACCTCCGAGTCGAGAGCCAATGTTCTAACCACTAGACCACGGATGATGTTTCGTATAATATTACAATATTATAGGGACAAGAGAAAACCCGCACATTTTCTTTCTTTCTTCCTCTCATAACCAGTGCATGAAAAAAGAAGTTTTACTTCAGTCGTGTGGTTTGCACTCTAAAGCACACTGGTTTGTGACGAAAGATCGCCCTGTCGTCGAATTTCGCCCACAATAACTCATAAATCATAATATAATTTTCTAGCTATCGAGCCATCGTCACTAAAAATGAGTCAATCGAGGAGGTGACGATGTTCTTTAGACATCTTGGAAGACTAATAGACAACACACATTATCCACCTCTAACGCAAGATCCATTATCACTTTCATTTGCAAAATATCTTGGAAACACCTATAATATTACTAAAATCATGCGACAAGTAAGTAAAATTAAACACAACTTTATTCAGGGCAGGCCGCGCTAGTCGGTTTTTAGGGTTCCGTAATACTTAAGGAACCCTTATACTTTCGCTCTGTCCGTCTGTCTGTCTGTCTGTCTGTTTGTCCGCGCCTCTAGCTCCTGTAATTATTAATATAAATTGATGAAATTTGGTGCAGTTATAGATTGTGTATAGATAACGGTTTCGGGATCATAAAAAAATAATAATTTTATATTTTAGGGGTGGCTCTCCATACATGTGAAGTGGGAATGAAAAATATTTTTTCACTCTACCCCATTGTGTGGGGTATCGTAGAATAGGTATTTTAAATAAAGGCAAGGTTTCATACGTTACTTTTTTATAAAGTTGACCATTTTCGAGTAATCGGCCTCCAAAGTTGTTTGTAAGTTGGTCCCCCTCCCTAGCATTTTTAAACTATAGGAGATAGAAACTAGCAAATTTCCATGCTGATAGATCATGCTAAAAACTTTTTAGGAAAATTATTGTGAACCAAATCGGACAGTAACTTTTGGAGTAATTAAAATAAACATATTACGCGTTTATAGTTACGGAACCCTCCTTAGACATGTCCTGACATGCTCTTGGTTAGGTTAGGTTATTTCTCCATATAAACGCTGTTGGTGATTTACCTACTCTAAAGTCAAACATTGTAGACCGTGTAGACGCAAATTGGAGTTCTTTGAAACCTTCTTCCTCAGTCATGGTCGTATTGAAAAATCCAAAAATAATATAATTATATATTATGTTAACATATATAATTATATTATTTTTGGATTTTAGCCAACATTATATTTAGCCGAGGACTGTCTTTTTATAAATTGAAATTTTTATTTAAATATTAATTTAAAAATGTACCAAGTCCACCCTTTTTACCCGACTGCGCGATGCAAAGGAGTGGTAATGTGTTTATCAGCCTATGTATGTATGTATGTATGTATGTATGTATGTATGTATGTATGTATGTATGTTCCTTTGAAGCACTATACAGACCAAACGCCTGGGCCGATTTTTATGATTGACACGTCAATCGATTCCTCTTAGTCCGGCAAGTGTCACTAAAGACATGACGTTAGTGAAAATTCAATATGGCGACTACTGGACGCCATATTGTGAAAATGAAAAAAATGATAGTCAACAGTCTATATCAAGTGGGGTATCGTTGAATAGGTATTTAAAAATCATTGTTAGTTTTCTCTCAACATTTTTCGTTTCGACTGACCGTTTAGGATCTATATCGATTTAAAGTTGCGTAACAACCATTCTCACATTCCAGTGCAATTGTGATGTAGTACTGATGCTGATAGGAAATACAGTCTGGTAAATAGCTAGCTAGGTACTCATAACTAAAAAGTATAAAATAAAAAATAATAATTTAAAAAATTTAAAAACCCGACTGCGTAAAAAGTGAACCAAACTAAGAAGGTACATAATTAAAACTGAAAAGAAAAAAACAAGCACTTAGATATCCGGTGGTCTAGAATTCTATAATATATTATTGAATAAATACTATTGGAACATAACAACTGAACAGTCAGGATCCATTATTCGACAGCCAATCAAATTTTTCAATGGATCCTGACTGTTTAGTTGTTATGTTCCAATAGTATTAATTCAATAATATATTATAGAATTCTAGACCACCGGATATCTAAGTGCTTGTTTTTTTCTTTTCAGTTTTAATTATGTACCTTCTTAGTTTGGTTCACTTTTTACGCAGTCGGGTTTTTAAATTTTTTAAATTATTATTTTTCTAAAGTTTTTTTTAAAACCTTTTTTCTCTTCTTCTATAAGTAAGTCACACGAGTGTAAAAATTATTTCAGTATTTTAAGTAAGACAGGACTCCAAAAACTAGAACGACCTTCGTTTTAGTTTTTGCAAATTTTATCTCAAATATTTATAGCGATTTTGTATCAGATTTCAATACTCTCCGGTCGCCGCGATACGCCCTTGTCGTCTACAAAATTAGTATGGTTTGACGCTCAAGGTCACTGGCGTTATATGGCGATAGGGGTCGTCCATTAATCACGTGATGCCTAAAGGGGGAGGGGGGGTCCGAAAAAAAATCACCAAGTATCACCAAGGGGGGGAGGGGGTATAAGGAGACATAACGTGTATTAATTTTCGAATCTATTCTATGCATACCGAAATTATTATTGGTTGTAGATTCGTAGTGTTGTTTAAATACTTACAAAACAAATGACTCGTATAGTTTTAATTGCTTATATTATTCGATTAAATTGTTTTTTAAGTTAAAGTTTTTCTTCAAACATGACCTGCTTACTATGTAAAAAAAATACACGTGATCTTAGGTGGGGGAGGGTATAAAACCTCACCACGTATCACCAGGGGGAGGGGAGGGGTCTAAAAAGTTGTTAAAAACATCACGTGATTAATGGACGGTCCCATAGCTATTCAAAATTGAATTATATTTACTACACTAAAAGATACACGTTTCATAGGACATCAGCCATACAAGGTACATGCGCTGTGCAGCGAGGTGCAACTAGAGTTACCAGGGGACAGGGGTTAAAAGTTGGGAAAGGGGGGAAAAGTTGATTGCAAGTGTTAAAAAAACCAGATTTCAGTTAAAAAGTCCGGTCCGGTAAAATATGAGCCGGACAACTGACATCAGATTCTTGATCAGTTGTTATTCAAATGTGTGATCATATTGATACCCAAGGTACCCAATAACCCAAGCAGCATCTCCAAATTTTCGATTAGGGATATCGTCTGTGAAAGACACGCACTTTTCTTTTAAATTATACTTTTCAAGCGTGATCAGTATGTGATTGGCGATGGTAATCATTGACTATATATTGACATGATTAAAAATGCGGGCGGAGTCCGGTATATATCCTTAAAATCCGGTCTAGACCAGATTTATCCGGTCAGATGGTAACCCTAGGTGCAACCCGACATTCGAACTCAATTATCCCACGGGAACTGTGTATGTTACATTAGAGGAATAAACAGTAACCTATGTGTTAATGCAGAGCTTAAACTAATACCGTACCAAATAAATCGAAATCCAGTATTCAGTAGTTTTTGCATGTAACAGTAACAATCATCCATTCATCTGTCATAATGTGAAAATTTGTAAAATTGTAAGGATGGATGCTCACTAAATTTCACATTTATAATAATACTAGCTGTAGTCCGCGGCTCCGCCCGCGTAAATATAGTTTTTTCACGGTCGCGGATATATGACTGATGCAAAACATAGATAAAAACAATTCTTGATGCGGATTATATATCATGCTAAAATTTCAGCTCGATCGGTGCAGAACTTTTTGAGTTTTTGATGCGTACACAAACCAACATAACTTTTTGTTTATATAGAGTTGCTTTGACATTTTTGTTAACTACGGGCCATTGACGCATTGTATCTCGCAATCTATTTTGCAATCTTCATCTCTTCTTGATAAATGACTTAACTTTAAACTTTTACTTTCCAGAAACAGCAGAACCAGGACTCATCTTTATCGAAGAACCTCAGCCAGGGCCTTCCAAAAGACAACGGCTCATATAAATTTTGCATATTATAATTTATAATCATAATAATATGATTATAAATAACGAGATTTTAAGTTTTATTTTGTTACGGTTCTACCTTTTTGGATACCTACTGAATTTGCATAATTTTTGCCTTTTTTCATTTTAATTACTTGTGTGGAAAACCAGGTGATATTTATCAAATGACAGCATCCATAAAAATTAAATATTGAAATGTAAAAAGTGGGTTTTGTATAAACTGCTAAAAATTTACAATTTTCAACTCGCACTAGAAACCGAACGAATCGTCTGAAAAAAAAAGCTAAATTGCTATTTGTAGAGAATTTCAAGTACTTTAATTTCTGTAAACAGACCATTCATTAAAAGTAATAGTTTTCGAGTTTTAAGCAAAAAACCGGAAAAAAGCAAAAAAAAACGGTTTTTTTCTGGTTTTTTTTATGTTGCGTCACGAAATTTTGTCCGCAAACCTCAGATTTGGATTTAGCACCCCAAAACACATATGGAATGAAAAAATCAGAACTACCCCAAAACTTTCCTACTAGGGTCACTTTACAGTACAAATTTACTGAATTAATGATTAATTAGGTACCTGCTGATAAAAAATTAAATAATGATTAATGACAGGTTGATAGGCGTTAATGTGAATTGTTTCTGACAATATTTAATGCAATCAGTAAAAAAACTAAAAAACATGCCATCTGGCGCTACTTAACGTCACCTTTTATGGTTTTCACTTCAAAAGTAGTATCAATGACATTTATAATTATTAGTAATTCCGAGGGATAGTATTATACTAGCTACAAATTACAATAACTTTTGATAGACATAAATATAACGCTCACAGCTATTTGGTGAAGACTTACAGGGACTTACAAGATACAAGGCTCGCTAGCAAAATTCGCCGCAATAATCACAAGTCGAGAAGGTGTTGAAGTGATGTCAAGTGTGTCGTTTTCAACACCTTTTTCCACTCTTACGTTTATTGCTGCTTATTGTGCTAGAAGCCAGTTATTGCATACATATTCGTTATATAATAATCGGAAATCTAACCTGGTTTCGAAAATCAATTCTTTTTTGAAACCAGGTTTCATAATAAGAAAAAAAATTACAACATTATTGAACTTCTTGTCCCAGCTAGCGCCATCTTGCGAGGACATGATCCTCAGATGCACTTGGTCAGCCAGACCGGTAGATTGCAACTCTATATTCAAAGTATACAGAACCGCACGAGGCCATTGCTGCGCCTTCAACACCGCGTTACACGACTCTACCAGCTGGCAAGTATCTTTTGCCATCTTCTTAAAATGTAATAATAGCATGTTCTTAAAATATAATTTCGGTGACGGTGGCCGGTTTCACTGAAATCAGGCCAGCTACGCAGGAGTTATTTTATAGTGCCCTAGTGTGTGCGCATTACTCAAGAACGCTCTCTTTTCCTTCACTCTCGTAACCCAGTGGGACGGATGACCGACACGACTGGCGAGAGATCAGGCGCAGGACCGACTTTTACATGCCCATCCGACGCTCTTGATCCGATCTTTCTTGTCAGACAATCAGGTGATCAGCCTGCATTGTCATAACCATACTTCAAAACAACATTTTTTGTTTTTCCAACGCGGGAATCGAACCCACGACCTCCAAGTCGAGAGCCAAGTTTAAGCCACTGGACCACGGAGGCTATTGTTCTTAAAATATGGACAACTTATACCCATAAGTATTTTAGACAGATTATACCCACTGAACGTTACCCGCGACTTAGTACTCGCAAATGGAAATCCTAAAGGGAACTCTACATTTTACCGCAATAAATAAGTAGTATATTATTAACTAACCAGAAGGATTTTGGTGATTTAAAACACTTTCTGATCACATTATATTTCTTTATTAATTAGTCTCTATCACTAGTCACTTAACTATTACATATTGGCGTCACTGAGCTTTTATATCATAATCAGTGGCGCCAATTTTACCGGAAGTTGTCAAAAATAATAAATTAATCTAATATAAAATATTCATTAAAATACAAAAATTATTTAAAAATGATTATCCAATTATTTAATAATTTATAATTCATTTAATCAACTATTACAAAATATTTAAACAAAATAATTAATAATTATGCTATACCGGATGTACCGGATGTATCCTTAGATATTTATGAATATTAAAGCAAATAATACTCGATTCTTACAATATGTCCTTTCAAGCGGTCCGTTCGTTCCACTTTATATCTGTGCTATCATAAAAAATCAGTCCTGTAGTTTCGAGTCAACAACATGCAAACAACAAGTAAATCTTCTCTCTTTATAATACTATGGGTATAGACAAGTGAACAACATGTTCAGAATTTTATGAAATATATGATTTTATTAGCATTTAGCGTTAGATACATATGTATTCCATTTAAACTATTTTTTTCATTGCCTACATCTATTAATTTAATTCCATTACTGCGTCCAGTTTTTAAACTGAATTGTCCTAGTTTTTCCAATTTCATATCCTAGTTAGGGTTCCGTACAACCCTTATAGGATCACTTTGTTGTCCGTCCGTCCGGCCGACTGTCTGTCTGTTTTTGAAACATTCTTGGTTGGTGCTCCGCTCGTATTGAGCTTAGCATGATGTTATATAGCCTTTGTTTTTTTATTGCACTAATCTCAGGAACTACTGGTACGAATTGAAAAATTCTTTTTGTGTTGGATAGTCCATTTATTGAAGAGGGCTTTAGGCTATAATATAACATCATGATAAGCTCAATACGAGCGGAACACCAATCAAGTATGTTACAAAATCCCGCGGCGTGCAGTCGTGAGGTGCAAGCGCTTCTCCTTTTACATAAATGAAGTCGCAGGTAAATTTTAGCGATATCCCAAAGTAACTGTTCCACGTAAAAGAATTCGCGGGCAAAAGCTTGTCTTGTAAAATTAATATATGCACAAATACTATGCTATATTACTTACGACTTTTGTTTTCAAGGCACAACAATACTGCAACAAAATTGCAACAGCAAACAAGTCCAGGGTCGTTTTATGGTCTGAATGTTATCCTGGACCCTATGATTGATGATTACGAATATTCGTTACATAACATGTATGGCTTTGAAGTAAGTTTTAAATAATATAAAGACGACTTGCTTTGTGCTTCGTCGACGAATATACATGGTAGCATGAACGTAAAAAAGGCGGACACCACTTCAGTAATATGAATAGTGAAGCAATTAAAGTAAGACGGCCGTTTCGTAGCGACACGTGCCGCACGCACACATTCACAGCAAAGTAAGACGATCGGCCGCCAGTACCCCAATTGCAATTATCCGTAAATCTCACACAAATGTACAACCCGTCGGAAATATCTGCGAACCTCGCTGGAATGCGCTTCCCTCGCGCTTTACCGGATTTCGCCCCGTTTTCGCGCCTATCCAGTAACGTTTCCAACGCAATTATCGACGTACGTGTATTACCTATCTATTCTCGCTTTAGTATTCGCATTATTTTTTCTCTGTTTGGTGAAATATTCATATCAATTTGCATGACGTCACTAAGCCAGGTTCTCAGATATTTCCGACGGGTTGTAAGTCGCCACTCGCCGCCATTGTTAGGCTTCACTCAATGCTTAGCTCTCCTTCCGTCCGCCTGTTTCTTCGTCCATGCATGGTAGGTACTGTGGGGTTCGTGGGGGCGTAGTCGCTCAGAAGGTGGCTAGGTCTACCAATTAAACCACTCAATATGATACCTAATAATATCCCATTTATTCTTTTGCACAATATACAAATATGTAGAGAGCAAAGATTTCAAAACTCAAGATAAGCTATGACGTAGATACATTTGACAGAACAAATCTTCATACACTAAAAAGTTACGCCATCTTGGTGTTCACCACCAAGCCTCAGAATCCTAAAAGTGGGGCCATTTAACTGGAGACGTTTTGCCTCAACATGCCTCATCTATATAGAGAGGAACAATAACAACTCACGCCCTGCGTACTCAAAACCGTTCTCTATTTGTTTTCTGACGTAGCGGATGACATAGAATTCATAGTATAAAGAATCCAGCCACAGTAATTATCCGCTACATCACTCTTAAAGTCCTAACCCTTCTAAAATATAACGATATTTTAGAAGGGTTAGAACTTTAAGAGTGATGTAGCGGATAATTACTGTGGCTGGATTCTTTATACTATGAATTCTATGTCATCCGCTACGTCAGAAAACAAATAGAGAACGGTTTTGAGTACGCAGGGCGTGAGTTGTTATTGTTCCTCTCTATATATAGACGGGTCTGGATAAGTTTTGAGGGTGCAAAAATTCTAAAGTCTTTTATTTTTTGCATATAGTTTCCGGACCTTCTTCTTAGTCTAAAATTTGATTTTGTGCCATTTTGGATGGCTGCGTTTGTAGCAATTTAGGTTTTTGTGTCTTTCATGGATATTGGCCCAAAAGTAAATTATAGCTAAAAATTTTACTTTCACGATATTAAGGAAAGAGTAACCGATGCACATATGCAGTTTGAGTCGTATCCAACCAGGGGTTTCCTGGTATTCGGCTACTATATAAAACATGGTCCCACCAGGCCCACAACTATTCTAATGTCTAACAAATCTTACAAAACTGTTCAGAGTGTTAATATCTGAGTCTGTAAGAAAGATGTGCCACATTCGGCAATTTCCTATAAAGATATTCCATTTTTTTTCCTCAAACTCGCTATAAAAACTACTAATGAAACTTTTAGTTAGTAGAGTTCATATCTATATGATGATTATGGTGTTACAAAACACTTTCTATAAGTTTAACCATGTTTATCCGCGGGATTTTTTATTAGAATGTAAAAAAACAACTTTTATCATGTATCAATGGCGAATACGGGGTGCGGGCCTCTCGCCACGCGGGGAGGGGCCCAAGTTTCATATTATTAATACGACAAAATGAAATGACAATTTATGTGACAACTTGACAAGTAATAATGTTCTAAATGCGAAATTTATAATTTCAATTTTGAATTTATTTCATGTTTAATGATGCCAAGACGAAACCATAATATTATGACTCGCCAATAAAAAATGTCTTCAGATCTCGTCTAGAACCTTCTGACTCCACTCTACGTTCTCTAACTCTATAAAGCTTGAATTTACAAACTCGTAAAGTAGAAAATAGGCTTAAGATAAAAAATATTTTAGTCACTGTTCATAGCTTTTCTGTTAGAGAACACAATGTTCTGGCACAACGACGACGCTCGAATATTGCTAGTGTGGGGTGTGCCTTATACAAAAGCTCATGAAGTAATGAAACGCTCAAGCTATGCATTTTGACTCATTAGACGGATCGCGCTAGCTGTTTTTTAGTGGGAAGTGGAAAAATTCTAATGTTGCTAAATTTTTTCTGTACCTATATGTAGTTGATAGAGTAGTCCCTAGGGAGTTAATAATTAAGTTTTGTGCCATGTCTGCCAATTGCCTTTTCAGCAATTCGATTATTTGTGGTTAATTTTTTCGTGGCTGCGTAACGTGAGACTTTAAAAAAATAAAAAGTCAAGGAGTGTTCCCAAAAAGGCAAGCAAAGTTTAAAATTGATGTAATTCAAAGGTCAGTTATACAAAAAACAAAATAACTTAAAGATAAAAAAATCATTGCTTCTAATATTACTTACTGTACCTACGCGGGCGGAGCTGCGGGCATCATTTTAACATAAAACTAACAAGCAATAATAAATAAATAAAAATTCAAAAATAAAAAAACCTTTTATTTCCAGTTTCACAAATTAATGCTTTTTATAATACTAATTAAAAATTATAATAAAATTACAAATTAAATTAAGACTAACGTTAGGTATTATAAATCAATTATTTTATAAGACTAACATTATTATAAATTAATGCTAAACATAGTGAACATATATCGAAAAGCAGTACAAGGATCGGTCCACATTCGTACGTAGTGATCTGATGTTTCACTAGGCTCGACTTGGCGGGGCCCTGCCGTGCCCCTAGATATAAAATTGTCAACGGGATGAATAACAATATATACAAATATTATTTTGTTGGTTTGTAAAATGTATTTAATTATATAAATTGTCACAATCAATTAATAACCTAATAAATAAGTCCTTAACCACGAGTATTAGAAACATGTATTCAGCAACCTACGTATAAAATTCAAGCGTTGAAATAATTTATTTATTTTTTATTAAATAATACTATATATACAATAAATATGATGTAGCTGAAGAGACTATTCGGTTAAACGACTAATTTCAAGAACTAAAATTAGGTATTTGAAATTGTAATTTTTTTGGTGTTAGATAACCGAAGTTTCATGTGGAAGCCTATCGGATATCAAATTTTATTGTGCATTTATGTATTGTACAAAATCAGGCGACAATTACATTCAGCTTCGTCATTCGTGCTACGCAAACAAAGTTGCGGGCAAAAGCAAGTTTAAATTTTGTTATCGCTGTAAAATGCGAAATATAAAAATTTTTAAATGTAGTCGAACGAATGACATTTTATCACACACATTTACGTACATGTGTAATGTGTATGTTGTAGTGCGAATATTCCACAATACTTCGACCGCATATTATAATAATATTATTTTTGCATTTTATTATTTAAACCCTCCATGAAAAAGGCACAAACTTGGAATATAGATTCTTTATGACTTAATAATATTGAATACGTGAACTTTATTTAACGATTATGTGTTTTTGGAGCGCTTTTAGCTTAGGGAAACTAAAAAACTTAATTTCTCGAATCGCAGTCGCTTAATGTGGCACAAAATTTGGAATTAGGCCTATTTTTGTGGTCTTAAACAGAAAATAGTCGTTTATCACACTTTAGAATTTTTGCCGGTACTGTTTTCAAAAAATGACCCTAAGTCTTTTTTTAACTGGACGAAAACGACGCAAATTAAGTCTCCATACTCTGGAAGCTGTCCCAGTTAAGATACCATTAATATTTTAAATTTTAAATCAATATTGCCACTTTTATAGCCATATAAAAAAATCAACCACAAAAAATGGAATTGCTGAAAACGCAGTGGGCAGAAATGGCACAAAACTTAATGATAAGCTCCCCAGGGACTACTTTATCAACACACAAAAATTCAGCGACTTTAGAATTTTTTCCACTTACCACCTCGAATACGCCTAGCGCGACCCGTCTAATAGATGAGGCATCGTGGCATCGTTCCTCTCTATACTTATAGATAAATAACGATTTACAGCTCTTAATCCTACGTTCTTAGTTATATTATTATTTATAATATCCTATCTTTCTTGTTACCAGTGCCGACACACACGAACATGATGGTCCCAAATCGATCAAAGCGACTTCATTAAGATTATTTATCTTTATTTGTAAAAGCAGGGCCCGTACCTTAGTTTTCTTGCTCGCTGCTCTTTGTTCTCCTCCATAGGACGGCAACCGCGACGCCGATGTCTTCATTGGAAGTGGTTCCATCCTGTAGACAGAGAAGTTATTTACTTTGTCTACGCTCCGCCCTTTAACATTTGGGTGTCCTCTTGTATTCATTCGTCCAGTAGCTCTATCTCCTGGTTGTGGCTGCATATTTCTTGTATTACATAAAAATAATTATTGTTATTATTAGGCTCAGACGTTGGCCTAGCATTCCTTTTTTGTCCGGTTGGGATATCTACACGACATAGTCTTTCTTTATGCATAGTATACCTATAGATTCAAAATAACTCCCGGCGACATAGTCATAGATGTCAGTCAGGTTGTAAGTAAAACTCGGCACTCAGAATGTTATATGTATATGTAAAGATTTCCCAATAGAGCTAGGGATTCGCTGACGGGTTCATTGAAAATTTTGTTCACTAGGGTGACCAAAATTTTTGGCTAAGGGAGGGGATACATAGCGGATAACTGTAGCTGGACTCTTTGGAAAGTCCAAGCCCACAAGATTTGAATATTTGTATTAAGAAATCTATATCATCCGCTACGTCAGAAAACAAATAGAGAACGGTTAGACCTAGCCACTATCTCAGTGACTTCGCCGCCACGGACGCCACAGTACTGACGTAAAGAATCACGATTCAACTATCTACAATTTACACTAATGACAGCTCGCGGCTGTGTTCGCGGCTAAGCAAGTGTGAGGGCCGCGGGACGAAGGGTTTTCAAGCCCGGACTAAAGGATTCCCGATCTCGTTTCGTGCTTTGACATAATTGACATTTCATGATATTTATTATAGATTTGTCTGACGCGTCGTATGAAATTATTCCGGTGTCAACCTTAGGCTTCCGTCAACATGGCTGACATTCGCTGGTGCTCGAGCCGTCATTTGTATTTTGTAGTGTCGCCCTTGTGGCTTCGTCAAGCGACAAAGGATACCTACTTATAGAGGCCCAATTTAGTAGGTATCCTTATTCGTAAGGCGAAACACCAGTTATATTTAGATTTTAGAACCGTGGCATCTCTGCTGAGCTCACTATACCTAAATTTAAGATTTACTTTAAAATTTCCTGACAGGCTCTCATATTTGAACCCGCTCTCATCGCTGACCCCACAGTGGGTGGGGTGAAACAGCTAATTCTGCAGCCAGGCAACAAACTCCTTTTCGAAGTGCAGTCCACCAAGCAAATCGCCACCTCCGAAGTCAGGAAGTATTCTAAGCAGACGGTATTTTAATTTATTACCTTCATTGCAATAGATATAATAATATACATTAATTTATGGATTAATTAAAATAAGGAACTTTTTAATTAAAATCATTGATAAAAGTTTTGCCTACACCTCGAATGACGAATTGTTCTTTACTCCTGTCACCTACTGTTTACTTTTGGCCCCAGTGCCAACTATGTTAGTTAAGGATGCCACTTGCCAGTCTCAATCATTTCTTAAAAAAGTTAAAGTCAGAAAGTAAAAGTTTAATACCGAGACCATAGATATATTTATTAATAACCGAGACAATATTCTTTTATAATGTCATGGGATACTCATCCCAACTTACCTGTCCGGTAGTTGTGGTATAGTATACGGGTATGCGACCCCGGCTTCCCTAGCTATTACTGTCCTATCCCTTACCCTCCTGGGCGGTAATATCCTACATTTCCTATTTCCCACTCTAACTTACCAATCTTCCCTTCCACACCACCTATCCTTCCCTTTCCCTATCCCTACCCTCCCCACCAATCCGTGGAAACGCAACGGATAATCTTAAAAATAATTCAATTATCCAAAATGGCGGCGATGTGGTTCACCACCCATCACGTCTCGTTTCTTGCGGAGGCGAAAAGCGGACCATGGAGAGGCGCTTCGCTACGTTGAATGTAAGAGGAGGAATGGATGGTAAGAATGAAAGTGAACGAAGCGAAACGAGTATGTAAGGATCGTAGCAAGTGGCAAAAAGTGGTCTCTGCCTACCCCTTTACGGGAAAAAGGCGTGATTATATATGTATATATTCTTTTATGAAAAAACTTACCGCGTAGGTAGGTACGGACAATCTTGATAGTAATATAGAACCTACCTACCAAAACTTGAAGTTTTATTAATTTTTTCAGAGAAGTTGTTTCTTTCACGACGAATCACTTAGAAAATCTAACCACTTCTACTCGTACAGCTCTTGTATTGTGAATTGTCGGATGAAAACCATACAAACTCTATGCAATTGCATCCCATACTACTTATCATCGTCGCCTGAACAGGGACCAGTCTGCACTTTTGACAACTTGAAATGCCTTGACAAATATAAAGGTAAGGCACACCGCGTGGACCCGCGGAGAAGATTTCAAGAGCAAACTTTAACATAAAGTCTCCAAAAATCAATTACGGATACTTCAGGCACATGATCCACTGCTTATGTAAAGACGTTTAGGCAGAAAAATAATTGTTTTACTCGAACTAAAAAAATCAGCTAATGTATGGGTGACTCTACGTAAAATGCAAACTCGCCCATATAAAGAATTTTTTTTTTTTTGGAGTATGACTGTTCTTTTTTTGCTTAAACGTCTTTACATAAGCAGTAGATATGCCTGAAGTATCCGTAACTGATTTTACCAAAGATTATATAGAAGAAGCCGAGCAAACTAAATAACTAATCGTCCTTCTAACGTCTAAAAATATGGACATCAGCATCACTAGTGACTCACTAGTTAGTCCACGCCGATGATCTGACTTCCTTGAGGCCGTAATATTTTTCCGTTAGTACGCTAAGGCTGGGACTATAATACCTATGCTCCGGAATCCAGAACGCCGGTGAAAATTCAGAGCACTAAAAAAGAACAACATTTTTTTAGAACGTTTGAAGAGGAATAATTCTTTCGTACATATTTTTTGGGTAACTTGAACTGTTTTCGCAGCGCACGCGACGGAAACCCTCAAATATGAATTATTTTTCCCGTTTTTTTTTTAACATTTTCCACTGATACTTCGCTCCTATTGGTCGCAGCGTGATGTTTTAATATAGCCTAAAGCCTTCCTCGTTAAATGGACTATCCAACACAAAAATAATTTTGCAATTCCAAATTTTACGAATTCCAGTACGTTTTATATGTAAGTACTATAATATATTAAGTTATAACGAAAAATAACGCGTAAAATTGTAAGTAGAATTTTTATTTGACAATCTGTCGATGTATTATAATCTCACTAGTTATATTACAATTAACGGTTTTTACAACGGTGACATAAACACCGCTAGCGTTACCGCGAGCAGCGGCGATGGCGAAACCGCAGCTGCGGCGCGTGTGTAAGGCCCATTATTAGGCTACTACAGATAGATTCATGAAGTGGATTTTGTAATTTAGGTGTACAGACACTAAAATCTATATGTTTATGTATTCATTTTTTCCTTTTCTATTATTTCAGAGAAATTCTACAACCTATATCCTTTCGATGCGAATGATATTACGGGGTTGGAGTCTGAAATACAAAACTCTTTGTTCTGCCCTGACTGTTACCCAGATTGCGAAATAATCCAACACAAGATGAGATATTCAATAATACCATTCAGAAGGTTTGGCACTGATGAAAAACAATTTATTAGCCGATTTGTGTAAGTTTTATAACACCTACGTAATAATTACCTACCTGAATCAGATTCTGGTAACCGATCTTGTCGCTATACTCGCTACTAGCTCGCTACCCTCGGACACCCATAGCAAGGCGCCACATCGGAGAAATTACAAGTGCGTTTCCCGTCTTTTATATCTACCGTTGCACGTTGGGACTGACACAACACAAACGCTTTTTTAATTTATGGGGTAGCGCCGATAGATACCTGGGCCTCTAGTCAAGATACATTCGATAATTACGACGGCAAAGTTCGAAAACAAAATGCCCATATATTTGACATAACGCATCGCAAGCGACATGTCACATAACGATGACTTACTCGTATATCAAATCCCATACATTTTTGATTTCGAAGTTCGCCGTCGAAATTATCGAATGCATCTTGACTCTGAGGGCCTCTGCCCTGCTCTCCTATCTAGCTGTACCTGGCCCATTCATCCCGAAGGATGTGATTACGCATACAATATGACCTCTGTGGCTCAGTGGTTCAGCGCGTTAGTGCTCAAGCCGGGGGTCGCGGGTTCGAATCCCGCCTAAGGAACAAAAAGTTTTTCCCTGTTCCTGGGTCGTGGATGTGTATTAAATATGTCTATCTTCATATACATAATTCTTCTGTACGTGTGTTGACTGTGAACTCCTCCTAAACGGCTGGACCGATTTGAATGAATTTTTTGTGTGTGTTTAAGTGGATTCGAGGATTGTTTAGATTTGTAATTGGACCCGGTAGGTGGTGCTGTTGTCAGTACGAAGTTTGCCGGGACAGCTAGTAATATAATAAAATCTTAAATATATGTATAGTATAAAAGTATTAAATATACTTCCTGTTGTCTGGTACCTGTAACACAATTCTTCGGATACTTAGCACGGGGCCAGATTGACGTGGTGTAAAGCGTCCAGAGATATTATATTATCTGGGGGCACGGCAGTGCCCCCGCCAAGTCGAGCGCGAAGCAAACACTGCCGTACCATCCTTTACTGGAACCATTTCGCCGCATTTTCAGGCCCCTATTTGAGAACCTCTGGATCTGGCCGTTGAAGGGCACACAATGGTACAAAAGGGGCTCCATGACACCATTGCTCCAATATGTGTGTTGTACAATCAACAACAGCCTAAAATGAGAAACTAGCGTCCAATTACCAATACTAGTATGGGCTATTATCTCGCTTAACAAACATAGGTAGTTACAAATGTAAACAAAATTGACTTGTACCCACTAAAGTATAAAGAATGTTCAACGGCCAAGTCACTCAACATTAACTATAATAATAAAGAAATCGCAGTAAGGAACCTTAGACTTGGCACGATTTTGTCTAGATTTCATTACTTTTTAGAGATAAACAAGCAGCTCCATCGAGACTTGGCTAGCTTTTTACAGAATGTTTTTGGTGGGATTATATAATATACATAATATTAATATAGCATTAACTAGGTATAATATGTTTATAGAGCTGGCCTGAATATGTCCAACTTGTGCATGCTGAGTGTTTACCAGGCCACTGCGTCTGGCGTGTTAAATCGTCTTGACGTCGTCCTCTATTGGTTTGAGGTCTTAAGTAAGTTGATCTAATAAAATTATTTTTACCCATGGATGGCTTAATTCTTTATTCGACTACTTCGTCCTACTATCCTACTAATATTAAAATTTACTAGATGTTGCGCGCGACTTCGTGCACGGAAAAGGGAATCTTGAAGGAACCGTACATTTTGCCGCAATAAAAAGTAGCCTATCTCCTTCCCCGTGGTCTATTTAAAAATAGGTAAAAGTAAAAGTAAAGGTAAAAATCGGTCCTGTAGTTTCGGAGCCTATTACAAAAAACCTAACCAAGAGCATGTCAGGACATGTCTAAGGAGGGTTCCGTAACTATAAACGCGTAATATGCTTTTTTTTAATTACTCCAAAAGTTACTGTCCGATTTGGTTCACAATAGTTTTCCTAAAGAGTTTTTAGCATGATCTATCAGCATGAAAATTTGCAAGTTTCTATCTCCTATAGTTTAAAAATGCTAGGGGGGGGACCAACTTACAAACTACTTTGGAGGCTGATTACTCGAAAATGGTCAACTTTATAAAAAAGTGACGTATGAAACCTTGCCTTTATTTTAAAAGACCTATTCTATGATACCCCACACGATGGGGTAGAGTGAAAAAATATTTTTCATCCCCACTTCACATGTATGGAGAGCCACCCCTAAAATATAAAATTATTATTTTTTTATGATCCCGAAACCGTGATCTATACACAATCTATGACTGCACCAAATTTCATAAATTTATATTCATAATTACAGGAGCTAGAGGCGCGGACAGACAGACAGACAGACGGACAGAGCGAAACTATAAGGGTTCCTTAAGTATTACGGAACCCTAAAAACAAACAAACAAATCTTAACTTTTTATTATATTAGTATAGATAAATATGAAAGTTTGTGAGGATGCATGAATAGATGTATGGATGGAGGATGTATGGATGTTTGTTACTTTTTCACGCAAAAACTACTGAATGGATTTCGATACAATTTGGTATGGTAGTAGTTTAGGCCCTGGATTAAAACATAGGCTACCATTTATCCCGAAAAAGTACAGTTTTCCCGTGGGATACCTGTTATTATATTTACGCGAATGAAGCCGCGGGAAAATGCAGTAGGTTATATTTTGTTTACTAATTTTAATTTATTTTCAGGTAACGTGGGCGGGTATTGTGGAGTTCTTGTTGGACTGTCTATCATCAGTGCAGTGGAGTTGCTATATTTTTTTGTTTTTAAATTTATTTATAACTACGTAAATATATTTTCGTAGTCATGTTCATAGTTTCTAGTTGCCGCAGAATCTGATAGTAAACAACACGCCTATTAATTATTCTATGACTTATATTCCTATCTGGCTGTATAAGTAAAATAGTAAAAAGAACCGATTTTATTTTCCAATAATTGTTTTATAATGCGTCATGTTTTCATTGTTGGACATCAACATAGCGGTAAAAATACTAAATGACCACTTCGTGAGGGTGAACAGTAATTTAAAAGTGGAATGCTATTGTTAGTGTACAAGAACGAAAATCTGAAGAAGGTTAGGTATTAAGGCTTAGCTGTACAAACTTCTGGTGTATTCGATTATTCACATGAAGTGGAATCTAATCTGGACACATCAAAAAGAAGGAACATTTTAGCTGACGAAAATTACTGTGGGTAATGAAAACTTATAAAATAGAATAGAAAACTCTTTATTTGCACACAAAAAAAAATTAGGAAAACAGTTGACCTAAAGGCCATCCGTACAACTTCCCGCTAAGTGCTTAAATTTTATCTAATGCTTCATTTTTGAGCTTATCGAGCTCAACCGTACGGATGTGCGGTTCCCGTGGGATACTTTATTTTCGTTTCACGTAAAAACTGCTATACCGATTATCATGAAATTTGGCACAGATATAAAGTAAACCACGGGGAAGGATATTTGCTACTTTTTATAGCGGGGAAATGTGCGGTTCCCGTGGAATTATTTATCTACACTTTGACGTAAAAACTACTAAACCGATCATCATGAAATTTGGCACAGATATAAAGTTGTGGCGGACCAATCAGCGCACAGTCCTGAATCGCGCTATCGAAGTTTCTGAGCTCGGAAAGTAATTATATATACGACAGCTGAAATGATTACAATTTACAAGTGGGCTTCGGCCTGACCGCCGACCGGGCATACCACCTCGCTCGGTCGGAGATCTCCCTTTGGGGCTTGCCACTACAATCCCACATTGGTGACCCTCGACAGAACACGCCTTCTTCTGGACATCATCATCATCACTCCCACCCCTCCGCACCACGCCAGCCAGCATTCAGCCTCATCGGGTACCTCGTCAACAGCCTCAACGCACCGCGGCCTGGTCGAACCCTCATCGGTTTCAACGGGCACTCTCACTACAGCGACCGGTCAACAAGCAGAGCACATCTCTCCTGGTCAGCACGTAGCATCGGCCCCGCACGGCAGCACTTCGACTCACTGGAGCCCGTGCAGCAGCATCACAGTTCCGACTCACTGAGACTCTCTCCACTGGCACTGGTGACTCAAAAAATGGTTCGACCTCCGGTCTTCGGGGGGAGCGATGTGGCGGACCAATCAGCGCACAGTCCTGAATCGCGCTATCGAAGTTTCTGAGCTCGGAAAGTATACCTATATACGACAGCTGAAATGATTACAAGTGGGCTTCGGCCTGACCGGGCATAATACCACCTCGCTCAGTCGGAGTCCGGAGATCTCCCTTTGGGGCCCCACAATTCCCACAAAGTAGACCACGAGGTAGGGATGTTCGATGTTGCAAAAACATCGATGTTGGCATCGATAATGACATCGATGGCTAAACATCGATGTTCGATGTTTATCGAGCTCTAAACATCGATGTCAGGCAACATCGATTTTTTTTTGCGAACGTCTTCTCGGCCGTCCGTCATCAATACATCCATACTAATATTATAAATGGGAAAGTATGTGTGTTTGTCCGTCTTTCACGCCAAAACTACTGAACCGATTTAAATGAAATTTGGTACACATATTATAGTCTAGAGCCTAAAAAGGACACAGGCTACTTTTTATCGCGGGGAAATGTATGGTTCCCGTGGGATACTTTATTTACAGTTTCACGTAAAAACTACTAAGCCGATTATCATGAAATTTGGCACAGATATAAGGTAGACCTCGGGAAAGGACATAGGCTACTTTTTATCGCGGGGAAATGTACGGTTCCCGTGGGATACTTTATTCACGGTTTCACGTAAAAATCACTGAACCGATTATCATGAAATTTGACACAGATATAAAGTAGACCATAGGGAAGGACATAGGCTACTTTTTTCGCGGGACATATAAGGTTCCCATGGGTTACTGTACTTATGCGGGCGGAGCCGCGGGTATCAGCTAGTAAATTATGAAAAAAACATAAAATCACACGTTTTTTTTAATGAAACAAAGAAATTTTATATATTGGAGATATAAGGAGAAATACATTATAAGTTCCAATATATTTTGTCAATAATTGACTATAAAAATGATAATTTTGAAAGCGCAGAACCTTTTATCCTGTTGCGCTGTTGATTTATGGTTGAACCAGCCTTAGAAAATAATCGCTCCGATGGCGTTGATGTCGCAATTTTCAACTTTGGGTTTTTCGATTTCGATGTTTGTGTCCGTGACATCGATGTTACGATGTTTTTAATAATGCAACATCGATTTTAAAACATCGATGTTTTATCGTCTAACATCGATGATCATCGAGCATCCCTACTACGAGGAAGGACATAGGCTACTTTTTATCGCGGGGAAATATACGGTTCCCGTGGGAAACTTTATTTACAGTTTCACGTAAAAATTACTAAGCCGATCATCATGAAATTTGGCACAGATATAAAGTAGACCATCGGGAAGGACATAGGCTACTTTTTATCGCGGGGCATATACGGTTCCCATGGGTTACTATACTTACGCGGGCGGAGCCGCGGGCATCAGCTAGTAATATATTATTATGAAAGTTATTGAATAAAAAAAGGTCAATTTTCTCTTCTTTTGATATCTCGCGCTCGAGTTAATAGTGTTGCAATTGAAAAAAATATTCCTTCTAATTTGTATTTTCAGTAGTGTCGGCCAAAAATCAAGTTTCGGCGGCAGTTTCGGTTTCGACCAAAAGTGGCCGAAACTTTTGCCGAAACCGAAACTAATTTCGGAAGTTATCGTGCACGCTCGCTTAACTTCGTTTCTTGCGGCAACGCTTTGGCGGACGCTGGCGGCCCTGTTCGGGAATTGTCGTGCGCCGTTCGGATAGCTCTGTAGCAACACAACTTAGTCAGTGCGTTATCGCATAGATAATACAGATATATCGTTATCGTCTGACGCAAACATTCTTTAGAGGTTGTTTTGATGGAACTGTTTACATATAAGTTTTTGTTTCGTTTCTGTACTTGAATGATTTATATAGTTAAATATTGAGTCAGTAACTTTGTTTTGTTGTTACTAACAAATCAAGTCACATGTAAAAAAGATATTGTAAATGAAAAGTGTGAAGTGTTTAAAATATAATTAATATTTTTAAATATTATATTAAATAAATGATTACAACAAAATTAATATACCTTGTTTCCATTTCATATCCTAAATAATGCAGAATAATGGATAAAATGCACCAAATTTCAGTATTTTAAGGAATTTTCTACTTGACCACGTGAGTTTCGGTTTCGGTTTCGGCCGAAACTGAAGCCACGGCCGAATATTCGGTTTCAGTTTCGGTTTCGGCCGGAAAACCAGTTTCGGTCGGACTCTAATTTTCAGTAATAATCAATATACCTACATTATACTTTTCCAGACCTGACTAACAAATTTCTTCTCAGCTATAATTTATGTGTTTAACTTCTATGGTTCCGATAAAGGCCCCTGGCAAATGCTCGGTTTCCTTATATCAGGAATTCAGATTCGGAAACCTTAATGTTCCATTTACATACAAAATGTTAGACAAGGCGCATACGTCCTTACTATTTCCGAACAGAAAGAAAAACCCGACGTTCGTTTCAGAATTCATTCCGTAACCTAGAAAATGACACCCATGCCAAAGAAAAACATACTCCAACAGTATCCAAAAATAGGATTTTCCGTAGCCTGCAAATTGAATTTTTAGCAGCCATTAATTTATCAACCAAATCTGGTTTTATAGCTGCTTATATGGTATAATGGTCACTAACTCGGAAATTAAGTCACCAACTTTTAAATGTCGGTGCTAATTTCGTTTAAATTTCGCCTCTTTTTATCTGCCGACTTTTGAATTTTTTGTCACCCTAGTGTTTTCGCCAGTTTAGTAATTTAGTCGCCAACATATTAATTCGCTGCCAAATTCAGTAATACAGTATGCTCACGTGCAGCCGCCAACTTATTTTTTGTTCGCTCGATTAATAATTATATCCCCTTCAAAATTAAGAAGATTGAGTAGAGAAATAGTTAGAATTTTAGCCAAATTTAAAAGGGGAATGATTTAGAAAATAAGTTTTATTTCATACTTTTTTGTTATTTTTTTACTTTGGATGTCGGATTAATTTTTTGTTTAAAAATAATAATTGCGCAATATTTCATTGCAAGATCATCTATTTATTTCTTATAACATAATATTGAATTGAAAACTGTAGTTCTACACAAAAAATAAATTCCTACTTCCTAGGCCGCGGTATAAATTATGGTGGTTCTACTGGCAACCTTAAAAATGTTCGTCATTCATCTGTCAAAGTGGTTCTGGCGTTATAGATTCGCGAAGGATAAAAATCGCAATTTATTGTTTTTACGAAAAATGTCTGATAATTCTTCCCCCGGAAAGAGTGATGGTAAGTACAGAGATTATGACAATAACTGTGTGGCTTAAAAAATAATAAAATATCAACGCTTGTAAATATAGGTGGAGATCCCGTAGACAGAGCAGTACCGCCGAATCCACCAAATCCCATGGAAGATATTGGATCCAGAATTCGTGATCTAAATGTAGATTCCATTCGAAGATACTTGGCCCAGAAACTTGGATTTTATGAACCCACTGAACCAGTTGGAGCACCAGTTGAAAAAGTTCTTAATGAAGTCAGCTTAGATGGAATAGTAGAATGGATTAAAAGTGAACGATGTAAGAACATAATAACATTAGCAGGCGCTGGAATATCCACTTGTAAGTCAATTCTCTTTTTGTTTTAAAAGACAAGGTAGGTATTTTGTTTTTGTTGTCTTACAATATCATTTCCTTGTTTTAGCTGCTGGAATTCCAGATTTTAGAAGCCCGGAGACCGGATTGTATCACAATTTACAAAAGTACAACCTACCAGAGCCACAAGCAATATTTGAAATTAATTTCTTTCGCCAAAATCCAAAACCATTTTTCGCTTTAGCAAAGGAATTGTTTCCTGGAAATTTTAAGCCAACAATTTCTCACTACTTTATAAGACTTCTACATGAGAAAGGTAAGAAAATGGAACAAAATGTATAAAATAAATAAATATGTATGTTTTAATTACACGGTTTACAACAATTTTTTTATATTCATAGTTACATTCATGTTGCTATGTACATATTATTATGCATTAATAAAATTTTGTTGAAATTAGCGAGTACTAAAACTCTCCGAGAGGGCAAAGTAATTTTTTTTAACCATTTCATACAAACTTGTGCTACTTAAATAATAAATATAATGAAATTAATGGAATAAATGATTAAACATTCCATTCAATGAATTGGTTATTTATTTATCTGCCATTTGATTAGATGTTAAATATACATTTAGTTGGCTGGAGGGCAGATTAAACCAATATTTGCAATGTACTGTTAGTACAAACTTTGTAGTACTTCCATATTTATAATATAATTATTATCTTAATTGTTTTAAAATGTGGTCTTTAAAGGTCTACTGCTACGTCACTATACCCAAAACATTGACACTTTGGAGCGCGGAGCTGGAATCCCTGAAGAAAAACTTGTAGAAGCTCATGGAACTTTCTACACATCACACTGCTTAGAATGTCGGAAACAATATCCTTTAGAATTTATAAAAGGTTAGAATAATGTTATTACTATTATGTATTGATATGTAAAGTTGTGATGTTTTATTTTAAGAGTAAGAGTTGTACTAGTCTGACTATGTTATGTTGTTTTGGTATTTAAATTGTGTTTTATTTAAATTAATATTTTTTTCAGTTTGTTACTTTTTTTTTATAAAATATGTGCCTTTCTTTACAGATAAAATATTTGGAGATGAAATACCAATCTGTCTTGAATGCCCTGGAGTTGTGAAGCCAGATATTGTTTTCTTCGGTGAAAGTCTTCCGCATAGATTCCAAGATTGTCTACAGCAGGACTTCCAAAAATGTGATATGCTTATTATAATGGGGTCTTCACTTGAAGTTCAACCATTTGCATCATTAATTGATATGTAAGACACCTTTATTCATACATAGTACATTCTATAGCAAATTATTTAATGTGAGACTCATGGCCGAATACTGGAACAATAGTTAAATTAAGTGACGCTCAAGACACATGCCATCCTTGTTATTTCGGCTAGCAGAGACAGCGATAGCCTGATAATAATTAATAATAATAATCTTAATTTTGATTAGCGTTTCAGTATTTGGCCGTTTGTGTAATAATTAAACATGATTTGATTAGCTACGATAATTCGATTAAAATCGCGTTACGGCGCCATCTATTATCACTTTATGAAACCACAACACACCAATTGTTTCACTACCACTATGACGGGGGCATAGTTATAATATTATACATATTTTCATAAGTCTTTAAAGCATAAACTTTGGAACTTTTAATAATTTTGGATTTTGATAATACTTTAAATTTTCAGGGTGCCAGACTGGTGTCCCAGGCTACTTATCAACCGCGAGAAGGCAGGAATCAGGTCGCCTCTACTCCGACTGATGGGTGTGATGGGTGGTGGCTTGCAGTTGGACGAGGACTCCGTGCGGGACATCGCCAGGCTGGGAGACTGTGATGACGGGTGTCAGGATTTAGCGGACAGGCTGGGATGGGGTGTAAGTGTTTTACTATTAAAGTAGTGAATTTGGGACTATGCGGCGCATTATACTCCTTTTTTTTTTGTTTCCGGGGGGGAAAATGCATTACGCATACCACCCAGGCGCAGGGGGCACCCGAGTGGTGATGTGGGACTCCCCTGTGGGACTAAAAACCACCCCCCACCTTCCTCCTCGCCGCCTTGTGACGGGGTTACGGGAACGATACACACATCCGCGACCCCGCCGGCGGCAGCCGCCCACAAGCGGCTCCATCTCGAAAGTCCGAAGGCCCTCCACGATGGGCGCACCAGATGGTAAGGTGGCCCTCCCTCCTTGGCCTCCACCAGTACTGTAGCAGACTCCCCCTGAGCGCCGTTTCGACGGAACGGCCCCGCCAGCTCGCAGGGGGTAGGGAGAGTGGTGTACCGTAATACCAACACGCCTCTCCCCCTGCGATCTCTCCACGGCCGCAGAAGATAGGGAGAACGGCGCACCGTTATACCGGCACTCCTCTTCTTCTGCGGTCCCACCTCCACGCGCGTCCGCAGCGGACTTGTTTAGCCCGCTGGGAGCGCCCTCCTCGGGCCAGCCAGCGGCAAACAGGCCGGCCCTGGTTGCCTCTTAGCTTCACCGTGGGTGACCAGTCCACGGTTACTAAGCCCCACCGCCACGACAAGGCAGGCAACCATCGGGGGGGGGGCGCATTATACTCCTGGTATAATGCGCCGTCACGCTCACCACTGAGCCTGAGTGTTCAATAAATTAGTGATTTATAATTTTTATCTTTAATGTGTGTAAAGTTGTTAGGTTAAAGTAAAAACTATTACCGTTTTCATGATAAGATGGACCTTTTAAATTCTACTGTCTATCTTATCATTAAAATGGGAATAGTTTTTACTTGTACGGAAATTATAAGTTATAAGCACCAACTGAAAGGGGCTCCACACACGGTCCAGTCTGCCTTCAGTTCAGCCTGAACGGATGCAAAATCGTATCATGTGTGGGTTCGAATCCGTTCAGGCCGAACTGACGTCAGTTGGGTCTAGGGTTGCCACCTCTTTTTTTTTTGCAGATGTAGTAAGTACAATGATTATTATAGGTAGGAAAAAATTACATTGTATTTAAAATAAAGTACAATTTATTTATTATCATTATTATGTTTAAATAACATACCTACTTTTTATTGTTTTTTGCACTTTGTATCAAATTAGTATTACCTTTACAGTCCATATTTAAATTAAATTAAATAAGTAATACATTTTTAATCAAATTCAGAGACACTTTGTTTCTTTCGTCTCTCCATTTGCTACAGATCACAGAACATTTTCGGAATATATACTAAAAATGAAATTACGTTATACAAGTTTCAAAAATTATCATTGCTCTTATTAAACACTTGCTGCCTTTATTGTGCAGTTGATAGTTCTAAAGTATATTGTAATAAATTTAGCTAGTTAATTAGTAAAGAAAAAATTCCATATAGATCATCCATATCTACATTAAGGCGCTGTGAGTAGTCAACTATGAAGTATTCGAGGGGGTGAAGGAGATGAGTGGGGGACGTGCCGCCCCCGTTACTGCGGGGGGTTTCATGCGATTTACGTCAAAGTGATGTGTCTATAATGTACAAAAGCGTAATTTCGATAAAATTGCAATGTGCTTCATAGCCTAGCGGTATTTTGCCCGCCTAAAGCAAAGCGTAGCGTCTAGGTTCAAATCTCATTACAATTTAATATATTTCAAAATGTCTATTTTCTGTCTAGGTCAATTATAATAAGTCTAATTCCTAATTTTGTGCCAAATTTAGCCATTGCGATTTGAGAAAGTTAAGCTTTTTTTGTAAGTAGTTAAAGGGTAAAAAAATCTAAAAAAAAGCTCAATTTAGTCACTGAACTCCTAAACGGCTGGGCCGATTTTAATAAAAAAAATTGTGTGTCTTCAAGTTGATTCGAGAATGGTTTAAATTTGCAATTGGACCTGGTAGCTGGCGCTGCTGTCAGTAGTCAGTACGTCAACAAATTTAATTCTAAGGCGGTACGAAGACTACGAAGTTTCCCGGGATAGCTAGTATTATTATAATATGCGGTCGAAGTACTGCGGAATACGCACTACAACATGTAACACATTATGCTATCTACAGACACACGAATATGGTACGGAGCGTACAGCGAACCATATCCGGAGACCAAATTCGGTGTCGCTACACACGCACGGATTTGGTACGGTGCAGTGGAGCGAAACGCTCGACACTCGTGTGTTCGATTTTATGCTCTATTACATTAGCACAGAGTTCTACTTACAGTGCGGTTTTTAAACGACGACCATGATTCCCGCAATTCATTGATAACGGGCAGTGATACCAACACTTTAAAAAATATTTCTCCCCAAATTTTACCCCTGATTACTTATACCATTGACAGGTCTAAGAGATAATAAGCTAGAAAGAAAGGTTATGTGTTTAACATAAAGACTTACCCGTGAATAACATAAAACTAACTTGTCTTAATCTGATTTCACTCCCAATACATTTTCATATCCCTGGCTATATACACACATTAAAATAATTTTTATTATTACATACAAATTGATTCATAAGGAGTAAACTCTAAACATTCTGTCCTCTAGTAAACCCCGGAGATATTTTCCCTAATTTTGGGGGGTACATCCCTAAGTTGGCAACACTGATACTGTTGTACGGCCAAACCGCCGGACTGCTCTACACACACACGAATATGGTACGGAGCGTACTAGATCCGATGCGGACAACGGTGAACTCTTCGCCTTCTTCTTATGTTCGCCGGACTGCCCTACACACGATCTGGTACGGAGCGTACCAGATCCGCTGTACGCTCCGTACCAAATTTGTGTGTCTGTAGACACCATTACACAATACACATTATGACATCACACACATTGACGTTTCTTCCTAGGTCGACATTTCAAAATTTTATATATTTCGTATTTTTCAGCGGTTACAAAATCTAAACTTGCTTTTGCCCGCAACTTCGTTCGCGTAACACAAAGCTAAATTTTATCGACTGATTTTATACAATACATAAATACACAATAAAATTCAATATCAAATATTCCCATTCTACATACATGAAACTTCGGCTATCTGACAGCAAAAAAAATACAATTTCAAATACCTAGTTTCTGACATTTGTGGTTTAACCAAATAGTCTCTTCGGCTTCATCATATTAATTGTAAATATTGTTTTATTTAATCTATTACTAATATAATACAGAGAGAAGGTTTATTTGTTTGTTTGTTTGCATTGAATAGGCTCCGAAACTACTGGAATGATTTTGATGAAATTTAGGACAGATATAGAATAGACAACGGGGAAGCACATAGGCATACTTTTTATTGCCGAAAAATGTACGGTTCCATCGAGATTTCCTTTTGCGCGCATGAAGTCGCGGGCAACACCTAGTCTAAATATATAAAAGGCAAACCTGACTGACTCATCTATCAAAGCACAACCGAAACTACTGAACAGATGTTGCTAAAATTTGGCATAGGTACAGATAGTTGTAATGACGTAGGCATCCGCTAAGAAAGGATTTTTGAAAATTCGCCCCCTACGGGTGTAACAAAGGGGTTAAAATTTTGTATAGAAACCGAACTTTACGCGGACGAAGTCGCGGGCAAAAGCTAGTAAAAAAAAAAGTAGATTACTGAATAAGTACATGTTCCTAATATCTGCTCATGGTGATTAGAATTAGAATTGATTATAATAATTGATATAACTTTACAAACCAACAGAATAATAATATTTAGGTATATATATTATATTTACTTATTCTGTTGTCAATCAATGTTGTCAATTTTGAATCAAATATGTTTTTTCTTTCGTCGTGTAATAAATTATATCAATAATTTCGGTTATTTTACGTCAGTCTGACTGGCAGAACGGTTTGCATACCGACGTTTGATTTTTGGTGGTGAGTTCAAATCCCGGTAAGATAAATATTATTTTTGTGATTCTTATAATGTCTTTGTTTTTCTTTAATATTTTTTTTATTTATTTTTTATTAATTTTTATCGTTGTACTAAAACTACGACCAAAGCTCGGTCTCCCTAGTACCTACTTATATAGAGTTTTTGTACCTCCATCTTAAAACTTTGGACTAAAAATTTGGACATTCATCGAATACAATCTTTTCATATTTTATATAATATAATCTACACTACTATTAACAACAACTTAAAGTAACTAATAATAAAATAAGTACATAATTAACCATATACTTTTATTACTGGGAAAACAAGCATCGCTCGGAGTTTTATAGTGTGACAAAAAAAAAAAGAAAAAAAATCGTCTGACCGGGATTCGAACCCGAGACCAATTGGTCGCAACAACGCAAAAAGCCAAAGGGCTACCAAGCGTCTTACAAGCGAAATTACGCATATGTTATAAGTATTACACGACGAAAGAAAAACTAATATTTACCCCTGACTTGACCTTTATGCACACGACATAAAGGTCCATTCGGGGGTAAAATAAATTTGAACGGACTTTCAACAATAAATTCGAATAAATTTTGAGCAGAAAAGAGGGGAAAAATTTGACATACGTCTCATTAGCAAGAGGCCTAAGCCGGTACTGTCTTATTCAATAGATATGAAAGAGAAGGAATGACAGGTCGCCATTTCGCGATGTTTCATTCGACTCGTACGAATTATTTACCATTGAAATAAATTAATTCTAACAAATATCACATTCTATACGAAAAATCAAAACAACAATTCCCTTCCTTTTATTATATTTTACGAAACTGCAAATAATTTTCTCATTTCTGTTCACAAATAATACAGTTACAACTCCAAGAATTTCTATTTTAATGGTAACTTTATGATTTTTTTTTATCGAGAAATTTTTCAGATAACGTGTTTTGAAAATGAAGGTCCCCTAGCAAATATGATCAAAATTAACATATATTTTTTTGCTGCACTAAAATGTATCCATTCGTCTCAAAAATTTTTTGAAAGAAGCGCATTTCTAGGGTAAGAGCGCCTTAAGTTTTTGCAGATTTATATTGCAATGCAATCGACATCGATTGAGCAATCGATGTATTTCGCTATATGTACGACAAAAATCATAATATTATTATGACTAAAGTTTTCAAAATCCTAAAAAAACTAAATCATGAAAATAAAGTATTCTCATAAAGTATAGAGTACAATTACCTGAAATAACGTACAATACTTTATTATAAAGTACGGGTGGCAACCCTAGTTTGGTCGGATACGATTTTTTCCGTGTGTGTGCTCGAATCCGTTCAGGCCGAACTGACGTCAGTTCCAACTTAAACGATCGGCCTCTCGTCTGTGGAGGACTTTAAACACATTTTGTACTGCATGCCGTCATTATAATACAAACTAGATGTTTCCCGCGACTTCGTGCGCGCAAAACTTAATTTTGCAGAAACCGTACATATTTCCGCGACAAAAAGTAGCCTATGTCCTTCCCCGTGGTCTATTCTACATCTGTACCAAATTTCATCAAAATCAGTCCAGTAATTTTGGAGCCTATTCAATGCAAACGAACAAACAAATTTTTTCTCTTTATTATATTAGTATGGATAAATTATGAGAACATTCCACTTGCTTAAGAGTGCGCTAGTCAACGTCTCGTTTCAGTGCGGCGCGCGGGGAAAATGCTTGTTATTTCACCTAACATTGGGGAAAAAAGGATGTACCCATAAAATAGTGTTACGTGTTGGGGTTCGAGGGATTTGGAGATAATAAAGACCTGCTGACTCTTTGGAGACTTTATTCACTAGCACTTAGTCCAACATTAAGCACTAGGTCCAAACACGAAGCACTAAGTCCAAACACTAAGCACTAACGATGTCCTAAGTCGTAGCCAAGTCGTGGGTTTCACTCACGGTATCATCACATCACTAGTATTCACATCGATATCGCCCGTTTCGCTGTTCAACTCGAACTCCCGATCGCTAGTTTTCACTGGTATCGCCCGTTTCGCTTCGCAGGAAGCTCAAAGTGAACTCAACTCGTTCCCAACTCCTCAGGCGTATTTATATCGGATGACACGAGTCCCAGACCGTTCCAGAAATGTTCGCGACTCGCGTGAACTGGTTGGATTGTTCCAGAGGATTCGCACAGTAGCGCCATCTAGTACTGAGTAGGAGGCCCCACGCTGTCCCTGTTCACACCAAGTGGTTTCATTAGTTGACGCTAGATGGCGCTAGTCTGTATGTTCGTAACAATAGTAATCTATACTTATAACAGAAGCTATAGTACACATTCTGCTTTGTAAAGTATTTTAGAAAAGGCGTCCTCAAATTACGCAAATCGACACTCAGCTGTTGGTGTTTTATGAAAAAACTATATAATATTTTTGGCTGAAGTAAATCTGTTACTGAATAATCAAACTGTGTCGGTATGTGCTTGCTTTTTTATTTTCATTCTTCGTTTGTTTTTAATTTGTGGTCAAAGTTGCTCTAAAAATCAGATGTTTGGAGGCTATTATCTTCTAAACTAATTTAAATTTTAGAAATATAAGTACATACTGACCTAGACAAGTGTAACAAAAATCGTATATTACGCTAAAATTTTGGACTACAATGTTTGACTTTAAAGTAAATCACCAACAGCGTTTGTATGGAGAAAAAACCGACTAGCGCGGCCTTAAGGATTAGATTCCCTGATAGTAGGTACATACTTAATTTGAAAATTTTCATTTTCCTTTTTTCAGGACGAGCTACATCTCCTTATCGCAAGTGAAGAAAAGCGATTGGAACTGGAAGGTAAACTGAACACACCACATTCACCGGTAGCTTCTGGAAATCCCGTGGTTCAAGAGGCTAACGCGACGGTCAGTGCTGAACACAAGTTGTGAGCATTACAATGATGATGATGATAACGTTTAATGGCTATATCAAGGCATATGCACAGGGTGTCGCATACCTCTTACAATATTATGTAATGCCTTACGTTTTGTGAATGAGTGTCTTAGAATAGTTAGTCGTAAAAAATATTTAAAACATATTGCATTTTAATAATAATAAATTATTTATTTGCATAACTACAAAATCAAAACACAGTAATCTGAAAAATATGTGCAAAATGGCGGTTTTACCGCATAAAGCGGTTTCTTCCAAACAACCATCGCAGCAGTAAAAGATAAATAATTTTGTGTTTATGTAAAAAGTAACTTTGTTAAAAATAGAGTTGCATGAATATTATGAAGTCTGTGTGCCGAGGTTTGATAATATCGGCCTGCAATTATTATAAAAAAATACGCCGCGTTTGACAATAATTGCGTGCCTCATATCACGAGAACTGCGTTTTTAATATATTTCGGGGCTCTTAGTTTTTCATACATCGTCTGTCATTTTCATAGAAAAACGATGATTGCCGTGGGATATAAGGCATGTGGTTGTACTGTTAGTATTGTTACGGGATTATCGACCGATATTCGTAGTAAAAACTCCAGTTTCGTCTGACTTCTGAGGGAGTTTCTTCGCTACGAATTTCCACACCAACACAAGTCTGGTCTTCCAACACGCCGAAGTGTCAAAATCCGTAATATTAAACCGTTGCCGGAGTCGCAGAGAGTAATCGCACTATTCACTTTAGGTACCGCTCAAAATTAACTCGAAGTACACTCGTAGTTAACTGAACTGATGGCGGTCGGCGGCGGTCCCTTTTTATACCGACGACACGGGTACTAGAAAGTTAGCAGTGTAGAACTTTCTAGATCTTTCCACATAGAACAATCTATAATTTTCGAGCCGGGTTGAGAATGGGACAGTGCACGTTCGAGAACGTTCTAGTATTTTCCATACAAGAAGCTTCGAGAACATTCTACAAATTGCAACACCGAAATATACTAGAATGTTCTATACATCGAAGCGTACAGTATATTAAAGTTATAAACATACACAGTTTTCTTATATATTTCAGAAGTGAGTAGTTTCCGCGCTACTTTGTAAAGACTTCTGAATACCAATTTATAGAATGGAATTGACTACTATAAAAGATAGATAATCTGTTGTGTAATATAATTAGTAATGTATTTGAAACATATTCACAAGCAATAATAGTCACGTAATACTATGTAAGTTAATAGTTGTTAATTATTAAAATTGAAACAGAAGATTATATTTTGGGTACTAATACTTAATAGTGCACTTAAAATTTCTCTTGTTTATCACCTGTAATACATATTATGATTTTATGAATCTTTTACATTTTAAAATATTATGTCGTGTATTTATATTTTATTGTTAGATTTACATATTTTCATTTCTATTTATGTGACGGTATCACGGTAAATATATTAAGTTATATAACTGACGTAATCTAATTAAATATTCTATTATGTTTACTTAAATAGTAATTCGACAATCTGTTATTACATATTATCTTAATCATTAATTTAAAATCAATTTTTAAAAACCTATTTAATTAAGTTAGAAAAAAAACCATTTTGGATGTTTAACAATGAACTCTTAATTAATATTTATATCAACTTTAACTTGTACGTACAATATTTTGTGTTTCTGTTAATATATGTTTTTATGGAGATGATTTTAATATTGTCTTCTACGATTATAGAAGTGGATAGTATAAATAGAACAAAGGTAGCGTTTTTCTTATTAGTATGAGATCTATGATTAGCAGCATATTTTATCATGGGTCTGTAGCTAATTTCTTCAAGAAAGATGTCTATAATTAGGGTTGCCATCCGTCCGGGTTTCCCCGGATTTGTCCTAGTTTAAAGGGCGTCCGGGGAGCGTCCGGACCGGATTTTATTTGCTGTCTGGGTTTTTGTACGCAGATTTAGGAAGGCGTCATTTTGTTTTGATTTGCAGTAATAATAAACCTTCTCTTCCTTTTTACATCGCCGTAGTCGGGTAAAAACTGTTCTATGTCCGGGTTTCGTACTCCAAAACTCCGGGGTTTTCAAGCGTCTTGTCCAGGTTATCATATGTAAGAGATGGCAACCCTGTCTAGATTATACAGCTTGTGTCTGCTAAATGCACCTATAAATTATATCCATACTTATTAGAATACATTAACACACTGTTCCCTAGTCTGGTTTACTTAATAAAATGATATTCACTTATACTTGTCCAATGCTTAGGTTTTAAGTCAAATGAGAATATTAGAATGCCTTACATATTTATAAGTGGCATAAAGTAATTAAAAGTGTAAGAAAGTAAACCAAATCTTAAATAGAGCAAGCTTTGCTTACATTTTTGATCAATAAACGACCTACAATAATATTTAGAAAATGGAATTATATCATTCTGACTACAAAATTGACATGGGATTTCTGTTTTAGAATTAGTTTTTGTAATCTATCTTGTAATACTTTATTGTAACGTGACTTAACATGCTAGTAAATTTAATGATTGTTGAGTCTTGTTACTGTTAGAGCTCCCGCACACTTCCAATTTCAAGTTGGCCGACTATCGAACAACTAAATTGCGTACTTTTACAATTTAATCGGACAACTTTATTGTGTTAGTTACCAGTCGCAGACTATCGATTTAATCGGTGACAGTGGTTTTACTGAAGTGACTTGCTTGGAAATGAGGAAAAAGAACGCTCTAATTGCTGTTTTAATAAAGAGAAGAGGAAAACAAAAGAGACAATTATGGATGCATCCTTTAATAAATTACAGATTAGTATATGGTGTTCCACATAATATACTTTTCATTCTAAACTGAGATGTTACCCAAATTAATTCTTTGACTTCTACAGAATGAGTATTGAGTATTTCTTCTTTTGATGAACTTGTACATCTAATCGGACCAGCAATTTTTCAAGTTTTTATTGTACAACGCTAGTCTTTTTTGAACTTCATCTATGAGCTCGTCTACTTTTTCATTTGCAATAAGTGATCGGGTAATGCGGGGTAATCGCGCGAGCGCGATTCTTTTTCTTCCTCTTGCCTTTTGCCGTGCGACTGGCCAACAAAGTTGGATAGTCTGCGGGCTTGCTTAGGGTACCAGTGCTGATAAGCAGTTGACCGATAGTTGGACAACTTTTTGATTGGGCGTGATCGTAAGAGAATCTCGGGTCTGATACGCGGTGTCCAATTATTTAGTTGGACGATTTAGTTGGATAAGATGTGCGCGCTACCAATACGTAACTGGTATTTTGGTGTACAGTAAAATTTAGTTGGCCAACTTAAAATTGGAAGTGTGCTCCCGCATCTTAAGGTTTCGATAGTAGAAAACTAAACCTGAAATTTGTAGTAAAACGATGTATTTTTATTTCATAATAAATAAATATCTACTGAATATAATATATTAGGCAACAATAGATACTTAGCTGTTTATCTACCGCCTCTTCAAGAATTGCACTTTGGTAGTTGTAGGGGTGGTGGGGTATTCCTGTAGGGATACAGGAATATTGATGTTGGATGTTATATATTATTATTATTGGATGTGAAGACTTAGAACACTAAGTCCAAAATAAATATGTACTCAAGGAATGAAGAATAGGGAACCCACCCCTACAGTAGTTTTTGTCAGCTTTTAATTTAAATCTCACCATATTAGCTGAGGAAAAGGTATTAAGACCTACACAGTATCACGAGTGTACAGGACAACTATTTTCTCAATATCGTTCGGCAATGCATGGAAAACAAAGTTTTCAGAAAGACATTAACAATATAGTTGTACTGTATAAATATATTATTGTTCATTGTCCAGGATAAGTGGCAATATGTCAGAAAAAACCTATGGAAAAGGTATGATTAGTAGTTAAATTAATTATCATAAAGTATACCCCAGTAATTTTAGACATTTTAAACCCCAATCTGCGCAAAAATTCCTAGAGAGCTGAATTTTTATACACGCTTTTATTATGGCATTGTAATTATTATGTGAAAAATCGACATTGATATCGTGCCGGCTAAAAAAGTTATAAATATATAAAAATAAAGTTATAATATATAATTTCACGACAACCAATTTGTTAATGACCTCTATTGACCTCCGAACAATAGTCGAATATGAGGAATATTGTATGAAAATTTTAGTTACTTTTACGTCTGCTAGAGGCGCTTTCATGGTTTTCATACAATATTTCTCGCTTACGTACACGTAACGATACAGCAAAATGTTCCTGTTTGGGGTACAGCTCTCTAGGAGTTTTTCCGCAGCTAAAACCTAAAATCATTGGGCTATTAATGAACTGCTAAAGATATATTTAAGTACAATTAATTTATTATTTTTATATTCAAAGGGTCATTTCTGTTGTATGTAAATTAAAAATGTATAGACATATTTGTAGTTTTTTGTTATCAACAATCATAATAGAGAAGATGCATATTTTTTTTATTGGCTTTTCGAAAATACATAAAGCCAGGAAATCAACCGTTGACGAAATACAGTCATCATAAAAGTGAGATCGTTGGAGAGCATCAAAAACGCTCTACACAAAAAATGTAGAAGTAACGCCACAGCTGTTGTGTCATAACGAAAATGTATAAAGATAAATACGAAATTGATTTTACTAACTTAAATGCTGCGATTATGTATATCATTGTACAAAAATGACACAAGTAACAAGGATTTGAACAGTAATTTTCATTTTGCGATCGAGACAAAAAAAATGCGTCGTTTTTTTTAGTCCTGTAACTTTAATTTAGCACTAATTACTGTATTTTTTGCATTTTTCGGTCCATATTTATGTTGCCTTTCGGAAAAGCTGATTTAAAAAAAAACGCATGTTATTGTTTTTTTACTGCATTATAGTGCCACAAAATAAATAATGAAAATGGTGCTATACTCGCTATTAAACAGGGAAATAAAAATGCAATAAATATTTATAAAAACTTACTTATTTATTACAAACTTAAAGATACAATACATTAAATACAACTAAGATTTTAATTTAATTAATTAACTTGCTTTACTTGTAAATTTTTCCTTATAAAAATCCATCCAATTACAACACTGGCTCAATCAATATTAGCTTTTTACATGCTAGAAGTCAGTATTTTAAATTTTTATTTAATTTAAAAATTAATAAGATGTGTTAAACATAAATGCACATTGCACAAATAATATTATTGCGCAATTTTTTATCGATATTATTGAATGTTGCAAATAACATTTTAGGCTTTAAATAATTTTAATTTTTCTACGTATTATTATTATCTGATAACCTGATAATTAATGAATAAAATAATTATAACAATAATATTCTTTAACATACCTACTTTGAACCTGAGTCTAGCCACAGAATGGGTCTATTTAAAATTGCACAAAAATATTGGCTGTGTTTGGCGGCAAAAAACCCCTGAGACAAAAATTGCTAGCACTGAGAAAAAAAACAGTTGGCCAGCGTTAACAAAATCCGCCATTTTGCTAATTTACGCATAGCGATCGCCATTTTGCTTATGAGCGCTTTTTTTCCGACAAACACAGCCATTGTATGTGCATGTGGTTTTTGTTGCATCGAGCTTATAATTTAAATAGTAATTTACACTAACATTACAAGTAAAACTACTAACTATTCTTTAGCGTCTGTTATTCCTTCAGTGCTGATAGCAAACATAGCTTCTGTCTCCGGTAAGCATGGACTGTCGTATATTTTACAAACTCTATTATCACCTCTCCCTTTCCTCAGATACAGCCTCGTGGTAGACGCGTGCGCCATGATATGTCCGCCGATCGGTTTCTTGGTGTCCGCGTTGAACACTCCTACTGCATCGACTTGCGCTACCACTTGATTAGTAATTATTACCGCAACGCCAAACTAAAAAAAATAATATGAAAATATTTAAAGTGATGACTACTTTGGTATTGGTGTGATTTAAGGTCTATGAAACGAAAAAGAGACAGTTATTATTTTCATATTGGAGTATTAACGATATCTATTCACAACATGTTTAACTATTTTTAATAACAAGAGACAGCCATACATTTTTTTTATATGCAATGAAGGTAACAGATAAACTAGATTAAGCTAAAACATAATATTATAGTATCAATTAAAAATTTACCTCATCAGCAAGTCTAAGAAGCATCCTCATAAATCTTCCTAGATGCAGTTGTCGTGAGTTGAGTTCTCCTCTGCCAGAGTAGTCAGTTCTATACAAAGCTGTAGCACTATCAACTATCAATAAAGAATATCTGAAATTGATAAACATGAAATTGTAGAAAAATACACTTAAAGAACACTATTAGAGAAACTGAATCTCTAGTATTAAGACCATCTTTGCAATTCCATTAACATTACATTGGAAACTGAACAGCAGCAATTGAAAGTAGTGACAAGTGTCTAGAGTCATAAATAATATGTTGCGGACTAGTTTTCACAAAGTTTTTGTAGGTAGGATGTATCCAGATTTTCTAATGTTTGATTCTACACCAAAAATAGTAAATAAACGAAAATAACAAGATAGTCATAATCTTACCTAGACTCTGCCATCATCGCACAAGCTTGGACCAATAACTGTGTTTGGTGGTCGGTGTTGTAAGCCCTCGCATATGCAACATTGTCAAGAACAGCAGCACCCTCCATGCCATATCTCTGAGCGACAGCCAGCAGCCGCTCGGGACGAAAAGTTCCTTCTGTGTCTATGTACATACATTTTCCCTCACCACCAGATTGTTCTATTGGTAACTGTAAATGAACAGAGTATGGTGAAATAAATTGTTACTATTTCAATAACTTTTTTTTATATTTATTAGAATTAAGACTTACTCTTATCCTTCATGAAGATAGGAAGCATAAAAAATAAAATCTTTAGTAAAATCTTACTCAAAAAAATTGACACATCAACCAACGTTTAGTTGTAACTAAAGTTAAATATTAGTTTTGTTACTAAACTAATACTTATTTCTATGCAAAATTTATAAAGTATGAAAGTAACGGCTGAGTACTAGAACACTTAAAAAAATTAAGAGCCTTCCTATTCACAGGCTGTTGCTGTCTCGGCTATCTGAAATGATACGGACAGCATGTGACTTGAGAGTCACATAGTAACTATCGTTCCAGTATTCGGCCTTAAAATAATCAAAGAATATTTAAAACTCTTGTTAGTGCACCATGTTCATTATTTTTTTTTTTTAATAATTTATAACATTTTGACTACATATTGAAATTATTGTAATAAAAAATATAATAATAAAAGAAGATCTGCATTATGGTTATTTATTTTTTGAATTTCATCTTACACAAACTAAGGCTTAAACTAAGGACTGTCTTGAAATTCCATATAAACTACTAACTGTACTTTGTCCCCGTCACTCAATATGAACTAAGCAGCAAAAAAAACAAACTATCCAACTGTGAAATAGGCCCCAAAGAAGTAATTTACCTGACATGTAACAGCCAATGTATGACAAATCTGTGTTTTTCCAGTTCTGAACTCTCCAAAAATTTCTGTTATTGAGCCTGTCTCTATTCCTCCACCGAGAAGTCTGTCCAATTCTTTCGACCCTGTTGTAAGCTGTATTATTTCAGCTCTGAAAATTATATTATGTACATTGAACAACTTCAGGGTTTATTATTAAAATACTAATTATTTTATGTATGATCTGAAAGACAATTCGAAAAACGATAATTCAGTAATTCACAAAATTTTACATCTGTCTGTACAATCATACCTTTTCTGGTGAAATTCTGTTGCAGTAGTAAATCCCATAGGAACTAATTTTGATGCTTCAGCTAATATTTTATCTGCCTTGGCCTCTGATATTCCTTTAATAGTTATAAGCCATTTCTTTGGTGCATATGCAACTGATTCTACTGTATGATACCCAGCCTCTTCTAATTTTTTAATATCTCCTGATGTAATTCCATTTCCCTGCCATTAAAAAGTTTGGATAAATATTATGTATTCAGATATTACAAATAATTTTACAGTAATACAGTAATTTCATGCTCAAGCATAATATTTACATCTTTTCAGAAACTTAATATACAACAAAAACTAAAGTTTTTGACTATATTTCTTGCTAAAAATATAGGCAAAGTTTGTGGGCTATGGCAAAAAACTTCTTTAGCAAATAAGTCTACTAACTCCAATATACTTCTGTGAACTATCTATTTATAGAAAAGGAGATGTTCCCACTAACTGACATATAGATGCACACACAGCCGTAAGTGCTAATGGCAGCAATGTAAAATTTGGACAGTAGTTTTATTTTATAATGTACTGCACATTAAGAAGAGATTTTGAAAATCTTTACCATTAAAGAGATGAAATGAGGGTTGAAAGTTTATATGAAAAATCTTTAAAACTGCACCTATTTCTATGAAAATTGAGATACATGCTCTATAAATTAAAATATATTTTAATAATATCCATGAAGGGCATGCAAATGTTCATGTCACATTTCAATCATGGAGTTATTATTATTTTTATAGATTTTTATTGATTATCATAGATATCCATCAAGAAATTTTTGATTGATTATCATAGATATCCATCAAGAAAAAAAGGTTTTTACGAATTTTATTGCCCGCATGGACGACAAAGCGGCACGACGGGTCAAGGTTTTAATGCAAATTCAAACAGTCTCGCAAGACGTGTCGAACAAGACCACTTGAATTTATTTTCTAGTTATATACTAATTCTAGTAATTTACAATAAAATTTAAATTAATAAAATATATTAATTTAAATTTTATGGTGTAAAGGGTAGTTATAAAGTAAATATAATGCATAAGTAAGTATATAATTTGATGATAATTAATCATCTGTCTGTTCTGATAAAAATTCATCTTAATAGCTTCTAAAAGTACCACATTAATAATATGAATGTGTTTTTGTCATAATTTTAAAAGAGAATAAGCTATCCAAGATGGACATGTGCGAACATTGACTATTTTGTTGATGTTTAAAAGAGAAACAATCACACCATACATTATTTTGTTATAACACCAAAGGATTAGGTAACATCAAAGTTGTAACATCGACATGAAACGACATTCCATTGTCACGACAAAGCTGATGCTTAAAATGCCAAAAATTACTTCAAGTTTACTGATCAGCTGTGGTCCACACTCATCCAAATCTTCATCAATCGTGGCAGTTGTCGCTGATGCTGTAGCAGTCATGGTTACTTACTACAGTTATTCTGGCAAACTTTGATTAAATTTCTAAAACATTGTACGAATTTTAGCAATTCTACAGTTTCAACCACTTCAACTTTCAACAAAAACAACAATCTTTTCAAACATCAAACTTCAATTTTCAGTTCTTTTTTTAAATTTTTTTTTTTTTTTAATAAGATTTAATGGCCTGGTTACTAGACCTTTAAGCCAAGTCTTATATTTTGAGGTATTTCTTATTTGTCTTATTTTCTAAATAGTCAAGTCCAAAGTCTAGTCAAAGTCCTTTTTTTTAAACTTATTAGACAATAGACAAGAGGTTTTTTTTTCACGTTCTTCTATTTTGCCCATATTTTGCCAACGAAGTGAACGACAGTTTCTTTGGATCGATCATCGAGCTGCTAAGATTAAGAACCCTTAGATACGCAACACTTGTAACCACTAGAGTGCATCTCGCTCACCCACTATGTGTTGCCATGTACAAACATAGCCTTCAATTGTGGTATTTTTGTCTTGATCTTAGGATGCACATGTAAGTTTTCTCGTCGTAGTCAGTAATAAACAAGAACCGTAAAACGAGTTTTCCCTTACACCACTCATTATTAAAATAAGTAAATTTCAATATTTTAATACTGGCGATTAAATTGTTCTAGATATTTTTTATGAGTCAGAGGTTTTAAGAAAACATGCGATTAAAGTACGATCGTACCTGGATTTTCAGTCTCGATTAGAAGTCTTTGGTCTCGATCGACACCTATTATTAAGTAAACTCTAGGCCAAGACCGAAAGTAATAGATATATTAAAAAAATATTATGAACGTGGTAAAAATATTTTTAACTCATGAACGGCTGAACCGATTTGGCTGAAATTTGGTGAGGTATCTTGAAACCAGGAGAAGGACATAGGATACTTTTTATCCCGTTCACAAGGGACTCAAAACTCGAGAACGGCTGGATCAATTTGGCACATTTTATTTTGTTTTGAAATAATTGCGGAAGTTCAGGGAAGGCTTGAACTTAAAAATAATGAAAAAGGTTGTAGGTGTAGGACTAGGACGTAGGATGCATTATAAGTCATTTATTCATTTCAGTTCATGTTTAAGACAGAACAACGTGTGTCGAGACAGCTAGTTATATATTATTATTAGGGGTTATAATAAAAAGAAAAAGATACAATTTGTATGGTTTAATGGCTTCAAATACCTAGTAATTTTGTTCAAATTAACGATAATTCCGCTGTCTGTGGACCAATTTTCGAATTGTTTTTTTTTTATGTAAAGGGTTCCTATGGGTGTAAAAAGTGGTGACCTGATGATGGGATCTATGAGGAATCGAGGGAACTCGTCGAAACTTATATGGTGATTTTGACTTTTTCTGAAGTAGCACAAGCATAAACCACCAAAAAGTCTTACTATTAATACTGTTAGGTAGGGTAGGTATTTCTCTTAATATAAAAATTAAAAAATAAAATGAAATTATATTAAAAATTAAACAATATCAAAAAAGTAAATAGTTTTTTATTTAAGTAGATGTTTCAAACATTCTTCATTCACTTCAACACATTTAAAAAATTACAGTTAAAATACATATAAAAGAAACTAGCCCGTCGAGAAGAACCAGCGTAAGAAACTCGCACGGGGCCACTTTTTAGCAAAAATATTTTTACAATGTAGTAACTTAATCTATATGTCACCGTAAAATTGTAAAAACCTTTAGATTGTAATAAAACTAGTGAAATTGTAAAATGCTGATTGACTACCGACGCGAATACTCTGTCTATAATTTAACACATTGTTTTTCGTTAGATTATAAATAGGTATATAGTTTTTAATCTTTCGACATATTTTTACCATCTAGTTAGTTATTTTATAATCTAACGGTTTTTACAATTTTACGGTGACATATAATATAGAAAAAGTCAAGATAACTTAATTACATGGAAGCAGCTTTGCAAGGGTCTATCTTATTCCTAAGGTGTGCAATCGTTAATAAAATCATTAATGAAATAACTTTTTAAAATTTGTGGCACACCTAGTCCTATTTTGGTCCCAGTAGACCTTGTAGAATTTACTTCTACTCTCTGCGTTCTAATTTTAAGATAAGAACTTAAAAGTTTAAGTGCCGTGTCCCTTTATAATTTTCTGACCAACGTAGCGTGCTCGACACAGTCGAAAGCCTTGGATAGATCACAAAAGACACCAAGTGCATCATGTGATCCCTCTCAGGCCCCAAATATACTGCATAGAAGACTAATACCTGCGTCTGTTGTGGACCGACCTAAAAGTAAAACCGAATTGATTACTATATTATAATAGATTATTTAAGTTAAAGTGAACGAGCAATTAATTTAAGATTATTTTCTATTTGAATTGATTAGGTATGTATCCAAAATTTATGTTTAGTGAGGTTTGTGGAGGTAAGGGTTAGCTGTCGCCTTATTACTCCCAACTAAAAACTTCAACCACTAATATCTCAGTAACTGTGGGTTTCCTGATGGGGAGAGTGGGGGTTCAACCTTCCCCCTCCCCTCCCCTCTTAACCCCTTCCTCCACAAATCGTGGGATCGTGGGACATTATACTAAATTTTTACCGAAAGAACTTTAGTCAGTATATTTTGGTACTAAATTAAATAGCAACACTAAGACAAATATATTTTTAGAATAAGTTACGAATTATGTAAAAAATACAGATTTCATCTCACTTTCTATGGAAAATATGATTGTATTTACGTCCATATATCATCATTCTTAAATAATATGCAATCACAAACAAAAAAAAAAAACACGAGCTATAGCTACTTACGAGTGAAAAGTTACGGCAGCACATTTTCCTTCGCTGCGACTTTTGCACCTCAAAATACTGCATCCACCCATTGTTAAAATACTTAAAAATACATGGAGTCTCTATCTCAAAAGAGTATATAACATAAAACACACCTAAAAACAAAAGATTTCAAATAATACGAAACCTCACTCTTCACAGCTGTTATTTGTTTGGCACAAGAGTGTCAAATTTGACAGCTTTGTGCCAAAAACCCGGTTACAGCGAAAGGGACAAAACATAACATTTTTGTCTCGTTTCTTCACAAGTATTGGCCAATTTACGTTCTCTCTCTAACAAGCTGTGACGTCAGGAGCCACGAAGTATAGATAACAAGGAGTCCGAACGTAATGTTAAAATAATGGTCTCAATTACGGGGACAGTTTTTTGCCGGTAGAGCGCGTGACGGTCCGACATGCACTCGTTTGAAATTACGCGGGAAGTTTAAAGTTGCTATTGACAGCTCTGGAAAGATTGAAATCTTATTAAATAAAAGTTTTAGGAAATTCTTAGAAACTGTTCTCGAAAAATAGATACCGTAGAACACGGTAATTGCCTCACGGTAATTTAAAAATAATTGTAATAAATAATAGTATTGGCAACACTCGGTATAATAGTATTGGCAACACACGGTACTCGTCGGTCTCGCACGCCTAGCGGCAGAAAAGAGAACTAAGATCTGGTCCTATTATAGTGTACATAATTATTATTAAAAAGCCTATACCGTTCGGACTCCTGGTATCTATGCTTCATGTCAGGAGCTATCCTAGGTTCATATTCGTATAACGTTTAACGTTATACGAATATGAACATAATATAACTCCCTGTCGAGCTGTCAGCATTGCTGTCAGTTAAGGCGTGACTCCTGTTCGAAACATTACACAGAAAACATGAAACAAAAACATTTGTTTCAATACACAAGCTGTCTCCAGCTACAGAAAATGTTTTTGGTCGAAACAAAACATTTTGTCCAGACACGATCTAAGTTCCGACGAGGAAGACGTATTAGCGCTCACAGTTTTAGTGATTGTAGGTGAAAAGAATGTAGAATCTAGGAGAAAAGAGGGGTTCTGAAAAGGCTACTTTAAGTGTTTCATAAAAGTATTTTTTTCAACTCATAAATATGTGCGCCATTTTACGCATTTCTATTGAAAACTGACAAAATTTGTGTTTTTTAAATAAGCCAGGCCGTATATTATGAGCGATCACAAAAACAAACACAAAAAACACAACAAGCAAAACTATGACCCTAAAAAACCTGTACCTAGGTGTCATGTGAACGATGTGAACACTAGTTAAGAAATGAAACATTTCTTCCCCTCTCTACCCGCGCGGGAATGTTTTTCGTCCGTCTCCGAAAACAAAAACATTGTCTATTCCTAGACAAATGTGTATAGCCACGCCCCAATGTTTCATGTTTTCTGTGTAATGTTTCGAACAGGAGTCACGCCTTTAGTCCCAGTCAAAGTCAATTCCTTGTCAATTCCCAGTCCACAAAAATCTATTGCTAAAAACGGAATTTTCAATAATTTCGATAATTCATTAAAAAACCATTTTGTGGTAAAAAATTATCGTAATTCGTAGCGTTTTGGGCAAAAAATCGCCCTCTGGAACATACTAGATATAATAGCTTGTGTTTAAACCACAGAGTACCTTGATTTAAACTGGAAGTTTAAACTGAAACTGAGAAACATGAATTGAAAGTTGAAAATTTGCACTGAATTTGAAGTGATAGTGTACTCACGTACGTATAATTGTATATCATATTTGATTATTGATTTTATTTAAACTACCGCACAGTGTATTTTTTGTCCAAAAAATTGGCCATGCCGTTTTTATTACTTAATTTTATAGGATTTGTGATTATAAATGCAGGACGAGAACACCCGACTGCCCATTTCATATAGAAGAATGCAAATTAGTACTTGAAAAATTTTTCTATGGTTTCCAGAAAAAACATAGAAACAGTTATAGTTCAAAAGTTTGATATTCTTTTAAGATTTTATTAATTGCTCTAAATAGTGTCTTAAAAGCCCTACGATAGCGAAAAACATCCAGGCTTTATTTGTTCAAGATAACGTATTTATGACTGATTTTGTAAATTTATGTTTTAATTTTTTTAACGCCATGCCGTTTCATATTTGGATTTGAAACTAAGACTGAAATATTCTTTTTATTGATACTTATAACCAAAAAAAAAAATGGGATCCAAATGAGGCGGGGCATCGGAGTTATTCAATTTTATATTATTTTGGATAGGGTTTTCACCGCATAGTTGAATATTTGAAGTAGGTTTTTATATGCTCATTTTTCTAATGAAGTTCGTAACTTCAACAAAACAATTAATAGTAATAGTCTTTTTTACTTACTAGCTGCTGCCCGCGACTCCGCCCGCGTGGAAATTCATTATGTTATCCATAGTTTACATTTTCTTCGCGTTATACCTTTGCTCCCTTTTGCTTCACTGCTGTTGCACTCTTATATTGAAGTCAGTGAGATACTGAGAAGCTCAAGGTCACTATTTGGTTTGAACCTTTCTGTTTTTGGTTATTTATGTTTATTATACTGCATATTATATGATGTACCTCCGCCGTGTTCCATATTTGTAAGAAGTATCGATCTAAATATTTAAGTGTTCAGATTTATTTCAGCATAAAAAATCTAACATGCCTTGAATATACATAAATAATATAAATAAGTAAAAAATATATTGTCTTGTTCGCATGTACTAGTCGAAACACTGTGTGTTTGGTAGAGTAATATTTCAGGAATTTCAAGTGAAAACAAAGTTTTATTCAATTACCTAGCAGTTGCGCGCGGCTTCGCTCGCGTGACATTCAATTTCTCTGCACCTTCTTAATTTGATCGTTTTGGTATCAGAAACAGACACTTATTTTTTTAGGCATGTATTTACTTGCGACAAAACAATTAAATTTTGGATGTGAAAATACCGAATATTGAATACTAAATTACCAAGTTCGCGACAGAATGTAAGGAACAAAAAAATTACAAATCTGGTGACTAAATAATACCACTGAATTTTGGCGACAATTTGTGAGTGCACATTTAATTTAAAAATAGACACATATATTTTCCCTGATGTAGGTAACTCAAAAAACATACAAGCAGCAAAACGAGGATACATAAAAAAAACATAAAGGAGCATACAAAATATCCAATTTTTAATTTTTTTCGGTTTTAGGGGGATGTAGATATTGTGTAGATTAATTTTGAAATTTAAAAATGGCTGATATTTATTTTTCGTAAAATTGATATGGGTGTCGTTTATAAGGTTTTTGGGAGTGCTGGATTACGAAAATTACATTCGTTTTGAAATTCCAATATGGCGAACATACTTAATTTTATAAAAAAAATATGGGTGTCCTTTTATTGGTTTCTGGGGGTGCTGATAACAAAAAAGTCATCCATTTTAAATTTCCTTAGTAACCCCGCAACCTCATATTTTCTTTATAATGGGAGAAAATAAAATTTGAAAATATGGAATTTTCCAACATTTCTATAGCTTTATACATTCCTAATATCTCAATGTGCAGCATTTACATTTTTTTTTATAAAATTGATTCTATCTCGGAAACGGTGCATCCTATTGAAAAAATAATGAAAATTTCGTCCCCCTTAGGAACCCCGCAACATCGTATTTCCCTCATGATGGGAGAAAAAAATTTTCGAAAATCCGGAATTTTCCAACATTTCTATATAGATTTATACATCTTTCGTATCTCAATGTACATTGTACAGCATTTACGTTTTTTTACAAAATTGATTCTATCTCGGAAACGGTGCATCCTATTGAAAAAATAATGAAAATTTCGTCCCCCTTAAAAACCCCGAACATCATATTTCCCTCATCATGGGAGAAAAAAAATTTCGAAAATCCGGAATTTTCCAACATTTCTATATAGATTTATACATCTCTCGTATCTCAATGTACAGCATTTACGTTTTTTTATAAAATTGATTCTATCTCGGAAACAGTGCATCCTATTGAAAAAATAATGAAAATTTCGTCCCCTTAGAAATTCCGTAACATCATATTTTCTTTATGATGGGAGAAAAAAAAATCGAAAATCCTGAATTTTCCAACATTTCTATAGATTTATACATCCCTCGTATCTCAGTACAGCATTGCCATTTTTTTCTATAATCGCTTCTATCTCAGAAACGGTGCATCCTACTGGAAAAATAATGAAAATTTCCTCCTCCTAATAAACCTGGAAATTGCATATTTTCTTCATGAATATCAGAAAAATTCATGAATCCTGAATTTTGAAAAATTTCCATACATAGCTGGTACCTTGAACTACATAACATACTGTAATAATAATCATCAATCCTAATCAGCATCCCCAAGATCTTTTAATTTAGTATTTATATTCATTTTACGAAGATTGAATATTCTGCATTTTGGAAAATGAAATTGGAAGACAATTTTGTAATCGGAACCTTATTAATTTTAATAACAAAAATGTAGGCCATTGTGGAATTACAAAACAGATTTTATTTTCATATTATTCTGCACCCCCAGACACCTAGAAAATGACACCCATGCAAAGGAAAAACATACTCCAACAGTATCCAAAAATAGGATTTTCCGTAGCCTGCAAATTGGATTTTTAGCAGCCATTAATTTATCGACCAAATCTGGTTTTATAGCTGCTTATATGGTATAATGGTCACCAACTCGGAAATTAAGTCACCAACTTATAAATGTCGGTGCTAATTTGGATTAAATTTCGCCTCTTTTTATCTGCCGACTTTTGAATTTTTTGTCACCTGAGTGATTTCGCCAGTTTAGTAATTTAGTCGCCAACATATTAATTTGCTGCCAAATTCAGTAATAGAGTATGCTCACGTGCAGCCGCCAACTTATTTTTTGTTCGCTCGATTAATTATATCCCTTTTTTTAATACTAAAGATTTATTTTAAATTCAATGTAAGTCTGATAATTTTTAATATTTTGTATACAAATTATTATCCGGCGTTGTAAATACCTAATATTTTTACAACAAATATGCTGATAATTCGGTCTGCCAGTGAAAGTCACGGTTAAAAATACATGCAACCATTTCAAAATTTAGTCAAAAGCAAAACAAACAGACGGACGGGCATTCTATTTAAAATCCAATGAAAGGTAATATGTGGTGCAGGGAAGGGGTTCGTTAGGTTACAGCTAAAACCAGGTAATAAAATCCGAAACCGGACCCGGTCTGCACCGGCTATCTATTAAACAATAGATTTCCGGTTATAATTAAACCTATATGAGACCATTTTATACCGGAAATATATAAAAGATTTTAAATGTGTCACCATGTGTACATTAGAAAAGTATTAATTTGTTAAAAAAATTCCAAGTCAGTATTGTAGGATTGACATGTCAAATTAATATGAAAACTGCAATAAAAAATCGTTTTTTTGTTTCTGCTCAAAAATATTTCACGGCATTAATAAAATATTTTCTCGCTTTATCGAGTCACTTAAGTGACTCAATGCAGTTTCTCTAACCTTTCTGTTTAAGTATTAGTCAGGAATAAAAAAAAAACAAAGTTCAAATGAATAAAAAAATTTGGTATAGAAATATTGACAACCCTAAAACCATAGTTACCATAGAAAACTTTAGAAGCCTCTAACTTCAGTGCCCTTTATTATTTGGACCTAATTTTTTTTACACAAATTCTAGTACATTTAAGTAACAATTCTGTATAAAAATAAAATCCAAATATTTAGAAATACGTTCATAAAAAATTAAAGAAAAAAAAACATAAATCGTAAATAAATCTTTCAAAACTTATTTAAGAAATATGTAAATCAGGTTAAATTGTGTGTTTTTTGATTATTGTCGATCAGAATAATCAAGAAGACAATTAACTAAATATTTAAAAAGTTATGGCAATTTTTAATTTTATTGAAAAAAAAATAAAAAGTGTTTTTTTATTGTTCATAATAAGATATTAACGCATGTAAATACTAATAAATTATTTACATAACATTTCTGTATGAGATTTCCAAAAAAAAAGGCATGGCCAATTTTTTGGACAAAAAATACACAGTGTACCGTACCGTAGGTCTAGTATGTAGATTATTTTAGGCACGTTTTACTTGCACAAATTGTGGACGACAAACCTAAAGATACCTTATTTTGTAGTCGTTATGGAAGATAATATATCCCTGAATATCCAAGGACAGGTTTTTACGATTAAAAAGGACACATTATGTGAGCATAGTGACTATTTTCGAGCTATGTTCAGTGGACATTATGTGGAGAACAATCAACAAGAAATTACAATAGATGTAAGTTGTACTAAAGTAACTCATAAATTTGCATACATATTAGTATTATGAATATATACCTAGTACCTACCTATATGTCAATTTTTTTTATCTACTTTTTCAAATTTTCAGGTACTAGAACCTGAAACATTTAAAATCATAGCGCAATACATGCAAATAGGGCTCATTAATTTATATGAATATGAATTATCGACTATTCGCGACATAGCACTTGCTGCAAACTTCTTACAAATAACAGAACTAATGAAACAAATTGAATATACTTTAGAACTACAGATAACTGAATCTAATTGGGTAGAAATAATGGACATAGCGGAAAATTCATCATACCACAAACTTGAACATATAGCAGCTGTTCATGGGCTTCTTTCTTTCAATAACATGAGGCCAGAATACATTCCATCTATACATAAGCTTGCCTGGTATTTATCAAATCCATATTTGAATGTACAAAATGAATCTGATGTATTTAAGTTTGGTTTTGATTGGACTATTAATAACGAAACTGGGGCAGATGCATTGTTAATTATACTAAGTTGCTTAGACCTTATGAAACTCACTACCTATGATCTTAAGATAATACTTGATCTATTGGATGATTACATGAACAGTCTTGCGATTAAGGTTGTACAATGTCTATGCGTGCTGCACGGCTACCACGGGGGAATATCACTGATGTCACTGAAAAATAACAGACAGAAGCTTACTGAGGAGTTTACAATGCGAGTTTGGACGGAAACAAATAAAATTGTAAATGAATGTAAGCCAAGGAAACTAGTGTACACATGTATTGTGCCTATGTGGCAATTACAAGAATCAAATCACAGAGCTATGCCACACTGTCTTTACACTTATAATGACGGCGAAGGCTTGAGTAAGTGGATGGAATTGACTGATACTATGTTATGGGGGTGGAACATCATTACATGGGGCCTAACTAAAATTGTGATGGTGTGCGGTGAATATGATAGAGGCAGTGGAAAGTTCATGAGAGATGTAAGGGTTTATGACACTGTACAGAATGAATGGACCAGCCACGGTGTAGAACTGCCACAGAGGAGACATGCTGGATTAGCAGTAGTCGGTAATTCCTTGTTCATAGTGGGAGGTGTAGGTGGCCATAGGTCAGTTGTTTTGTACAATAGTTAGTGTTCTTTTTCATCTTTTGTAACTTGGCTGTAAAAGCAATTAATATTTTTTTTTTTCAGAATAGTATTAAACACTGGAATTGTGTATGACTTAAAGCAGAGGACATACAGAAAAATTGCAAAGATACCTGATGCAATTCAGAGTCCAGCACTCTGTTCACATAAAAACAAAGTGTATGCAGCCTTACAAAACAATATCTACAGGTATGAAGATTCTGGCGAGATAGATCAGTGGATGACTGTTGTGGCCACTAAGATCAGACTTAGCTGTATACGCCCGTTCAAAGACTACATTTATGGTATACAAGGATTCTTCAGCCACCTCTATCGTTTCCAGCCTGGTGTTGATGAAAGAATGGAAATAATCACATATTTTTCGAATCTACCCTTGACTATGTGTAATATAGGTAAGGTAAATTTAATTTTATAGAATGGATTTACATATATAAAATTACTATGTTGTTACAAGTATATGGTTTGACCATTGGTTTCTAATATTAGGTCATTACATATAAAATTGGTGTTTTGTAAAGGAGGAACATAAAGTCGATTTTTTTAAACGATATACTTATTTAATCAAAGTATGTAAACATTGCTATCTATGCATTTTTGCCATCAAAAAAATCTTTGCAAAAACAATCTGACAGGAATCAATAAAATCTTTGAAGGTGCTTTGGACTGCCCCATTGTAGTTGAATTTTTTCCCTTGCAAGAAGTTAATGCAAATTTCTAAAAAAATGGTAATCTGTTGGAGCAAGGTCTGGGCAGTACGGTAGATGTCTTAGACATTCCAATTGAAGCTCCTCTAAGGACATCATTCATTTTGGACCAAAAAATGAAAGTGCCGGCCAGAAAGAAAAAAATATATATTCGGATAGAATACACAATTCCTAACATTTTTTACTATGACGTCCAATCTGTGCGCCCAATGGTTACGTCGTAATAAAATAATTTAAAAATAATCATTTTGTGATAAAAAGGTTGGAGTGTCACTATTAAAAGCATGGATATCTTACGTTATGATATAATACTTGATAGTAAAACACAGTGGTAAGGTTGATAAATAGTATTGGAAAAAAATATTTAGTCATAAAATAAAAATAAAAAATATGTATCAAGTACTAGCTGTCCCGGTGAACTTCGTGTCACTTTAAAACCTTCCCTGGACTTCTACGAATATTTTGAGACTAAAATCAGCCCAACCAGTTCAGCCGTTTTCGAGTTTTAGCGCGACTAACACATTTGAAAATCCATTTTTATATATAAGAAGAAGACTAACTGTCCCGGTGAACTATATGATACAACAACCAAAGATATACAAAAAAAAAATTGGCAATGCCTGGAAAAGATTCTGGTCCTTTAAAGAAATAGTAAAATGCATAAGTATAAACATGAGCACCAAAAGAAAACTATTTAATACATGGATTCCAACCATTCTAACATAAGGGTGCCAAACTTGGGCACTAACAAAAGCTCATACAAGTATGCTGGAAGTTGGGCCGAAGGCTATGGAGAGGAGTATGTTTGGAAAGAAAAGGATAGACAAAATATAAGGATATAAAAATCCCGACACATCCGATCTAAAACATACTATGTGTATATTGCTCTGGATAGAACAGCAACCGGGCGTCGAGCAATAAAACATTACTGTTGCACATGCCATATAGGAATGAGAACCATCGGATGTTGCTCCCATACTATGTGCATAGTCTGGTACATGGGTTATGCTAGACATGACCCTTACCTCAGCCCACCCGCAATAAGTTTAGATGACGTATTTGTAAGACTAGAAAATGTTTAATTGTACGTCATTAACTTATTATTGTTATTAGCCTTTATTCAGAAGAACAATACATTTATTTTATATACATTACAAAATATTCAAATCAATAATTGATTTTTCCGTTGCGCGGTCTCTGCTTCTGAGTGCCTCTTGGCAATGGCCTCCCCCAACAGCTTCCACTCACATCTCTGACATGCCACTCCACATACACTAGTCCACATTTTGCCAGCCATTTGTACCATTTCATCTTCCCATCTTTTTAGAGATCTGCCCTCTTTTCTTTTAGCCCTTCTGGGATACAAAGATGTTATTATTTTTGTCCATTTGTCTGGCCCTATCAAAATCAAAACATGTCCGGGCCGGACATGTTTTGATTGTTTGTTGTTTCATTTCAATTTTTTAGTTTTATATGTTACATCAGTTACACGTGTCATTTTTCTCAACTCCTTGTTTTCTATTTTGTCTATCCTTTTCTTTCCAAACATACTCCTCTCCATAGCCTTCGGCCCAACTTCCAGCATACTTGTATGAGCTTTTGTTAGTGCCCAAGTTTGGCACCCTTATGTTAGAATGGGTGGAATCCATGTATTAAATAGTTTTCTTTTGGTGCTCATATTTATACTTATGCATTTTACTATTTCTTTAAAGGACCAGAATCTTTTCCAGGCATTGCCAATTTTTTTTTTGTATATCTTTGGTTGTTGTATCATATAGTTCACCGGGACAGTTAGTCTTCTTCTTATATATAAAAATGGATTTTCAAATGTGTTAGTCGCGCTAAAACTCGAAAACGGCTGAACTGGTTGGGCTGATTTTAGTCTCAAAATATTCGTAGAAGTCCAGGGAGGGTTTTAAAGTGACACGAAGTTCACCGGGACAGCTAGTACTTGATACATATTTTTTATTTTTATTTTATGACTAAATATTTTTTTCCAATACTATTTATCAACCTTACCACTGTGTTTTACTATCAAGTATTATATCATAACGTAAGATATCCATGCTTTTAATAGTGACACTCCAACCTTTTTATCACAAAAGGATTATTTTTAAATTATTTTATTACGACGTAACCATTGGCCGCACAGATTGGACGTCATAGTAAAAAATGTTAGGAATTGTGTATTCTATCCGAATATATATTTTTTTCTTTCTGGCCGGCACTTTCATTTTTTGGTCCAAAAATGTATGAAACGTGAATGATGTCCTTTGGTAGCCGTCTGTTGTGCAGTGTGTGTCTAGCGTTGTCCTGAAGCAGCAGTGGCCTAGAGTGAATAACCAACCTCTGTTGTTTAGCAGCTAGCTTTTCCATCATGATTTGCAGTTGCTAGCAATAGACATTTGCCGTAATCGTCTGGCCAGATTTAAGAAAGCTGTAGTGAACGACACACTGATACTAGTCCACCAAACGCTCACAAGTAATTTTTTTGAGTTAATTTTCGCCAGGAATTGTCTAGAAAACAAAAAGGCACCTGGGTTTGACCTTATTACTGCCGAGGTACTTAAAAAACTACCACGAAAAGCAATTGTATATTTAACAATGCTAATGAATGCAATATTTAGAGTCCAACACTTTCCAGAAATGTGGAAAGTATCACAGATAATTATGATAGAGAAGCTGGGAAAACCTCCAATGGAGCTAAGTTCTTACAGACCTATCAGCCTCCTTCCGATCTTGTCAAAGGTGTTTGAAAAGCTATACCTTTGCAGACTACGACCGATTTTGGAAAAAGATAAATTAATACCAGACCACCAATTCGGGTTTCGAACTGGACATTCAACCGTAGAGCAAGTGCATCGGGTCGTACATAAAATAAGACAGTCACTTGAAAAGAAGCAATACTGCTCTGCTGTATTCCTGGATGTTCAGCAAGTATTTGACAAGGTCTGGCACAAGGGATTACTGTACAAGCTTAAAACTATTTTACCCAACTCATTCTACATGATTATGAAATCATACCTGAACAACAGAAAATTCCAAGTAAAATATGAAGAAGAAACATCAAAACTATATGCCATCCGAGCGTCAGTGCCACAAGGCTCAGTGGTAGGGCCAATGCTCTACACAATATACACAGCAGATCTCCTCCAGTCTGAAGAAGTAGAAACAGCAACTTTTGCAGACGACACGGCATGCCTTGCTAGTGACACTGACCCCGAAAAAGCATCAGAAAAACTACAAGTCCAACTTAACAAAATTAATCAATGGCTAAAAAGATGGAGAATAAGATCCAGTACCACCAAATCGATTCATATAACTTTTACATTAAGAAAGAACGAATGCTCGCCAGTTCATCTAGGAGGTGAAGTACTGCCTAAAAGGGACTGTGTAAAATATCTTGGCATGCACCTACATAAGAGATTAACATGGGCTAGCCACATAAAATTCAAAAAGAATGAAGCAAACCTAAAGTTCAAAGGCCTATTGTGGCTGATAGGTCGCAACTCTCCACTATCTTTGGTCAATAAATTGCTTGTGTACAAGTCCATAATAAGACCAATATGGACCTACGGCATAGAACTATGGGGCTCTGCAAGTAACTCTAATATAGAAATACTGCAGAGGTTCCAAAATATTGCTCTCAGAACCATGACCAACGCACCTTGGTTCATACGGAACTCAGAGATCCACGAACACCTGCAAATGGAAACAATCAGAGAAACTGTTCATTCTAGTAGTGACAAATACAAGCGAAGACTCAATGAACATAAAAATATACTTGCGAAAAATCTCAACACCAAAGGAGACACTGCTCGCCTTAAAAGGAAGCAGATTTTGAATATGGAATGATGTTCAAGGGAACAACAACCACAATTTTCAAAATATAGTGATCACATCAGATTATAGCTCTTTGCTGATTGCTGATAACAGGGAAAAAAAAAAAAATTTCGCCAGGGTTCAACCATTGCGATGAGCGTTTCCTATTATCGTACAGGATCCACTTTTCATCACAGGTAATGATTCAATTTAAAATCATTTCATTATTGTACCGCTTGGGTAATGTAATGCAGCAGTCGATGCGGGTTTGTCGGTTTGCTACACTCAATTCATGAGGTACCCACCTCTCAAGCTTTTTCACCTTCCCAATTTGCTTCAATGCTTGGGTTAAAACAGTTTTATCACTAACACCGCAGCCTGCAGCCAATTCGGACGTGGTTTGCGATGGATCCGCTTCCACAATAGCATTCAATTCTTCATTATCAACTTTGGTCTCCGGCCGTCCATGGGGCTTGTTCTGCAGGTCGAAATTTCCAGAATGAAAATGTTGGAACCAAAAACACACCCACACCTTGTTTTCTATTGCGACACCGCCGCCATACATACATACATAATATAATCACGCCTCTTTCCCGTAGACAGAGACCACTTCTTTCCCCTTGCTACGATCCTTACATACTTGTTTCACTTCGTCAACTTTAATTATTCCCTTAATACATGCTCTTAGGTTTAGGGTACTCTTGACCTTGTCTTTTTTCAAGACGTCCCTTATTTGGTTTCGAAACGTCCACCTAGGTCTACTCCTTCCAACACTCGTCTGTTTTCGTCAATTTGTTCTTCGTTCATTCTCTCGACATGGCCAAACCATCTCAGCATACCTTTCTCAATTTTTGTCACTACATCTTCTTTCAGACCACAATGTTTCCTTATCTCACTATTTCTTATCCTGTCACTCAATTTAACTCCTATCATACTTCTTAACGCTCGCGCTCTCATCTCAACTGCATTTATTTTGCTTTCATGTTTCTTCTGCCATACCCAACTATCACTTCTGTACATGAGTGTCGGAACCAACACCCCCTCCTTTTCTAACAAAAGCTCCACTCATAGCAGTTACCATCTCCTGCAACTCCTCGGCCGAAGACGCAAGTAATACTTGGTCATCAGCATAAAGAAAACATTTGACGAGTAACTCATTCATTCTCAACCCACTTTCATTCTCTTTTAAATCTGTCAAGTAATTGTTCATGAACAGATTAAACAGCCACGGCGATGCTACACATCCCTGTCTAACCCCTTTTACGATATTAAACCATTCAGTGTATGCCCCGTTTACCCCTACACAGCCATTAGAATCCCTTGATCGCAATGCTCGTATAAGGATACTGCTCACACCGTTTACGGACAATGCAAATCCACAATCCATTCCTCACCACTCTATCATAGGCCTTTTCTAGATCCACGAACGCGCAATAGACCTTTATTTTTAGCCAAACAACAAACCGCCGCCATACACATCATTAATCCTTCGAGCCGTTTCTGCAGCACTGGTGCCACGGTGGAACTCGTACTCGAAAATAATACTATATTTTAAGTTTTCCATTTTGTAAATAGAGTGACGCAAAGAAAAAGCCAAAAGAGGAAAAAAAAACAAATGAATTACGGTTTTCGAAACACAAATGCATGAGTAAATAGCGGTATAAATTTGAAATTGGAATTCCTAACCAAAGAAGATATATTTGAGATCAAAGCGGCCAGTACGACGAAACGCCATTTTTATATGTAAGGACCTAATATTATAATATATAAATATTTATGTACTTTTATTTCTTTAGTTTCTTTACTTTAAGGTAATGAATGTAATGATAATATAATTTCTTTTATGGCAGGTAATCGTCTCTTGGTGTTCACACAAACAATTCATGGCCATTCTGATATATTATTTGTTGAAGAGTATACAGGAGAAAGCACAGAAAGTGATTCTGAAAACAAGGAAAAACCATTGGTCAACACTACACTGACTTGCCAAGGAGGTGGTTCAGAGATTCCTAATGAAATACAGGGAGAAACTTCTGTGGGTAACCGATTCCTGAAGGAATATAAAGGAGACTTTTTAGCGGATAAGCCAAAAATAATTTACAAGCAAAGTTCGTCACAGGCTGGTGTAGAAATTAAGGTAATTGATGTTGCAGGGTCTGGAGTCATCGTTCTGTCTACTCCCCCTCTACTAAAGGACATGTCAGATTACCACAGAAGATATCTCTCTCAATATACATACCTGTAAATAAAGTACCTGGACCTGATGGTATAAATAATGAAATCCAGAAACAATAAGGAAACATATTCTGACACAATTATTTAACGACATATTAAACAGCGAAATTATACCCCAGCAATGGGCAGAATTCAGCGAAAAGACCAATTCTCTAAAGAAATTAACAGAAGAATAAGTAATACCTGGAAGAGATATTGGTCATTAAAAGAATACTCAAAAATGAAACAGTACCAATGTGGATAAAAGTAAATTGTACAATATCTGCATTCTTCCATGTCTCACTTATAGGTGTCAAACTTGGCCATGTACAAGCAAAAACACCAATAAGCTCTCAGTTTGTCAACAAAGCATAGAACGAAGTATGATGAATATAAAGTTACGAGACCGATGGACCAAAATAACAAAGGTGACTGATGCACTGAAAAAAACTAGAAAACTTAAATGAAACTGGACTGGACACATAATGAGGGCGGAGAGTGAGAAAAAAATGGACGACGGATGTAATGGAATGGTACCCTAGACATGGTAAAAGACAAAAAGGACGACAGATCAAATGTTGAAAGGACGACCTCCAAAAGGGATGGAGAAGGATAACCCAAGGCCTATGTCGAAGACAACCTGACTAAAAATTCAAAAACTTTGGTTTATTTAATAGAAGTATTAGTTAAAAACTGTATATATGGTCAGTGAATAAAGGCTTTATTTATTATTTATTTTATTATAAGTTTTTAATATCTTGTTAGTAAAGCATTACTGTAATTATAAACAATAATGTATGTCAGTAAGCAACTTTTATTTTCTAGTTGCCTTACTCTTTATAATTTGTGTTAGTGACTTGATGACTTTTTAACCGACTTCCAAAAAAAGGAGGCGGTTATGCGTTCGGCTGTATATTTTTTGTATGTTCAACGATTACTCCGCCGTCTGTGGCCCGATTTTCAAATTTTTTTCTGTGTGTGTGTATAGGGTATAATCCGAAATTGGTCCTTTTGACATTAAAGTGGTGACCCGATGATGGGATCTATGAGGAATCGAGGGAACTCCTCGAAATTTATATGGACACATATGCTGCCGTCGTAAGAAAAAAGGGCACAACTAGCATTTTTTTAAAAATTGAGTTATATACATATTTAGAATCAGAAAAAAAAGCTACATCTGCTCAATTTTTTGTAGAATTTTATCTTCAAGGAATTCGGAGATACAGTAGGCTCAAAAGGCACAAATAAGACTAATATTCATGTTTTATAGAATGAAAAGGCACATTTATTTACCATTATATTAAAAAGGCACAAATACGTAGATGTGCCTTGTGTACTTAATTAATGATCCATGCATGTCTCAATTAATTTACGTATAACAGGCACAAATAACCAGTTGTGCCTTTTCTTTAAATTATTTACGATTAGGGGCGAGGAAAGGAGGGCAGGGTTTGATTGAAACGCGCCAGCTGTTGTGCCTGCGACGTCGCATTTTTCATAATCAGCTATACTTTCCAAGCTTGGGCCACTAATGCCTGACAACAGAAGTTTTTTGTTATAGTTACATTTAATTTTTATAATAATAATATATATATATTTTTTAATATTAAACTACGAGTACCTTTAATACTTACGGGTGTAAGCTATTTCCTGTAAATGAACAATAAAAAATTAGAATAAGCTCTAATAGAGTAAGCTTAGTAAAGGTTCAAAAAATTACTACCTCTATTAAGAATTAAGAATATTTTGATTTATTTTTTATATTGTGATTCTATTTTTTTTATACATTTTTAAGTTAGGGGCCAACCTATTAGTAAAAAGAATAAAAATATTTAATTTTTACTTTCCTTAGGTATCTAACTAACTAAAAAGTGTAAATGAGTTTAAGTATTAGCACTTTATGTTTTATATTTGTTAAAAAAAATTGTACTTAGGTGGATGCTTATCCCTAATCATTTATAAATAACTATTGAATATTAATAACGTTTTATATGTTGGTATTTTAGAAGAAGATTGGTTAAGTTTTATTTCAGTTATTTGGATAAGCTAACCAGAAATGTCATGACAATAAATATGTTTTATCTAATATATTATAAAATTTCCATGTCACAATGTTAGTTACCGCGCACTCCTCCGAAATGGCTTTACCGATTTTTACCAAATTTTATATGCGTATTCAGTAGGTCTGAGAATCGGCTACTATCTTTTTTCCATACCCCTAAGTGATAAGGGTTGTTCACCCTTAATTTTTTTTTAAGCTTTTGGACGAAATTTTTTGTTTAAAGTTTTTTTTATATTTTCTCTAATATATAAAATTTCCATGTCACAATGTTAGTTACCATATTTCTCCGAAACGGCTTTACCGATTTTTACCAAATTTTATATGCGTATTCAGTAGGTCTGAGAATCGGCTACTATCTATTTTCCATACCCCTAAGTGATAAGGGTTGTTCACCCTTATATTTTTTTTTTTTAATTTCTGGACGATTTTTTTGTTTTTATTTTTTTATAATGTGGCATTAAAAAATACATACAACCGCAAAACAACGTTTGCCGGGTCAGCTAGTAGTTTATAAACTTTCTTCACACGATTATTAGTTTTTTATTTTTATAGATTTTTATATTAAGTCAATTTATATTAAGAAGGCGCAATTATCACAATAATTTTAAAAAAATGTTTTAAAAATACCACTTATTACAAAGAAAAGGCATAGTTAACCAAATGTGCCCTTTCTTTTAGACTCAATGACCAATTTGCTTGAAATATTAAAAAGAAAGGTCACATTTGGTTAACTATGCCTTTTCTTTGTAGTAAGTGGTATTTTTAATATATATTTTTTTAAGTTGAAAGGAATAATTTGAATTTATTTAATAATTAGTTATATATAAAAACTAAAAAGTAAAAAATATAATAGTACTAACCTTCACGCATATATCATCAGTTTTTTTTTTCTTTTGAGCAATAGGTTACAGCAATAGGATATCAATACTATGAAGCAGAATATGGTAAAAACTTTAATCCCAATTATCTCAGTTTCACCAAAATGATAGATGTGCCCTTCTCTCGTACGACGGCAGTATGGTGATTTTGACTTTTTCTGACAAGCATACCAGAAAATAAGATTTTGTACCAAGGTATACCCTGGATCCAAAAGCACTGAACAGAACTCAGTCTTTAAAGATACGCGTTTGGAAATTTCGGCATTGTTTAAAGAACTGCAAGCATATGCCACTATGTAACTTACAAAGATCATCATTATCATCTTCTTTACAATACCTAATGGAAGCTTGGCGCGTCTTCAATTATACATTCGATCGTTTATTTTAAAAGTTCTGTATTAATAAAAAATTTACAAATATCACTAAAAAGGGTAAAATTATTATTTTCGTGCTCCACCACGAGAGACAAGACGAAGCGCAAGGGCACTAGGTACCAGACTACCTTTTCTCGAAGCGATTCTTCGTCGATTTTTTGAACACTCATAAATCGGGTTTGGATTATACCAGATAAACGAAATTTTCAGGATATGTTCTCAGTAGCAGACTTATTAAACATGGTAAAGTTTTGATTGCATAGGTTTATACGTTAGATTTTATTGATATCTAAAAACGCCTGATTTCGTCACTAACTCACTGATGATCAACAAAATTATATGGTACTTCCGAATGTCCTAGAAAGCTAAAATTTGGTATGTACCTAAACTAGTTTTAGCACAAAAACAACATAAAAATTGCCAACTTGGAAGTTTTATCCTCCAACCCCTTAAACTAGGGAATGCAGTTTTGTAAGAGAATCAAAATTCAACCACCCAAGAGGGTAAAATAGGGGATGAAAGCTTAAAATCTAATTTCACGCGGGTGAAGCCGTGGGTAATAAATGCTAGTTTTAAATAAGTCTTAAAAAAATACTGCAAATGCGAATTTACTGAGGGCAAACTGAGGGTTTTTAAATTCGTGACATCTGACAGCTTTTTGACACGCCGAAGACCGTCGTGCATTTTTTTTTGCTCACTTCGGTATTTATTTGAAAAAGACCTGGCAACCCCTCGAGCTACCAAGCACTTTCTGGTGACAGAAAAATTATCGAAAATTCTTAATGACCGTTTCTGATACCACTTCACCACCAGATGTCGCTTTGTGTGCGTTGGGTCTGCCCCCTAACGGCAGAAAATATATCAAACACCCTCCTTTATTTCTCCGTTGTTTAAATTAGACATTGTAGATTATATAATTGCAATGAGATAAAAAAGTGAAATAAAATACTATTGCTTTTTGTAAAAACTCATGTTATTTATTCATTTACATTTATTCTGACATTCATTTACAAACTAGTTTTAATAATGTGTACATAGATAATTTGTACATTACAACTATATCAAGACAAATATTATTATTGTTTTAATACTCATAAACTACGCGTTCAATATAAGATAGCATTTTATGCAATTTTAAATTGAGACTAGGCGTCTAAATTAATAAAATAAATCTTTGCATTTCATAGGTATACAGTATACACTTATATAATGTTATATTCGTCATTACACTTCAACACTGGAGTAACAATCTAATTAAAAATGTTATTTACAATGTTAAATGTATAAAATTAAAAAGCAAATAATCTCTTAACAATAAGGCCACTTATATTGTTTCATAAATATAATAATTACAACAAGCACCATGTTTTAAGATCTTTAGGGATGTACAACCTGTGCAACTTAACTAGACACTCCGCTGGAATGCCCTGCGGCACCCCGCACTGCCTTCGTGCGGTACTGACCGATAGCATACCAACACGATGACGTCACAGCGTTAAGTTTCTAGTTATGTCGGGTCGTAGTGCTGGATCTAAGATAAACTTATGAATACAATAATGTGTTTAGATCAACTTCCTAGCACTACCTGGCGTTAGTTTCACCATTAAGTTGTAATGGTAATTTCTGGATCCTCGATTTATCTTTGCTTATTGCATACAGTTGGATACTAAAAGTTATAAATATTTAAATAGCATCACTATAATAATTGAGAAAGAAATTAAAAGCATAAATTATTCAGCATTGTTTTGGAAGCACATTAGATCTACATGTTTGAAAACTTACACTAACATTAAAAAGAAGATAAGAAATTAATTAACTAAAGTAGGTAATCATTAAACAGCCATATTATTCCATAATTTTCCAAGTTATATTGTGCTATAGTAATTGTGTGTTTGTTTGTATATTTTTATCAAAATATTCAGACCTGAGTTTGAAGGCACATGAAAAAGGCTGTACATTAAAAATTCATAATAAAATATGTGTACAATCTAAATACAAATAATATGTGTTTACGTCCAACCTCCAGTCAGTTTGTGGAACAATTCTTGGTCTAGTGTTTGGTTGGCGTCCTTGGAGCGCATGGAGAGGAATATATAGCCTCCGATGAACTCGTGGACCACTTTACAGTCGGCTGACTGCACAGAGAATATAATGTTACCCTCTTCAAACTGCACCATCATGTGTTTGATCTCCCAGTTTACATTCCACGCCTGAAAAAAAAACATTATTATTAATTTAAAGAGACTCATGGTTTAAACTTCTTTACACTATGGTTAACAGTGGAACTAAAATTCCGACTGTGCGCGTGCATTTCGTAGTTTTATCGCTTTCTCATATAAAATTTATCTTACTAAACATAGAACCGATAGTGCGCTTTTAAGCTGTGCGTTGTCAAATGCCAATGCTTACTGTTGACAGATACATTTAATAGACTTCCTAAGTATGAGTAGCATTAAACAATCTAAAATATTACTAGATAAAAACAATTCTTGATGCTGGTTATATATCATGCTAAAATTTCAGCTCGATCGGTGCAGAACTTTTTGAGTTTTTGAAGCGTACACAAACCAACATAACATTTTTATATATATAGATGTAGCCTACGTGCGCGTTAAAGTTTATTTCGCGGAAACCATACATTTTCCCGCATGTAAACAAACAAAAAAAGGCTATCTTTATAATATTAGTATAGATTTATCATTCACCTTCATGGTGCTAAATCTCCACGTCTTAATATGATCCCCGGTGTTGGGGTCTAGTCTCATGATGCGGTTGTTGGCGATGCTGATGATCTCGTCTTTACGGTGGCCCATGAAGCGCACGACGAACAGGGTCTGGCCGTAGTCTGGAAGGTTCTGCCACGTCTTGATGTACTGCAGTTTCGCTTCCAACAGCGACAAGTCCTTGACGTTCGCGTGACTCTCGAGCACGCGTTGAGTGAACTGAAATATGAATTTCAAAATTATTATTGCAAAATAACAAGTGGCCTTTTATTATTATTTCTTTGTTAAACGTAAGCATCATTGATTGTCAATAAAGTTGAAAACACAATGGCGGCCCCTAAAATATTTCCCGAAAAATAACTCGCACATTGATGACGTCTTTATAGAAGGTCAAGTAATTAAAAAAAAATGGCAATTCCGAAAAAAAAATCTGCTTTAATCTCCCACACATTGATTACCAGTTACGACTTTATCGATGCATTTTTTGACGACCTCTGTGGCTCAGTGGTTAGCGCATTGGCGCTCAAGCTAGAGGTCGCGGGTTCGAATCCCGCCAGTGAACAAAAAAGTTTTCTGTGTTCCTGGGCCATTAATGTGTATTAAATATGTGTATAATATAATGAAAATTTAATAGTATAAAAAGTATTAAATATATTTCCGTTATCTGGCACCCGTAACACAAGTTCTTCGGATACTTACCACGGGACCAGACCGACGTGTTGTGAAGTGTTCATAGATTTTATTATTACTATCTCTCACCTTGCTCTTCAGTTTCTTGAGGAACCTCGGCGCGAGATACTTGTCGGGCTGTAGATGGTCGACGTGCAGTTGCGACGCGGCGCCCTTGCGCGGGCGCTGCAGCTCGAGTAGCGCGCGCACGCCGGCCGCCTCGCTCGCGAACGCCGCGTCCGCCAGCGAGCGGCCGCGCGCGCCCAGGCGACACGCCGCCACCCACTCCGCGTACTGATCCTCCTGCAACAAAAATAACAACTTATTATATTATGTGTCCACCGTAAAATTGTAAAAACCGTTACATTGTAATATAACTAGTGAAATTGTAAAATGTTTATAGACTTCCGACGCGAATATTCTGCCTATAATTTAACACATTATTTTTCGTTAGATTATACGTAAATATAATTATAGTAATTAATCTTTCGACATATTTTTACAATCTCGTTAGTTATTTTACAATTTTACGGTAACATATGTAAATCATATTATGTATCAAGCATATAGATTATCGGGATAACCGATAATAGGTGATGCCAATCCATCGCGTCGCCCCTAAACCCATATCAGCAGAAGACCAAATCACGTATTAGTAAAATATTTCAGTTGCAGTATGGCTAGTGTTATATTGTCGCATTCGCACACGCATCAAATCAAACATGTGGCCTTGAAAGATGTGAATTGGCCTCCTAAAGTTACAGTGACTTTCAAGCCTCTTACTTGAACCACATTTACACACAAAAAATGAACCAGTAAACAAGCAGACGGTCTATAGATTGCCTTCCCAGTCCTTAAAATCCCCAACCCTCCTTGGGCTTACGGTAACTTCACTCACTCGGCGCAACATAACGCAAGCGTTATTTCACTCCGGTTTTCTGTGAGGCTGTCGTACCTATTTACCCGGTCGATCCGACCCACTCATGCCGAAGCCTGGATCTCCCACATAAGTAGTATGTAAAATCAAAAATTAGTAATCGTTTAACAAACTGCTCGTGTTTTAAAGATTGCATTAAAACTTCGCTCACTCGGCGCAACATAACGCCGGTTTTCTGTCAGGCCATCGTATTTACCCGGTCGATCCGACCCATTCATGCCGAAGCCTGGATCTCCCACATAAGTAGTATGTAAAATCAAAAATTTGTAATCGTTTTACAAACTGCTCGTGTTTTAAAGTTTGCATTTAAAATTTTTAGTGCAATACTTACATTTTCACACTTGAGCCACATCTCATGCATGGTGTCCTCCGACGGCACCTCTAGTTTGATGCCGTACCTGTCTGAAGCCGGGTGCGCGTCGGGTGTTACCTACAATTGCGTAAAAAGGACTTAGTTTTTGAAGACAAGAGAAGTCTTGTCGCGTTTGGAAAAATATGAGAGTATTACACCGACAGTCAAAAAGAGACACGATGAATCGCTATAGCTTAAAAGTTATAACTCAAGTTTCCGTGAAAACTCGTAACTAACATCAAAGCAATATATTTGTTAAAGTGATGATTAGGCCATCCGTTCTTAAGCCTTCTATGTTAGTGATAAAGCTTAAGGACCGTATTCGGAGACGCGCCGCGCGAAGTTTAGGTTTTTAGCGCTACTCTCACAACGATCGAGCCTCGCGCCACAGTATAAAGAACAGTAAACCATCTGCATACAAACGTTCCGCGTTTCGGTATCCGCAATTCCGCACGCATGCACACACCTCGTATAATAATTTTCAAGAACACCAGCCAGCGAGCTTAGCATGGCGATCCGAAGAAATAAATTTAAGGAAGAAATATTCTATCCAAATAGTGAGTTGCAAAATAGTTCTTAATCATTGGCGACAAGGTTGCCAATAGAAATCAACATTTTTAAACAGACATATCTATCTTTAAAATAGCTGTCGGGAAATCTTCTGTGAGAAAAGAAAGAGAAAATTCGGGAAGAAAAGAAATATTGTTTCTCAACGACAATGCATCGACCTTGCTGCCTTACAATAAGACCTATTTTGCTACAAATGGTATTAATGTTTCTTCAATCTCTCATTTTGTCGACTCTTCGATGTTTCTACGATGTGCATGCTAAGCCTGCTGCTCCTTAGCAGAACCGGTAAACCTTCAGGTACCATCGACGAAGTGTCCCAACACCATACATTTTTTGACCCCACCAATAGTCGTCACTCGTCACCAATACCCCAAAGACTTTGAGAGTCAAAGGAGAAAGCCCACTCTCCATAGTGTCTCAGGCCCAATGTGGACATCAAAAAATCGTATAAAAATTGAGTGTTCTAAAATCTTAACAGTATTAGATATCTGGGAAAGAAACTAAAAATGGCGCCATTATTGTAGTTTTTTTTTTTTTTAACTTTTTGGTTATTTTATATAATATTTAAATGTGCAGGAAAGAAAGATAATTCAAGGTCTTCTCTGAATTTTTAAATCATTTACAGTAGTAAGATATTGAATATAACAATATTTCAAATACCTATAGCTTATACAGTTTGAGAAAAAAGTCCCAGGACCAGTGCCGTTTTCAGATGGAAGATTTTTTTTCGACAGTATCTTTTAACAATTATAGATTGGCATAACATAACATTTATACTACGTATTATTTATCTTATAATATATCTACATAATGCTACATTATATTGAAATATAATTCGGTTACAGCTTATAGGTATTTTCACGGCTAACACCTTATTGTACCATATTCCTAGCAAATAAATGATTTGATTGATTTATTATTTTTATTATATTATTATTTGCTAAGCTGTAAGTATATTTATTTATTTGAATCCAGTTGAACATAATATAACAAAATAAAATAAAACACATTTGTATGATATTAAATATCTATATTTTCTTCAATGTCATACACTATTAACAAATCATCTAAAAATGGCGCTGGAGGGCATATATTTGACAGAAATCTAGCCCAACCTATATACCAATGAACAGTCATAATATGTGAACAGCAACCTACCGTGCGTTTCCCTACTATGCAATTGCAATAATATAATTCAATTGCATCTCTGCCAACGAAATTATTATTTATTTTAATATATATAAAATATACCTTTCGGCTTACATGTCTGCTTTGTATTTTTGCACGTAACAGCCAGCAGTTTTCATTAACTAATTCGCTTGGTAGTCTGCTGTTTTGTTCTCTATATATCTCAATAGAATACATACCGTTGGCTCTGATATGTTCCCCATAGTAAGATCTTGCTTGTTTTATTTGGTAAGTACCACAAGCGATTAATATTAAATCGTCCATTGTTAAACGTGGGAAGTCAGTCAAATTATCAGAGCCAACATTAATATTCACAAATCGAGCCCTCCAGCGATTTAAACTAAGTTCATTTACATGATCAGCTAAGGTGTTATGAATTAACATTCTTTCATTTATAACTGATAATATTTGACCCGCATCCGGTCTGTCTAATATTCTAGGATGGAACCTGTTTATTACTGCAGCACCGATTGCAAAGTCTTGCATCATGTGAGATGATGCTCGATTAAAAAACTCTTGCCGGAACAATTTAAATGATTGTTTAAATACACCATTGATGACCTCAACAACCCAGCGACAAATAGTCACTTTTCTAGAATAATTTGCTTCAATGGTCGATAGTTGTGATTCACCTTCTTCTCGTGAGGATGGAACTTGAACTGAGTACCCACATTCTCTCAGTAGTGGTAAAGCATCTCTGAAACCTCGGTCTAATATGAATACATCACCGGGTTGAAAAAATCTCCTCAATGGTGTATTTTGAGTAAGAAATTCATTTTTGAGTATATCAGCATCTGACATTGTTGCTGGATAGGGCCCTAAGACATCTAAAATATATCCATCGGTACATGTTATGATAAATGGTTTCACTAGATTACATAACTTATGCATTGAGTACGTCTGTTTTTGGTATTTATAATTTGAACTTTTTTGAATAAATACATAGGTTCCATCCATAATCACTATAGGTTTAATTTGGTTTGTGCTTCCAAATAAACCATTTGGAATTATTAAATTCCTTTCAGTGATGTTTTGTCGTGTCATATGCTCTAGACCCAGATTTTGTGGTACAAAATCTTGAGTCAGAAGTTCTCTAGCAATTGACATTAATCTCTCTAAAGTACTTCTAGGTATCTTAAACAACGTAGAGAGTCTTTGGTCTGAATCACCAGTCCTCAGTTTTGTCAAGTATGCAGCAAGTGCAGTGGCTCCTCTATGTGCATTATTTAGTCGAGGAACCTCATTCAATATTTGTCTAAATTGATGTTTGGACATGCCAAGCCAATAATAAACTAAGTGATCATCACTCTCTTCAATATTTTGAAAATCAATATTATGGCCAATCTGATTTTTTAGCATTGATACCAAATCTTCTATAAATGCTGCAGTAAAACTATGGTTTCCATTTTCTACAATTAAATTGTCCCATAAACGGCTTCTCAAATGAAAGTTACAAATACGACAGTTTTGTGGAACATAAAAAGATAAATCACACAACAGCCTCACCCGAATTGACATAGGAATGTGTATTCTTTCCGTTTCTTCGCAGTCAGGGAAAATACAGCATCTTTGTGTATTGGAAGCTCTTGTGTAACTGGGTAGAATTATATCCGAATCACTTGTAGCAGCAGATGTTGATGCTGATTCAGTAGTATAATGAGCCGAGGCCCGGTCTGCTCTCTGCCAGCATGGATGACAGATGCGGCTTGATGACAAAATCTTAAAAGAAGATATATTACAATTAATTATTATAAAACCGTTCTATTGATTATATTATGCTTTTATAGTATTTTTAAACCAAATTAAATATTACCTCTCGTGGAGAAATCCATTCTATTATTACATTTCTAATGAGGCTTTCTCTATCCGTATTACTTAGTAATGCGTGACTTCTGATTCTTCTTATCGATCGATCACAATTTATACAGTGATTTTGACGCACAGAACCATCTAGCCCTTGTTGTAGTGCAAGACTTTCAGTTACTGCTACCCAGCAATTGTGGCAAACAAGATTATCTCCTGATACCTAAAACATAATATTGATAATTAACATTTTCAACCGTAAAAGATTGAACGATTAAATCTTGATGTAAGAAATACGAAAATAGAAACATTTTATGATATGATTACCTGCTGCGGTGCAACCCACTGCTGAATTACACTTATTTCTTCGGGCTCTAAAATACGGTTCTCGGTAACATTATTACCACAATTTACACAATGTTCTTCAGACATAGTGTAAAACTTTCGATTGGTATCCAAATCGAAACAGCCGTATTCAGTAATCCTTTATTCCAGAGCCAAGTTATTGTCGAAGGAGAGAACAAAACCAGTAAAAGAATACCAAAGTCGTACGTAAAAAGCCGAAACAAGTCCGTGAAAGAATGCCAGTTTGCGGTAAAAGAAATCGAAAACAAAACAAAACGCATCCACATTGAACGAACAAGTGAACAGTCAACAGATTAATTTGTTTGAAAAACGTCATTACTGTCAGCAGTGTTGCCACATGTCACAAAAAAAATAAATCGATAAATCGGTTACGTAAATAAAAATAAACGATAGATGATTTTTTTTCATAATCTTTATTGAATGAAGTAACAAACGTACACATTGGTTCCATAATAAATGTTTTCTTTTGGTTAATTCTATATAAAATTACCAACAGTGGCCTGTTATTTGTACTTAACCTGAGTTTATTTTATTTGTTTTTAAATCGATATTCTGATCGATTGACCATAGAAAAGATATTTTTTCTTCGGGCAATATTTTACCTCAACCTTGTTTTATTTATCAATAAAATTCCTTTTTTTATCGAAACATTACTGATTGTAGTGGCGCCTATTTAAATGGTATCAAAAATCATGTCTCTTTATGGTAGATTTCTGGACAAAACAAGTCTTCATAAGACAGTTGTCCACTGTGGGCCTGAAATGGGCTTTCCCCTTTCAAAATGGCCCCAAAAATCTCAAAAATGGGGCCATTTAACCGGAGACACTTTTTTCTCCATAGTGTTTTCACCATACGTTAAATTTCAAAATGGCCCTAAAAATTTCAAAAGTAGGGCCATTTAACCGGAGACACTTTTTTCTCCATAGTGTTTTCACCATACGTTAAATTTCAAAATGGCCCTAAAAATTTCAAAAGTGGGGCCATTTAACTGGAGACACTTTTTTATCCATAGTGTTTTCACCATACGTCAAATTTCAAAATGGCCCCAAAAATCTCAAAAGTGGGGCCATTTAACCGGAGACACTTTTTTCTCCATAGTGTTTTCACCATACCTTAAATTTCAAAATGGCCCTAAAAATTTCAAAAGTGGGGCCATTTAACTGGAGACACTTTTTTCTCCATAGTGTTTTCACCATACGTCAAATTTCAAAATGGCCCCAAAAATCTCAAAAGTGGGGCCGTTTTACTGGAGACACTATTTTTCTCTATAGTGTTTTCACCATACGTCAAATTTAAAAATGGCCCCAAAAATCTCAAAAGTGGGGCCATTTAACTGGAGACACATTTTTCTCCATAGTATTTTCAATTTTAAAATGGCCCCAAAAATCTCAAAAGTAGGGCCATTTAACTGGAGACACATTTTTCTCCATAATGTTTTCACCATACGTCATATTTCAAAATGGCCCCAAAAATCTCAAAAGTGGGGCCATTTAACTGGAGACACTGTTTTCTCAATACTGTTTTCACCATACGTTAAATTTCAAAATGGCCCTAAAAACCTCAAAACTGGTTCGCGGAAATTGAACGAACGACACATGCTTAGTGCACAACGCCGCCCGCTTGTCGAATTTTCCTGTCCTGTTCTGTCCTGTTGACGTTGAGGGGGAGGGCGGGAGAGGGGGGAAGGTTTCGTGAGAAGGCTATTGGAGGGGTAAAATTTTTTTGAGAGGGGGAGGGGGGTCTTGACGTTTTTGTGGTATTTAGGGAATCTGATGGAGCCAAATTATAGGGCTCGTTCTCCCCATTCCAATGATACCTCACTCGGGGGGTCTAGGGGTCCAGATGACTGAGATATGCCTCGAGGGGATTTTGGGGGGAGGGGGAGGGCGGGAGGGGAGGAAGGTTTCGTGAGAAGGCTATTGGAGGGGTAAAATTTTTTTGAGAGGGGGAGGGGGGTCTTGAGGTTTTTGAGGTATATCCCGGGTCCCGTTGGGAATTTAGGGGATCTGTTTAAGCCAAATTATAGGGCTCATTCTCGCAATTCCAATGATACCTCACTGGAGGGGTCTAGGGGTCCAGATGACTGAGATATGCCTCGAGGGGAATTTTTGGGGGGATGGGGGAGGTTTCGTGGGAAGGCTATTGGTGAGGTCAAAAAATTTTAGAGGGGGAGGGGGGTGACTGTATAGGGGGTGGGGGAGGTTTTTGGGGGGGAGGTTTTTGGGGTGGAGGGTTCTTGGATTTGGTTGATTGATGATGAGAGAGAGAGAGAGAGAGAGACAGAGAAACACGCCGCACGGCTTACAACTATGGCAAAAAGTGTCGTTACAACTTTTGGTCTTAATTTTTTCCGTCTAGCCCCCTTTTGCAACTTCGTTCCAAAAGAAATATTTACTTGCTCAACAGAACAAAATATGTACCTACTATTATTTATACTGTGGTTCGATCGCGATCTGTGGATGCGGCGTAAAGCGACGTGCTCTCTCCTCGGAGTTGCGTGGCGTACTGACCGCTGCGGGCGCTCGCACATGTATTTGTGGAAACTCGCCAGTTCATAGTAATTTGTATGAAGAAATTGAGCGGAAAAATCGGGCAAGTTTATGATTTCTTAACACAAAATAAGAATATATTTACTAAGAAATAAAGATTTCATCTACTTCTTTATAGTTTTAACTTTATTATTTGATAAAATTAGTTTAATAATTCTTGATAATTACGACTCAGTTATTATAATACGGGAGTGCGATTTACACGTTTTCAGTGATATTCCGATTTTTTTTTACACTTATCCATAAATATTATTTTAAATTCGAATGTTTCAGCGGCTAGTAACATTCATTAACTAGCCGTGTGATTTTTTTCAAGGTTGTGGAGTATCTTTTTCTGTATAATTCTCTTATATTCCCGACCCTCGATTGCCGTATAGGGCCCTTAAAAAAACAACGAGTTGCACCCCGGGAGTGCCAGCAGAAGTGAAAACTTGAACATTAATTAGAAAAACCATCTAGGTTAAAAGATGCGAACTAAAATAGTTTCATGCTCGCGTAAGGGAACTAAGATAGAAAAAGTTGCAAGTTGCATCTTACGAATTTTCGGTCAGGTCTCGTGTCCTAACGCGAGTTTAACATTTCTTATCCATCGCCGCTAAAGTAGTTTCCAATTACCTCGGCCCCTCTGAGCTCCACGGCGTAGGACGGAGCGTCACCGCGAGCGGCGGCCTCGCGCGAGCTGTGTATACGCAGCACGCCGTCGCGGCACGACACCCAGCCGCGCTTGTACGCGCGCAGCGTGAAGCGCTGGCGACTGAAATTATACACAGGTAATACACTGTATATTATAATAAACATTTTGTACAGTCGTAAGCGATTACACGTATTGACCAGTTTTATAATTATTACTAGATTTTACCCGCGACTTCGTGCGCGTAAAAGTTTATTTCGCAGAAACCGTACATTTTTCCGCGATAAAAAGTAGCCTGTACCCCCCATGGTCTACTCTGCATCTGTGCCAAATTTCATCAAAATCGGTCCAGTAGTTTCGGAGCCTATTCAATGCAAACAAACAAACTATTCCTCTTTATTATATTCGTATGGAAAACAATATCTCATGGAAAAGCTAATGTAAAAAGACGAAGTAATCTTTCTACAGAGGCGTTAGCTCTTGTAGCTGTAATTATTCCAAAGCCACTCAATATTCAACCTAACGCACAAAAATTAAGAACAAAATAATATTACATGTTTGAAACTTTTAAAAGTTATCATTTAATAACAAATATTTACATCTATTTACAGATAGATAATTAAGTTATTTTGAAATATACACAAAAAATAAATATGTTGTGTAAAACCGTCAACACAATGGGTAAATGAATCTCCATTAACGGACAAAGACAAATAAAGCATGCTTTAAATTTAAATGCAATGTACAAATGAGCCATTTATATACAATCTAACAAGTTTATTAAATAAACTGGTTAGATTTTAATTATTATGTAAACAATTATTAGAATATTAAAAACAAAATAAAACTGAAACTTTCAGAACATTGTTTTTAGAAAATATAGTATGTTAATATTTATACATAAAAATATACAAAAAAATATGTTAAGTGGTAAATATTTGGGGGTAACAAAAATTCTTACGATGCACATAAAGCGTTGTAACTCCTTCACGACGACCACCGAGATGGAAGAAATAAAGATGACAATAAATAACTTATAATGTATACAATAAAGAAAGATATACATATCAAAATTACATAAATAAATTATATAACTATGATTAAAAATATTTATATTTAAAAAATCGTGTATAACTTCGATAGGATTTGGCTTTGCTCATTGAAATTCACAGCATGTAGTACCTAACCTATAGATGTATATAGTACCTAACATATGGATATTGCAGCTATGTCTCACTCGTCCAATGTTGGCCCCCGGCGTATAATAGTCGGGACACTCTCCCCGAGCACCTACACCTACCAACATTTGGTGATACATTCTAGGTTATCCTACCTACCTACACTACGGCCGCTGTATCTTGACGGGTCCGAACATAGGCTCTGCGAACTTTAGCGCATGTACAACTCGTGAAGAAAACCGTTATTGTATTATTTTTATATACCTATGAACGAATAAAATTTCCCTAATACAGTGACCAATTAGTACAAATAAAAGAAATACGAAATCACTTAAAAACAGTTATTGCGCAACCTTCTGAGCGAAGTTCAGACTCGGTAAGATACATCGGCCTTAGTATACAGTTGGTGATACATTTTCTCTACTCACCCTCTATACTTGAGGTATCCAGCTAGCTCGGGCACGGCGGTGATGTCCGCTCTTGCGGGCGGCCCCCCCTCTAACTGCACCTGCAGCTCGCTGAGCGCCGCGTCGATCTCGTCCTCCGCCGCGCCCCCCGCGCTCCCCGCGCTCGTATCCGCGGCCTCCGCGCTGCCTCCGGCGAGCGTCTGCAGCTCGATTTGCAGCTGGAATGAGTTAATATTGTTGACATGAATCCAGTAATGCCTGACCATGACAAGTATTGGACTTTATCCCTTTTTATAATGAAAATATTTACATCATAGATAGACTAGTCCATATTGTTGTCTTATTGGAAAATCCACTAGAAAGACAAAGACACGTGGATTGGCGCATAGTGTTGTGTATTTTTTTTTAAATAAAGGGAATCAAAGTGGCCTCTTAAAATCAAATATAGGATTCTTTACTATATTATATGTTATACATCTGTTCATTAAACAAGCTGTATAATGGTACATGAAGAATTAACAGCCTCCGTGGTCTAGTGGTTAGAGCAATGGTTCTGGACTCGGAGGTCGTGGGTTCGATTCCCGCATTGGACGGACCTGCGCCTGATCTCTCGTCAGTCGTGTCGGTTATCCGTCCCACTGGATTATGAGAGTAAAGGAAGAGAGAGTGATCTTGTGTACTGCGCCCACACTTGGGCACTATAAAATTACTCCCGCATAACTGGTCTGGTTTCAATGAAACCGGCCACCGTCACCAAGATCGGTGTGGGGAGTTAGTTATAGTGGTAGAAAGTAAGGAATGTGAAATTGGTAAGAAGTCTTACCTGCAGCGCGGCGAACAGCAGCATCTCCTCCTCGGTGCAATGCACCTCCTGGTTGAGGACCTGCCAGCGCGCCTGCTGGTACAGCTGGTTCAGCCGCGGCGCGTCCGGCGCGCGGGCGCTCAGGTCGAAGAAGGAGTAGAACTTGAAGCGCAGCTGCAGCGTGTCCCACTCGCGCACGTATTGCTCCATGATCGACAGCGACGAGTCCAGCCATCTGGTGAACATACGTCATCATCATCATCAACTACTGACCACGACACAGGAGCGTCTCGAATTGAGAAGACAATGATGAACAAAAAACGATGGTTAGGAAAAATATTGTAACTTATTTTAAGTCTTCATATATTTATACGAAGACTTATAAGTCTTGATTGTTACTTAGGTTGCTGCACTGAAATCGAGGTCTTACACATCATAAAGTATTTTCTGAATTGGATTTTTATTTTTTTACTATACATCTTATAAGCTCTAAACGACGTATTTACCCGACGTTCATTCTGGCGCGCTCCATCAGGGACTTGGGTGTGAGGAGTGATTCCCGGGACTGGCTGTCGGGCTCCAAGGGCGAGTCGGCGAGGGACATCTCCGCGAGGGAGTCCAGAGCGTCGAGGGACGCGGCGCGCGGGGGTGTGCCGCAGTAGCCGCCGTCGCTGGAGCCGTCGCTCTGCGTGCTGTAGATGTGGTTCCCGTAGCGACGGAGGGTTCCGTTCTGTGAACACGCAAATAGTCTTCAGCGCACTTTGTAGAGTTAATTTTTCACCTGGGAAAATATATAGTCTTAATCTCGAAACTATAAAGATTGGCGAAAAATGCTGAAACGAGCAATTACGAGCTCGATTTTTGCAATAGAGGTTATGGCGCATATAAGAATACGAATAATTTATTTTGCGAAAATTTACATTCGTACATGAGCACAGTAATTATTAAATCAACATATTTTATACATTATCTCTCTTACTAATAAAAATAGTTATGCTACTGCAAGGTAAAAAAATATTGTATTGCTTATCTACTGATAAGCAATACAATATTTTTTTACCTTGTCTTATACGTTGGAAAAGTCGCTTGACAGACAAGGACAAAACATTGTACCTATTGTTTATCCACTGTATAACTATTTTTATTAGTAAGGGGGTTATTGTTTAACGTTGGCGCCTGCACTAGGCTAAGCCTGTCCTGCAGATCGCCAAAATTCAGTTTGAAATTTACATATAATATTTTTAATATTGCGCGATGTATGTATGTGTGTTTGTGTTTGTGTGATCATAACTACCTATCTCAATTTTTTTTTAAGTTCTTCATAATCTAGAGATGTAAGCCAGTTAGTCACTTTTTCTTTTACTGCGCAGTCCTTAATACAAAATTTGCAGCTTATTTTATTGTAAATTAATAGGTGTAAGAATGGGCCAAATTTGCTTGCGAAACTAGTGTTTATTTATGGTAGAGGTAAATAATTTTTTTTTTTATTGCGCATGTTTTCATAATCAGGAGATTTGGTGTTCTTTGATCATTACGCGGAGTATAAAAATACCACGAACTGTGGGATATATAAGGAAAGAATTCAAGTAAATAATAGAAATTTCCCGGAAAGAAGTAAGTTTATCCCTATTTAAGCGATGGGTGGTTACAACCTTATTATATATCGTACAGCCATATAAGGTAGGTACTATAATTAGAATTAAGTTCGCGATTGTTTCAACTGCATGTATTTATAATTTATTATTTAGGTTAAATACCTACTTACATCATTACTTTCATAAATAATTGGTATCAAATTAAAATTGTTGTAAATTCAAAGTGTCTCGTTTTGAAAAGATATAAACTACAATCGTCATATCGTACCTTACAATTTCTAGTACCTAACCGTGTTCCTTCCTTGTTGAATCCTTAAAAACCTAGCTTTCTGCGTGCCTAAGATACATAACTGATAAGTGATAACCTTATTAACCAGATTGGATCGATGAGGTCATCAGTCTCATGGTACTGTACTATTCAAATCTATATCGTTTTCGTGACCACTCAAGACTAAGTAAGACTGTCTCTTACCTGTTGTGAGGCAACCGGTGTGGCCGAGAGAGACCTCGGCGGCGGAGGTGTGGCAGGACACGCTAGAGACCTGTCCAAGCTATTCGATGATCCCCTGGTGGCGGCTATGAATGTGTTCGTATCGGGTTGTGTGATTTTGATCTTCTTTGCTTCCTTCAAGTTCTGATAATTCTGTTTTAGATGAGACGGCTCCAGCGGATAGCACAGAGACAGTTCTTCCGGGTGACGTATGCCTGAAAATAATAATAAAAGGTATTTAACTAGGCCTATAATTGCCAACAAAATGTAAATAAAAAAGCGGCAAAATGATACAAATAATGCGGGATATATTCTCGACTCCGGTAAACATACCTAAGCCAGGGAGGTGTTAAACATCTGGCCCGGGAATATTTGAGATTGGACAGGGATGAAGTTTTTGGTGTATCGTCTGTGTGGCTTTTGATAAAGAAAGGTTTCAAAGCTTGACTGTCAACCTTAGGTACCTAGTAAGCGAAACACAAGAAGTAATAATATATTTTCCATTCTCGTAACTTTTAGGATTATTTAATCTCATTTTACCTAGACTTTTGCACAGCTGCATCACCGCGCTGAACGTGTCAATGGAAAAGTCGATCTTGCAGTCGATGTATCTGAGGTCGGGCAGCTGTATCCGGATGGGCTTGTGCATGGGTGTGAAGTGCAGCGCCGCGTCCGCGTGGACCCCGTACTGGTCCAGCGTGTGCTTCGGCCGCGCCAGCCACTTGTTGCGTGTGGGCCACCAGAGCGCGTGATCCGACCAGTCCTTTTTGAAATCTGTAACCAATTAATTATTTTAAATTACTGTTGGGTAGAGATCGCCTCTATTTCTTTCCGTAAATTCCCTTCTTTAGCTGTATTAGGCCTTTATTCAAGCGCCAAATTCGTCACGGCACCATTTTTTGGGTGTCGCCGTTTCGTAAACCTGCAGTCGGTTCGTAATCGAGATTTGAGCAAATAAGAAGATAGTTAAAATTAAATCTATCATAGCAATGCTCTCGAATATGGTTTCAAATTTTATAAAGTACTTTGACCTTCGCAGCCAAGACTGAACACAGATTAAAATGTTATAAAAAGTTAATTTATATATAGGTACGTACATAATTTCAAATTTATTCTTACGGGAAGCCATTTATTTTGATAAGCTCACGACAAGGAACGACTTGCGAAGATTAAGTCATTAATTGAAACTGTTTTTTTTTCTAATTTTATTAAGTAGGTATATCTGACAGTGATCTAATATTAATTGTTATTTTTTTTTGAAGAAACACAGGGAGTGTTTGAGAAGTGCATCATGTTTATTTAATTAAATATTACCATGGTCTTTTTTCGACCCTTCCAAGTCTACAGAAGTACAGAGTATAGACGGATGTAAAATAAAAACTAGAAAACCAGTGGCTCTATGACGTCAGCGGTACCGCACGATTTGGCGAGTTAGTTGAACCCTCCAGTGGCAGTTTAAGAACTCACATTTTTATAAGACGCCTTGAGCAAATAAGGGGTCTACTTATACTGGCGAGATACGCCCTTTGCATTCGTTTTGCTTCTTACATGATTGCGTGAGTCAGCTTGTGAAGTAAAGCAGAGGGCATCGCAAATGCGACTTGCAGTTATAATTATCTTAGAATTATTAACTTGAGATAATCGAAATAGCATTGATAAATCGAAAAAGATATAGATAGGAAAATGAATAAAGGATAGATCTATTTAGTCAGAATTGAAAGACTACATATTATGTGCTTTGACTGCGCAATGTAGATAAGCCTAACCATAACCTTCTAATTTTCCTGTTTTAATTTAACAGTTTAAGTTAAAATTTCATCAACAAAATAATGTTTTTACTTGATAAATTCTCTACCCTAAATAATGATGATATATAATTAACTATTTTAATGCAGTTTTTTCTAACAGTACAACTTACAAGTCTGACTCAGAGATAAATTATGAAACCAGTAATATAATGCACTGCTATTGAGTCATTATAAATCAATAATAGGTGTTAGGTAATTCAGGTATAGTTAAACATTTTGCCAGTCAGAGAAGTTCTTCGATATTTCAGTTTATCAGAGTACATGACATTTCACTACGAAGTACGAATACACGTATCAGAATTCAGGAATCAACATTCAATACTAATCGTAGGTAGTCGTGTAGTGACTCGTGAGTAATGACTACTACTACTGGTACCAGATAATGATATATTATATTTTTTGTTCATATTCTTAGTCATCACTCATCTGGCCATTCCCGTTACTCATTAAACGTAATAGGTACTTGATTAAAGATTTAACCTACTGCTAATAATTGCTATTTATCTGAACGTGGAGGTAAAGTCTTAAGTGATATTGGGTGATAACAGCCTATTTTCGTTACATACTACCAGATATTAGTGTATTACAAGGTGTATTATATTTAATGAGAGTTGTCAGGAAAGAAGGGTTTATCTGGGGGCTCGGTAGCGCCCCCGCCAAGACAAGCCAAGCGAAGCGCAAGGGCACTACCAGGCTACCTTTTCTCGAAGCGTTTCAAGAACAGTATTTAACAGAAAAACAATCCGTAATTTTTTCACCTTACGCCCAAGCGAATGTATCGAAATGGTCAGGTCACATATTTTGACTAAGGTGTAGAGTTTTTGTAGTTAGACTTGTAGAGTTAAGGCGTATATAGTTAGAAAGTTGGTAGAGTCAGAGGCTTGGTTTTACATGAGATCAGTACCCCAAGCAGGAACATTTTGCGGTATCGTTATGTGTACGTAAACGAGAATTATGAGAAATATTGTATGAAAAATTTAATTACTTTTACGTCCGCTAGAGGCGCTTTCATGGTTTTCATACAATTTTCTCGCTTACGTACACGTAACGATACCGCAAAATGTTCCTGCTTGGGGTACTGATAGCTTTTTGACTGTGCGAGTCTTATGTTGTAAAGTACTTAAAGGAAATACATAATATCTCGAATATAAACTATTCGGTGTATCAACGGAATCGCTTCCTTGCTGTCAAAGTAACTGTTTCTATGGTTTAGTTTTACTGTTAACCATTAAATGTTATGACACGGCGGGCGTTACGGCACACAGTATTTGAACGAAAATAAAGTTATAGTTAGCCTCTTGCGCCATGTGTCTAAACTTAACACCTTAATAAAATGTCACGTAGATATCTAGAGATACAACTCTTGTAGCGACACGTAAACCACATTATGCCGTTTATGTGTTATATCACAGAATAAATAATAGTACCTACAGTTATGTTACAAAACCGAATATAAATCCTCCTACATATTATGTTAACACTCGTTCATGGTCAATAAACAAAAAGTTCGGGACATTTCCAGTACATCTTATTCTTGTTTTATTGGCTATATTTTTTTATTTAAACCAATAAATATAAATGTAATAACGATTATTTATGTAGCTTCAAACAATCCTGAATGGTTTAACACTACAAGTACACGCACCCCTTTTTAGGGTTCCGTAATACTTGAGTAACCTTTATAGTTTCGCTTTGTCCGTCCGTCTGTCTGTCCGCGCTTGTAGCGTCGGTAATTATGAATATAAATGGGTGAAATTTGGTATAGTTACAGATTGTGTATAGATCTCGGATTTCGCATCATAAAATAATAATAATTTTATATTGTATGTGGCTCTCCATACATGTGAAGTGGGGATGAAACATTTTTTTTCTTTCCACTCCATCGTATGGGGTAGAAAGATTCATACAAAAAATCGGCCTCCAAAGTGATTTATAAGTTCCCCCCCCTGGCATTTCGAATCTATAAGTCTTAGAAACTTGAAATTTTCTATCCTGATAGATCATGCTAAAAACTCTTTAGGAAAATTATTTTAAACCAAATCGGACAGTAACTTTTGAAGTAATTTAAAAAAAAACCTATTACGCGTTTATAATTATTATGGAACCCTCCTTACATTTTTTACATGAGTACACGCGTGGCCTACTATAGTAGGCCATTTTGTAATGTTAATATTTTGTATAATTTTCGATATCTTATTAAAAAAAGAAATGGAATAGAAAAGTTATGTATTTTATTTAATATTAGAAACATTACTTATAAGATAAATCATTTAAAATACTAAATAACCTACAATTTTGTAGTAACTAAGAAAAAGTAACAAATATAGAATCTATGTGATCAAGCATGTATTTTTCCTTCTTGAAACTAAAATAAGTTATAAATTTCTTTATTTTCATGACTTTTAGGAAACACTTCTACTTTGCAATAGAGAAAAATCTATTAATTTCAAACGTTGCACCAGTTTACTATTCTACAAATTCGGGCTCTCGAGCAGCGTAGACATCGACCAACGGGTTCCATCTTTGGAGTTAAATTGTGTTGGGTTCTACGGGGTTCTTGAATCGTATTATCTAAAAGTGCTCCCAATTCCATTCTTCGAATGTTATACTTCGCTTCGCCTTTTGACTGCTAATTCAAAGAGTGGAAAGTCTTCTGAACTTTATATATCGTCAGATTAGCTTAATTTTTTTGAGGTGTGACTCGCCGACTAGGGCTTGTAAATCGGGCTGACATTCATATTCTTCACTCTAAACCACTTCTACATCTTCAGCATCGCTCACGCAACCATCTTTTTACTTAGAACTCACTCTAGTAATGCGTGACCAGAAAAATAAAATCCTGCAATGAAAACGCTATTATTACCGCTTCCACACTGTGGATTAAACTTCAAGCTGGGATATGATTGGTTAAATTTTGAAAATTTGCCATTAAATGTTATTTCAATTTAGTTTCGTTAATTTCCCAAAATATGGCGAGGTTTTCTATACTCATGGCTAGATAAACACTTTCTTTCTCACATTAAAGTATGTACAATAAAATTACAAAAATTACTTAAACTATAAACTAAATGTGGGCAAGGGCAGGGCAGGAGAGGTAAGTTAAATAGATATATAGATATGAGTGGGATAATAAAACAGATGAATAACAGCAAGAATAATTGTTAAAGTACGTTTTTAGAATCTCTTTTGAAAAGGAAATTGATTTGAAAATAAAAATAAGTAATACAACAAAATAATATTAATATAAACTTACATGCATAGAAAGTTATAAATTAAATTAAAAAGAGTCTAATTATAGAAATTAAAGAGTATACTCAAGTCAAATTTAGTTAATTTAGTGAGCGACTTTGTTTCAAAGATAACTATGGAGCTTGGATAAAAAAAATGGCAAGTGATTTCGACTCTTGAATGTCCCGCGGTAGATTATTCCACAAGTGCGTAGCCTTCACAGAAAAAGAATCTGCAGAGTAACCGGACTTGGTAATTGGCACAAGAAGTTTATTGCTGTACTCGGAGCGTAACGCATGGCTTTGGTCAGCACTACGAAACTGAAAATCCTTTAGATATGGGGAAGAACGAGGGTCAAATAAAACATTGTACAGGAAGGCTAGTACATGCTCTTCGACGGAGCCTGAAGTGTAGCCAACCAAGTCGCTATCGATACTCAGAGACGTGGGCGATCTTGCGCAGCCCATACACGAACCTGATGCAAATGTTTTGTAATCTTTCTAATTTGTTAAGGTACTTCTCATTGAGATCTATCAAACAAACATCTGCATAGTCCAAGATAGGTAGAAGCAGAGATTGCGCAAGCTCAAATTTTGTTTTAACGGGAAGTAGATTTTTCCACCGATTAAGTGACCCCACCGCAGCAAAGTGCTTACGACTTACCTCTGAAATGTGGTGAGACCACTTAGGGTTGAATCGAAATAAATACCCAAGTTCTTAACTACCCCACTGCAAGGTAAAGTTACTTTGTCAAAAGTTATACTAGGTAGGGAGTCATAGTTAGGCCGGTTTATTTAGGTACTTTAATACGCCGATGATTATAATTTGCGACTTTTTTGGGTTGACCATTAAGCCATGACCCTGACTCCAATGGAGGATTGTCGTAAGATCCTTATTAATTGCCGCAAAAGCCAAACTAAGGTCACTAGCAGGAGCGTGGGTGTAAATTTGAAGATCATCCGCATAGAGATAGAAGAAGCAGGAAAGGAGTGAGGAAATTGATAAAAATAGAAAAAAAGGAGAGGGGATAAAACATCACCCTGAAGCACGCCAGCAGATATATCACAGAACTTAGATACCCGATCATTGGCCCGAATACATTGCTGCCTTCCAAAAAGATAACTGCGAAACCACTCAAGCACATCATCAGAGAAGTGAAATGCACCTAATATTGTAATAAGGATATCATGGTCTACGGTATTGAAAGCATTACTGAAATCGAGTATAGCTAAAACAGTAAGTTGCTGATTAGACATGGCCAGTCGCACATAGTCAGAAACTTTGGTTTAAGCTGTAACCGTACTATGCCCGGGACGAAAACTAGATTGGAGAGGACTGAGCAAACCATTGTAATTAATGAAAGTACTTAATTCTTTATAGACAAGGCGCTCAAGGACTTTCGTTGGGAATGAGAGTAGATATGGGTCGGTAATGAGAGGGTAACGTAGGACATTTCACTTTCTGTATGGGGATAACTGCAGCTTTTCGCTAGACCATAATTCTGGCTAGACCATAATTCAACCATGACGTAAAATTGTAAAAGATAGTGTATTAAAAAAACATTTTTAACCCCCGACGCAAAAAGAGGGGTGTTATAAGTTTGACGTGTCTGTCTGTCTGTCTGTGGGTGTGTCTGTCTGTCTGTCTGTGGCATCATAGCTCCCGAACGGATGAAGCGATTTCAATTTAGTTTCTTTTGTATTAAAGGTGACTTACATGCGAGTGTTCTTAGACATGTTTGATGAAAATCGGTTGAGCCGTTTAAAAGTTGTGGGGGGTGAAAGCGGGGAAGAAAATCCGAATGTGCAAATATACTCGAGTAAGGTCTCAAATGAAAGCGCACCGAAAGAGAATATTGATGACTTAATCGACAGTGTTCGTAGCTTCGTTTGATGAGAAAATTGGTGGTGGGAAGATCAGCCGTTTGAAGATGATCAGCTCTTTCTAGTTGATGAGGGGATCTGACTAACTTTCCAATGTCCGATCGATTCAAAATTTAGTACTGTGTTACTTCAACGATATTCAAAGAACATGCTAATGTAACCATGACCTGATCAGCCGTTTGAAGATGATCAGCTCTTTTCTAGTTGATGAGGGGATCTGACTAACTTTCTTATGTCCGATCGATTCGAAATTTGGTACCGTGTTACTTCAACGATATTTAAAGAACATGGTAAGGTAAGCATGACCTGATTAGCCGTTTGAAGATCATCTTTTCTTTATTAGTTGATGAGGGGATCTGACTATCGTCCACATGTCCTATCGATTCGAAATTGGTACCATGTTACTTCAATGATGTTGAAAGTATGTATATGGTAAGGTAATCATTATTTATACCTACTTTAAAAAGGATAAAATAAAAGTAAAATTAAAAATTTTAAAAACCCCCCGACACAAAAAATAAACTCTAAAAAATAATAAATAATATTTTAAACCTATTATAATTATATTATCACATATAATATTATGTAAGTTGAAATAATTTTATTTTTCAATCGTCGTCTCGTCGGGGGACCGCTATGTGAAAAAAACACGTGTAGTCGCAGAATGAACAAAAGAATTTACTCCGAAAAAAATTACCTATACCTACCTATGCCTACTTAAATGTAATTCGTAATCATTAATTAGCTGTTGTTGTAAAAATATTTATAAACTTTAGCGGTCCCCCGACGAGGCGACGATTGAAAAATAAAATTATTTCAACTTACATAATATTATATGTGATAATATAATTATAATAGGTTTAAAATATTATTTATTATTTTTTAGAGTTTATTTTTTGTGTCGGGGGGTTTTTAAAATTTTTAATTTTACTTTTTACTGTTTGTAACCAATACACAAATACACGCGTGGTGGTTAGTGCCAAATAACTTTTGTGTGGATATGCGCTAGCGCCACAAGAGGTAAGTGGTTGCGACAAATATATCAAACAAGGCTTAGGTACCTACTACAAGTATCTAGCGCGCTTTATTACAAAAATATTTCCAAAAACGTTACCCTGGACTACTTTAGTAGGCCACGCGTGTACTCTAGTGTAATAATACGCCAATCCCACTCATCCATTTCACAGAAAGTTATCGGTGAAGCCACCACATAAATAAAGTGTACATAGACTGTTGACGCTTATAAATATGAACAATGATGAACAGCCTTTATCGCCAACATTGGCACAGTTATTATTGCTGTAGCTAAGTTCAGAGGATGAGTTATAGCAGTGAATCATCTACCTATATATAAATACGTCGAATTCGTTTAAACAGATTTAAGGTCAATTGCGTCGTAGAGAAAGCGTAATCTTGTGAGATGATAAGTTGAAACTTAATAAAAAGGCTTACATGCTTCTTAAGGGCCATACGCACGGCGCATCCAGCAAATCTATCCAGCAAAATTAGTGTCAATCATTCAAAATTTTTGCTTACAAATTCGCGGCCTTGAGCTTGCAGGCTAAATGTTCAGTATGGCCCTTTAGGCATCCTGATTTTAAGTCTGAGCAAACAAATGAGGTTGAATGCATATTGATATTGTCTGGGCAGAAATAAAATATGTAATTCATCATCACATAATATACCTAGGTCCTAGGTATTCCGATAAACAACACATAAGTGAGAAAGGGGCAGCTTCGTACGAAAATAGAAACTTCAGAGTTAGTAGGTACTGGAACTGCCATTTCGCCTTGTATATTTTGTAAGCCACGGACTACATTATCCGGAATTTTTCCGGCTGAAAAAAATACGGCGTTGATAATAAAACTTGTGTTTAATACACGAAAAGAAAAAATTAAACACGAGCACCGAGTTTTTAAATAGAGAAGATCCATATTTTTTTTTTATTGGCTTTTTGAAAAGTACAAAATAAGCCAGGAAATATTGTCATTGCAATGGCATATCTACGAATTACGATCAACCGTTGACGAAATACAGTCATCACAAAAGTGAAATTGTTGGAGTGCATTAAAAACGCTCTATACAAAAATGTAGCAGGAGTAACATCTCAGCTGTTGATAATGTATGAAGATAATTTATACAAAATTAATATGATATTAACTTAAATACTGCGTTTATTTATGTATAAAACGCTCTATACAAAAATGTTGCAGGAGTGACGTCTCAGATGTTGAGAATTCAAATCAAATCAAATCAAATCAATTTATTCAAACACACATAAAAATATATACAGAACAAATATATATTATAATATAATATATATCACGTCAATCCGATTGTGTTACGGGTATCAGACAACGGATATATATTTTTATACTATACACACACAATTCTATACTATACAATACTATACATAAATCTTATTTTCTATATTAGTCACATTCACTCTTACACACACACTGTAGTTTATCACGTATTGTCTTTTTTCGGCGACGTGATGCGCGCTTCGTTGGGGAGCCTTCCCCGAAATTTCCGGTAGACTACGTCCGTCGGCCAGAACTCCTCCACCTCGAAGGTCGGTAGAAGATGCGTCGGTACTCTCACCACAAAGGAACTGAAGTTGACCTTGTGGCGAGACTCCAGACGCTCAACCCTTAAGGTGAAAGACGTCTTCTTTCGGATGTAGTCCACAACGTCCTCGACCGTCGTTGACCAGTGCAGGCGGGACACGTACAGCGGTGTGGCGCGTACTTCGCACCGCAGACGCTGCTCGGGTTCGCTGGGTGCGGTGCCACGGTGGTTGCGGACGGTGGGCTTCCTCTTCTTTCTCCTCTCCACCAGTGTGAAGCCCTCCTCATCGCACCTCCTGCTCTCGTCCTTGACGGTTCGAAGAGGCTCAGCCTTGCGGCGCTCTTCCACCCCTCTTGTCTTCTTCCGCGGGGGTGCAGTGGGGCCAGCGACGATACTTGCGTAATTTTTCGGAGTCGCTGGTGTCCTCGGTTTCGGCTCGACCGCAAGCGGTGAGCAGTCAGCGGCGGTTGTTGACCCGTCGGATTTTGCTGATGAGCAAAACGTGTCAGCTTGCGCGCCGCGTCGCCGCGTGTTTACGAAGTCAAACGAATGATCGGGTGACCTACATAAAGAATTATTACTTTTTATTTGCAATAATTCTTTATGCAAATCACGGATAGTGGATTCCGATCTATTCAATCGACCTCGCATCTCGTCCAGCTCCGCCTTCATGGTGTTGACATTCTTCAGCAGGCTGGAGACGTTGACGTGGTCCATGGTCACCACCGGTAGCTTGTGGAGATCCCTAGCCACGAAAGCTGGTATAGCCCCTGGACCCGGTAGAATAGAATGTATGAAGATAATTTGGTTCCCAATTTTTTCGCATAAAATCATGTCATAATTTTACTTGGCATAATTTCATTTGACATAATAGTAGTTTCGCATAATATTCATTTGGCATAACTTTCTTAGCATATTTTTTTGCGCATAATTACTAAAAGCATAATAATTGTTAGGCGTACTTATTGTAAGGTATACATTTTTTTACGCATAATATTAGTGAAGAATAATATTTCTAAGCATAATATTAAAAAGCATAAATATATTTACGCATAATGGTATTTAAGCATACCTACTATTATATTTACGCATACTTATTTGTAGCATTTTTTTTTCACATACTAATGAATGATTAATTCTACTGGATCTGCAAGTTAAGACGAAATAAGAATAAAAATTTTAATTTTCGACTAATTACGAAATTAAACTCGAACAAACAACACGAACTGCTATTTAAGAACATGCCAAGCTATAACCACGAGCCCAATGTATTTAAGGATAAAGCAAGTTCTTAAGGATAAAATTTAAACATGTTAGCGGCTTACGGGTGGCCCAGGGGCCACCCCGCCGCAACTTAACCTACTGTTACACAGTTACACTAAGTATAATGAGTGTAATACCTGCTTTTAATGTTTCATAAATATGCGTTTAATTACCTTAACCGTGTTTCGTCGTCCTTTACGTCCTTCCATTTTATGCATATTTGTGCCTTGTGACAAAATTAATGGAATTTATTATGACAAAAAATATGCCTAACGAGTTTATGCTAAAAAACAATTATGCCAAAGTATTATTAACAAGAAAAATTATGCCTTACGAGTTATGCCTCATTAAATTAGGACAAAAAATATGTCTAAATGAAATTTATGCCTAATGATGTAGTATGCCAAGAAACCATTATGCCAGTGATAATATGCGTAATAAAATTATGCCAAGTGAGGTATGCCAAATGAAATTATGACATATAAAATTATGCGAAAAAAGGGGATCCCAGATAATTTATACAAAATTAATATGATATTATTAACTTTAATATTTTAAAATACAAAATTAATATGATATTAACTTAAATACTGCGTTTATTTATGTATATCATTGTTATAACAAAAAAATACACAAATAACATAACGATTTGAACAGTAATTTTCGTTTTGCGATCAAAGCAAAAAATCGTCGTTTTTTTAATCCTGTAACTTTTTAATTTAGCATTAATTACTGTACTTTTTGCATTTTTCGGTCCATATTTATATTGCCTTTCGGAAAATATAAGAATTTTGCTTATTTTAAACAAATGCATTTTCTCTATTGCTACCGTGTGTTAGATTTTCAATTTTATTATATTGTAGTAGTTATAGTCGAGCGTTTAGTCACGTCTTCTCACTTTACCGTGGTAAATATAGTAGTGGATCTTGATTCTAATTGTTTAAGAGACAAGGACACTTTTACACTAACCACACCGCTGCTGCCTGCTACCACTTAGATAAAGGCAAACCAAACTGACCAACTTTTTCTTTTTCTTGCCAATCTTTGAAAAAAAAAATAGTAATGTTCTTAATGTCTATTGCCTACTTTTGGCCAAATTTTAAAATTTTCTACAGAGGTACTTTCTATGTCACACCATATTACGGCCCAGTTGTGCTAATATGTGGTGTACAATCTCTCAGCAGTTCGTATCTCGTTATTCATAATCTCATCTAGATTAAAAGGAATGTTGTCAATGACAACCTTTTGCCCGCGACCTGATAGCATCAAATTTACTGTTCTACCCATTAAGATAAAATAAATTGCTGATAAGCGTAAATGATAGCATGTACGTATGTTATATAACAATAATAATATTTGTTATTTACATAATATGGATAGCCCTTTGAAAGTACACAATATTTACTGTTCAGATGGTTTCGATATTATATCTACAAATTAATGTAGTATATACCTAGTAGCAGTAACAAATACTTGTTTATAATAAATACATTTTAAAATACTTGGCCAACCTAGTGCTAAAACTCTTGTGGCAGGTCTAGGACCCTTCCGAACTCAATTCATTCACCAATTTACTATTTGGTCCCGTCCAGCACAACTATGACTGATAAAATCAATTAGCAAAAACCAAACTGTATACATATTGGCTACCAGCAGACAAACGACCTATTTACATTCGGGGCAAGGTGAAATCACGCGTGTTTGCTATAAGAAATCAAATACTGTAGTTAGCACATAATCTGTGGGCTCGCTGTAAATACGGCGACGTGATTGAACGGAACGATTGTCTAAAATAAATAAATGCCGAAGAAGCGACTAAAGCAAATAGAGGGTGGAAACAAACGTACTCATAGACTCGTGTTTATATTAAAAATATTTATTTAACGACGTGGATTATTATAAAAACAGATGTTTCTGATGTGTTTGATGAGAAGAGGATCCAGAAAGTTTTGTAGATAGAGTATAGTTTCTGGTGAAAAAAGCCAAAGGGAACAAAATGTGTTGAATGTGTACTTACTATCATAAAATTAAAGGAAATAATATTTTAGTAAACATGACTCATGAGGAATTTATAAATAGGTATTAGGTTAACATCTTTTTTAATGGTTAACTTTACGGTTTTGTGGTTAGTGAAATCTTTCGCGTTTATCAAAACTAAAATACACGCTACGGGGAAAATGATGGGGGTGGAAAATAGCTTTGTAAAAATAATTATAATAATTAGCTATTATAAGTGCTATACTAATGAATCATAATAAAAATGTAAAACGGCGATTTTTTTAACGAATAATGGCATGGTAAAATATTCTCTAATTTTGGCTTTTTACTAAACGTATAGAAAGTTCAAGTTATATTAGATCATACTATACAGTTTTTTATTCAAGTATGTTTTTGTCTATAGTTAGTACATTTAATCACTGAATATTTTTGATTTAGTTGATGAATTTCACTTGAACACAAAGATGCGTAGTTTCTATAACATTGATTAGGGCGTAGTTTCTATAATATTGATTAGGTAAGATTTTAGAATCATCTTTTCGAAATTTGATCTTTCCGATTGTCCTCAATAACATTTGGAACATATTGTGTTGCCAAGGTTAAAAATTTTCGGCTCACGATTATCTACAGCCAACGCTTTTAAGTTACAAGATACAGTTAAAACTATGTGAATTGAAATTTCAAACAGCAGTGTTTGATGTCTTAGAATACTGCGTTCCACCAAAAATATTTTCATGTAAAGAGATGCCAAGATAATACCATATGACTCCCACTGTCAAAAAGCTATCATATCTCATGTGAAACCAAGCTTCTGAATTTACACGCCTAAACTCCACAAGCCTTACTTCACAAACTTTACACCTTAGTCAAGTTATGTGGCCTGACCATTTCTCTACATTCACTAGTGCGTAAGGTTAAAAAAAATACGGACTGTTTTTCTGTTATACTATTCTTGTAGGAACGAAACGGCCATACTTGACATACTTGACTAAGGTGTAGCGTTTGTGAAGTTAGGCTTGTAGATTTAGGGCGTGTAGAGTCAGAAGCTTGGTTTTGCATGGGATCTGATAGCTTTTTGACAGTGGGAGTCATATGGTATCGCCTTGGCATCACTTACATTATGTTTTGGTTCACTTCTTTTTAAAAGTTGTTATGACAATAATTTTATTTCCTTTTTTATTCTATAGTTACTAAATATAGTAACTATTTAATATAACACGGATCCCCACAATAATTTTCAGACCTCTAGAGTAAAAATTTGCGTAGGTAAGTCTCTTACAAATTTTCATCCCCTACTTTATGGGTTTGTAGGATAAAAGTTCGAAGTTTGGCAGTTTTATGTTGTTTATGTACTAAAACTAGCTTACATACCACATTTCAGCTTTCAGCAGCAGCAAAATTATAGCAAGTACCCTATAATTTTGTTGATCATTAGTGAGTCAGTGACGAAATCAGGGGTTTTTAGATATCAATAAAATCTTAAGTAGAAGACCTATGCAATTAAAACATTACATATTTAATTAGTAGCTACTTGGAACATATCCAGAAAATTTCGTTTATCGTATAATCCAAACCCAAGTATATGACGGTTCAAAATATCAACCAAACGCTTCGCGAAAAGGTGGTCTGGCAGTGCCCGTGCGATTCGCTTAGCTCGTCTTGGCGGAGTAGCCTTCGTGCCCCCAGATTCAATTGCTCCGCCAGAAAAAAGTAACGCACGCTTGTAAACACGTTTGTAGTTCAAACTTAACGAATTTCGAGGGAATATTTTATGTTTAGTGGTATGTTAATTGTTATATTACCTATGTTATAATTATGTAGACGATCTGAGAAATAGTAGAATATATAAACTCTTTTATGTAATAACACCATAAAATACTCGGAATAGAAAACGTTATACATACGTATAGGACGTAGGTAGTAAATCATACAGCAAAAGTTACATGGATTACGTGCCGCGATATAAAAAGCATGTCAAATTCATTTCGAATCAAAATATAAATCAGTTTTCATTGGATTTTCGACAAGGTGTACAATAAACATTGCTATTCTAGTCTCGAGAGGTATCGGTGACATAAGCGGCGAGTGGGCCGCTCAGTCGCCCACGGCTTCCGTCGCGGAGGCGTTCCCATAAATCCCACCTGATAGTGAAGCAATAACTTGGCCACGCGAACCCAGACTCCGGTAAACATGGGCTTGTATATTTAGACAATACGTGCCGCGGAACACACGCCACGCGTGTTTAAAAAGTTCTCTAATAACATATTCGACCCATATTTTCTGAATGTTTCGTAAGAGTGGCTGTTCAGCTTTTGTGATGATTTTTACAAGATAGCAGATATAATACATCAGGAACTTTTAATTAGGTATACTTATACATCAAAATATATATGCATATCCAGAAAAACTATATTTTATTTTCCACGGCGAATACAGAAAGCTTACCTTTAAAATAAGTGTCCTCCAATAAGGTATTGACAAAAACTGAAAATCGTTTATGAATTAGTAGTACGTTTGGAATTTAGCCATGAGGTCTGCCTAAGCCGAAATAAATTAGTAAAATATGTTTCGCAACATAAATTCTGCTTAATGTTTGGAGTGTTAAGGCTGAACAACATTCCAATCATTGCCAGTAAATAATACTGTGGTCTGCATACATATTATACGATTTTTGAACGCTAGTAGTACTAAACACTTGTTGTTTACGTTCAATTATTCAGTTAACTATGAATAGTTTAGCACAGATCGTGCGCGTCATCAGCATTACTCATTGTTTCATTTAGATAAAGTGAACTTTAACCGGACTTGACGTTATCTTCTAGGTTTCAACTCTCGATGCGCGACGCATCGACGCGCGACGCATCGAGAGTTGAAACATTTAACACCATACATGGAAGATAAATTTTTAATCAGATAAATTTATTTATAGTACTATAACATGACTATAACCTAATCTTCAGTGGCGAACGGCGCGGCGGCGATGGATTAAAATTTTACCACTTTTGTCACTTTGTATTATTTTCATTACTACATGATCAGTTGTAAAACAGACACGTAATGAACAGTTATAATAAATATTTATTCACCTAAGTTTGCACGATACGCAGCGAAATTACCCCAAGCTACATAATATTTTGATGTAGAGTTTGTGAAGTTAGTAGAGTAATGTGCGATCTGATAACTTTTTGACAGCGCGAGTCATTTGGTCTCGCGTTGGTATAGTTTTACATGAAAATGTTTTTTTTGTGGGATAACATGACAATTAGTTGAACAAACCGAATTGCATTTTTCATACATTACCTTGAATCCATAGACTATAGAAAAAAAGCAAAATAGTGTGTTTTTACAGTAAAATTTGTTCATTACAATATTATAATTATATATTATAATATGATGTTTTATTTATATTTAAATTTTTATAAAATATCGTGCCCAATCAAGTATGATCCTTCAAGGTTCCGGTGAATGTGTTGCTATAAGTGCGTAATTGCATACAATTGCAATATATATGTTGTAACGATGTGAGAATTTAAGTGAATTCGTTTTGTTTACGTATATTATGTATAGATATGAGTATGAATTACGAAATTACCAAAGACATTGCAATAGTGCAAGACTTATAGTCTTGCAATATTGCAATAATTGAGTGCTCATTGCTGATAGATTGTCTTGCGTTCAAATGGTCGAGTTAAATATCAATACAGCAATTTGCATTCCTCACTCAACCGCTCTCAAGTCTTTAGATAGATATTAGAAATCTAGGACGCTCTAGCTGTTTAGCATATTATAACATCTTAGTATCTATTTTATCTTAAACATATATACCTATAAAAATGGATTGCAATTCCAATGTCTCGTTTTCGATAAAATTCCAGTAAAACTAGAGAACTGGTGGCCCAATTTGGCTAATTTTGACCTTGAAATAATTTTCGAAGTTCAGTACAACCGGTAGATGTGTACGTTGTAGTTGTAAATGTAAGTGTGGTTGTAGCTGTAAATGTAAGTATAGATGCTGGTGTAGGATAGGTGCAAGATTGTTTGGGCTCATTTTAGTAATCTCAATGAATAGGATATAGATAAATATGGTATAAGGTCCTTCGAGCCGGATCGCCTAGTAATGCGGATTACATCTAGTGATGTGCCTCAACAGTGATCATTTGCACCTGATGATGCAGTGTTACTTGCAATCTGCAGAAATTCCAACTCCAAATGTACTTACTAAAGTACAGCATAGTATAGATGGTGATCATCTGCACCTGATACCTACTGCATCATGATACTAGAACTTTGCTTATTACATTAAATGAAACGTATGCAATTTTTATAAGTGCTGGTAAAAATATACGTATCTATAGTCCATGGAACCTTCCACTTATGATCAATAACATGGGTATAATCAGAATTTCAAATAGAATGGACTTCGCAGATACCAGTTAGAAGAATTTCGTAATTGAAATAATTTAAAAGGTATGAAATAAAAACAAAATTAAAAATTTTAAGTAACATAAGGGGTTACTTAGAATTAGGGTTGTAACGGAGCTCCGCCTCCGTTACTGCGGAGCCTCCGCAACAAATTTCACCTCCGCCTCCGCATCCGCCTCCGCAAAATTGATGCGGAGTTTTAACGGAGGTTTATTTACGATTACATACAACGCGCAAGGAGCGACACTGGGCGAAGCGGCCGCTCTGTGCCTCTAGTTAAAATGCGTTCGATAATTTCGATGACAAACTTTGATATCAAAAATGTATAGGATTTGATATAAGTCATCGATAAGTGACATGTCGTTTGCGAATGTGTCTGTCAAATGTCAAATCCCATAAATTTTGTTTTCGAGCTTCGCTATCGAAATTATCGAATGCATCTTGATTCTTGACTAGAGGCCCGGGTGCGTGTTTGCGCGTGAAATGGTCAAGATTTTGCTTGTGCCGCGGGAACACGGGCGAGCATTGGTGGGGGCGTGAATGCACGAAGTATAGATACCGAGTCCGAACGTAATGTTAAAATAACGGTCTCAATTTGTGGGACAGATTTTTTGCCGTTAGAGCGCGCCATATTTCAAGAAGTACCAAGCGCGATTCAGGACTGTGCCTTGATTGGTCCGCCACAATACCATCGGTACGTCCAAAATTCCAGCGCAGCCAGTGGCAGAAAGGAGAACGAATATCTGGGTTTATTATTGTGTCATGAATATTAAGGAAAAGCCTATACCGTTCGGACTCATGGTATCTATACTTCGTGGGTTAACGAATGACAGTGTGACCAACTTCAAATCTGTTATCCTGTCCCACTGAGTTTAAAAAACTAATAAAACCTGCCATACTCTTAAAAAAAATGCCAAAATAATGCCGAAATTTTAAATACAGATTTTTGGTAGTTTCGTTTAATGCAGTGTAGTGAAAAGTTTAAAAATTAAATTACCATTACACATTAGTTGTATTTGCATCATTAATTTCTTTCGACTTCTTTAAACATCGCTTTTGTATTTTACTGCATCATTTATTTTGTTGGTTGGAATGAAATGCAATCATTATATTCACTTATGCCTTGTTTTACATGTAAAACCTAAGTAGCTACATGTAAGTACCAACTTGAAAATTATGAAGATTGAGTAGAGAAACAGTTAAAATTTTAGCCCAACATGAAAGACAATAATTCCCATTACTTATTTAAAAAAATAGTTTTATTTCATACTTTTTTGTGCATTTCTACTTTGTTATTGATTTGCGAGAATCAACATCATATTAAAAAAAATTCCTAATATAGATATTGTACCCATTACCACAGTACCATTACCCAGTAGCTTTTTCTATACCTGCTGTTTGTCGATGTTATTGGTACTTTGAACAAATCGTATATTATGAATTTATGATACATCTCGATATAAATATTATTTGTTTTATAAATTATAATATCGATGATATAACGCAGTGTCTTTTATGGCGCAGTTTCGAGAACTGTAAAGGTTACTATATACGAGCCAAAACGAGGTCCATTGGACCATGACCTAGATTACGTTATTTGTGGAGGCAAACCGAGTGGATATGACGAAGACACATACGAACTGTCAACAATTAACGATGCTGAATACTGATTAAATAACAAGTGCGGGGCAAGCAGACTGGTAAATACAGTACGGCTACCTAAAAGGACAAGAGTGTAGAACCCACCACTTCTACTAAATAAATCCAAATGAATACTGTATAATATCAATTTTATAACCCAAGGAAAACAATGTGCTTTAATACCATTAAAGCACATTATGAGAGTCAAAAATATTAAAAGCTGTAGTTTATGGTCAAAAAATAGACTGTGAGACATAATATTTTACTTTTGAGTCAAAAACTTCTTTCATTTAAAATCATATCCCATTCTAACAACGATAATCGATCTGTTATAAATATAAGAAACAGTAATTATTTGTTTCTTGATGCCCAGATTGAATAAAACAGTTTTCCTATTTGCATCATCTTCGAAGATATGTACGTCTGTCTCGTGAATTTATTTGTCTCGTCTTTCGTGTCCTTTAAATGCACTTTCGGCGTCGATCGATAAAAATGTCTGGACAACGTTAACATTTACTTTGCAAATACGAATTTAGAATACATTTTCATCCACATAACTAACTCGTATATTCTTATTTCGTACATTTTCTGATAATAACAATAACGTAGGTGTGTGGTAGCCGGTAGCGGTACCTAGTATAATTATGGCGTGTTTCAGCCATGAATCATGATTAATGACTTTCCGTTACGCGAAAAAAACTTTTAGGTTATTGACTTGAACTAAGGCTTGGGGATACTAGTCTACACTCTACAATTATATAAGTACACGACATGTTCAACTTGCGTCCAAATAAATTCAAATAAAAAATTGTGTTCAAATAAAGAAACAAGCGTCTACTATAAGGTAAAATGTATACCAACAAGTATAATAATAGAACGGTATGTTTTCTTAGCAGGTAGGAAATCATTAATAGCAATCATTTTGAATTCATTAACTGGTAAATTACATGTGATACATAATACGTTCCAAATTCCAATAGAGTGATTGTATTCTTGACAACAAATGGAGATGACAAACAGTATAAATCGGCGCCATATTAATGCAGGCGCCAGCGATGCGCAAGCGCAATGCGCGTGCGCAGAGCGGATACGCTTTGTATAAATAGTCTTGGTCTATTTTTGTCGGCGTACAACAGCCAGTGCCGGCCATGTGCCACTGGAGACGTCTGGGATCCTACTCTTTAAAGTTTATGAAATTCCACATATTTCAAAAATAAAGTAATGTAAATTAATTACAAAGTAGAGTGTGCATAAAGCTTAGACTATAAAAGAGCTGGGCGACATCGGATTACTTACTTAGATTTGCTATTAACAAACGTAACAGATGTTACAAAAATAAATCAGCGTAGCACGTGTAGCAAATGATTTACAAAGCTCTATTGATGAGTGTTAGATATATCGCATCGGTGAATCACGAGGTTCAGATGCTCTGAATTCTTAATCGATGATCCAAAATCCAAATGCACGAAACGTTCTTTACAAAGTTCTCTAGCTGCAGCAGCATGAGCGAAATAATATCGACACTGGACCAGTGGTGAAGGCTGGTTCTCCTTCATAGGGAAGCCCTAGCCTGTATAATAAGGTAGGGATGTGGATGAGGGTCTTCAAAGTTAAGTGGTGCCAATAGGAATGGAGTGACAGGAACCCCACAGTAACTTTTTATGCGTATTAAGTAGTAGTTTCTGATTTACTTACGAGTCGAAACTTATTTAAACAGCACAGACTGAATACTGGTTTGGCAGCGAAAGTGTGGGTATACATTTCTGTTTGGAATCATTATGTCAAAATTGAACAAGGTCAGGGGATTGCATCTACAAATATTTATCTTGCCACTTACCACTGAAACCTCGCGTGGGAACTTCACTTATCGTTTACGATGATAATATTTATCTTTACACCCTCAATTCCCAAGCAATAAAGATGAAAACGTTTACGTCATTGCTCTACTAAAACCTTCGGAGCGAGCTCGTACCAAGAAAGAGATACTTTCCCAGACGCGAATTCTAGCATTTTGTTATTTTTATAAAGTTTACGAAGGATATATATGATCAGGTTACTAAGATATAAGGAGAAATATACTTCCATAGAGACTAAGAGAGGAGCTGCCGTTTGTTAAGCATGAAAGAAGATTGTTATTATGAAAAATAACAGAAATAATCGTTTCGTTTCTGGCAGTAGCTGTTGATCGGATGGATCATGAAATCGCAAAACTTTCACTATCGATAATATATTTGACCGGGTAACGAACGAAGCATAAATAAATTACATATGTCACTTACTCCATGCTTTATCGATCATTAAGCAAAAGATGCGGGTGGGCTTTGATATGGTTAAGTAAAATTTAATCTACAAAATAGGGTTAACCATATCATTAGAAAGATGACTTGCGGATGTTGCACTCATCCATTGGCTATTCATATTATTATGTTTTATTAACGTTGCTATTCTAGTAGATTTATTACCTACTAGCTTTTGTGCGCGGCTCCGCCCGCGTATATACATTATCCCGCGGGAACACTACTTTTTTGGGATAAAAAATATCCTATGTCCTTTCCCGGGACCCAAAGTATGTCTACACCAAATTTTATAAAAATCGGTTCGGCGGTTAAAGCGTGAAGAGGTAACAGACAGACAGACACACTTTCGCATTTATAATATTAACTAGCGACCCGCCCCGGCTTCGCACGGGTACAATGTATATATCTGTATAATCTATGGGTACAATACTGATACTAATACTGCGGCTACCTCATAGATCTAAACTCCCCTCCCGCACGCACACCCCCGCCTCGGTGACGCCTACTTCGCAACGGGCCGTGGAGCAGAAGTCGTAATATTTTAATTTCGCCATAACTTCAAAACCAAACGTCCAATTTTAATCATTCAAAGACCAAATATTATCTACATAAACTGTACAAGTAGTGATAAAATAATTTATTTTGATAAGGATTAAAAGGATTAAAAGCATGAGTAAAATAAACGCGTTTAAATGTAGTCCAAAAAGAATTAAGAATTCTAAATAAAAAAATTGTTGTTGTGCCTCCCTCGGCATAGATAGGTATAATGTGTCGCGGACTTTTTTGTAAATATTTATAAGATCTACAATTAATTAGAACATTTTATGGTTCTATCTTTTATAGTTTAGGCAGCGTACGCAAAATAAGTAACTTTTCTGGTTGATTTTTTACACCTTGTGTCCGAAAACCCCAAATATCTTACGGAACCCTATTTGTTTCCAAAATAAAATTTAGCCTATGTTACTCGTGGATAATGTAGCTTTCGAATGGTGAAAGAATTTTTGAAATCGGTCCAGTACTTTTTGAGCCTATTCATTACAAACAAACAAACAAACATACAAACAAAGTTTTCCTCTTTATAATATTAGTGTAGATATAATAAGTATAGATGCCTAGAATCTTTTCTTTGATCTGGACGTGTGACCCTAATATTGTGTCATTATAGTAATAATCTAGTGAGGTGAATACTGTATGGGTGAGGTTTATATCAAACACGTTAGGGTGCGGACTGCGGTGGTATTCATTTTATTTTCATGGACCTAATCTTCTGATACTTTTGAGTTTGTATTCAGATGTATTTTGTATTAGTAGAGTAAATCTAATTCGACAAGGCCTAGGGGGCGATTCTCGTAACTATTTCTGTGCAATGAGGGTTTTTAAATTCGTGACATCTGACAGATTTTTTGACACGGCAAGGACCGTCGAGCTACCAAGCGCCGTCTGGTGATAGAAAAATAATCGAAAACTCTTATTCACCATTTTTGATACCACTTACGCCACCAGATGACGATTTGTGTGTGTTGGGTCTGCCCCCTAACGGCAGAAAAAATATCAAACACCTCACACCCTCATTGAAATGGTTCCAACTTCCAGCATACTGCAAATTGAATCATACTGCAAATTGAACAAAAATAATTGCGAGAATTGGGCTTCTGATTTGACAGCGATATGACAAGGTATGTTACATGTGCAAAATGGAGCCCTTAATTATTTATTTTCTTGTTTTTTTTGCATTTGATGTTATAGCGGCAATAGAAATACCTACAATCTACATAATTTCTGAAAAATTCAACTTTTCACGGATCACGAGATACAGCCTGGTAACAGACAGACAGACGGACAGCGAAGTCTCAGAAAATAAAAATATTGTAACGGTTAAGCTATTCAATGTAGATTTCTTTGTCTGTCAAATAACTTTTTCAACGTATCAGACATAAACATATTAACACGTACCTACGCATGATACCAAATATATTTAAATGTGAAAGAAAATTGTAATAATGATTTATGATAGCAAAAAATATCCAAATGAAGTTCATTGACTTCGAGACACGATACCCTCCTTGCATAAGGGGTCTTCTATATACGCATCACATTGAAACCGGATACAAAAAGTTTAAATTATGTTACACTAGCTTTTGCCCGCGGCTCCGCCTGCGTAAATATATTATTCCGCGGGAACACTACTTTTTCGGGATAAAAAAAATCCTATGTCCTTTCCCGGGACCCAAAGTATGTCTACACCAAATTTCATAAAAATCGGTTCAGTGGTTAAAGCGTGAAGAGGTAACAGACAGACAGACAGACACACTTTCGCATTTATAATATTAAGTATAGAAGTATAATACATTAGTATATTAGTATAGAAGTATAGATTTGGAATAAAAAGTAGACTACGCGTTTGTCCAAAGAATTAACCACTACCATACCAACTTTCATTCAAATCGGTTCAACCTTTTAGCAGTGAAAAACAGTCAAATATCCACAAAATAATTTATTATCCCTCGGGAACACTGTATCTTTTTGGGAAAAAATTGGACTGCGCGTTTGTCCAAAGCATAAACCACTACCATACCAACTTTCATTCAAATCGGATGAACCTTTTAGGAGTGAAAGACAGTTAAATATACACAGAATAATACATTATCCCTCAGAAACACCGTACTTTTTCGGCATAAAAAGTAATAGTTTACTTTTTATGCCGAAAAATTACGGTGTCCTTTCCCAGGACTCAAAGTATGTCTATACCAAATTTCATCAAAATCAGTTAAGCGGTTAAAGCGTGAAGAGGTAACAGACAGATAGACAGACACACTTTCGCATTTATAATATTAGTATAGGTATTGTAAAAACTTTTGCGGTTTGCTGCAGAGTAGGCATCTACAGACACAGGAATTTGGTACGGAGCGTACAGCGGACCATATCCGCAGACCGAATCCGGTGTCGCTACACACGCACGGATTTGGTACGATGCAGTGGACCGAAAAGCTCGAACTCGTGTGTTCGATTTTTAGTTCTATTGCATTAGCACAGAGTTTTATTTACCGTGCTTTTTTTCGACGACGCGATGATTCCCAAAATTCATTGATAACAGGCAGTGATATCAACTCTCAAAAATATTTCTCCCCAAACTTTACCCCTGATAATTATACCATTGACAGGTCTAAGAGATAATAAGCTAGAAAGAAAGGTTATGTGTTTAACATAAAGACTTACGCGTGAATAACATAAAACTAACTTGTCTTAATCTGATTTCACTCCCAATATTATATTTTCATATCCCTGACTATATACACACATTTAAATAAGTTTTATTATTACATACAAATTGATTCATAAGGAGTAAACTCTAAACATCCTGGCCCCTAGTAAACCCCCGTAGATATTTCCCCTAATTTTGGGTGGTAAATTCCTAAGTTGGCAACACTGACATCGTTGTACTGCCCTACACACGCTCGGATTTGGTACGGAGCGTACCAGATCCGCTGTACGCTCCGTACCAAATTCGTGTGTCTGTAGACACCGTTATTCGTAATAAGATACCTACCAAGCTTCAAGTTCAACCTAATATACAATTACTTAGTAGGTACTATAGATGGGCACGTACCCGGGTATTTACCCACCTACCGGGTAAATACCCATACGTACCCGGTAAATACCCATATCTACCCAAAATGCTGGGTAGATAAAATTCAACATTTTGTAACAATTTTTGAGCATATACTATCTCATCTCAGATTAACGTTGTATTAGCTATATTAATCACTAATATACCACTTATATAGCTTTTAATCATATATTTATAGAGGGAAAAGGCTTATTTTATATTTTTTTCTTTTTTATTTTTCATACATAAGTTTGGAATTTTATCTTTAAACCAAATTTTACTAAACAAAATAATGTAATGGTAAGTCAAAATCGTACTGAACTTTGGTTTTTACAACCAAGTGCATTTGTACTTTGGTAATACCCCATATTTGACTCAAATATACTGTCATTTACGGCATAATCTTAACTTACTAAACAAAATAATGTAATGGTAAGTCAAAATCGTACTGAACTTTGGTTTTTACAACCAAGTGCATTTGGTACTTTGGTAATACCCCATATTTGACTCAAATATACTGTCATTTACGACATAATGTTATAAAATATGACATTACACCAAATAGTCAAAGCAATATCTATATTTTGATTCTTACATCAAACATTTCAACAAAAACTATGTTGAGCAGTTGAAGTCATCTGGACCGTAAAAACCATTTTTTGTGGATTCAAAAGTGTTATATGCACCAATCCGTGGGTGCCGGAGTAAGAATAGCACCTCCCCATATACTATCTCTTCCCGTGGGTGTCGTTTGAGGCGACTGAGGGAAATACATACCGGAAATGGGCAGCAGCGTTTCCGCGAACTATCTTTCTTCTTATATCTTTATCTTATTCTTCTACCGGGAAGACGACCAACAGTCAAGGTGGAATCGGGTTTTCGTCCACAAGTCTCTTGTCAACAACATCGTGGCCATCGAAAGTGTGTCGAGTAGAGTTGCGTACCTTATACTCAGAATATCTCAAAAATATTCGTTGAAGGTCATAGAAGTTTACGCACCTACCTCGTCTCACCCAGATGAAGAAGTAGAGGTTATGTTTGAGGGCATATCTAAAGCCATACATAACTCGAAAACTCACTTCAATGTTGTAATGGGAGACTTCAACGCATAGTTAGACAAGCGAGGTGAAAACGAGCTGAAAGTGGGAAAATTTGGTTTTGGTTAGAGGAATCCCAGGGGCCAAAGGGGCCGATTTTCTGGAAAAGGAAGAACTCTTTATGATGAATTCCTTCTTCCAGAAGCCACCTTACAGGAAATGGACCTGGATGAGCCCTGACGGGGACACAAAAATGAAATAAACTTCATCATGTGTGTCTCCGTAATACACCGAGTAAAAACCGGCAGCGATCACTGAATGGTGCGAGGCACATTAAACTTAAATATCAAACTCGAAAGAGTTCGCTTGGTAAAGTCTACGCTCCGACCGTCTCAATCCGGAATTAGGAACCCCGAAAGCTTTCAAGTCGAGCTACAAAACCGCTTTGCTAGCCTGGAAAACTACGCTTCAGTGGACGAAATCAATGATAGGTTCGTATCCATGCGATTGGGTCAAAGTACTGTGAAACCCGCCGTACAGGTAAGCCACAGAAAATCTCCGACCACACGTTTACACTAATTGCTAGGTGACGCACCCTTACTCTTCAAACCTCTGACGATGCTGTCTTTTGGGCAGCTTAACAGACAGATATCAAAGTCTTTGCGGCACGATATTCGTCTCTTTAATACAAGAAGTATTAAGAACATGATGCAGCGAAACAAGGGCTCAAAAGTATTTCCAAGAGACACGTCTGTTGGGCAGAGCCGGTTAACGAAGCTGAAGACAGAGGATGGAAAGTTGTGTCAGCCAGGCTTGAGGTACTCGCAGAGGTCGAGAGTTTCTATGAGCATCTTTACACCTCAGTTGCCAAGCCTGTCGTTAATCTAGCTGAAGATCCTAGAGCCCGACTAACCCGACATCACACGGAAGATATCCCGGACATCAGCATATACGAGATTAGTATGGCCCTTAAACAGCTTAAAAATAACAAGGCGCCATGCGAGGACGGGATCACCTCGGAGCTGCTGAGGTCTGGTGGAACACCAACACTCAAAATGCTCCAGAGACTTTTTAATTCCGCCTTGTTCGAGGGCAAAACGCCAGAGGCATGAAGCAAGGGCGTGGCAGTCTTATTCTTCAAGAAAAAGAGATATACCTTTCCTGAAGAATTACAGACCCATTACGCTGCTGAGCCATGTCTATAAACTGTTTTCAAGAGTCATAACGAATAGTCTCGAACGGAAGCTCGATGATTTCCAGCCTCCCGAACAAGCCGGTTTCCGAATAGGCTTTAGTACAGAAAACCGAGGAGTATAATCTTCCACTGTGCTTGGCGTTTGTTCACTATGAGAAAGCCTTTGATTTGATTGAGACCTGGGCGGTGTCTTCAGAGATGCCGGATCGACTACCGGTACATCGACGTGTTGAAGTATTTATATAGTAAATCCACCATGTCGGTGTAAGTACAGGAGCATAGCACAAAGGCGATACCTAGGCGATACTGCAGCGCGGTGTCAGACAGGGAGACGTCATCTCTCCGAAGCTGTTTTCCGCTGCATTGGAGGATGCGTTCAAACTCCTGGACTGGCAAAGACTTGGAATCAATATAAATGGCGACTACATCACTCACCTTCGATTTGCCGATGACATCGTGATTTGGCAGAAACTATGAAAGACCTTAACACTATGCTAGAAGACCTCTGTAGAGTTTTACAACAGGACTAGTATGAACATGGATAAGACAAAATTATGTTTAATGCCCATGTTGTACCCACCCAAGTGACCGTTGGAAATTCTAATTTCCTGAAAAATTTCCCGAAGTTGTTGACGACTATATTTACATGGGGCACAAAGTCCAGTTAGGTAGGTTCAACTTTGAAAAAGAGGCCAAACGTCGAATTCAGCTCGGCTGGGCAGCGTTCGGGAGACTCAGAAACATATTCTCATCAAAAATCCCTCAGTGCCTGATGACAAAAGTTTTCAAGCAGTGTGTGTTACCGGTGATGACATATATTGGAGCCGAAACGTGGTCACTCACGACGGGACTTATTCAAAAGACTCGTGTCGCTTAAAGAGCTATGGAGAGGGCTATGCTCGGAGTCTCTCTACGTGATAGAATCAGAAATGAGGAAATCCGTAGCAGAACTAAAGTTACCGACACAGTCCAGCGCATTAGCAAGTTAAAGTGGCAATAGGCTGCCCGTAAAACCGATGCCCGCTGGGGCCGAAAGGTTCTTGGGTTGAGACCACGAACTGGACGTCGAAGCGTAGGACGGCCTTCCACCAGGGGACAGATCACCTGAGAAAAGTCGCAGGGAGTCGGTGGATACAGTCCGTGAGCGACCGGTCGCACTGGAAATTTATGGGGGAGACCTGTCCCGCAGTGGACGTCACCAGGCTGAAACGAACGAACGCATCAATCGATAGAGAAAATCTTAAATAAGACTGCATTCATAACTCATTTTAGGTAAAATGGTTTATACGACCTTTTTACCCCAAGGTATCGATATAAACAGCTTTCATAGAACGTTCCAAAATCGAAAATTTTGACGTCCCCTTTAACGGCCCACGACTTTTTCACGTAATCGTGGTTATGCTTGTAGTTGTTCAATCAAATCGATAACTACATAATATGTAGCTGTTTATATCTGTTCCTATATAATCTCGAAGGTCCAACCCGATTATTACGACTATCATTAGCTTCATTAGTGTCAATAATTTTTTTAAACTATATTTACCAATTAATAACAGCTTACTATTGACGGGCTACTGGATCTGCGACCCTGAGAAAGTATTGAGTATGGTCCTGAACATTAATATTTTATTTTTTGTAACATGTATTAACATAGAGAAACATTCTATTTTTCAAAACGTGATTGGTTTTTGATTTTACGGTGCGTATTCTAACTAATATGAATTCGTTAATAAATCTGCATGATATTAGGAAGGTTTTTAAAAAAACCAGGAGTTGAATCAAATGCTAAATTTTATCTACCCACCACTTTTGGGTATTTACCCAATATACCCGGTATTTACCCAATCTACCCGGTATATACCCAAATGGGTAGATTGGGTATTTACCCACCGCCCATCTCTAGTAGGTACCTATAATATGGTAGGATACTCAAAGATATAACATCAATTTAAAGTTTATTTCACTAAAATTAAAGAAGACGAATGTTATAAAAGTTGAAAATATTTTTTTACAGAATAGAATAGTATTTGAAATTATCTTCTATTCTGCTCAGTCAATATCAATACGGTAAAAAGACTATGGCTGTGTTCCGCCGAAAATAGAGCTTGTTAGCGCTTGCTAGCACTAAAAAAACAGATTATCCGCCAGGGCACATATTTTGCTAACTTCAATAATGCTAACATAATCCGCCATTTTGCTTATTTTATACCAGCGGTTGCCATTTTGCCTACGTTTTATATCCCGCGGAACACAGCCTATGTATGCGGTTTAATTTTGAATTTCCAACGCAAATATTTCAAGAGCCTGAACGAAATAATATCAAGGTACATTTTTATCGGCTAAAAAAATAGTAGGTAACTTATTAAAGACCACCAAATAAGTTGACCTCTCGCTCAAATCAAATTCTTAGTTTAAGTAGATCTTGTACTATTGGTTTACTCCTTCGCTATTTATTATTTGTGTTGAGTAGGATAAAAAATAGATTTATTTTTATAATTTTAATTTAATAGTTTTATTTCAAGAGAAAACATGCGAAAAATGATGATTTATTTCGGTTTGTGAAGCAAGTTCAAAAATACAGTTTTTTCATGATCCCGTGGGAACCGTTTTGGTTTCCAAGAAAAAAAAAATACTGTTAGTTATTTCATGTTCCAATCTACCTTTGTGCCAAGTTTTATTTAAATACGTCGAGTAGATTGCCTGAAATAACGTCAAACAGGTAGGTACAGTTTTTTGAAGATCCCATGGGAACCCTTTAATTTTGCTGGATAAAGAGTATCCTATTTTACCCTTCAGGTCCTAAGCTACCTACCTGCCAAATTTCATTTTATTCCATCCAGTGGTTTCGGCGTGATGTGATAACAAACACACAGACAGACAGACAGACAGACAGACAGACAGACAGACATTTTTTTCAAAAACGTTATTTTTAGGTTCTGTGGCCTTTATAGACCCCCCATTTTGATTTTCACCAAAATATCTTTAATGTACAGACATGACCCCTCTACAGATTTATTATATGTATAGATAGATATATTATTTTGTTCTGTGGATATTTTCTACCTTCGCAATATTTTGGTCTTTATAAACTGTGATACTTTTTAGTAGTAATCAATTATAATATTCATATTATTGTCCAGTCGTGAATATTGACATCTTGACATGCATTTTCTATACATATAATAAATCTGTAGAGGGGTCATGTCTGTACATTAAAGATATCTAAGTGAAAATCAAAATGGGGGGTCTATAAAGGCCACAGAACCTAAAAATAACGTTTTTGAAAAAAATGTCTGTCTGTCTGTCTGTCTGTCTGTCTGTGTGTTTGTTATCACATCACGCCGAAACCACTGGATGGAATAAAATGAAATTTGGCAGCTAGGTAGCTTAGGACCTGAAGGGTAAAATAGGATACTCTTTATCCCGCAAAATTAAAGGGTTCCCATGGGATCTTCAAAAAACTGTACCTACCTGTTTGACGTTATTTCAGGCAATCTACTCGACGTATTTAAATAAAACTTGGCACAAAGGTAGATTGGAACATGAAATAACTAACAGTATTTTTTTTTCTTGGAAACCAAAACGGTTCCCACGGGATCATGAAAAAACTGTATTTTTGAACTTGCTTCACAAACCGAAATAAATCATCATTTTTCGCATGTTTTCTCTTGAAATAAAACTATTAAATTAAAATTATAAAAATAAATCTATTTTTTATCCTACTCAACACAAATAATAAATAGCGAAGGAATAAACCAATAGTACAAGATCTACTTAAACTAAGAATTTGCTTTGAGTGAGAGGTCAACTTATTTGGTGGTCTTTAATAAGTTACCTACTATTTTTTTTGCCGGTAAAAATGTACCTTGATATTGTTTCGTTCAGGCTCTTGAAATATTTGCGTTCGAAATTCAAAATTAAACCGCATACATAGGCTGTGTTCCGCGGAAAATAAAACGTATGCAAAATGGCAACTGCTGGTATAAAATAAGCAAAATGGCGGATTATGTTAGCATTATTGAAGTTAGCAAAATATGTGCCCTGGCGGATAATCTGTTTTTTTTTTAGCGCTAGCAAGCGCTAACAAGCTCTATTTTCGGCGGAACACAGCCATAGTCTTTTTACCGTACCTATTGATATTGACTGAGCAGAATAGAAGAATAACTGTTTTATAATTTCAAATACTATTCTATTCTGTGAAAAAATATTTTCAACTTTTATAACATTCGTCTTCTTTAATTTTAGTGAAATAAACTTTAAATTGATGTTATATATCTTTGAGTATCCTACCATATTATAGGTACTAAGTAATAGGCAATCGGACAATTTTTTTTTAATTGCATAAATGAATAGTACTCTTAAATATGAGTAACTTCTCAGAAGAAACCGTATATCAAAAGTCAATATTTTCAAAGGTACAGCGATTTGTATAAAAAATTTCGCGAGCCTCCTAAAAACGCTCCATACTAAAGTCGACCTACAAATGACGTCACTTGTAGGTTATAGTATATGAAGTAGTATGTGAAGTATATGGCCGCAGGAATATATTTGTAAATATCTCCGATATTTGTGCGTTTAAGTTCATACTTACCATAATGAATGTTTTTGTATATGATGTGAGTAAACTAATGATGTAGGTTTTGTTTACCAATTTCGCAAAAAAAAAAAAATTTTGGTATAAAGAATTTGGCGAAATTTTGTATACAAATCGCTGTACCTTTGAAAATATTGACTTTTGATATACGGTTTCTTCTGAGAAGTTACTCATATTTAAGAGTACTATTCATTTATGCATTAAAAAAAATCGATCCGCTTGCCTATTGTATATTACCTAATACTGAACTTGAAGCTTGGTAGGTATAACGCGTTTCAAATGAGAATAGGAACGTCAATGACCCTTTTCTGTCAAATAGCACTTAAAAAGTGCGATTTTCAGAAAAACTTATGTGCATATAGGTAAATATTAATAGTCTTGCATCGAATTTAAATAAAAACGTAAAATAGTAATCAATTAGCAAAACATAAATTTAACTATCATAACAGTCTAAATTCAAAACAATATGGCGCCGACTCGATCCTATTCTCATTTGAATCGCACTATATCTTATTACGAATAATGGTGTCTACAGACACGAATTCGGTACGGAGCGTACAGCGGATCTGGTACGCTCCGTACCAAATCCGAGCGTGTGTAGGGCAGTCCGGCGAACATAAGAAGAAGGCGAAGAGTTCGCAGCTATCCGCATCGGATTTGGTACGCTCCGTACCAAATCCGTGCGTGTGTAGAGCAGTCCGGCGGTTAGGCCGTACAACGGTGTCAGTGTTGCCAACTTAGGGATTTACCACCCAAAATTAGGGAAAATATCTACGGGGGTTTACTACAGGATGTTTAGAGTTTACTCCTTATGAATCAATTTGTATGTAAAAATAAAAAATATTTAAATGTATGTATATAGTCAGGGATATGAAAATATAATATTGGGAGTGAAATCAGATTAAGACAAGTTAGTTTTATGTTACTTACGCGTAAGTCTTTATGTTAAACACATAACATTTCTTTCTAGCTTATTATCTCTTAGACCTGTCAATGGTATAATTATCCTGGGGTAAAGTTTGGGGAGAAATATTTTTGAGAGTTGATATCACTGCCTGTTATCAATGAATTTCAGGAATCATCGCGTCGTCGAAAAACAGCACTGTAAATAGAACTCTGTGCTAATGCAATAGAACTGAAAATCGACACGAGTGTCGAGCTTTTCGGTCCACTGCATCGTACCAAATCCGTGCGTGTGTAGCGACACCGGATTCGGTCTGCGGATATGGTCCGCTGTACGCTCCGTACCAAATTCGTGTGTCTGTAGCACAGAATACAGAAATCATCCAGAAGCCGTCAACACGCTTGAAAGTGAGGCCGTCACAACCACTCCAAATTGGAATGGTTATCCACACATAATATGTTGCCACAGAATAACGGAATATTTTACCCAACTTTTTTTGAATTAATTTTTATTGAATAGCTAATTGTCGTAATATAACAACGCGATTTGTTTTGTAAGTGTAAAGAGTAAAAATTAAAAAGTGCGGGCGGGGACCGCCCCGCCCGCACTTTTTAATTTTATAAATACCGATTTCGCCATGGTTTTGGACACGCGGACATGGTTTTGCGCTGCATACAAATGTGATCGAACGCTCATTCTGCATGTTTTGAATTCTGTGGTCTGTAGATGCCTCCTCTGCAGCAAACCGCAAAAGTTTTTACAATACCTATACTAATATTATAAATGCGAAGGTGTGTCTGTCTATCTGTCTGTTACCTCTTCACGCTTTAACCGCTGAACTGATTTTGATGAAATTTGGTATAGACATACTTTGAGTCCTGGTAAAGGACACCGTAATTTTTCGGCATAAAAAGTATCCTATTACTTTTTATGCCGAAAAAGTACGGTGTTTCTGAGGCATAATGTATTATTCTGTGTATATTTGACTGTCTTTCACTGCTAAAAGGTTGATCCGATTTTAATGAAAGTTGGTATGGTAGTGGTTTATGCTTTGGACAAACGCGCAGTCCACTTTTTTCCCAAAAAGATGCAGTGTTCCCGAGGGATAATATATTATTTTGTGGATATTTGACTGTTTTTCACTGTTAAAAGGTTGAACCGATTTGAATGAAAGTTGGTATGATAGTGGTTAATTCTTTGGACAAACGCGTAGTCTACTTTTTATTCCAAATCTATACTTCTATATTAATATACTACTATTAATATACTAATATATTATACTTCTATACTTAATATTATAAATGCGAAAGTGTGTCTGTCTGTCTGTCTGTCACCTCTTCATGCTTTAACCGCTGAACCCGGGAAAGGACATAGGATTTTTTTTATCCCGAAAAAGTAGTGTTCCCGCGGAATAATATATTTACGCGGGCGGAGCCGCGGGCAAAAGCTATAATTTATGAATATCCTCCAAAATTCCCTTTAAGTAAAAATAAAACAGGTTGGTGAACTCTATAAATGTAATATCCGTCATAAGGACCTGCTACTCAGAGCTGCAAATATAATTTTGTGCTTAAAAAACAAAGTAAAAAAGAACAAATTAATTCTAAATCATAGTAAATACTTAGTCAATTACAAGACTGTAAAAATATCATAATATTAGTTATTATGAAGACAAATATGATGAATACGTAGAATAAGAGTTTTAATTATTCTAAACTAGCGTCTGACTCATGCGACCTTTGAATTTATCACAAATTCGACGTTGTTGAATAACAAAGCCTGTTATGACTTCGGAAAACAGAAATTTAATATTTTACTGATAACAATCATTCAATTTAAACTAAGTGAATCCTAAAAAGGAAGCGTTTAAGAAAACGGGTATAAAACTTTAATGAATAAATGACCTCTGGAAACGAAAACAATTGTGACTAATGGATCGTCAAATAAAAGGAGTGGTGTAATGGTGTTGCGAGCAGACCTTGACCGAATATAACACCGCTATATCATCAAAATAAAAATGAGTTAATTTGACAAATATGTCCTTCCACAGCTGATGAATTATGTGGATAATAAATGAACGTATTTGGTGAATTCAAATTGTATATTAAAAAAAATACATTAGAATGTCTCACAGACTTTCCTTTGCCAGCTTATGTTCAGTTCTGAACATAGTAATTTGTATATTATGATGATCATTTTCTAAAAAGCAATGTATACGTATTGGTCAAGGTGATGTTATAAATGGAACAAACTCATCTGATTTGAAAAATCAAAACTAGTGTTGCCAACGTAACAAGTGAAGTCAGACGATTATAAATAGAATATTAAATCAGAACATGCCGAGTTTTAGGGCACGATGCAAGATTTATAACTGCTTTACAGTTTGTAAATAAACTATCGGGTAACTGCTATACCCAACAAAGTAATACGTATCCTTGTTTGACTTTATGAGGATGTAGTAAGGAATTATTGCAAACAGTAATTTTAGTATATGACAAAATATAATAAAAACCAATTTTCATGCATGTCGCTGCAAAATTACTTAATCACAAACGTGTTGAGGGAAGGATATCTAGTCACTCCTGCTATTTATTTCTCCTTATAAGCACACGAACCGAGATCTGTGACGTCATCGCCTACAGAAAAACCGGTCTACATCATGCATGGCCGTAAAGTCATTTGTGGGCTTGATTCATTTTAACAATACACCCGATAGATCACGTACCAAATTGGAACCGTTTTGTTATAAATGTGTTCATTGAAAACAAAGAAATATTAGATTGATGTCTTCATCAATCTAAAACGTATTCTTATACGTTGCTTTTTCTTATATAACATCAAACGTAACATTGCTTTTTCTTATATAACATCAAACGTATCATAACAGACTAAGGAAAAAGCACCCAAACCGCAAATAAATATCAGTTGTTAAAGATACCGGCGTTTATCGCTAATGTAACGTTATACCATGTGACGACAAGAGACAGAGCTAATGGAATATTCTTTATCAATATCCATTACCATCGGATTAATACATCACTCAATATTTTAAGGAGCTTCCATTCTATGCTTTCGAATACATAGACAAAAATCGAAATGCAAATTAATGATTACTTAAATCAAAACTTTGGCAGTACCTGTTTTAACTAAAATTTAAGTGAGCATGGCTGTTTTCTTTGTTATGTTTCTTGCTCAAATACCATTTACTTAATAAATAATTATGTACGGTTGACTATATCACAAAAGGTATGTATAAATATAAATTATGCAAATACATTAAATTGTAAATGAGCTCAGTATTAATAGAAGCATAACAAATTGTAAATACCTTGAAACATTCCTGGAATTAAAAGAACTATCATATTTTGCTGTAAAATTTTATTTTGTTGAATTAAACATTTAGCAGTACGCAAAAAACACCATTATGTACTTATATCTATAAACTAGTATTAACTGCCCGCGGCTTCGCCCGCGTGAAATTAGATTTACACTTTCATCCCCTATTATACCCACCTAGGGCTGTACTACATTATATTTTTCGTACTCAATTCATACGAAATATCATGCAAATGTGTCCAAGGAATAAGTTTTACAACTTTTATCACCTATTTTACGCCTTGGGGGTTGAATTTTGAAAAACCCTTCCTTAGTGGTTGCCTACGTCATACTCGTATGTATAAGGAATACGTGTGCAAATTTTAAAATTTTAAGGGTTCGACCTGTGCTTTTTGTATATTATATATAAATAATTAGATATGTTGCTTTCTGCATTCAGGAATTTGCCTGACAAAGATAGCTCGATAAAATCGAAGTGAGAATAAAGCTCCAAAGTCCAATATTGTTTTTATGGGCTATAGGCATTGCTAAGCCTGGCACATTCTGTGGTAAATACCGCCGAAGAAGATAAGGGTGCATAAAGGCATACGTGGTCAGATATTTGCGTTAGAAGTAATTAGCCGATGCACGGTGGTTAGGAAGATGGCGGAATGGGCGCGACCCGTTAGCATCCGGCAGCTGCACTTTGTCAATAACACTAGTATAATTATTTTGCATTTTACCTTGGAAGGTATCACCGCAATTTTGCATTTTACTTTGGAAAGTATCACCGCAATTAGTCATTTACTTTAAAGCAAACAGACCAAACAAGAAGAAAACAATGACATATAATATTATATTTGCAGTTTTTAAGATACGATAAGTATAATGCTTGATAATGAATTTGGATTATTGGCAAATAAATTCATTGAATCTATTTTTGAACCTATTTTAGACATGGTGATGCCATTCACTGGTTATTAACTACTCATCCATGAGATGGCTTACGTGCATAATTACATCACTTCAATAAATGAAATCATTCTGAACAATTTATTCAATTTCTGTTTACATATACACGCTCATTTAGGTCTTACCGAATCTTTTCTAGTCTGAATATGGTTAGGACCTTGTATGTATGCAAGGTATGTAAGTTAGCATCACAATGCACAAGTTTAAATCAATAAAGTTGAGGCCATTGAAATTGATAATCAATTTGATTTTATAATTTCTACATTTTCTTACAGAACTTTTCGAAGACCTCAATCGATATTAATACTGATTTTACCAGACATTTTAGTAAACCTATCTTATGAGTTACGTGGCACCATGAGATATACTGTCATTCATATCCCCATAATGATATGAATGACAGTATATCTCATCACAGAATTTCGGGAAAACCAGATGGTTTTCCCGAAATTCTGCGCGGTTGACATCATTATACATTATGATTTGAGCGTGCAGGTATGCAGGATTCTTTTGACATTTATATTGCTTAGACCACTACCATCATTGCAAACATGGTTTTCCCCATGTAGAACTATTGTGTTAAATCGTTCGATTCTGAAGCTTTACCGGAGAAATTTTAATATATCATATGACTTAAGTGACTTAGGTGGGACGTGAGAAATATTGTCATTCATATTCCCATAATGATGTCAACCGCGCAGAATTTCGGAAAAACCACCTAATATTGATTTGAGCATGCAGGATTCTTTTGACGTTATTGCTTAGACCACGGTCTATTGCCAGCCATGAACCATGACACACATGGCTTTCCCCATGTACAGTTAATTGTGTTAAATCCTTCGATTCTGAAGCGTCGCCAAACAAAGTCAATGTCCTGGCATGTTATGCATTCGGTACATCAGCATAAAGGAACAATGAGCGGATGATAACGCCTTATCTGCGACCGAGGAGACGCCGGAAACACAATATGGCCGCTTCTAGATACGCGTACGCGCAACTAACTGTATCTTGCTTGACACTTCAAAGAAACTGAGAGTTTTATTTCCATTTTAAATAATACTGCTTTATCTTCTTGACTTTGACTTGTTGCTTAGATATAGTTTTGAGACTGCCTAATAAGACTTTAAATAGAACGCATCTAATCTTTCTGCAAAAGTATATCCAAATTCCATCTTATCTCAATTTACTCAATACTCAATTTTTCCAAAGTAGGAAGACCGTTAGGAAGATAGTAAGCTGTAAGACTAGGAGGAATCTGACGATAATTTTGAATTTGATTGATTGATTTGATTTGATCTATCTACACTAATATTATAAAGAGGAAAACTTTGTTTGTATGTTTGTTTGTTTGTTTGTTTGTTTGTAATGAATAGGCTCAAAAAGTACTGGACCGATTTCAAAAATTCTTTCACCATTCGAAAGCTACATTATCCACGAGTAACATAGGCAAAATTTTATTTTGGAAAAAAATAGGGTTCCGTAAGATATGTGGGTTTTTCGGACACAAGGTGTAAAAAATCAACCAGAAAAGTTACTTATTTTGCGTACGCTGCCTAAACTATAAAAGATAGAACCATAAAATGTTCTAATTAATAGGCAAGCGGACTGATTTTTTTTTATTACATAGATGAATAGTACTCTTAAATATGAGTAACTTCTCAGAAGAAACCGTATATCAAAAGTCAATATTTTCAAAGGTACAGCGATTTGTATACAAAATTTCTTCGAGTCTTTATACCAAAAAAAAATTTTTTTTTTTTGCGAAATTGGTAAACAAAACCTACATCATTAGTTTACTCACATCATATACAAAAACATTCATTATGGTAAGTATGAACTTAAACGCACAAATATCGGAGATATTTACAAATATATTCCTGCGGCCATATACTTCATATACTACTTCATACTACTTCATATTCAAGTGACGTCATGTGTATATCGATTTTAGTATGGAGCGTTTTTAGGAGGCTCGCGAAATTTTTTATACAAATCGCTGTACCTTTGAAAATATTGACTTTTGATATACGGTTTCTTCTGAGAAGTTACTCATATTTAAGAGTACTATTCATTTATGCAATAAAAAAAAATTTGTCCGATTGCCTATTGTAGATCTTATAAATATCTACAAAAAAGTCCGCGACACACTATACCTATCTATGTCGAGTGAGGCACAACAACCATTTTTTTATTTAGAAATTTTGAATTTTTTTTGGACTATATTTAAACGCGTTTATTTTACTTATGCTATTAATCCTTATCAAAATAAATTATTTCATCACCAAGTACAGTTTATGTAGATAATATTTGGCCTTTGAATGATTAAAATTGGATGTTTGGTTTTGAAGTTATGGCGAAATTAAAATATTACGATTTCTGCTGCACGGCCCGTTGCGAAGTGGGTGTCACCAAGGCGAGAGGGTGCGCGTGCGGAGTTTAGATTATTGGGTAATTTTTTTGTTTTGTGTTCGTTGTAACTATGATGGATAGTTACTTGAATACCTATTTATTTAGTGTTTGTTGTATTGTTAGTCCTGAAGAGTATAGGTATTTCATACGATAAAAGTATACCCACCTACTTATTTCATTGAGTTTTAGTAGGTACCTTTATTAATTTGTTTCTGTTTGTTTTGAACTTTTGACTAAATTTCGCCCGTTTGGTAGAGGTTTAAAGACATTCTGTAGTATTAGTATTGTACCCGTGCGAAGCCGGGGCGGGTCGCTAGTACTATTATAAAAAAGAGGAAAAGTTTGTTTGTTTGTATTGAATAGGCTCCAAAACTACTGGACCGATTTTGATGAAATTTGGCACAGATATAGAGTAGACCGCGGGGAAGGACATAGGCTATTTGTTATTGCGGCAAAATGTACGGTTCCCGCGAGTTTTCCTTTAGCGCGCTCGAAGTCGCAGGAAACATCTCGTAATTAATAATCAGAAAAGAAATGTGTTTATGCTTCCTTTGGACCTTGACTTCGATAGGCAATTATTTTATGGACAGCGACAATTAATGAAAGGTAATTTTGAATTCGCTAGCAAGATAAAACAGCTACCTACTTGTGGCTATGTACTTATATTGACATGAAACTATATATTTTGAAATAGTAGGATAAGTTAAAACAGACAATCGTATGTCGTAATCTAAGGAATGTGACAAGTGTATTATGTAAATATTTTATCTAACGTTACGCATTTGTATTGTAATTAGAGATATTATACTGATAACTTGGCACTGGCATATTTTTTAAACCACGAAGATAATATTTGAAACGAATTTAGAGTTGTGAGTTGCGACTTGCGACCGCCACTGGTAAATTTCGGAAGCTTGAGGAATTCTTCGTCTCCGTCACGTCGTGGCGCTGCGCTGAGACAATGAATGCTGATTTACGATCGCTAAATACGTAGTAGGTACCTACGTTACGTTGGATGCAGGATGGTAGAAGACAACAAAATGGTCATGTTATTTTTACAGAAGTCTTGGAAGGTAGTTACGTTATTTGGTTTCTGAACCTGGGCTCCAGGATTTAAATCTAAGTCTGAAAAACCTGTTGGCGCAGGCAACCTACAATTACACAAGTTTATAGAGAGAAATTGCAATTTCCAATAAACTGTAATTTCCTCATAATAATTTAGATCAATTAATGGATAGTCTATAATTTTCGTATGAGTTACGGCGAATAGTATCTAACAGCTACTGATGCTACGTAGAAACATTTAGATAGTTAATAGTAGGATAAGTTTTATTGCGAATGCAGTCAAAAGATCCGAATCTAATTTATAAAACCGTCACATTACATAGATTTAAACGGTATAATTGTTGAATAATTCATATTATCTATTTTGTTAGTGGGCGCTTGTTGATCTTGCTAAAGGCATGTTCGATGCTTATTTGCGTAGGTGCAAACGAAAATCCAAATTTCAATTCTTATTAGAATTTTGTGAAGCATTATTAGAAAGTTCCTTTGTAATCTTTTATAGTGGCCCACACACTGAATTATTCGTAAATTCGTATTTCGGTCTCGGGATCGAATAGGTAAATAAAAAATGTTTTTACTGGTGATCAAACGGTAGTTCACCCTTACGGGAAAAATGAATGCGGACAGTTCGCAGTCCGCGCGCCCTCGAAGGACGCATGCTTGCGTACGCGCATCGTCCTTCTCGCTCTTGCATTCTAGCGCTCTTTCTCTTCTTGCAAATCAAGTATTGCCTTTTTCACTATTAAACCAGTTATACGCTACGACATACAGAGTAATCAGGAAAGATAAATGCAAATGTTAAAAATGTGGTTGCGTCGTTTATTCTAAGCCAAAAACAACCAAATATGAAATGAATTCCTTAAAAACACAATTCCATAATTGAGGAGTTTCTTTTCAAAACTTGACTACCTACTCTTCTTTTGATGAAACTGATTTCTTATTTATTTTTTGTTTGGTAAAATTCCAAACACTCCGCAAAAAAAATGGGCCAGAACTTGATCATTACACCAGAAATAAAAAAGATTAAAAGGCATGATTTCGTCAAAACTTTATTCGATTTCTTATGGAAATCGAAAAAAAAAAAGTAAATTAAGTAAGTAATTAACTATTTTCTCAGATTGTCAAAAAACACAAAAAGTGGAATAATCAAGTTTTGAAAAGAACTTCCTCAATTACTTTTTATGGTTATAAATTTTCATTTTTTATAATTTTTTAAACCATAACATTAAGTAAAAGTAATTTTATATTGAAAGCAGTATTAAACTCTTACCCTACTGATAAAAATATTTATACATAAATATTAAAGTGATAGCATTTTTGTTAATTGACTAAAAATTGTTAAGTAAATTCAATTTCATTCAATTTTAATAAAATTATAAATAATTATAGGACTTGGTTGGTTGTTGGAGTTAAAAACAGTGAGCTGAAATACAGTAGAGGCTCGAGTATCTGCACCTCAGTTATGAGGATAATGGTCAGTACACACCTCGACAATATGTGACACTTCGCAGCACTGATTTTTAAGATAGCTTCTTTTAAGAAACATTGTTTATACCACCAATAACAAATGATAACAGAATAATATCATTATAATTCTGCACCAGAAGGAAGGTTATGTTTTTCAAGTATATGTGCATAATATAGGTATATACCTATAATTTTTTTTTGCACCCTCTTTATTCTAAACGGCTTGTCACATTTGAGCTTGAGAGGTATCATAAGATGCTCCTTAGTCGTAAGAGTGACACTGGGTACATCAAAATTACTTGACGCAGAAGTTTTTTTAAATTTACAGTATAATCAGGATTACTAACACATGCAAATATTGCAATAAAACCTCCTTAAGGCAAGGACCAAGCTCAATAACAAAATGATTTACAGTACTCGTATGCACATTGTTATAAGATTATTTTTTGCATAGCATTATTGTTGATATTCAAGTAGGAGACGGTGTTTGTAAGGTATTAACTTCTTTTTACAAAATGTGTAAGGTTCAGAACCTGTCAAGGATTGTTGTGTACTTTATCCCATATTTTTTTCCACTTCGTAATTGAACTCTAGTCACCTAGTGGTGATGGGACATGACAAAGTAGGTTATGCCCTCGCCTTAACGATAAAGTTAAGATTACATATTATGTTATATTAGCTTATTTCATGTAATTCTATGCTACATTACAGAGGTTATGACCATGAAAATGAAGCAAAGTTTGACATCCAGTATACTTGATTTGATCTAAAAGTTGTTACTATTTTCTATAGTATTATATAGTTATTGGTGGTACAAAAAAAGTCAAAGATCAAATTATAAGTAGGTAGTAGGTAACTAAACTGATTTTAGCAATTACTTTCAACCAGTTATCTGTAACTTTATCAAAACATTTACATATACAGTTTTTGTTTCAGAAGATAGACTGCATCCTGTGGTATGTGGTAGAAATAAATTACAGTTTTTTATTAGGTATCTATTGAAAATCATAAAGTATTTATAATAAAGATTCCATAAGTTACAATAAAATTTATATAAGTACTTTTTTTATTAATGTAAGAGTATATAACACAAAACAGTAATAATTAAAAATATAATTTACTCACCAAAACTCTCAGTGAGTTTCAGCATCACACCACCAATGTGCATATCCCCCTTTACGACCATGGTACGTTTTTCGTTCAAATCCGTCACGTAAATCGTGAGGTTCCATGATCCGTCACCAACTATTTCACCGTCCGCGAGCATTTTGATATTTTGTCTGCACTTAATTACAATGAATTTTCTACCGAACTCGCATTTCGATTATTAAAGTTCGCTTGTAAACCTGTCCACCACTGAAGAAGGCACGCGAGTCGCGACTGAGTCACGGAATGTTCATAAAGTTGTATGTATTCACACCTACAACACAGCACAAACAACCGTCTAAACTCAAAAGGCGAGTTTGACTGAGCGGACACTGGGCGAGAGGCGCGGGCGCGGTCCGCGATATTTAATTACTGAATGAACACGGACAGCAGACAACGGACTACGGAGACGGGGACAGGAGTCAGAACCACAGTGTCCACTAATTATTAAATAATGAATCTTCGATTAATAGGAAATATATTGGACTGAGGAATATTCTATTTGAAAGTGACAATAAAATATATTGTTGTATTTGATTATTTAAATATATTAATTAGAAAAACGACAAAATTGGAAATAATTTAATAAAAAACTTCTCCTTCTTCTTTAAAATGGCCTCCCTAGAAATGATATGACACTTCGACTGTCATGAGCTGTCACTTGTTTTTTTGAAATTAAGGCTTAATAATCATTTGCCAGTGTCAAGTTTAAAAGGCGCGAAAATATAATTTTCGTTTAAGTTTTCAACACGCTCTGCATCCTCTATCGGTTATATTACGAAGAGTGCTCCGAGGAATTTTTCGGACTTATGCCTGCTGAAACTTTCACCACCGTTCCAAGCGACAAAATATTTATCATCCTCATCACATTGATGAGTGGCAGTCCTCCATTGTGCGCTTTACCCGAAGCTTTCTGCCGAACACTGTAAAACTCGGGAATGAACTGCCACCAGCAGTATTTCCGGACCATTACGACCTACAAACCTTCAAGAAGATGGCGTATTCCCACCTAAAAGGCTGGCAACGCACTTGCAACTTCTCTGATGTTGCGGGTGTCCATGGGGGACGGTAATCGCTTTCCATCAGGTGATCCCTTTGCTCGTTTGCCCCCTCGTTTTATAAAAAAAATACTGTATTTCTAAATAGTCAAGTCCAAAGTCTAGTCCATGAAAACTAGAGACAAGGAGTCTAATCTCCATAGGGTTTCATAATATGAGAATTCTGTCCACAAAAAAACAACGGGTTGCACTCCGGAACTCGGAAGTGCCGGTAGAAGTAAGAAGTGAAACATTTGAAAAGTGGGGCCATTTACTGGGCAGCCCGCAGCGCCGACCCACAGTGGTCCCGATTTTGACGCTCCATACTCATAGAACTCGATTCTTAAAAATCGTTGTTTTTTTTGCTCAGGAACGTTTCGGGGCATTGTTTGAGTATAAATATTAGGATATAAAACTCTTACGTTTATTTGTGTGCGTAAAATGAACGTTTCAATTTTTTTTCTATGGACGAAATCATTCAAATTCATTTTATTCGAAACTGATTGAAACTGACATCTTGGGTTTCACAGGGATTGTTGTCCTACACGAGATGAAATCCTATAATCTATAATACATGTACTAGTTTTTGCCCGTTTGGACGTGGAATAAACGGGAAATTTTTCTATGGACGAAATCATTCAAATTCATTTTATTCGATACTGATTGAAACTGACATCTTGGTTTTCACAGCGATTGTTGTCCTACACGAGACGAATCCTACAAGCTACAATACATGTACTGTAGCTTGTAGGATTCGACTCATGTAGGACAACAATCGCTGTGAAAACCAAGATGTCAGTTTCAATCAGTATCGAATAAAATGAATTTGAATGATTTCGTCCATAGAAAAATTTTCCATTTATTCACATTCAAACGGGCAAAAACGAGTACATGTAATAAAGCTTGTAGGATTCATCTCGTGTAGGACAACAATATCTGTGAAAACCAAGACGTCAGTTTCAATCAGTTTCGAATAAAATGTATTTGAATGATTTCGTCCATAGAAAAATTTCACGTTTATTCCACGTCCAAACGGGCAAAAACTAGTACATGTATTATAGCTTGTAAGATTCGTCTCGTGTAGGACAACAATCCCTGTGAAAATCAAGGTGTCAGTTTCAATCAGTTTCGAATAAAATGAATTTGAATGTTTTCGTCCATAGAAAAATAAAATTGAAACGTTAATTTTACGCACACAAAAAAACTTAAGAGTTTTATATCCTAATATTTTTATTTAAACAATGCCCCGAAACGTTCCTGAGCGAAAAAAAACAACGATTTTTAAGAATCGAGTTCTATGAGTATGGAGCGTCAAAATCGGGACCACTGTGCGACCCCCTGTGGGCTGTGTGCGAAGAATATCTTGTTGTGTAAGTGTAACATGGTGTAACTGTGATTTCGGTGGCGCGGATGGCGCCCCCATTGTTATGGCACCCGTGTGCGCCGCACACATCGCACACAGGGGCTGGAGACTCTTTTTTCTCCATAGTGTTTTTATCATACGTCATATTTCAAAATGTCTTTAAAAATCTCAAAAGTGGGGCCATTTAACAAGGGACACTTTTTTCTCTTCTTTAAGTACTAAATCCATTCAGCTAAACTATTAAGGACCTTGAGTAAAACGCCTTAATAGTTTAGCTGAATGGATCTAGTACTTATACAACTGGATAATAAACTCCGAATTCTGTACTTGCTAAAAAGAACTGTAATACATGTTTCACACAGCAGAAAATATTATTGTAACCCTACTAGAAAGGGACACACGGTCTCTCCTCCATTTTACTATTGACTACCATGAGTCATGACCAGTGATCGGAATTGGGTGAGTATATTTACCTACAGTTTAACGAACAGAGACGGAAATCGGAGACTTCCTTACGACTAAAAATTTTTTTACCGGTAAATTTACCGGAACTTTGAAGCAACTTTCTAATAGCTAAATGCTTCAATAAATCTTAATTAATGTTAGATAAAAAATAAAATAACGTATATTAAAAAAAATATTGATAAAAAAAGTTTTTGTTTGAACATTTCAATATTAAATGACTAGGTATAATATATTAATGACTTTCTTATCCTAAAACACATAATGTTTATTTTAAAGTATAAATAAATATAAAGTTTAAATATTACACCTTTTTATGGTTTTTGTAGTTGGGTTTGCAGCTCCGTTTGTAGCTGCACAATTACCAACACCGTGGATTTATACAAAATGTTAACGCGATTACTATAAACGTAAAAATAATATTTAATTATTATTTTTACGTTAATTCTTTATTAAAAACATAATTTACATAATTTAAACGAATTATCTGACCCTAAACTAGACAGCAACTTGTATCTTAGATATCAGTGACTTCTCCCATTCGTATATACAAAAACAGTAAAAAAGTATTTAGATTTTCACAAAAAACTTAAATAATTACATATTCAAAACTAAATGAAAACTAAAATATTCTACTTGAATGAGTGACATTCGTTATAGCTTTGTAAGTACAAACAATAAACATTTAGGAACAAATAGGTTATAAATTGAAGTGTTTACAATTTTTTTTTGGCTAATATATAAATACAATCAATACCAATTGAAAGCAAAAATTTCGGTCAAAGTGACGTCAAAGCAGTTACCGTAAAAAACCGTAATAAGGTGTAATATTTAAACTTTATATTTATTTATACTTTAAAATAAATATACGTTTTAGGATAAGAAAGTCATTAATAATATTATAGTCAGGTTATATTGAAATGTTCAAACAATTTTTTTTATCAATAAAAAAATATTTTTTTAATATACATTTTTTTTCTTACATTAATTAAGATTTATTGAAGCATTTAGCTATTAAAAAGTTGCATAATCAAAGTTCCGGTAAATTTACCGGTCAAAAAATTTTTAGTCGTAAGGAAGTCTCCGATTTCCGTCTCTGTTCGTTAAACTGTAGGTAAATATACTCACCCTATTCCGATCACTGGTCATGACTATTTATATTTTGGACTTTGATTAGACTTTAGTTTGACGATTTAGAAATACACGGTAGATATAATTAAATATACTTGACACTGGCAAATGCTGATAAGCCGACGCCATAAATATTAATAAAAATAAAAATAAAAGATTTGACATTGACAGACGACATCATTTGTCAAAATTCACAGCCGTCAGCTCTGAGCCATAGAAAAAAGTATACATACTCTGAGCTGACAGCAAACTACACACAAAAAGACTACAAAGGATAATTTATTTGGGATAAAATTATCAAATATCATGATAAATCGTTATTTATTTGTAAAACAAGTTTATATAAAGCATTCGTTTGAAATGTGAAACATATTTTGTTTCGAATTGTATCGTTGTAACTACGTGTAACATCTTTATGAGCAAGAAAAAAGTATCAATAGATAATAATATGGTAGCTAGGACTAGAAACAAAAGTAAGTTTTAATTTATTATTTACTAGATTCCTGGTATATTGAAATATTAACCCATAAAAACTCAAAAGTCTCTTTCCCCATAACATACCAAGCAGTACCTACCAGTAGTTGTTATTAATTGATACACAATTTATTTATTACCATTTATTACATTGGCTAGCATAAAAATGTCACACTTAACTCGAAAATGTTTATTAGACAAGATTAATTTATTTTATAAAGTCGACAGTTGAATGATATTGATTCTATTTTATGTGCTGTTTGTTTACTTTAACATTAATACTTACCTTATTGCATTTTGATTCAAGCATTATCCTGTTCTACCCCAGAACATTATGGAGAAGATTCGCCTTCACGAGACAGTGACTCCATTTATGACTCTGACAGAGGAAGTCCAGTACCTTTTTTATGTACACAAGATGGAGCCGAGGGAGAAACTGATGTTGTTTGGAACTTCTATACTCCTAAGTCCAACAATGCTACTTTACATAACAAAAACAGCACACCACTAAGTAGAAAAGGAAAAAAAGTGAGACCTAAATTGATAAACAAGTCTTTAACAAAACAAAAAATTATAAAACCATCACAAAAACGGAATGAATTGTTTCAAGAGTTGCTTGAGCTAAATAAGAATGTACATGAATATATAGCTAAAAAGCCACCAAGTAAACCAGATAAACCACATTCAGAAGAAGATATTTTCAGTGATAATAGTGATAGCTCACCCAAAAGTATTTTAAGGTCCTCAGGCACGTGTTTGAGAAAAAATGTGTTAAGTTCTAAATTTGCAAAAGCAGAGACTGAAAATGGTTTGGAATCAGATGATTCTATGAATGAGTGCTTGTTGAAAGCTAGCCAAATTGTTGAAGAGAATGTGTTGGAGGAAAATACAGCCAAAAGACCACGTTTGAATAGGGTTGAATTTAAAAATAAAAGGAACTTAAATATTGCAGAACATGACTCAATGGATGCCATATTAAGTAATATTCAACTAGAATCTCCAAGTATAGCTAGAATAAAAAAACATGAAACCCCTAAAATTAATAATGACTCTTTTGATAATTTACTGGAAGACTTGAATGACAGTGCATTAGAGAGACTGTCACAGATGCCACTGAAAAAAGATTGCAAGAAGACACCAATATCTAAAGGAAATTGGATGTTGAAAGAATTGGTAGTTCATGACGAGAGCCCCAAGACTTCAGTTTTTAGTAGACATAATTCAATGCCTGAATCACCAACTGCTCCAAATTTGAATAAGCCTTCCACAAGTGGGACTGTTGGCTTTGGGAGATATAGGTCTATGCCATTCAACAACAGCATTAATAAAGGTAAGATTTTACAAATGCTGACCTACTTGCTTTGGCAGTATATATGTCACCGTAAAATAATAATTGTAAAAACCATTAGATTGATAAAACTAGTGAAATTGTAAAATGTTTATAGACTTCCGATGCGAATATGCTGCCTATAATAATTTAAGACATTATTTTTCGTAAGATTATAGATGTATAATTTTTAATCTTTCGACATATTTTCACAATCTCTTTAGTTATTTTACAATCTAACGATTTTTACAGTTTTACGGTGACATATATACTAATGAGGTTTTATATCTAGCAGTTTTTTAGAAAAATTACAAAGCTCAATTTTAATATCCGCTCTCTTTCGACTCATAGGTAGATCAATTTTAAAACATATAAAGTTAAAATCTGAAAAGATACACTTGTTTACGCTGTTATAACTTTACAGGTGACTCTCCAATTAAATGTACTCCAGATGAAATTGAAAAGAAACGCAAGCAAGCAAGGGAGAAACTTTTAGCTAAAAGACTACTACCCTTCACACAACAGAGCAACCAAGAAACAACCCAAGTAAAAAGAAGCACTCAAGCTCCTGTTCCTACCAATTGCCTCATTACACAAGCCCAAAAGAAAAAAAATGATATGACTGAAAGAAATAACCCTTCCACAGACATAAAATCTATTATAGAAAAAAAGAGACAGGAAGCATTAATGCGATTAAGGAAAAGACAACAGAACAAATGACAGAATATTGTGTTTGAAATATATTATAAAGGATTTTTTTTTATTTTGAATTTTGTGTCAATATTTTATGTAATAGCTAATAATGTATAAACAAATGCTTTTAGTGTTTATAATTAAAATAAAAGTATACAAGACAATAATGTGTTCTTGATACTCAGCTATTATCTAAATTCTAATACAATACTACCCAGTATTCTTTAATGAAAATAATAAAAATTATCGGACATAGACTAATGATTGGTCTCGCTGGGCGCTTTACTGATTTATCTATGTTATTGGAGTGCCAAAACTCTTTCCTACAGATTGCATTTGTTACTTTGTGTCCAGATATCAGCAAAGTATTAGGTATGGTACTTAGTAGCAAAGAAATAGGAAACATAAGTACTATCACTACTAGCTTCATTAAAAAAAATAAGTAGAGTCAAAAACTTAGATTAAAGAAAGGCCATAGAAAGGCCTACCTATAATCTAAGGTCAAAAATAGCTACTTTTTTTATATATTTGAAACAACAGAGACCAAAGTAGAGCTATTATAGCATAGCCTGAAAAAAAATTATTAAGATTTATTTTATCTACACTAGTTTTATATATCTATGATCTACACTAATAATATTATAATGAGGTAAAGTATGTTTGTTTGCATTGAATAGGTTCCGAAACTACTAGACCCAATTTATATGAAAGGGACAGATGTGGAGTAGACTACGGGCAAGGACATGTGAACTACGGGAAGGAAGTGTCCGACAAAGCGCCATTATGGCCAGTTTTGGAACTGTTATTTTCCGCTTATTTACGGACATTTTTCATGTATCCAGGACATAGGTCCTCCCTTTGAGTCTTTGAGTATCCAAATTTGAGTATATAACCACCTCCTTTCCTCTAACCTCCATAAAGGAATCATAATATATGGTTGCGAAAAGCGATGGTTTGCCTTGGGTTTGCCAACAATAAAAGAAGAAGAAGACTGTATGCTGAAAATTGAAATGTCAAATGCGTCTAATGTCAATTGTCAATAGTAGGTACCTAAGTAATCAAGATCGTGAATGAAAAAAGCGCGGGAATCTTTGTAAAAGGCGGTCGTGTTTCTTTTGAAAATTTTAATTTTGGTCGTTTTATTGTAAATAGTTAGTTAGTTTTCTATAACTTGTATTTATTTTTTCTTAGTTTTATTTTATTTAGTGAAATTTTTAGGTAAGTCTTTTTATATATATTGTAAATATGGATGTAGACCCGGGGGGGCCTGTGTGCCCCCCTGTTGGTCATTTTATCACTGTATCAACAACTGAAATTGTAAATGAATCCAGTATGGATACAGATACATCTACACAAAATACTATTCCCAACCGCAAACGCCCCGCAGCAACGAGGCGTGTTTGTAGGAAGTGTAATAAAAAAATAAAGAAAGATCCCAACAAAGCAAAACCTGACGTCAACTGTATGTGTTTGAGTGATACAGAATCCAAAGAAAGTTTAAATAATATTCAGGAAACACATACACTTGATAATCAATCACAGAAAAATCAAGGCTTAAGTAACCCACGTATTAGTCGGTTGTTGTACACTAGCACAGACTCCTCACCCTATGTCTTACATATACAAAAAGAATTATCATCTCCTAATAGTAACAGCAGCTTACATCCAGTTGAATTCGGTCGCTTCCTCAAAAATAATAACATTAAAAATGTAGACAATGGCAGCCTTAAAAGAATCGGAAGAAATAGATTAGCTTTATCTTTTTCAGTTTACTCTGATGCCAACAATTTTATTAATAATGAAAATTTAATAAAACAAAATTATAAAGTTTTTATTCCGTCTTTCCAAGTTTGCCGGGTAGGCTTGGTGAGAGGAATTCCAGCAGAGTGGACTGAGGAAGACATTTTATCCAATATTACTTTACCATATGGTTGTGGGAACATATTAAAAACAAGACGAATAAAGAAAAAAATCATTGTAAATAATACTGTACAATTTAATAATACAGAATCTGTGGTTTTTACATTTGACGGCCAAACATTACCTAAAAGAGTATTCATGTGTTATAATTCATTGCCTGTAGACTTATATATTTACCCAACCATACAGTGCTATAACTGTTGTAGGTATGGCCATGTTAAGTCACAGTGCAGATCATCCCCTAGATGTTTCCGTTGTGGTCAAGGTCATTCTGGTGATACATGTTCTGTAGATGAAGATTCTATATTCTGTTGCTTATGCCATTCTTCTCATATAGCCACCAGTAAGAATTGTCCCGAATTCCAACGACAAAAATTAATAAAAGAATCCATGGCTCACAAAAGTTTATCATATGCGGAAGCTTCAAAACTCCACCCTCCTGTTTCTAAACTATACTCTCACGTCTTAACATCATCTAATTCTTCCCCTTCTTTTGTAAATCTACAAAAACAAAATTCAGTTAGCAAAAATCATGCAAATAAAACAATCACCGAGTCATATAAAAAAACAGTATTTAGGCAACCTAGAACTCCACCAAAGCCAGTTACTGGGTATGATAAAAATGCTCATTTTAACCTAACCAAAGAGTATAATCCACCATCTGGATCAAATGGATCAGCATTTCCAGTAAATATTGACAACAACATTTCAGTACAAGAATTAATAACAGCCATAATTAATTATTTAACACAGTCAAATATTTTATCAGCACCAGTTGCACCGTCCAACGTAGCCTTTATTAACAGTAACAAACCTCAAACCAACTCACATTATGGATTATCTGATCCAATGGAACTGTCACAGTGCAGTGAGCAAAAAAAATGAAATAATATATTTAATAAATAAATATAATCCTTTTGTCTTTGCTCTTCAAGAAACATGGCTTAAGCCAGGTTCTCTTTTTAAGATCCCTGGCTATGCATGTCTGAGAGAAGACAGATCTGATGGGTATGGCGGCACTGCCTTACTCATCAATCATCATCATTCATTTGTACACATTTCACTTCCTTCACATAATTCAAATTTTTCTATAATAGCAGCATCTGTAAATAACATTTGTTTTGTCTCATTGTATATACCTCATCCATCATATTTAATATTTTTAGAAATTAAAAATTTAATTAGCCAGTTACCAAAACCATTTGTAATACTTGGTGATTTTAATGCACAACACCAGTCTTGGGGAAGTAGTAATAATAATCAGTGGGGTTATGAAACATTAGATTTATTGGATTACTATAAGTTATGTATCCTTAACACAGGGCTTCCAACACGGCATACTGCTCCTAATGAGAATTACAGTGCTCCTGATTTGTCCATTTGCACCTCAAATCTTTCTTCACTTCTACAGTGGTCAGTTTTACCGTCTAGCCATGGTAGTGATCACTTTCCAATTCTATTATCCCTTCCTTGTAACAATAAAAAACAAAATCATAATATTCACTCATCTTCATTAAAATATAACCTGAAAAATGCAGACTGGGAAAAGTTTCATCATGCATTAAAAAATAAATTATCTCGCCTCCCTAGTGTATCACCAGGAAGTGAAACACTTTGTGCTGATGCTCTTGCATCTGCTTTCATTGAGTCAGCAGATGAAACTCTTCCGATTAAGACAAGACCTAAACAATACATTCCGTCACCACCTTGGTGGGATAATGACTGTTCAATTGCTATAAAGGAAAGAAAAAAGGCTGAAAAAGAATATAATAATAATGCTACAACTGAAAACTACGATTTGTATTGTAAATCTGTTAACCAAACAAAAAAGCTATTTAGGAAAAAAAAGTCTGCAAGTTGGAAAAAGTTTTGTCAGTCAATCAGTCCAGACATACATGCTTCTACAGTTTGGAATAATATTAGAAGATACAGGTCTGCATATAAACCACCATTTCATCCTATGCCTGATTATTTAGGCAATGATTTTCTAAATAGATTAGCACCTCCTTCTGTTACTTCCCTCTGTCCATCACCTATAAGTAAAGTTAGTCTTAAAGATCTTAACTCACTTTTCTCACTTCAAGAGTTAAAAGGTATTGTCATAAGTTTAAAGGACTCAGCTCCCGGCATGGACGGGATTCCATATTCTTTTTTTAAGCACGCTAGTGACAATATTCTATCTTATTATTTGGACTTGGTTAATTCAATGTTACTGACAGGCAATATTCCCAATACTTGGAAAACCCAAAAAGTTATTCCCATTTTAAAACCTGGTAAACTTCCCTCTTCTGCTTCTTCATATCGCCCCATAGTGTTATCGTCCGTTTTACTAAAAATTGCAGAACATCTTGTAAAAAACCGTTTAGAATGGTTTATTGAAAATAATAACCTCTTATCAAACAGTCAATTTGGATTCCGTAAAGGCAAAAGCACCATAGACAATATTGCACTGTTTACCACAGATATTCGCATCGCTTTTACGGAAAACAAATCTATTCTTGCTGCCTTTTTAGATATAAACGCGGCCTACGATAACGTTAGGATAGATATACTAGAAAGAAAGCTACATAAATTAAATGTTCCTATTATATTATGTAATTTTATTATAAATGTTTTACTAGAAAGATTTGTCGCTCTGCCCTTGCAAAATGCAACGGAGTTGCGGGTTGTTTATAAAGGCTTGCCCCAAGGCTCAGTGATAAGTCCGTCTCTGTATAATATTTATACAGCAGATTTGGAATCACATATGATAACTGTGGACAGTGAAATAAGTTTTTTACAATATGCCGACGATTTAGTATTTTATACAATGGACCAATCTATCGATACAGCTGCTTCTCGATTATCACGCTCATTAGCGCGGTTAAAGGTTTGGTTAGATGCAAATGGATTGGATCTTTCAGTTAGTAAAAGTACCACAGTTTTATTTACTCGAATGCGTTTTCCTCCTCCCGTAGTGCTTAAATATGATGATTTACCGATTCCAGTCAACAATCAGGCCAAATTTTTAGGGGTAATTTTAGATTCCAAACTAAATGGTAATGCACATAATGAATATATTGCGGCAAAGTGTGAACGCACTCTAAATATAATAAGGTGTTTATCAGGTGTATGGCGGGGATCACATCCATTTAACTTAAAATTGATGTATAACGCATTAATAAGAAGTGTTTTAGATTATGGAACATTCCTTCTAGAACCTTGTAACGTGGCTGGTTTTAAACAATTAGATAAGATACAGGCAAAAGCTTTGAGAATTATTTGTGGTGCTATGGCATCATCGCCGATTAATGCATTACAGGTAGAATGTGGTGAACCGCCCCTCTATCTAAGGCGTCAATATCTGGCTGACAAATTTTTCATTCGTTGTCTGCAATTTTCAAACCATCCTCTTATTCCTAAACTCAAAAAACTTTTAAATTTAGTAAACAATAACAAGTTTTGGTTACACAAATCTCGGCCCTGCCTAGTAAATAGTTATGTTCGATATTTATCCCTTGATGCCCCTACATATAGATTACCTGTATTTCCCCTATTTAACTCTTCCTTTGAATCCCTTATTTTAGACCCAGATATTCGTTATGACATTGGTATAAAAAAATCGGACAAGTATTATGCAAAACCATTTTTTAACTATTTAACAAATAATAATTGGGAAGGTTGGCATCATATATACACAGATGCCTCAAAAATGTCGATAGGTAATGTAGGAGTTGGTATTTTCCATCTTCAGTACAATATTATTCAAAAAGTAAAATTTCCTCCACAAACCTCCGTATTCACAGGGGAATGTTATGGTATATATAAAGCAATTGACTACATTCTGCTAGCGAAACTTAAGAGGACTGTAATTTTTACTGACTCTTTGAGCGCCCTTCAATCGTTAAACAGATTTACATTTAGATCAAAATGTTTCCCCATAATCATACAAATTAGAAATCTTTTGCAAAAATGTAATCACAATAACTTTTCTGTTACATTTGTTTGGATTCCAAGTCACTGCGGAATTCTAGGAAACGAACAAGCGGATAGACTGGCTAAAGATGCAGTTTCTAGTGGGGATGTTTTTCCCTATATTAATTACTGTCATGACTTACCTTCTCTTGCTAAGAACTTTCTCCAACGAGATTGGAGTAAGGACTGGGCAGTGAGTAGTCAAATAAAAGGAGTTCAATATCAATATATACAACCAGAAATACAGTTTAAGCCTTGGTTTTTTAAAATAAATTTATCAAAAAGTGCAACCTCATCTATAATCAGAATGAGATTGGGACACGTCTGTACACCTGCTCATTTAAAAAAAATTCACATCCGAAACGACGACGTTTGCGATTGCGGTTTAGACGTGGGTGATTTAAATCATATTATTCTTTCCTGTCCTCTTTATGATCATTCCCATCTTTATTATAGCCTCTCCTCTATTTCTATCCCATTTCCCACTTCTATTCAAGTGTTATTAAATTCATGTAATAAATTAGTATATTCATTATTATCTCAATATTTATGTAAAAATTCAATCAAACTTTAATATATATATCCTAGTAAAACTTCCTAACTTGACCCGAAATCCAAAATTCCGAAATTGTATATATTTCCGCTGCCTATTCCCTACCTTGTATATGGCAAAGTACACTAACCCCAAGACGTGTCAGTGCCAAAACCAAAGAAAAAAAAAAAAAAAAAAGATCGTGAATGTTTCGGCCGGAATTATTAAAATAAATAACTACACTTAGGTAATTGATTTAGTTTTTAGACAGAGTAAGTTCGAAATAAGGCAAGAACTATCTACCACATCGTTACATAAAAACCGTTTCGTAAAAGTGGGCTAAAAATGGCTCTTAACAATTGTAGCCGACAAATAGGCAGAGTTTTGTCCAGAATCCCAACGTTCTTTGTAAAATGCCAACGTACTTTATCCATCAGTCAGCCTGCTAGAATCGGAATGATACCAATAGTCGTGGAACAGACTGGCAGAGGTGAACGAGCTTATGACATATACTCAAGATTACTACGCGAACGAATTATTTGTTTAATGGGACCGATTAATGATGATGTTAGTTCTTTAGTGGTCGCTCAGCTCCTGTTCTTACAGTCAGAATCAAGCAAAAAACCTGTGCACCTTTACATCAATTCTCCTGGTGGTAATGTTACATCTGGTCTTGGTATATATGATACTATGCAATACATAACTCCGCCCGTAGCTACGTGGTGTGTAGGTCAAGCATGCAGCATGGCCTCCCTTTTGTTAGCCGCTGGAGCGCCTGGTATGCGTCATGCACTGCCTAATTCACGTATAATGATACATCAACCATCAGGCGGTGTGAGAGGTCAAGCCACGGATATTCAAATTCAAGCTGAAGAAATTTTAAAGTTAAAGGCTCAAATAAATGCATTATATGTTCGACACACGGGTCTGCCAATAGAAAAGGTTCAGAATTCAATGGAGAGGGACAACTTCATGTCGCCAACAGAGGCAAAAGCTTTTGGCTTGATAGATAACATCCTCGAACACCCTCCATCTCATGTGGAAGACAATGAGTCAACAACAAGTGTCACATCAGGATAGATCTGATTGAAAGTTTATGTGATGGTTAAGTTTATGACTGTTACTTATATTATAAATATGTGAATTTATTCTAAAATATGTTACAAAGAAAATAAATTTAGAATCTTGTTTTAGAATTAATAAACATTAAATATTTTTGTAAAAATATTTGCTTTTTTTTTATTTGTCCTGTTGTACTTGGAAGAATGTCAATAACATTGTCATTTGCATATCTTATGATGATGTTCACAAGTTAATTCTATTATTTTATTTTGTAATAGGTGAATTGCTATATTATGCTCAAATATAAATTACTAGCTGACCCGATATGTTGTGGTGTCTCAACTATGAACTGGATTAAATAAAATGTAACTAACTAACTACATACTATAATTTCTATACTTAATTACACCCACTACCTATTACTTTGACCTATTACCTACAACCTAGACCTACTCATACTTCCTACTTCTACTTTATTTTTCTACCACTGTCTTCTTCTATTACCTACAACCTATACTAGGGATGGGCGTTGAATGAACGAACTGTTTTATTAAACTGTTTATTTGTCATGAACGGGTAAACTAGTTTAGCGCCTACTGATAAACTAGTCTATGCGTGAACGGTTGCCATATGCTGGAACGGTGCGTGCGACAGAGACCGTTCGTCGCGACGCGACGACACGATCGACGGACGGGCGCGGGGCACGACGACTCGGCTCGAGCAATACGTCTATCTCTGTTCTTTACAACCGACGACGTGCTCTAGTCTAATTAATTAAGTAAATGTAAAATTTCACTAATGAACCTGCCTGCCTGCCAGTCCTAAGCCTGGAAAAAGTATGAAGGGAAGTTCATTTCCACCGTTCACAGATTAAACCGTCTCGTCGTTCGTCGTCATCACTAGTCGCGTCGATCAGCAAACGACAACAAATTTGTCAAAACAGTTAATGCTGAAAGTCGTTCATTCAACAAAACTACTTTGTTTATCATAGTTTATTGCTCAGTTCAGTATTCGTCGAACACGTAAACTAGTCGAAAAAAAAAAACTGTTTTTTCAACTAGTTTACGATGAACGATAAACGGTTTAAAACGGTAAAACTCGTTTCGTTGATCGAAAAAGCGTCGACGACCCACCACTAACCTATACATACTAAGGTTCACCTAAAACCTACCTCTACTACCAACTTCTACAACCTACACATACATCTACACTAAGTAACTATGAAGTATGAACTAATCAGATACACGGGGTCAGCCGATAAAAAATTGGGCACTTTTGACTACAGAATTTACTTATTCTTGAACATGTGATTTTCCAAACGAAATGTTCGATTACAATAAAACAAAGAGAAAGTATTTAATTTATACAAAATTTCTCTGTATTCTGAGAAAACAATGCTCTTCATGAGTAACACAGATTCCCTAGCGGAAAGTCGCAGAACTAACGTATCACTGACAAAAGTACGGTTAGGCTGGGACTATATGCAACGGAATCCGGTAGGCCGTAGAGAATTATGAGCACTGAAAATAGAACTCAGTGCTAATACAATACAGTTGAAAATGGAAGTTTCGAGTGTCGAGCTGTCATATATGACATTGACATTTGACTCGACACTCGGATGTTCGATTTTCAACTCTATTGTATTAGTGCAGAGATCTATTTTCAGTGCTCATAATTCTCTACGGCCTACCGGATTCCGTTGCATATAGTCCCAGCCTAAGACCTACGATTTTAAATAATTTTGAAAGTAATTCATAATTCTTCAAGACTGTAAAATAAACTGTGCTATAAAAATCTTATAGTGCTTAAAATGATCACAAACTTTAATTAAAAAAAAAAAAACTAAAAATAGAAACTGAGTGTTGTGACTTGTGTTCCAATTAAAAATTGTTAAAAAAAGTGTTAAAATTTTAAAGACATTGGTGGCGAGTAAATTTCTCTAGTGGTGGATATCTGAACTATCCTATGACTGATATTAGGGGATCGGACTACATAATATAAAATATTTAGTTTCATTAATATACCTACTCAGAAATATTGAGGCATTATTACTTGGTAAATGTAAAAAAAAAAATATTTTAATGTGTAGTCATGTGTGTAGTTAGTTTACTAATTAAATACATCTAAAAAGTACAATTTTTTATTTTCATCATAGCATCATTAGTTTACAACAGCCATACTCAAAGTGTGTTCCGCGGAACCCAGGGTTCCGCGGAACACAGCGAAGCCGAAGCGAAGCGAAGCCGAACAGCGAAGCCCCTGTAGGGGTTCCGCGAGAATTTAGAAAAAAAAAATCAACAAAACACCTCTCTCTGGTCGAACGTTTTTAAGTGTCGTATCATGAATTCATGAGGCGCAGCCGAACTTAGTCGCCAATCACAACAGTAACAGCCGATCGGGCCTCGACACAGTCAGTCAACGATTAGTGTTTGGAGTGATAAGTACCTAAGTACAAGCTACCTAGCGAATTGATAACTTTAAACGTAGTATTTATTGTTTTACTGCTGTATTCTAATTGTATCAGTTTTGTACATTCATTCTTCTTTCTTCAACTCTTTTACGCAGTAACGATCGTGCGTTATTTTGACCCAACCATCCTGACATTTACCATTATTATTAAAGAAGAATGGAATGGCTTCAAGGCGTTAAACGTCTTCTAACGAAGGCGAATGTTGTTGCTTTTGAAGCAGTATGCGTGAAGTATTGGGCAATTACCAACGGCCATGGGAGTAGCCAGGCTGGGGTTTTGGGGGTTCCCCCCCCCCCCCCCCCCCGAAATGTTCAGTTATATGACAAACCTAACATTACCTAACATATTGCCAAAATTTGTACATATGTACCTACAGTATAAAAATATTAAATATATATATTCCGTTGTCTGGTACCTGTAACACAAGATCTTCAAGGATACTTAGCAGTTAGCACGGGGCCAGATTGACGTGGTGTGTAGCGTCCATAGATATAATTATTGTTATATCATTTGGGCTTAGGCGGATCTTAGTCCATAATAAATATAGTCTATATATAGCATATCCAAGTGACTTTTTTAAAAAGCGGCTTAAAAAATCATTTCAAATTTCATTAATTTCCGATTCATTCAATTGTTATATCAGCAATAGAAATATATTTTACAACGGTTCATGAGATTAACAGCAGGGCGACAGACAGACGGACAGCGGATTCCGCAATTTCTTTAAAGTATTGATTTTTAGTATACTTATTTATCTCCTCTGTCATGTCATGGGATACTCATCCCAACTTACCTGTCCGGTAGTTGTGGTATAGTATACGGGTACGCGACCCCGGCTTCCCTAGCTATTACTGTCCTATCCCTTGCCCTCCTAGGCGCGGTAATATCCTACATTTCCTATTTCCCACTCTAACTTACCAATCTTCCTTTCCACACCACCTATCCTTCTCTTTCCCTATTCCTACCCTCTCTGCCAATCCGTGGGAACGCAATGGATAATCATAAAAATAATTTAATTATCCAAAATGGCGGCGATATGGTTCGCCACCCATCACGTCTTGTTTCTCGCGCAGGCGAAAAGCGGACCATGGAGAGCTGCTTCGCTACGTTAAATGTAAGAGGAGGAATGGATGATAAGAATGAAAGTGAACGAAGCGAAACAAGTATGTAGGTAAGGATCGTAGCAAGAGGAAAGAAGTGATCTCTGCCCACCCCTACGGGAAAAAGGCGTGATTATACAGGATTATTTTTTTACCAGTACCACAGAATAAATAATAGTACCTACAGGTACAGAAGAACCACTCCGACAAATGGTTAGAAGAAATAGGGACTCTTTATGCGATGCGATAAAGTTCAATTCAGCTAACACAACGCTTGATTACCTACGATTATATTTACCTAGAAGTTGCGTCTCTTTCTATCGCGTAATTCTTATCCTTTCTAATGACATTAGGGTTGTCTCATTTTAGAAAATTATTAACCGACTTCCAAAAAAGGAGGCGGTTATACGTATTATATATTTTTTTTCTTAATATTTAATTACAACTTTTTTTACCTACTTTCTAGTACCTACCTACTGTACTTTACTGAACAAATTGCTTTCCAAATAAACCTAAGGTAGGTGTTAATAGTACTGTAATAATTTGACGACCTCTGTGGCTCAGTTGGTTGAGCGTGTTGGTGCTCAAGCCAGGGGTCGCGGGTTCAAATCCCGCCGAAGGAACAAAGAGTTTTTCTGTGTACCTGGGTCATGGGTGTGTATTAAATATATGTATAATAAAATAAAAATCTTAAATATGTGTATTGTATAAAAGTGTTAAATATATTTCCGTTGTCTGGTACCCGTAACACAAGTTCTTCAAGAACTTACCACGGGATCAGATTGACGTGGTGTGAAGCGTCCATAGATATTATTATTATTATTATAATAAATTCGCGCATACCTATAAGTATATACATACTTATGCGTAAACGTAAGCATTTTTATACCTTCACGGCCTGATATTACTCGAAGAAGTTGAATCACGCCGCCTTATTTTTATTTATATTTACTACTAGGTACTACTAGGTACTTTTGTCAATAAATGATTCTTCAAATCGTATCACATCGGAATAACATAAGATGCGAACAAACTCAAAACTCAAAATTTTTATTTCCATGTAGGTTACACGCTTATAGAATTGTCCTACATGATGCCTACCACCGGTTCTGAAACTAGCCCGGCGAGAAGAACCGGCGTAAGAAACTCGCACGGGTGGCCCCGCCCCTTTTAGCAAAAAGATGGGAAAATTGTTCTTTTCAAAAAATAGTTTACAATGTTGTAACTTAATCTATATAACATTAGTCATAAGTACATAGACATACTTAAGTACATAAAAGCAGCCTTGCATGGGGCCATCTTATTCCCAAGGTGTGCAATCGTTAATGAAATCACTGACTTTATAATAAGCTTTAGCACACAAACGTTCTTTAACAGCTTTTTTAAATTGATTAATGGAAAGATTTTGAACGTTTTCTGGGATTCTATTGTAAAGGCGTATACATTGACCTTTAAAAGATTTACTTAAAACAGATAGTTCAAGTGGAGCCAACACCTAAACACTAAATATTGGTTATCAAGTAATTGCAGTAGCAGTAGTAGCTCAAACTATATTTTTAAATATTGTTATACATTATGTTATATGGTATTATAGTTATAGCTGGCCAGGTGATTTTCACCTAAGTTAAACACAGTATTGTAATATTATATGCACAGATTGTAAGGTATTAAATCCAATCCATAAAACATTGCGACGAACAAATCTCACGCATACGTCGCTCACTGCTCGCGCGCGAGTCCCTCGTAATTGGCCCGTTTAAGGAGGCCGCCGCACGTACTTACATTTTTAATACCTACACGGGGAGTGGGACAGGCCTGCCAGCAGTGGCGGACTAACCGGGGGGCGGAAGGGGCGGCCCGCCCCGGGCCTCCGGTCTTGGGGGGCCCCAAATGCCTCCGCGTTCCCCTGATGAAATCCTAAACAAGACTTAAAAAATGTGCTTGGTACCTACATAATTTCATCAAGATCAAAACACTACAGCTATCTAGACTTTTTACGCGGTACTAATATTCATTTAACTTTGCTGAACGCGACCAATACGCTGGGGAAATTCCCGTCTTTGTAGCGGGTACTTCCTCAGGAATCCCTGAATGAATGGAGTGCAAAATTGGCATTGGCAATTCATTCAGGGATTATTTAATAATTCATTATTTAATAATTCACTCTTTTACGCCTACATTTACATTCACTATATTGTATTTAGGTCGAAAAATAAATATTGGCCTCATTTAAAATATAGGTATTAAATTTCATTACGTTGATATTTAATAGTTTATTAGTGTGTTCCGATATTTTTGCGAACGGATAAGCCTTTTTTTCAATTTCTTTCAAAGTAATTTCATTAAAAAGCGTAATAGTATTTTTGATTTTTGGTGCGGAATAAAAGTAAATGAGTTTAGAGTTGAGTAAGTGCATTTTCGAGTATTTGGAAAAAGTAACTAATTCTGCATATAATTTAGCCTAGAAATTATGATCCGTAGTTTCTAGTTAACATACCTACGAGTACATTGCTTCAGTTCTTGCATTTTGCGAGTGGTCCTTGTTGTATGGCAAAGTCTCTGTACATTTGTATATCTTTATCGTTAAATCGATACTGAAACTTATAGACTAGGGCTTTTACCAAATGGTCAAAAGTGAAAAAAAATAGTATGAAACCCATTGGAAAAGAAAGAGAATATTAATAAAAGAAAAAATAATTTACGGGCGGTTTGAGGTTGGGAAGTGGGTGAGTTTTTAAGGGTAGAAGACGGTTTATCTCAATTTCCGGCAAAACTACAAGTCCTATGGAAAATAGTCAAATGGCAATAGAAAGAAAAATTTCCAAAGAAATCGGTTTCACAGAAGTTATTGAGGAGTTAAGTAAATTGAAGGCACGAAAACACATATAACACGCTACAAAAAAAATAATATATCTTTTATTTTATCTAATTTTTTTTCGATCGATTTGTATTTTATTTTCCTCACCCATATCCATTCCATATTGTAGGCATGTATGTTTATTTAGCTGAAATAATTTAATTTGAATTTAAGTTTCACTTGCCAGATTTTAACGAAATAAACATTAACTACATTTTTAGGGTTCCGTAGCCAAAAGTAAAAAAAACGGAACCCTTATGGATTTGTCATGTCAGTTTGTCTGTCTGTCTGTCTGTCACAAAAATTGAAAAAAGCAATAAATTTTGAGCGTTCCATACTTAGAACTGAGAGTCAAAAAAATGTTTTTTTATTAAACCCATACGTGTGGGGTTTCTATAGATAGGTCTTCAAAAATTATATTGAGGTTTCTAATATCATTTTTTTCTAAACTGAATAGTTTGCGTGAGAGACACTTCCAAAGTGGTAAAATGTGTGTCCTGTAACTTCTAAAATAAGATAGTGATAAAACTAAAATATATATATGATGTACATTACCATGCAAAATTCCACCGAAAATTGGTTTGTAGTTTTTTTAATACGTCATAAATCGTAAACAGTAAAATTGTAAAAAAAAAAGTAGACAGAGTTTGTTAACAATTTAAAATTTGCTAACGATATCATTATTTTTGCAAAAACATAAAAAAAAACTACAAATAATGATTAAGTGAGTTAGATTATGAAAGCAGAAAAATTGGTTTACGAATGAACACTTCAAAAACAAAAGTAGCGACAAATAGTGTAAAAAACGACATATACGTTAACAATACACAAATTCAATACGTTGACAGCTATAAATACCTCGGAAAACAAATATCCTTTGATAAGACGCGCCACGAAGATGAAATAGAACGCCGTATTAATATGATTTGGAGAAAGTACTGGAGTTTCAAAGAAATTTTAAAAGCCAAATTCCCTATGAAACTCAAAAAGAAGGTAATGGACTCCTGCTTATTGCCATGCCTGTTATATGGAGCACAAACGTGGCTACTTTAAGATAAAACAAAAAAGAAAATTCGGACGTGTCAGCGCGCAAAAGAAAGAAGCATACTGGGTATCAAACTTATCGACAAAACAAAATAGCAATGTTTTTCGTAAAAAGACAAAACTCGTAAATGTAGAACGAGTAACGACATGCACAACATCTTAAATGGAGATGGGCTGGCCACGTTGCCCGTATGACAGACAAAGAGAGTCACCAAGTGGAAAGGCCCAGGTGGAAAGAGAAGCAAAGGAACCTAAGACCTAAGGATAGATGGATCGACGAAATCATAAACATAACGGGCGAGGAATGGATGACAAAGACAACATACCGAAAACAATGGGAAAAGTTGGAGGAGGCCTTTATACGAAGACGAGCCATGCCGAAAAAAAAAACTAATACATAAGAAACATTTTATAAGTAATTCAATATGTACCGACTAATTTTAAAATAAAATTTTCTTAGCTTGTAGAACATTAAAAACTAAAAAAAATCTATGTAAAGCATGGAAATAAAGGGCTATATTATTAAATCGTTAACCGCAATTTACCTTTCATTCAATGAACTCAAATATAAAAAAAAAAACATTTAATTTCATAAATATAAACCTTATGCATACAAGTTTGTACGGAACCCTCGGTGCGCGAGTCCGACTCGCACTTGACCGGTTTTTAAGCGGGGAGGCCTCATTCGGCTTTGCCGCCCCGGGCCCCTGACGGGCTTAGTCCGCCACTGCCTGCCAGTACAATAAATCAACATAATATGTAATAGTTGTCAAAAATAATAATACTAGCGATTTTTGTTACTAACCCTTTGGAACAAAAAAACAAAATTATCAATCCCCGAACTTATCCGCTAAACTGATAAAAAATGTGGATGCATTAAGGCCCCCACAGACGAGAGGCCGATTGTTTCAGCTGGAACTGACGTCAGTTCGGCCTGAACGGATTCGAGCACACACACGGAAAAAATCGCATCCAATCCAATTTACGTCAGTTCGGCCTGATCTGATTCGTGCCCACACACGGAAGTCGCATCAGTCCATTCTGGTTTGCCGCGCGCTACGGTCGTGTTTATCAATTTTGTATTTAAACACCGCGAAAACTCATACAACGCTTGTACTTACAAGATACACGCCCGCACGGCAGCGGGTCGGGCAAGAACTGAAGCGATTTGTCCACACACGGTCAGGACAGGCCGCGCCAGTAATAGTGTTCTGTGGGCCGCGCGTTCAGGCCGATCGGTCAGGCCAGAATTAATGTTGCCAACTTAGTTATTTTACAAAATTTTACTATATTGAGTATTTTATTCCCTCCTTGGTAGAAATTTAGTTATTAGTAGTGTTTAAGTAGGAAAGAGCCAGACAGTAATGATATGCAAAATAGCTACTAAATACGTAATATTTCCTAGTATATTTTAATTTAATGGTAAAATTTATAATCAAATTCAATTAATGAAAAAAATTTAATATAATAAAACCTAAAATGCAGTGGTTTTTGGGAGGCTTCAGGAATTCCTAAGTTAAGTAGCCTCTTTAGTAGTTTTTTAGTAGTTTTAGTAGAAATCGATACGAGTTTAGTAGTTTCACAAAAAAAGAGCTGGCAACACTGGAACGAATCGCTTCAGTCCGTACGGCCGCCTGATGCGATCTCGAAATTGCACACACACGATACGATTTTGCATCCGTTCAGGCCGAACTGAAGGTAGACCGGACCATGTATGGGGCCCCTTACGTATCTATCGATGCTTTGTTGCTAACTCGTGCGCCGCGGGCCGCCGCGCCCGGCCGATCGCTTACCCCACCCCGCCGCCCCCTACCTCATACTGCACCCGTTGACGCCTTGTAGTTAGTGCGCCCATGCCAAAGAATATATATTACTAACGTACCCATGCGGTATTAGATTGGTTATAGAATAAATTAATTGAAATGAAAAAAAAAATATATTTGTTTTATCTGTTATCAAAGCTATTATCGATACCAATGACGTGGTAAAATTTATTGTACCGATGAAAAAGTATTCCTGTATGTACATGTATGTTATCTCCTTTGTAAACTTTATTATTTTTAACCGACTTCCCAAAAAAGGAGGCGGTTATACGTTCGGCTGTATATATTTTTTTTATTTTTTTTGTATGTTCAACGATTACTCCGCCGCCTGTGGACCGATTAAAAAAAAAATTCTGTGATGTTTAAGGTGTAATCCCAAATTGGTCCTTTTGATATCAAAGTGGTGACCTGATGATGGGATTCATGAGGAATCGAGGGATTTCCTCGAAATTTATATCCACACATATAGTGATTTCGACTTTTACTGAAGTTACACAAGCATATGCTACCAAAAAATAAGATTTGTACCAAGGTATACCCTGGACCCAAAAGCACTGAACAGAACTCCTCAGTCTTTAAAGATATGCGTTTGGAAATTTCGGCATTGTTTAAAGAACTGCAAGCATATGCCACTTTATAACTTACAGTAATCATCATCATCATCTTAATAACAATACCTAATGGAAGCCTTTTCCGATTCTTCCGATTCCGATAATTCGATCGTTTAGTTTAGACGTTCTTAAGATGTATTAATAATAACTTAACAAAATATGTCACTAAAAAGGGTGAAATTATTATTTTTAAACAAAAAATTAAACCGACTTCCAAAGTAAAAATACACAAAAAAGTATGAAATAAAACTTAATCTCTAAATAATTCCCCTTTCAAATTCGGCTAAATTTTTTTCTATTTCTCTACTCAATCTTATTAATTTTGAAGTCGGTACCAGCAAATATGAGCGTAAGTTCTATAAAATATTATAGAATATTGTTTGGGCTGGTACCGATTTCAAAATTAAGAAGATTGAGTAGAGAAATAGAAAAAAATTTAGCCGAATTTGAAAGGGGAATTATTTAGAGATTAAGTTTTATATCATACTTTTTTGTGTATTTTTACTTTGGAAGTCGGTTTAATTTCAGAGCTCTGTTCATTTACTTTTACCTAATAATATGTAAAAAAAATTACAGCGTAGCCCCGAGTTTTGAAATCTTTGGTAGCCCTACTCTTTGACCTCCGCCCTTTGGTAGCCTGGTAGGTGCCTGGTATGTACCTGGTAGGTAGTGTTACTGCATTATTTTACGCCAGTTTTCTGTGGGCCGTGGTATTTCACGAGTCGAGTCGGCATATTCTTGATAACGTTTTGGATCAGAAAATCATTATTCATTATCATCTTATATAATACTTTTAAATTGCGACAATCTTGTATATATAATCGGTTTCTCGAAAACGGCTGCAAGTATTATGGTGAAGTTTAGTATGCAGTTTTGGGGGAGATAAATCGCTCTAGCTAGCTCTTATCCCTAGGAAACTGCACAATTATATTATAAGTGTGCAGTTTCCTAAGGAATAGGGATAACAAATGTATACTTTTTATCGTCGTTTTTTATTTTCTTTCGTTCTCTTCGTTCGTCTTTCACTTCGTTTTTTCTTTCGTCGTGCAACAATAGGTACCTATACCTATCTATGGGAATGTGGTGGCAAGCTAGCGAGATGGCATGCTCGGTCAGGCCGAAGTCCACTTGTAAGCATTTCAGCTGATGTTGTAGGTATAATTATTATACTTACGTATAGCGCCGAACTGTTAAAACTTCGATAGCGCGATTCAGGATCGTGACATTATTTGGTCCGCCCAAGGAATTTGTAAGTAAACAGTTGTTTACTTACAAATTCCTTGGGCCGCCACATAACATTAATACTTTTGTGATACTTCTTTAAATTTATCAGAACTGCGATTAAGAAAGCCCGGTTATCCGGGTATCTCTAAATATTTTTGATTAATGTTCATTTATCGTTTATACAATTTAGTGTACATACAATTCCTGGTATATGTTACCATAAAGAAACCACGCAGGCTCGTACCAAATGCTTAATACATCTACGTCATTTATTTAATAATACAATTTTATGTGTCAAGGCTAGGGGATATTAAATTAATAAGCCCGTGAGGTACATCTTTATTTCTATTACTTTTTAGCGTTTTCTACAAGTATTTTGGAGGGCCTCATTCGCCTTTTTGATTACCCACGGGTAGAAGTATGTGACGTTTGTGTAATACGAAATAGCGGGGGAATTTACTGGTTTCAACGACATTACTCCTAACAGTTCACGATGTATCGTTATAAGGCCACTGCCAGAGTCTCCCCTGGAATGAAATTGTTTTATTAGTAGTTAATTTTACTTTGTAGTAAATATTTTAGAAGAATAGCAGGAATAAAATTAAACTTAAAAGTTGGCAATTGTTTATATTCCCGAATATTTTTCATGCGGGTATCCTAGTAGATATATATATTTTTATTTTCATAGAGGAAAAAAACCGGCCAAGTGCGAGTCGGACTCGCACACCGAGGATTCCGTACTAGCCTATAGTGATTAATGTTACAGTTTAAATGTATTATAGACCTGAGTATTTGATAAGAATTTCAATTTAATACCTCTACGCGTTCATGAAGAAAGGGGTAGTAAGTTTAAAATTAATAAAAATATTTTTATTATATTAGGTAACTAAAAATTAACGGTTTTCGCAATTTTTCTTTTATCTGTGTTATAAGACGTTGTTTCGTACGAAATTTCAAGATTCTGAGTTCACGGGAAGTACCCTGTAGGTTTTGATTCCCTTGCGAGTGTCGAAAATTTGCGGAAATTTGCGGAAATTTGCGGAAATTTGCGCCATAAACCGCAATATATTTTGATTGCGTTGGCTTAGAAGTTTGATTTTTTTCACAACTCCAAGGGACAGCAGACCTGAGTATTTTATATAAATTCCAGCTTGATAACTCCACGCGTTCCAGAGAAAAAGGATCTTGACAGACAGACAGACGGACGCGGACGGACTGACAACAAACTGGTCCTATAAGGGTTCCGGTTTTTTCCTTTCGAGGTACGGAACCTTAAAAATGAGTGCAAACGAGAAAATGTATTATGTAATGGTAAGCGATTACCGTTGCCCACGTTAACCCCTGGTGAGTGGTGACTCTCGAGTTTTGGTTCTTGAAAACCGCTTTTATTGCAAAATATTATACCTATCTACTATCAGTTAGGTGCCCATTTAAAACAATATGAAAAACAGAGAAGTTGCGATGATGGAAAAGCAAGCAGATATTTAAATAGCATGACTATAATACCTATTATCTTATTATTATCTAATGCTAGCTATAGATATTAACATGTATAGTTTAATGTTAATTAATAAAATATATACTATTACATAATATTATCTCAGTAATGAGTTAATGGCTAGCCGACACATGCAATATTATTGTCAGAATAAATTTGTCAATACTAGTCAATACATACAAAAAAAAACCGGCAATATTATTGTCAATACGAGCATTATTGCCAATAATATGGTGTGTGCGGCTAGCCAATAACTAATGTTAATGACGCCAAAGATGTATTATATTAAAAATAATTAATCAAAGAATGACGCAGAAAATGGAGCGGCGCGGCGTAGCACTACCTACAGCTACGTAGCAAACAGTTACGCTTACGATGCGTGCATTTACGTAGGCGTTAATTTTAGCCTGTAAGATATAAATATTTAAGTTTTGAAATTTGAACCTTGCAACATTCGTTATACGTATTGAATTAGCGTACCAAAATTATATAATACGTGAATCACTACTAGGTACAATATCCACAAAGTTCCTACTCGACAAGTTTCTAAAAATTTTCCTTGCACTATGACGTCACGAAATATTTGAACACTGGATGTTGACCGCGACTTCGTGCGCGTAAAAGGAAATCTCGAGATAACCGTACATTTTGCCAAAGTAATAAGTAGCCTACGTCCTTCCCCGTAGTCTATTCTATATCTGTGCCAAATTTCATCAAAATCTGTCCAGTAGTTTCGGAGCTTATTCAATGCAAACAAACAAACAAACAAACAAAACTTTCCTCTTTATTGTAATATTAGTATAGACAAAGGAAGTGACTGCTACGTGAGTAGGTATGTGTGTTTTCATCCTATGCCTGCTAAGCTAAGCTAAGGCTAAGCAGCAACTTGTTGATAGTATCCATAACTTACAAAGAAGGTCTGGGTTGTTTATTGTCTTCACTCCCTGCACAAAAGGTTCCTGGTATTTTACTGCTTAACAACTGGGAACACAGCCGCGGGTCCTGCATCTTCTGAGAGACTGATTGCAACCAGAACGTCTGTATTTCATTTTGTTCCTAAAAAGTATTTAAATATTTTGTATGAGCTCGACCCACTTGTTTGTCGTATTTTATCAACGGGCGTTGGAACTTTCCTTGTCAATTATGTAATGTAAATATTTGGCCACTAATGGTCAAATACTGAAACGATTGTTTAAGTGATGCTCAAGTCACATGCTGTCCTTGTCATTTCAGCTAGCAGAGACCACGACAGCCTGCGAGTAGTGGGGATCTTATTGCATTTTTCTATGAAAATGACAAATGTGAGACGATGAATTAAACACAACACCCGAAAGACATTAGAAATATAGTTGTTTTGTACACTAGTTGTTGAATAGTGGTCGAAATTAGACCATTATTAATTTTTCTGTTTAGCACAGTGACATTTTAGTTAGTGACAGAGTTAGACAACTAAATATTGATGTAGTACAGTACTCGTAGAACCACTAGTGTACAGAACAACTAAATTTCTAATTTCTTTTGGGTGTCGTCCACTAACTTAATTCATCGTCTCATCTGTCATTTTCATAGAAAAACTTTGAAAGTTACAGAGAATTTCTAGGAATAGATATTATCAGTAAACTTGACTTTGCCCGCGACTTCGTACGAGCAAAAAGAAATCCCGCTTACCGTACACTTTGCTACAATAGTCTATGTATTAACCCAACGCCTAAACTTCGCCCAAATTTCATCCAAATCCGTTCTGTAGTTTTTGCGTGAAGGAGTCACAAACATTCATCCGTCCTTACAAACTTTCACATTTATAATAATAGAACCTAGATTAGTTCTAGGATAAACATACTATAGATAATATTTAAACTTACGTCTATCACTCCCCAGCCGGCAAGATAACCCTCAGTTACTTTGGGATATTGAATATTTATTATGATCCTTTGTATATTTGACTTTAACGGCACTGCTTTCTTAAGCAACAATATGGCGATGTCGTTATTCGGTATATGACGAATTTGGTCGTAATCTTCGTGAATATACATTTTTTTCACCGATCTTACAACTTTTACCTGAAAAACATATTAGGTACAAATCACCTACAAAGAAGTAGGTTGATAGGTGTCAGTACTCGGTAGGTATACAGGAGAAGATATATAATATTCACTATTCAGTACCGAATAGATACTGAATTTTTTGGCAGCTACTTAATTTATGGTCGAGAACATGGGTTGCTAAACTTTTAAGATAACGGAACGCCAATCATCAAGGAACTAATGGATATTAAATGATAACAAATCAACCCTGAAATTATTTAAGTATAAAAAGAACATTTTTTTAAGATATGGAATGTAATGGACAGTTACGGAACCCCTAGGATCTGCGGAATTCACTTTGGGAATCCCTGGTCTACAAACAGGCTGTGGATTAATATTTATCTATCAACGCACAGCCAAAACTTGAACGGATTTTGCTGAAATTTGAGGAGTTTTGAAAATTCGCCCCCTAAGGGGATAAAAAAGGGGTTAAAATTTTGTATGGAAACCGAAGCCCACGCGGGCAAAAGCTAGTGATTATATAAGCAAAACTCGGTAACCGCCTAAACATAGCTAAGGTACTGAAATTGTTACCTCATTGATGTTTTCGTGGCCCACAAACGCCCATATCTTGCTCCGACGTAGATTAATATCGTCCATGCAGTGTGCAGCTGTCACCAACAGATATTGGTTCAGTATGGACGCGCCACACACATTCTGCCCGCCGTCGTGGAGCATCACTTTCAAGAATGCCACGTGAGGGAATTTCGTGATCGGAATTAATTGCCCATCGACCACTCTAGGCTCAATTTCGTTTTTATCACAATGTATTTCTATAAACAGAATCATATTTACCACTAAAAATGTTCGCAATTCTTTTGTCACAATCATATTTTTTCGACAGTTGTATTAACTGTTCACAAAGCATAATGTGTCCATATGCAATTATAATTAATTGGTATTCATTATCTTTACGGTCCTTAATGTTAAGTGCAGTTTACATGAGCCATACACAGATAAGGCTAAATATAAACCTGGTAGGCTTAGGGCGGTATTCTTGGTCGCTTCTTATTTCTAAGTTCGCCTTATAGACATGCTTAAGGTCACATTTCGATTCACAGTCGTAACTTAAGCATTGTATTAAGTATTATTTCAAACAAATACTTATTCGAAAATTCTTAAGTCTTTTCTTAAGCAACGACCAAGAATTCCGGCCTTAGACTTAGTTACTATAGCTAGTAGACACTGTAGACACTTATACCTAATAAAGATAATAATAACGTAGGGATAGTAAAATACTTATTAGGGTCAGCTCACACAGAGACGCGATATGATGCGACGCTTCAATTGTAAGAATTCGAATTTTGAGCTGGGTCCTTAGTCAATACATTCGATGATTTCGACGGCAAAGTTCAAAAACAGAATGTATGGGATTTGACACAAGGCGTCGCAATTAACATGTCACATATCGATGACTTATGTATCTCATACATTTTTGATTTTGAACTTCGCCGTCGAAATTATCGAATGCATCTTGAGTAATAGCTCTGTACCGAGCTACGTAGCATAGCGCTCTTGCAATGAAACGTGTATCTTATTGTGTAGTGAATAAAGTTCAATTTTGAATAATTTTCTTAAAAACGCAGCGCTGCGTCTCGTAGTGTCGCAACTCGTTGTGAACTGATGCTCGAGTAGGGATCCGTTTATATTATACTTAATTAATACTATGCGTTAAAATATAAGTATGCCTTATTTATAGTAAGTATGCTTAACAATTATTATGCTTTTAGTAATTATGCAAAAAAGTTATTGCAAATGAATATTATGCGAAACTACTATTTAGTTCAAATGAAATTACCTTTACTTGGTATTTTATTAATAAATTATTAATTAAAAATAACCGCTCGAGTATTGTGTTTATTGCCTAATTGTATTCTAGTAACAGATAGTAGATGCTAATAAATTACATTGAGTTACTGAGTTACTGTTACCCCAAATTAACAATAGCTGAAATACTTAATGATTCTCTACAGATGCCTAAGTTAATATTATTTAAATTTATTCAGAGTTAAGGTCACAAGCTCTCATCATTTAATTGTGCGCCCCATTCTGTAAGAATTCTTTGATCATAATTTTTTAATCTTACAATACTGCCTCTTCATCCTAGTTACTTTTGTAGCGACGACCGAGAAAGTAAATTATAGCATGCCGAAAGATCGGATAGTTATAGAATCGAGTAAACATTTTGGAGACATTAATTATGTTTTAGGATAGATTTGATCCTTTTTAATCTGTCGGCGCGTTTCGGGCACGCATGCGTGGCCGGCGCGCTGCGGGTCGATATACAGTGACGTCAGCGCGAGTCCAGCTTCAGTCAGCCGATCGTGGGCCCCGCGCGAACATGTGGCTGCAATGTCTGGCCGCCACGGTGCTGCTAGCCTCGGCCGCCTCCCGCGAAGTCTTCACTAACTCCTTCCTCGTGCGGTCCAAGCGGGCCCTGCGCCACGAGGAAGCCCAGGCGCTCGCTCTCCAGCACGGCTTCGACAGTCTGGGCCCGGTGAGCGACCACGTGATAACGTAAACACAGGCAGTTTACACGGCTCGCATGTAAATAGCAGATGTGGCCGCGGCTTTAAGATATTAAAGTTTTTATGATTATGACAAGAAATTACGATTTTTCGTATTTAACAGCCCGTGTTTATGGATCTCGTATACCTAATCACTGAGTGGTTACACGGAATTATGTTTTGTTTTTAAATTCATATCAGAAATTAAAGATTTGTATATTTTTGTTGCTTCTTAGTTGAACCATTTTGAACTTTCGTAACATTGCTATCTGAATTATACTATTTTAAGCAAATTAGTCTTACAGAGGGTTTTTAAATAATTGTAGTTTTCGTCATAAGCGACTTACAAATACTTTGCAGAACGAACAAAGGGTTATTCTTTGTTACTCTATAACTGTTACTCTACTTTACTATTTTTTACACAAAAACTATCGTTGCCACAAACATACATCCATCCTCACAAACTTTCACATTTATAATAGTAGTAGGACTAGCTTTTTCCCGCAGCTCTGCCCGCGTAAATATAGTAATTCGGGTATCCCACGGAAATACTGTATCTACTTATACGGGATAAAAAGTAGCATATGTTTTAATCCAGAAACCAGCCGAAACTATCATCATACCAAATTTCATTGAAATCCGTTCAGTAGCTTTTGCGTGATAGAGTAACAAACACCCATCCCTCCATACATTCATCCAACACATTTTCACATTTATATTACTATAATAGTAGTATAAAAATAAAAGTAAATCCTTACAAAAGAACCATGTTGCTAATGGCCCTCGGCAATCTTCGTTTTCCTATGGAAATGACAGACGATGTACGGAAAACGACGATTGCCGAAAGATATTAAGTTAGTAGTTGACGCGCTGAAACACCAGACGCGCGGGAAAGTGTTTTACGGCCGAATACTGGAACGCTTGTGAAAATTAGGGCCCTCCTATTCACAGTCTATCGCTTTCTGTGCTAGCCGAAATGACAAGGACAGCATGTGCGAAAGGCCGTTAGATAAGCTAGTTCACGTTAGCCGACGATCTACGTTCTACAGTAGTAGGTAGGTAGAGATTGAGAAACCAAGTGCAGGCGGCGAGCCAAGCGTTTTTCATTTACCTACAGTGGAAAGCGGTTATAACGACGTTGAGTGGACTGATATTATAACGGTCGTTACAACCTATAGTCTTATAAACAATCTTGTAAAGAGTTTTCAATATAATATTAAATCTATCTATACTAATATTATAAAGCTGAAGAGTTCGTTTGTATTTGTTTGTTTGTTTGAACGCGCTAATCTCAGGAACTACTAATTCGAATTGAAAAATTATTTTTGTGTTGGATAGTCCATTTATCGAGGAAGGCTTTAGGCTATATAACACCATGGTAAGCTCAATACAAGCGGAATACCAATCAAGAATGTTTCAAAATAGTTTTTTTTTCTTTTGAGAACTTTCGCTGCGTACGCTGCGGAAACAGTTAAAGTTTCGCTAAAATGATGTATGACAGAATTGTTTCCCTTTAAAAGTTCTAAAAAAAAGTCCGCGGCTGTATATGTCTATCTTTTAAGGTTGGGCCACAATAACCTTTTTTTGTTAACCAAATTTGTTCTAAAATTAAGCATTATTTGTGAGGGTGTTTTCATAAAGATGATATTAATCCTTATCTAAGTAAATACGTTATTCATTATAAACATTAAATTTGGAAGAAGAATTTGCCGTTTACCGTAAATGAAGTCGCGGGTAAATTTTAGCGATATCCCAAAGTAACTTCCACGCGGACGAAGTCGCGGGCAAAAGCTAGTATTTATATATATAAAAGAAAGTCCTGTTAGTTACACTATTTATAACTCAATAACGGCTGAACCGATTTGGCTAAAAATTGGTGGGGAAGTATTTAACAACCAGCAGGCTTAGCATGGCGATCCATAGAAATACATTTAATGAAGAAATATTCTATGCATCAACATTTCTAAACCGCCATATTTTTAAAATGGTTGCCGGGAAATGTTCTGTCAAAAACGAACAAATATTCAAGTATATGACTCAACGTAAAGAAACTTTTTGTCTAGGTCCGCCATGATGTGGAGTGGTTGACATTACTGTGGGACTTTTTGACATTAAATTAAGAAAACGTTTCTACTTTTAGCTGTCAAAAGAGGCCATTTTGTGAGCTCATGCTCGGGAAGAAAAGAAATGTTATTTCTCTCGATGTATCGTCGTATACATCGAACTTGCTACCTTATAATAAGACCTATTTTGCTCCGAATGGAATTAATGTTTCTTCAATCTGTCATATTTTCTTTTCTTCGGTGTTTCTTCTATGCGCATGCTAAGCCTGCAGGAGAAGGATATAGGATACTTTTTATCACGTTCCCGAGAGACTGAAAAGTCGAGAACGGCTGGTCCTATTTAGCTTATTTTGGTTTTGAAATAATTATTGTGGTAGTTCAGGGAAGTTAAACAGTGAGAAATATTGTAGGTTGTAGGAGTAAGTAGATGTAGTAATTTATTTATTCCAGTTCATATTTAAGATAGAACAACGTGTGTCGGGACAGCTAGTATCTACTAGAACTATTAACAGTTCTGAAAGTTTTATTTTATACTTAGTACCTACTTACCATACAATGCTTCGCGGTGAATGTTTTAGGGTTCCGTACCCAAAGGGTAGAATCGGGATTCTTTTACTAACTCGGCTGTCCGTCTGTCCGGCCGTCTGTCTGTCTGTCACCAGTGTGAGATACGTCATGAACCGTGATAAATACGGTTGATGATGTATTTCTGTTGGCACTATAAAACAAAATAAAATAAATATTTAAAAGTGAGGCTCCCATACAAGTTAAAACAAACGTAATTATTTCCATTTTGCCCGGTTTTTAAGTTTTGTAAGTGACTATTAATCTTTTCAAAGATTATTTTGACGTAACAGGATTATTTTTACTATGTTTTTTCAGTATTATCTAGTATAATATAAAATTTAGTAGTGTTTGTGGACACACTCCTCCGAAATGACTTGACCGATTGTTATGATTTTTTTTTGCATATTCGATAGGTCTAATAATAATGGGTTGTTAATCGTAATATGTTTTTTCAAACCCTAAACGAATAAAATAATATACGAGTATATTGCAAAACAACGTTCAGCTAGTGTCATTATAATTTTCAAGTTTTTTTCTGGAGAGGTACAAAATATTCTGTTATAATTGTACCTAATTACATATTAGTTTGCCGAAAACCTTTCAATATCTACTTTCCTATATAGTTGTTGTAGATAATATGCCTATTAAAACCGTTCGTGTAGCATAACTTTTATGAAGGATCGATAAGTAAGTATTGAATTTCAGTTACATTTGGGAATTACAAACTCTCTTCTCGTTTTTCTGACCCAAAAATCTTCGCATACTTTTTTATAATTTATTGCATAACAACTTCATCTGCCTATACTTGTTTATAATCTTAGTAGAGAGTTTCTTTATTTTTGTTACAAATAATAAGTAATCCAATTAATACTAAGTATTAATTGGATTACTTATTATTTATATCTAAGTCATATATTATGTATATCTAAGTCAGAACTTAGAAACTATGCTATCGAAAGTAAAACGACTGGTTACTTGGTAGAAATTAGAATTTGGAAACAACACAAATAAAATTACCTATAAAAATCACCTTACGTACACTACAGTTTATCATCTGACTATCTAAAGGTAGCCATTCGATGCATGCGATGTGCTACACGACTGAAATAGAGTCCACTGCTTAGTATAAATTTATATGGAACACGATCCAGGCGTCGCGCGACCGGTGGACGTCGCCAAATAATCAGGGGCTCTAGTCAAGATGCACTCGATAATTTCGACGGCGAACTTTGAAAACAAAATGTATGGGAATTGACGTAAGGGATCACACGCAACATGTAATTTATCGATGACTTATGTCAAATTCCATACATTTTTGATTTCGAAGTTCGTCGTCGAAATTATCGAATGCTTCTCGACTGCCATGATTCGCTGCTGTACTGGTCGCGGTCGCGGTCGCATAGATCGGAAGGCTACCTTATGGCTCATTTTCCGATGTTGCGTCGCGATAGATGCTACCCCTGACATTGATAAAACACGCATTCTTGATCAGTATACGGGTTAGTTCAATGATCGCTTGCTTCAGTATTGCACAATAGGTACTAGTGCCTAAATTAGGTTTTTATGGAATAGGACCGGCGAACGAGTTGTAACTTGTAACTCTATTGGTATAATTAAATAATTAACCATTCATTGAACAATTCGGTAAAGTTTTTACTGTCTGAACTGTACAATTTAAAATTCAGGAGTTTCAAATTAAGGTAATGAAAAAGGGCGGATAAAATGTCAATTAAAATTACAGTTTCGTAACCATTAAGTAATGAAAATGGGCATTGGGCAGTAAAGTAACGAAATAATATTTGACTATGCTAAATGGAATTGCTGTAAATCATTCACAGAACCCAACACAGTACATACCTACATTTTTACTTGTGTTTATGCAACTTTGTTTGTGGAAAAATTAGCCAGTCGCATATAAAACGCAGTTTTTAGTTTAACTCTAAAGTAATATTTTGTATAATTTCTATTTTTCATGTTTCAGTAGAAACATAAACTATGCAATTTGAAACAATACGTACAGATTAGATTTCATCTATACATATAATAAATCTGTAGAGGGGTCATGTCTGTACATTAAAGTTATCTAAGTGAAAATCAAAATGGGGGGTCTATAAAGGCCACAGAACCTAAAAATAACGTTTTTGAAAAAAATGTCTGTCTGTCTGTCTGTGTGTTTGTTATCACATCACGCCGAAACCACTGGATGGAATAAAATGAAATTTGGCAGGTAGGTAGCTTAGGACCTGAAGGGTAAAATAGGATACTCTTTATCCCACAAAATTAAAGGGTTCCCATGGGATCTTCAAAAAACTGTACCTACCTGTTTGACGTTATTTCAGGCAATCTACTCGACGTATTTAAATAAAACTTGGCACAAAGGTAGATTGGAAAATGAAATAACTAACAGTATTTTTTTTTTCTTGGAAACCAAAACGGTTCCCACGGGATCATGAAAAAACTGTATTTTTGAACTTGCTTCACAAACCGAAATAAATCATCATTTTTCGCATGTTTTCTCTTGAAATAAAACTATTAAATTAAAATTATAAAAATAAATCTATTTTTTATCCTACTCAACACAAATAATAAATAGCGAAGGACAAAACCAATAGTACAAGATCTACTTAAACTAAGAATTTGCTTTGAGCGAGAGGTCAACTTATTTGGTGGTTTAATAAGTTACCTACTATTTTTTTAGCTGGTAAAAATGTACCTTGATATTATTTCGTTCAGGCTCTTGAAATATTTGCGTTCGAAATTCAAAATTAAACCGCATACATAGGCTGTGTTCCGCGGAAAATAAAACATAGGCAAAATGGCAACCGCTGGTATTAAATAAGCAAAATGGCGGATTATGTTAGCAGTATTGAAGTTAGCAAAATATGTGCCCTGGCGGATAATCTGTTTTTTTAGCGCTAGCAAGCGCTAACAAGCTCTATTTTCGGCGGAACACAGTCATAGTCTTTTTACCGTATTGATATTGACTGAGCAGAATAGAAGAATAACTGTTTTATAATTTCAAATACTAAATTTCTATTCTGTGAAAAAATATTTTTAACTTTTATAACATTCGTCTTCTTTAATTTTAGTGAAATAAACTTTAAATTGATGTTTAAATATCTTTGAGTATCCTACCATATTATAGATACTTACTAAGTAATTGTATATTAGGTTGAACTTGAAGCTTGGTAGGTATCTTATTACGAATAATGGTGTCTACAGATACACGAATTTGGTACGGAGCGTTCAGCGGATCTGGTACGCTCCGTACCAAATCCGAGCGTGTGTAGGGCAGTCCGGCGAACACGAGAAGAAGGCGAAGAGTTCGCAGCTATCCGCATCGGATTTGGTCCGCTCCGTACCAAATCCGTGCGTGTGTAGAGCAGTCCGGCGGTTAGGCCGTACAACGGTGTCAGTGTTGCCAACTTAGGGATTTACCATCCAAAATTAGGGAAAATATCTAGGGGGGTTTACTAGGGGCCAGGATGTTTAGAGTTTACTCCTTATGAATCAATTTGTATATAATAATAAAAATTATTTAAATGTGTGTATATAGTCAGGGATATGAAAATATAATATTGGGAGTGAAATCAGATTAAGACAAGTTAGTTTTATGTTATTCACGCGTAAGTCTTTACGTTAAACACATAACCATTCTTTCTAGCTTATTATCTCTTAGACCTGTCAATGGTATAATTATCAGGGGTAAAGTTTGGGGAGAAATAATTTTGAGAGTTGATATCACTGCCTGTTATCAATGAATTTCGGGAATCATAGCGTCGTCGAAAAACAGCACTGTAAATAGAACTCTGTGCTAATGCAATAGAATTGAAAATCGAACACATGAGTGTCGAGCTTTTCGGTCCACTGCATCGTACCAAATCCGTGCGTGTGTAGCGACACCGGATTCGGTCTGCGGATATGGTCCGCTGTACGCTCCGTACCAAATTCGTGTGTCTGTAGATGCCTACTCTGCAGCAAACCGCAAAAGTTTTTACAATACCTATACTATAATATTATAAATGCGAAAGTGTGTCTGTCTATCTGTCTGTTACCTCTTCACGCTTTAACCGCTGAACTGATTTTGATGAAATTTGGTATCGACATACTTTGAGTCCTGGGAAAGGACATAGGATTTTTTTTAGCCCGAAAAAGTAGTGTTCCCGCGGAATAATATATTTACGCGGGCGGTATTATTCTGTGTATATTTGACTGTCTTTCACTGCTAAAAGTTTGATCCGATTTGGATGAAAGTTGGTATGGTAGTGGTTTATGCTTTGGACAAACGCGCAGTCCACTTTTTTCCCAAAAAGAAACTGTGTTCCCGAGGGATAATATATTATTTTGTGGATATTTGACTGTTTTTCACTGCTAAAAGGTTGAACCGATTTGAATGAAAGTTGGTATGGTAGTGGTTAATTCTTTGGACAAACGCGTAGTCTACTTTTTATTCCAAATCTATACTTCTATACTAATATATTATACTTCTATACTTAATATTATAAATGCGAAAGTGTGTCTGTCTGTCTGTCTGTTACCTCTTCACGCTTTAACCGCTGAACCGATTTTTATGAAATTTGGTATAGACATACTTTGGGTCCCAGGAAAGGACATAGGATTTTTTTAGCCCGAAAAAATAGTGTTCCCGCGGAATAATATATTTACGCGGGCGGAGCCGCGGGCAAAAGCTAGTTGACAAATATATTTGTACTTAAATTAATGTACACTATTACTACAAGTTACAACAAATACTTACATCTTATTTAAGAGCGCAATAAAGTATCTATCGTATGTAATTACGTCACGTCAAGATGTTAAATGTAATAGGTATGTTCTGTGGAGTGTAACTAAGTTACGAAGCCAGCGTGTCTGATACAATTAAGTCTGGCGTTAAATAAAATTGGCTGCCCTATATACGAGCAGAATTTTTATTTCAGTATCTCAGGATCGAGAACATTCGTATGAAACTTTGTAACAAGTTTCTCACCACAAGCAAATTGAAAATTGCATCCTACGTACTTTATGAAAGATGTATTAATGCACAACGAACTTGTCATGGATTAGGTGCCTTTTGTGGTTAGCTTTCAAAGTTGCTTAGTAGATTGGTATCTTAATATTGACGAGGTTTCTCCTCCTTACATTCATTTTCGTCTCCTTACATTTACGGGCTCTGCAGTTTTGCCTACCAGTACACTGCCAAATTCCAATGTTGATTATAATATTATCATAACAGGGTTCTAATTCTGCTACTATTATAAACTAGCTTTTTCCCGCTCCGCCCGCGTTAATGTAGTATCGGGTATCCCACGGAAATACCGTGCTTTCTTATGGTAAAAATAAGCCTATGTTTAAATCCAGAGCCTTAACTATTACCATACCAAATTGCAACGAAATCCGGTCAGTAGATTTTAATGAAATTTGGTATGGTAGTAGTTAAATCAAATCAAAAATCAAATCAAAAAAGTTTTATTTCCATATGGGTTACAAAGTAACGCTTAAAGAATTGTCCCTACTTGATGCCTACCACCGGTTCGGGAACTAACCCGGCGAGAAGAACCGGCGTAAGAAACTCGCACGGGGCCATCTTTTAGCAAAAAGATGGAAAAAAGATCTGGATAAACACATAGGTCACTTTTTTCCCGAAAATAAATTCAGTTTTCCCGAGGATAGTGTATTTACGCGGGTGAAGCCGCGGGCTAAAGCTATGAGAATGTACTTAGACCTTGTTTGGATTAGATTTAGCGATAGTGTTTGCCAATAGGAAATTTAATTAAACCTCGTTTGTGTAGTATCATGTAGAGGCATATCTGTGTGTGTAGAGAACATGTAGAGAATGGTGTAGACTGTAGACTATAGAGCAAATGTTTAGACTATTTATGTAGAGATGCGCCAGTGGTTACAGTGCAGGCTTGTCTCTGACAGGCGTAATTAAATTAGTATAATAATTAGTCTAGTAGGTACTAACTAGAGTTCATTCCTATGTCACATTGATTTATTTAGGGCTTGTTTCACAATCGCCAAATTTGTGACGAATAGCATAACGGGATTTTTTATCGCTGCTTATTTTATACTGAGCGACAGAAACAAAACTTCCGGATAAGCTTTTGTCACTTATTAGGCGATTGTGAAACAGTTAAAAAAACGGTCTATTAATAATATTTTTTTCATGTGGTATCTTCATTAAGTTCATTGAGGTTTGTTTTAGTATCATTTTATTTTACGTTTATTTGATAAACGTTTATTTTATTTAACAAAATGTTCCGACAACAAAATATTCGCCGAGGGTATACGTTTAAATGTGTAGCCTCATCTATGTGAGGGGTAACCAGTACCGAATGTCGCGGGTAGGAGCATATAAGACAACGCGCTTGATGTTATTTTCGTTGCGACTTCCCGAGTCCAAATTCGGCGGTCATCGCTTACTATCAGGTTATCTGTCTGCTAATTTTCTGGTCTAATTTCATGTAAAAATAATATTATTTACAATGATAAGTGACTTTGCAAATGCAAAGTATACTATTTGCTGCTTATTGAAACACGGCTAGCTTCATTGACAGTATTAGTATTTCGGCGGCGGAGAGACGATAATATTTAACAGCCGCGGGTTACCTTTGAAACAATATCCCAAAACTAATTCTACGTAAAATAAACAAGGGACGTTTATTAACATTCAAAAACCCTAAGTTAAACGACTATAATATAAACATGGACGTCAGGTGATATAGGACGAAGTCCGTATAAATATGATAATTTTTCCAGTTGACAAGTTATGTGTGTGATAAAAATAATATCCCTCGTATACCTACATAGAAGATGATGTTTTATTCATAATTGTGTGGTTGTTATTAATAAAAGGGAACCTATTATAGACATACAATCTTGTATATTATAATGTTTTAAAAAATCAATTACGGATATTTTGGGAATATAATTATGATCTACTATTTTTTTTTCTTCATATGGGCGAGTGCGCGTCTTGCGGAGAGATACACGAGATTATTTTTTACTTTGAGTATGACAAATATTTTATTGCCTAAACGTGCTATGTGCGTGCGTGTGGTACACAAGCAGTGAATCATGTGCTTGAAGTATCCCTAATTGATTTTTGGTGACGTTGTATAATCGGAGTCCCGGCAGCAGCTGCAAGGCTTACAAAGAATTCAGTATGCATCCCTGCCATGCTTTGGCGGAGAAAAATCGGTTAAGCTAAGTTTTATCCCTGGGAATTTTCAAGTAGTAAGTATGTGTTTTTCTTTCTTTGTGTAACAATAGGTATATCAATCAATTCGACTCTATAATGTCAGTCCGAATGGCAGTTTTGCATTGTTCGGAAATTCTGAATGTGGTAGGTTCGAACCCTGGTATTTTTGTGACTTTACTTTTTTCAATCTACTAGAGCTCCAAGCAAAGCTCGTTTATACAGGTCCTTAAAGTTAAACAGCAAGCACTAACACATTGTTCTATGGAAGAAAAACACATTATATGAAAAGTAAAGACAAATTAAAAAGTAACAAGTATTTACAAGTAAGAATTATTTTATACCAAACGAATGCAATCACAATTTAAAAACAGTGCAACTTTTACAGTCTCAATTGAACCCTATTTGGGATTAACTTTCTAAGAACTTATTGATTTCTTATATTGATTTCTTATGTTTACGCGAATATTGTTCATTGTTTTAAACACTTACGGATTTTGTCGCGGTGCACTTTTCTTTTACCCGACGTTTCGGCTACTTTCCAGCAGCCGTGGTCACGGGAGGACTGAGGTGTCAGTTGTCCTATTTGTTGAAGTTGTTCAAACTACCCGAAGATTCTTCAATTATTATTTGTGTTCCGATCCACGCAAAACATACTAACAGTATCTTGAAGCCGCGGTGTTTTTGACCTGAATTTTATTTTATTTATCACTGGATCCCAACTAGATGGCAGCACCCAGCCATCTTCTCGGTTAAAATTAGGGTACTTTTTAATTTCTATAGCCTCGCGTATCATTCTAGGGCGATAACGTTGTTCCTTTGCCAGTACTTGTGGCTTATCAAATCTTATGTAATGGCGAGGTTGATCCAGTGTGTGTTCGCAAATTGCAGATTTGTTGTTGCGGCGGTGTTTAACATCTGCGATGTGTTCCTTAACGCGGGTTTTAATTGATCTTTTTGTTTGCCCAATATAGGATAGACCACAGTCACAGTCGAGCTTGTAGACTCCTGCATCTTGAAGAGGAATGTTGCATTTCACTGTTGGTAAAAATTGACTTATCTTTTTGGGCGGCTTGAAATATGTTTTTATAGAAGCTTTCCTTAGAATATAGTCAACTTTATCAGTGACTCCTTTCATGTATGGCTTCTGCCATACATGAAAGGCAGGTATTCGTTCAACAGTGGCTGGTTTCACTCGGTCTTTGTGATGCAGGCGTGGGACTCGAAGCTTATTGTCACGTAGAACTTGTGTGACATGATGAAGCTCGGTATCCAAATGCTGCTGGTCACAGATTCCTCGTGCTCTTTGAAATAAAGTTTTGCCAACGGTAGATAACTGTGAAGGATGGTGGTGGGACTCACCATTTAAATATCTATTAGTATGTGTAGGTTTGCGATACACAGTATGACCTAAGGTGCCATTGGGATTCCTTATTACCAACACATCCAAGAAGGCTAAAGAGTTATTGGTCTCTAATTCCATAGTGAATTGTATTTTGGGGTTGAGACTGTTCAGGTGATTTAGGAATATGGTTACTTTGTCTGATGGTAATATTGTGAAAGTATCATCCACGTACCGCTTGTAGAACCTGGGTTTTATAGGTGAGGTCTCAAGAGCAGTCTCCTCGAAGTCTTCCATGAATATATCGGCAACAACGGGAGAAACTGGGGAGCCCATCGCTACACCATCTACTTGCTTGTAAAATTCATAATTCCACAACATATAGCCAGATGTAAGGCAGTGTTCCAATAATTCCGCATATTCAACAGGTAAGTTCTTATCTCTAAGCCTTCTTGTTACAATTTCAATACATTCCTGTAATGGTAAGCAAGTGAATAAGGATTGTATATCAAAACTGACCAACTGTTCATTGTCTGTGAGACATAGATGTTTAATCTCATCAACAAAGTGGTAAGAATCCTTTACATGAGCTCTAGTGTGTCCACGTAGTGGTGAAAGAACATTAGCCACTAGTTGAGCCAATTTATAGGTTGGTGAGTCAATTTGGCTTACAATTGGGCGAAGTGGAGCGTTAGGTTTATGTATTTTTGGCAAACCATACAACTTAGGGGGTTTAGGGCACGAAGGCAACAAAGACTTGGCATCTAGATTCAGTGAATCGGAGTATTTCTTTATGAGACTCTGAGTAGTCTTTAAAACGGTGTTAGTCGGGTCGGTTCTGACTCTTTTGTATGTGTTTTCGTCCGATAATAGCTGTTGTATTTTATCACTGTAATCTGAGGTGTCCATAATCACCGTGGCATTACCTTTATCTTTTTATTATTTCTAAGAACTTGGCGTCTCTTCAATATGACTGTAATTAGAGTTGAAAGCTCTGTAGAGTTCAATGCATGCAGCTTTATATTTTTACCCGACTGCAGCGAAGCTAAAAGGAAGGGTAATGATTTTGGCTGTCTATGTATGTATATTTTATGTATGTTTGTTGCCCCTGCAGCGCATAAACTACGGGGTTGTTTTATTTTTAAGCAACTTCCAAAAAGGAGGAGGTTTCTCAATTCGACCGTATTTATGCTTTTTTTAATTAGGGAGCTGTCAATTATATATTCGTAATAACAACCCAGGTAACATAGGCTATTATAATTTACGTACTCGGGTTATACTTAGTTTTCCTTGTGAAAATGGTAGTTTTGTAAATTATTAGTAAGTAGGTACTTCACTACTGATAGTAGTGAAAACCCAACTTTATTACGCAATAAAGTTTTTAACAACTTTTTAAACAGATATTAAAATGAGATTAAAAACTTTTATAAAACTGGAATTTTGGGGTTTACGTAGGTATTTAAAGTAGCTCAGATAAGGTGCCATGTTTAATGCAAAAGATAAACGCTTGAGAAGGGTTTAAATACTTCAAGCCCTACCTTTTATTCAGGTTTAGATAATATTATGGGTACCTTCATATTAAAATGGTAAAACTGTTTTATATTCTGATAGCCCAAGAGCTACTGAGAAATTTAGAGTAGGTATTTGAGGCACGATGAAACCTTGTCCTGTACTTCTCCTATTGTACCTCAACACGAGAATGCAGGCCTGGCTGGTCAGAAGCGGAACTTAGCCAAGTTACAAATTTTTGAAAAGTCCATTTTTTAATGCCAAAAATCCATGTTTGAGGCGCTTTGAAATTTTGATATACAGTTAGTATAATGAATAAGGAGTTGGGGAAAAAAAGGCCATGTAATTTAGTTGGAACTTTAACCTAGCCATGTCAGTATAAAAGTAAATAAACTGGCTTTCGATTCATGATTTTCTGACATCTATTGGTCATTTTATGAACTGTAATATACGTACGGGCGAAAATGCGACATCTATGAAGCCCTCAAAGAACTACGTGGTCAAAAAATGAAATAATTGCGTATTGTGCAATAAACTTACTCGTCAAAATGTATTTATAAAACAAATAGGTATTAATGAATTAGAAATGGCATACAAACCAGCATAACCTACCATCTGCATGTTTTAGATAATATTTTAGTTAACTATAAACGTAAAAGCGACATCTAGGAAGAATCAAAGAACTACGTGGTCTTGATAATTTTCGCAAAGTCGATATGAGTCGTTTTTAATTGATTTTCCTATAAAAATCGAAGACATCCATTCGTTGTTTATACAATATTGTGTGCAACAAAATTATATATTGTGCAATAGTTTAATTTACTCGACAAATTGTATATAAAAAGCAAATCTAGACACGCGGTAGTGTGTCAAGCCAAGTTCAAGTAACAGAACTGGCGAGCGGCACCGAGTGTAATATTACACGAACCATTTGGAGCCCAAACGGTTATTTAGATATTAACGTCCAAAAATCGTCATTTTGATCACTGACTAACCTATAGATCAAAACTTTAACCCAGTACCAGATGACCTAAAAATTCAATATTATGTTTGTTCGCAGATAACTTCGTCGTTTATGAACCGATTTTCAAATATTTTTTTTTGTGATGTAAAGGGTATAATACCAAGTTAGTCTGGTTGTCAAAAAAGTGGTGACCTGATGTTTGGAATCCATAAGGGATTGAGGGAACTCCTCGAAATTTATATGGATACATATGGTGATTTTGACTTTTTCTGAACAAGTCTAAGCATGTGCTACCAAAAAGTAAGATTTTGCTCCAAGGTATACCCTGGACCCAAAGGTACAGAACAGAACTCCTGACTCCTTATAGATATGTTACCGGCCAAACCCGATTTTAGGACAAACTAGTTTTGCCTAGGCTAAACTGGTCCTTCATATACGCGATAGGATTAACTAGTATATCCTAGTCCAAACTAATTTGTCCTAAGCCCAATAGGATAAACCAGTTTAGCCTAGGCCAAACTAGTTGATCCTGATATTAATACGCACACTCCAGGATAAACTAGTACGGCCTAGTCTTAACATTATGGTATATCTAGAAAGTCTAAATAAATATATAAACTGAATAAAATACTCCGTAATTGGAAAAATTTAGTTATTAAAACGATAATGATTCGTCGTTAAAAGCTATGGATATTTATTGGTTATACAAACAATAACTAATAATAAGTGTTTATCAATAATTAAAATTGTTATTTATTTTTACATGGTGTGCTTTGGTGGCACTTAGAATTGCAGAGTATCATTGCCTTCTTGCACTTGCATCTGTTTGTGGAACAGTTTTTGATGCAGCTGCATCTCACGAAACCTTGGCCTGATCCAACTGAATGTTTCGTAGCTGCAGTCCTAAACATTATTCCTATAGTGATTTGTCCTAGAGTGTGCGTATTAATATCAGGATCAACTAGTTTGGCCTAGGCTAAACTGGTTTGTCCTATCGGGCTTAGGACAAATTAGTTTGGACTAGGATATACTAGTTAATCCTATCGCGTATAGGAAGAACCAGTTTAGCCTAGGCGAAACTAGTTTGTCCTGAAATCGGGTTTGGCCGGTAACATATACATGTTTGGGGATTTCGGCGTTGTTTAAAGAACTGCAAGCATATGCCACCATGTCAATAGGCATGTTGCCGAAAAAAAATTTTTTTAGACAACATATAAAATAAACAATCCAGAACCCATTTTTTTATATCTGAAAAAATAACTTAGATACAAACCATTGAAATTTACAATATGAAAGAGAGCGATATATTGGCCTGTGACGTCACAGCCTGCTACCGCCATACATTTCTCATAACAAAATTTATGGCGGTAGCAGGTTGTGACGTCACGAATCGTTTTGCGAGAAAGAGATGGACAATATTTTTTATTTGCTTATATTTTTAATCCCGTCACTCAAAATACCTATTTCTTTCAGATTTATGTATCTTTAATCAACAATTTTAAAATCTAATTTGTATAACTGTGAAATTCCACACTAGGCAACATCCCTATTAGAATAATTTAATACATCATCACATTATTATGATATAAAAGGCTCTTCTCATAGTATTTTACACTAACTCGGAGATCTTTGAACATAACTCTGCCGTTTATAGACCTATTTGCAAAATTAATTTGTTGTAAAGGGTTTAATTCGAAATTGGTCCTTTAGTCACTAAAGTGGAAACCTGATGATGCTATCCATGAGGAATCGAACTCCTCGAAATTTATATCGGTACATATAATGTTTTTGACTTTTACTCAAGTAACACAAGGCATATGCTACCAAAAAATAAGAAGTTGCACCTTGGTGCTTTTGGGAACTCCTCGAAATTTATATCGACACACATAGTGATTTTGACTTTTACTGAAGTAACATCAGCATATGCTACTAAATAATAAGATGTTGCACCTTGGTGCTTTTGGATCTTTTGTATAAGCTGGATCCAAAAGCAGTGAACAAAACTCCTCAGTCTTTAAAGATATGTGTTTGGAAATTTCGGTATTATTTAAAGAACTGCAAGCATATGCCAGTTTGTATCTTACAGTAATCATCATCATCTTATTAACAAATTAGTGAAAACTTAGCGCGTATTCAATTATACATTCGATCGTTTATTTTAGACATTCTTAAGATGTATTAATAATAACTTAACAAAACATATTATCACAAAAAAGTATGAAATTATTATTTTTAAACAAAAAAATAAACCGACTTCCAAAGTAAAAATACACAAAAAAAAAATGAAATAAAACTTATTTTGTAAATTATTTCCCTTTTAAATTGGGCTAAAACTTTAACTATTTCTCTACTCAATCTTCTTAATTTTGAAGTCAGTACCAGCAAATTTGAACGTAAGTTCTATAAAATATTGTTGGGCATTGTTTGGGCTGGTAGCGACTTTGGAAGTCAAACCGACTTTTTTTGTTTACCCATTGGCAATGGGAATGGCACCCATTTAGATCTCACATCTTTTGTCGTTGAAGTCAACAACCAAGGCATATATCATAATATTGAACTTGACTATCATTTCACATTTATGTTTTTGATAGAATATCATTACTTTTTGTACATAAACTATACATAGTAGGTACTTATTTATAACAAAATAATTACCAAAGTTAAGTTTTCCTAATAGAATCAATTAAGTGAATTATTTTTAAACAAAAACGTCGGTTTGACTTCCAAAGTCGCTACCAACACAAACAATACCCTACAAAATTTTATAGAACTTACGTTCAAATTTGCTGGTACCGACTTAAAAATTAAGAAGATTGAGTAGAGAAATTGTAAAAAAATTTAGTTAAATTTAAAAGGGAAATTATTTAGAAGTTTTATTTCATTTTTTGTGTACTTTTGGAAGTCGGTTTAATTTTTTGTTTAAAAATAATAATTTCATACATTTTAGTGATATATTTTGTTAAGAAATTATTAATACATCTTAAGGACGTCTTAAATAAACGATCGAATGTATAATCGAATAAGCGCTAAGTTTTCAATAATTTGTTAATAAGATGATGATGATTACTGTAAGATACAAACTGGCATAAGCTTGCAGTTCTTTAAACAATACCGAAATTTCCAAACACATATCTTTAAAGACAGGAGTTCTGTTCACTGCTTTTGGATCCAGGTTATACCAAGGATCCGAAAGCACCAAGGTGCAACATCTTATTTTTTGGTAGCATATGCCTTATGTTACTTGAGTAAAAGTCAAAATCACTATATGTATCGATATAAATTTCGAGGAGTTCCCTCGATTCCTCATGGGTCGCATCATCAGGTTTCCACTTTAGTGACTAAAGGACCAATTTCGAATTAAACCCTTTACAATAAATTAATTTTGCAAATAGGTCTATAAACGGCAGAGTTATGTTCAAAGATCTCCGAGTTAGTGTAAAATACTATGAGAAGAGCCTTTTATATCATAATAATGTGATGATGTATTAAATTAACCCTTTACATCACAAAAAAAAAATTTGAAAATCGGTTCATAAACGACGAAGTTATCTGCGAACAAACATAATATTGATTTTTTAGGTCATCTGGAACTGGGTTAGAGTTTTGATCTATAGGTTAGTCAGTGATCAAAATGACGATTTTTGGACGTTAATATCTAAATAACCGTTTGGGCTCCAAATGGTTCGTGTAATATTACACACGGTGCCGCTCGTCAGTTCTGTTATTTGAACTTGGCTTGACACACTACCGCGTGTCTAGATTTGTTTTTTATATACAATTTGTCGAGTAAATTAGACTATTGCACAATATATAATTTTATTGCACACAATATTGTATAAACAACAAATGGATGTCTTCGATTTTTATAGGAAAACCAATTAAAAACGACTCATATCGACTTTGCGAAAATTATCAAGACCACGTAGTTCTTTGATTCTTCCTAGATGTCGCTTTACGTTTATAGTTAACTAAACTATTATTTAAAACATGTAGATGGTAGGTTATGCTGGTTTGTATGCCATTTCTATTTCAATAATACCTATTTGTTTTATAAATACATTTTGACGAGTAAGTTTATTGCACAATACGCAATTTTATTTTTTGACCACGTAGTTCTTTGAGGGCTTCATAGATGTCTCATTTTCGCCCATACTTATTATTGCAGTTCATAAAATGACCAATAGATGTCAGAAAATCATGAATCGAAAGCCAGTTTATTTACTTTTAAACTGACATGGCTAGGTTAAAGTTCCAACTAAATTACATGGCCTTTTTTTCCCCAACTCCTTATTTATTATACTAACTGTATATCAAAATTTCAAAGCGCCTCAAACATGGATTTTAGGCATTAAAAAATGGACTTTTCAAAAATTTGTAACTTGGCTAAGTTCCGCTTCTGACTAGCCAGGCCTGCATTCTCGTGTTGAGGTACAATAGGAGAAGTACAGGACACGGTTTCAACGTGCCTCAAATACCTACTCTAAATTTCTTAGTAGCTCTCCAGCTATGAGAAGAATATGCAAAGGAAACTTAATTTCATTTACCTGAATAAAAATAATAGAAACTTAAAGTAGAAAAAAGTACTTTAACGTAGTAATATTTATTATTTAAAACTTATTATTTGATGATCGTCATAGACGGGCCATTAGAAATACCTTTGAAAATATTGACTTTTGATATACGGTTTCTTCTGAGAAGTTACTCATATTTAAGAGTACTATTCATATAAGCAATAAAAAAAAAATAGTCCGATTGTCTATTATGTGTTATCGCAACTGGTTATCACAGGCGAGGCGTGCATACAAGCCGGCTTCCCTTATGAATATTACTTTAATACTATTATTTATATGAATTTTTAAAATACGGAATTGCTTCGCCACATAGTCTTAGCACAATTGTTTGGGTTCATTGGGCTTAAAATATTTGTTTTGGTTTAGTACCGAATTTAAAAAATATATTATACTAGCTGATGCCCGCGGCTCCGCCCTCGTAAGTACAGTATCCCATGGGAATCGTATATGTCCCGTGATAAAAAGAAGCCTATGTCCTTACTCCTTTCCCATGGTCTACTTTATATCTGTGCCAAATTTCATAAACACGTAAAAATAAAATTTAAAACCTTGTGGTTGCTTGTGGCCCATCTGTGCTAAACCTAATATTATTGTTAGGGATAAATTAATCGAGCGAACAAAAAAATATGTTGTTATTGGAATAGGCTTCATAGAATTTGTTTCTTATAAGTTAACTAAATGTTGCCCGCGGCTCCGCCCGCGTAAACACAGTATTCCACGGGAACCCTGTACTTTTTCTGGATAAAAAGTATAATGTCCTTAAAGCTTACGAGTATGTTCTACCTCGTAGTCTACTACGATGCCGAATTTCATTAGAATCAGCCGTGTAGTTTTCAACAAAGAAATATTATACGTATATATTTATAGACGCGAAGTATTATAATAAATTAAATATACTAGCTTTTCCGCAGCTTCGCCCGCGTGGATTAGTGTTCTTGGAGAAAAAACTTCTTCAGCAAATAACTCTACTCACTGCATTAATCTGGATACAATATTGAAAATGTTTTTAGTTTTAGTAGGGTTTCGTACCCAATGAGCAAAAACGGGACCCTATCACCTCGAAGCGACGTGCGAGACCGCTTGTTATATTATATTAAACGGAGGAGTATAATTATTATGTACTCTTAATATTATAAAGAGGAAATGTTTGTTTGTTTGCATTGAAAAGGCTCCGAAACTACTGGACCGATTTTGATGAATTTTGACACAGATATACGTAAATTAGAAAAGTAGCCTATGCCCATCGCCGTGATGGACATAGGCTACTTTTCATAGCGGCAAAGTGTACGGTTCCTCTTGGGAACCGTATATTTTGCCGCTTTCCTTTAGCGCGCACGAAGTGACTGGAAACATCTAGTACCTAATTGATAAAATGAATAATATGGCGGGAAAATTAAGATACGTAATTATAGTCTAATTAATCGTTTTTACCATTCAAACGTTATATATGACATTCCAACAAAACTGATCAACTACATCCATGGGCAATTCTTAATAGGGATGTTGCCTTCTGTGGAATATCACAATTTTACAAATTAAATTTTATAATTGTTGATTAAAGATACATAAATCTGAAAGAAATAGGTATTGAGAGTGACGCGATTAAAAAATATAAGCAAATAAAAAATATTGTCCATCCCTTTCTCGCAAAACGGTTCGTGACGTCACAGCCTGCTACCGCCATACATTTTGTGATGACAAATGTATGGCGGTAGCAGGTTGTGACGTCACAGGCCGATATATCGCTCTCTTTCATATTGTAAATTTCAATGGTTTGTATCTACGTTATTTTTTCAGATATACAAAAATGGGTTCTGGATTGTTTATTAACATGTTGACTAACATCGAATAGACGAAAAAATTTTTTTTCGGCAACATGCCTATTACTGCAGTAGAAAATATTCGTGAGCCTTATTATATAATAATAAGAGGCTCACGGGTTATATTTAGGTAATGATCGAAGGATCACGGATGCAGAATTGCAAACCACGCTACAGCCTGCAATTTAAATCTTTATATCTTCGAAAACATTAATTTAATTTACATGTTGTATTAAATTTGATTGTAAACTGACTGATTGATTTAATTGAAAAATTGTGTTAAAATTGATCTATATTAAAAGGTACTTTATTGGATAAGGATTAATACTGTATTACTTAAAATCTCTTCGTAAATAATCCATTATTTCTCGTAAAAAATAAAGGATAAAATATAATGGTTATTGTGGGTTATCCCTAAGAGATAGACATTTACCATCGCGGACTTATTTGTAGACCTTTTTACGGTGTACAATACTTACAGTAGGTATTTAGTTTATTTCGATCTATGTCGTAGGGTTCAGCTAGCGTTTGTAATGTATCTATGTTTCTCTATAACTATTTTATCCATGCTATATATATGTTACGGGTAATACTAGAAGATAGAGTAAACCTAGGTTTACTTGGGTTTACCTAGGATTACCCAAGCTTTGTGGATAAAGTCCGAATATTTATTTATATTCGGCGTTTACCCGTATATAACTAAGTTTACTAAAAAACCGGACTTTATCCACAAAGCTTGGATAATCCTAGGTAAACCCAAATAAACCTAGGTTTACTCTTTCTTCTAGCATTACCCGTAACATATACATTAAAACCTTCCTATTGAATCACTCTATCTATTAAAAAAACTGCATCAAAATACGTTGCGTAGTTTTAAAGATCATACATAAGGACAGACAAAAAAGCGACTTTGTTTTATATTATGTAATAATAATAAAATAATAATGACTACTAAGTATATAAGTATAGATAATATTCAAAGAAAAACTTAGAAAAGGAGTTAATTAAAATCGTTTAGTTCACAGTGGCTTTAATAATAGTATTAATTTTCACTTTTCCATCTGATCAAGGAAATAAGAAGTTTGAAGTTTCCTATTCTTTGTGCCTGCGGCGATGCAAAACTTCGCTTTGTTCGTGCTTGTTAAGCGAAAAAACGAAGCTGTTTTTATATTAAAGAACATTAAACGAGGCCAGAAGATATTATACATTGATTTCCGATGCATTTGCAAAATGCCAATAATATGTTATAACAAGGTAGGTATATATTCCTATGTAGGTTATATTACATACTGGGTGTCCCAAAAATACCGTCTCATAGTGACATGGGAGATAGATTAGCCTTATATCTCTCGGATAAAATAAAAATGACCTTAGTAAAAGTTGCTTAGTTTTCGAGATATTTGGATTTTTTTGGTTTTATTCAAAATCTCCATTTTTAGTTAGTTTTTATTTCCGCATTAGTACAAATTCCTTTAATTTATTCATTTTAATTTTTTTTAAGTATCTCGAATAGTTGTTTGATGCATACAAAATAAACTTTTGTCAAATAGTAGTGTATTTTTTAAGAAAAAAATATTTTTGTGTTGCGTTTTAGCTCTCCCAAAATTTCGACCCAAATTTTGACAATCTGCCGTAGAAAAAAAATGTACTAAAGTAATCTGGCAAATTATTTTAAAAATTACTCAATTTATTGCAGATTTAGAAATGGTATAACACTTACATGAAAAATTTACAGAAACTTAGAAATTGCCATTTTTATCATTAAAGTCTAATTCAAGCCGGACTCAACTATGAAGTGAATATTCAATATTCAAACACAATGAAAAGGCCACATGTTGTCCTTTGTGTTCGGCGTTTGTGATCCTGTTCTTAGGTTAAAAACTGAGTGAGATAGCTGTCAATGATCAACGGTAATGTTTGTTAAAGGCCTAATAAGTGCAAGGGAGCGCGCAATATGCGCTACTCTCTTCCCACATTTTACAACACCGTGTTCCACGAACGATCTCGTGGACTTTAGTACGTTCTCTTCCGTTTTGTGCGATACACGTGCTATTTTGTACTGCTCTCGTTTCTCTCATTTTTTTTATTACTAGGCGTTATTTTTGGACTCTGATTTGCTTTCGATTTGGACTATTGTTGAACTGATTTGGTGACAACAACGACGGTTTGCGCTCTTACAGACAGCTGGCTGGTTTTACTGTGCTAAGAATGGAAAATCCACGAGGTGCTGCTACTCAATTTACTCATCGTGAGTACGCCGACATGTACTTAATTTATGGGGAAACCAGGCGTGTTTCTAATCGAGGCGTAGTAACTTTAAATTCAAGATTAGCTGCAAGATTGTACGCGGAACGTTATCCAAACCGTACACCGCCATCGTATCATGTGATTGAACGATTGGATTCTGCCTACAGAGAGGGTAGAGTCCCAGGAACTCGAGGTGGTGAAGGGAGACCGCAAACAACCGACGAAGATGTCGTGTTACAGCAAGTTACCGAAGATCCGTCAACTTCGGTTCGTTTGATTCAAAGTCGGACTGGAATACCGAAATCATCTGCTCATCGCGTTTTAAAAAGGAACAGGTATCATCCGTACCACATACAAAGAGTGCAAACTCTCCTTACGAGTGACTATGCCAGACGGGTACAATTTTGTCAACGAATGTTGGAAAAAAATAGGGAAGATCCCGACTTTTTTCATAAAGTACTGTGGAGTGACGAGTCGCAATGTAGAAGAGATGGTTATTTAAACCTTCATAATATTCATAGCTGGCAGCTAGAAAACCCACACGAGAATAGAGAAGATCGGTCGCAACACATGTTTAAAATAAATTTATGGACCGGAATCTACAACGGTACAATAGTAGGACCAGTGGAGCTGCCTCCAATATTAAATGGTCACACCTATTTGGAATTTTTAGAAAACCAATTGCCAACGCTCCTCGGGGATGTGCCACTGGAATCATTACGAACGATGTGGTTTCAAAACGACGGCTGCCCAGCACATTACGCTCGAGACGTTCGAGCACACCTGGACCGCAGGTTCCCGAGAAGGTGGATTGGGCGACGGGGGCCAATCTTATGGCCACCACGATCCCCTGATCTTAATCCCCTGGATTTTTTTTATTGGGGATGTCTTAAAGACAAAGTTTATGGTAAACCAATACGCAACGAAAGGGAACTACGCGACAGAGTCACCGCAGCGGCTCAAGAAATATCTCAGATAAGTTTGAGAAGATTAAAGAATAATTTTATCAGAAGATGTCGATTGTGCATTCGTGTTGGAGGTCGACAGTTCGAGCATTTACTGTAATAAATCTAAGTTCTAAAGTTTTTTTCTAATTTTATTTACTATCACAGTGCCCCATAACAGCGAAGGAAAGAACGAAATAACAAATTAGGGTTGCAATAGTACATTCAGTTTTACAAGTCTACAGATACAAAAGATAATAAAGGTCGATAGATAATAAGATTGCGATGAAAATTCCTGGTACTTTTTCATCTTCTTTACTACATAAGAGTCTGGCTTGAATCAGACTTTAATGATAAAAATGGCAATTTCTAAGTTTCTGTAAAATTCTTATGTAAGTGTTATACCATTTCTAAATCTGCAATAAATTGAGTAATTTTTAAAATAATTTTCCAGTTTACTTTAGTACATTTTTTTTTCACGGCAGATTGTCAAAATTTTGTTCGAAATTTTGGGAGAGCTAAAACGCAACACAAAAATATTTTTTTCTTAAAAAATACACTACTATTTGACAAAAATTTATTTTGTATGCATCAAACAACTATTCGAGATACTTAAAAAAATAAAAATGAATAAATTAAAGGAATTTGTACTAATGCGGAAATAAAAACTAACTAAAAATGGAGATTTTGAATAAAACCAAAAAAATCCAAATATCTCGAAAACTAAGCAACTTTTACTAAGGTCATTTTTATTTTATCCGAGATATATAAGGCTAATCTATCTCCCATGTCACTATGAGACGGTATTTTTGGGACACCCAGTATATTCATAACCAGCTTTTTCACCCTCTCAATTTGTTTCAAGTAGATTAAAGCAGTTTTATCACTAACACCGCAGCCTGCAGCTAACTCAGACGTGGTTTGCGATGGATCCGCTTCCACAATAGTCTTCAATTCTTCATTATCAACTTTGGTCTCCGGCCGTCCACGGCGCTTATTCTGCAGTTCGAAATTACCAGAACGAAAACGTTGGAACCAAAAACGAACTGTTTTCTTTTGCGACACCGCCGCCATATACATCATTAATCCTTAGAGCCGTTTCTGCAGCACTGATGCTACGGTGGAACTCGTACTCGAAAGTAATACGATATTTCAAGTTTTCCATTTTGTAAAAGGAGTGATGTAAAGAAAAAATGAAAAGAGGAAAAAACAAATGAATTACGGTTTTCGAAACACAAATGCATGAGTAAATAACGGTATAAATTTGAATTTGGAATTCCTAACGAAAGAAGATAGGTATATTTGAGATCAAAGTGGCCAGTACGACAAAACGCCAATTTCATAATATGTAAGGACCTAATTTAATAAAGAGGTAAAGTTTTTTTTTTAGGTAAAGAGGTAAAGTCGCGGGCAACATGTAGTTTTTATTAATTTAAAAAAGCATTATTTAAAAAAATATTAGCTTTCTGCACACCTTCCTTCACTTCAATATTAATTTACCGCCCAAATTAAATACTCCTTCATTCGTTTCTCGTAAAACTGTACTCAAAGATTTTGCTTCACAAATTAATAATAATATTCAAACAGTCCTTTAACTTTAAGCTACTTATGTAACCTACATACTAAAATCGTTAAAGTATAGTATTTAATAGCGCACGTGCAAAAACTAACGAAGCTCTTATTAATTTTTAAGTAGACAAGTACGTACTACCTTAATTCTCGCAGGATCTTCGTGAATAAATGAAAAAAAAAACAATCGACCTAGAATCGACTTGGAGTTCTTGAATTTTTAACGTTCCGTTTCTCCGTATTATCATGGTACAGACTACAGGTGTATTTTTGTTAGAATATAATATAAAGTTTACATCAAGACTGACAATAATAGAGGCCTTACGTCAATAAAATTACCCCATCTATCAATATATTTAAAGCCTTCTGCCCAATTTCCTTTTCTGTATCCAGTACCTTTTCTTTTACAATAATTGAGTTATCGCCGATAACTCAATTATTGGAGAAAATTAGCACCTTTGAGTAACCGATAACTTATCGGTTACTCAAAGGTGCTAATTTTCTTCATAATATATCAAACTCAAAATTTTTATTTGCATTTATAGCACTTAGGAGGAAGGATATAGGCTACTTTTTATCGCAGAAAAATGTAGGGTTTCTGTGAAATTTACTTTTGCGTGCACGAAGTCGCTGGAAACATCTAGTATTTCATAAAATCGTTCTGTTTACTAAATATATAAGTAGATAAATCCCGACGTGGGATATCGTCTCCTCACCTACGTCACGATGGCGTCACGCATGGGTGAATGAAAAGACAAATTGCTTAGCCATTGAATACATTGTAGTGCTTACAAACACGTCAGGCCAATTCGAAGATGGGTCGCGCGATATGCGTGGGCCACAGAATTAAGTAGGCGACTATTTTCGTATGATATCGAATCAAATTACAAGTTCATTTTACGCGTATAGCCTTGCTTACTCACATAAGGTGTTCATAATTATTTATGAGGATTTTTTTGGTGAACTGGACACTTTCTTTATACTTAACATTTGGTAAATTATAAAACTTAAAAACTATATTTAAATAAATTTAAAATATGATGATATCTAAATACGCACTAAATAAACTTTAACTGTCATTCCGTAATCATCTATTTCAGATGCAAGATCTAATTTAAAACTTTGAATGTAGCATGAAATTATGATTATTACGATATTTCATTTATAAAATTGAATTAATCTTATCCTCCGAGAGCCGGTTTGATTAATGATAAGTCCAGTTATCTGTGGCACGTTCCTCGCGGACTTTCATTTTATTTCTCCCTCAAGTACGAATTTTTTTTTTCATAGCTAAAGAAAGATTTAAGTATTTTTTTCCTATATAAGCCCGAGTTCAGCTTATAATAAAATTTAATCAAAATTTTTGTAAAATTTCAATAGTTTATCAATTTACAATAAAGTTGAAATTCATTCAAGATTGACAAACAAATATTTCATCTCAGCTAAAGTAGCAATTGAAAAAAACTAGACAGATATTTTGCTACTGTATCAACTATTTCTTACTTAGTACGTTTGTGGGTCTCTTAAGGCGAAAATATACGTAGATGACGTCACAGATTCGGGCGTGGCCTAACACTTCCCGCCGCGCCACCCGCATACACCCCGCAGCGCTCGCGATCTCCGCGCGCGGCCGCGCCGCGACTCAAATTATAAACTGAGGAACGGCCCTTTTATACGACTTTAGGATTGATTTAAATGCAACTTGAAAATATTAATTTATTTCTGGTCTATGAGCAAAGAAAAAACGTAGAATGTATAAGCCGCTTCTCCTTCTTCTGTAGAAGCCGGTCGTGGTTATTCCCGAAATCTAGAAATTATTTGGTAGCCAATGCGGCTTCCAACCCATCACTTTTGATTTCATTTTCCACCTCTACGCCCACCAAAATGCAATACTTAGTGCTATTGACAGAATCACTAAAATATCCACTAGGTGTTTTTTCGCTTTCCTAAGCGACAAAAATACCGAAAATGAGTTATATCAATGAGTTTGTATTTTTTTTTCTGCGTCGATTGGTCTAATCGTCGTCTTCCTACGACGGTTTTTTGTCGCTTAGATATAGTGAAATTTATACAAAATCATGAATGTTATGTTCACTAAGCGACAACAAAAAGCTATTTATAAAAAAATTCATTTGGATATTTTGAAGAATTTTAAAAATCTACTTAGTCTATTTTTCATGTTTTTACTTTTCTTTTGTTTGTACAAAAATATTTTTACTTGTTTAAAAAATTCTTTTCGTGAACACTTTGTACATTTTCTCCATACAAATTATTTGTGAATTGTCCTTACAGTGCATTTAATTTGATACCATTATTTTACGAAAGTGCAACTTGTAGAATTTTACCCATAGTGAAATAAAACAATATTGGCGTAAAGATAGTTTTACATATTTGACACAATAACTATTCGTGCTATGTAGATATTTTTACTTGAAAACTTTTGTTTTTAAGTATGTCGGTTAGATATTTTTTTGTCGTCGGTTAGATAAAATGTAACTAAAAGTATTAAATTTACTGTGTGTGGGAACCTTAATGAACGCAAACATTGCCAAATATATTTCTATATTTATGCGCCTAATGTTTCGCTAGTTAGTCCTGACTCCTGTCGGTAGTAGAAAATATCAATATACTAGGTTATGGGAGTAAACTTTGCGCACATACTTGGACATAATAAAATAGCTCCTATAGCTGGTCTATTTTCAATTAAATTGGCAACAGTCACTGAAATCGGTGTGGTTTCATTATTATTCCTTTTTTAAGGTTCCGTAGTTCATGTCTCGGAATCCTTATAGTTTCGTCATGTCCTTCCTTTCGACCGACCGTCCGCCCGTCCGTCTGTCCATCCAAACGGTGGTGCTTGAAATATGAAACTTTGAATGGATAAGTTTATTTATCACGTCGACATAGTGCTAAAATAAATGAAGATAATTTTTGGTTACACCTACATGAAAAGGGGAGATATAATTAGGTACATAGACATTATAAGAACATTGAGAGGTTTCTGAGATTATATTTTGATGTACGTACGTATCCGTTTGCGCGATATCCCACTTTTAAGCGCATTTCTTGTTAAAATACGGCGTCCCCCCCTCTAAAAGCCAAACGGCTGGCTCTAAAAATGTGAAGAATTCATGATGGTAGTCCATGTAATAAACTTTGAACGAAAACTATAACGGTCCAAAAAACTTCATAAATTCAGGAGTTATAGAGACTTAAATTGAATCAGTTTAGATGAAGATATCTGTGGCTCAGTGGTTAGCGCTTTAGTGCTCAAGCCAGAGGGCGTGGGTTCGAATCCATAAGAGAATAAAAAGTTTTCCGTGGATTCCTTGGAAAAATTACTTTTACTGGGGTTAAGAATTAACTTCAACGATTAACGAATTAACGCTGCGGACAAAATATGTTACTATGATAAAATTTTAAAGCGATTTTGCCAAGTTGTTGTTCATAAAAAAAATATCAGAATATAACAAATATTGTTCATCTCTTTTGTTACATCAAAAGCTGCTATCACCGTACATTTTTAATGACAAATGTATGGCGGTAGTAGCGTTTTTCAAGGCCAGGAAGCCAAATGGACTTCCACCCTTCATGGACAGATGCAATAGTCTCTTCTTAAGACACCTATCATGGCCATGCCATCAGACGATATGATCAAGGTGCATAGCTTCTCAAAGCAACACCAGGTTTTCCTATCGTCTAGGGAGAGTAGAGGATAGGAATCAATTTTCACTCCAATGACATAGTCTGGTACACGGACGGATCCAGGAAAGACAACCGGGTGGACGGACCTTCTACGGGGGCATGCCACCTACAGGCTTACCTATATACTTGCTTAGGACAATTTACAACCATGTTTGAGGCTGTGATGAGTTGTTCACTACAGAGCCTACAGATTGTCCTTGTCCATAAAACATCCTAATCTTATAGAGAAGATTAGGATAATTTAGATGATATTTCTGCTACTGTCAATGCTTTCAGCGCAGTCTGTCAGAACAATCACACTGCGCTGAAGGCACTGACAGCAGCAGAAAGAAGAAGGGGCATTTTTGTATGGATCCCGTCCCCACTACTGTAGCACTACAAGACATATATCAAAGGACTTAAAAAGCGTGTAATTTTTTTGTATGACGAAAAATCTCTAAACCATGGGAGAAAAAAGTTAATGAGAGTTATAAGTGAAAAAAAGTTTAAAAAATCATCCTGTATTATTGCACCATTTCATAGTGTTGCTAATAAGGAACAATTTTCGGGAAGTAATGGTATACATCAAGCTTCAGAAAAGTGTTATATTTTGATAAATTGTCCCATATTTTGAAGAAATGTATGGAATGATAATAAAATGCTAAAATAAGCTCTTTCCTCAATTTTGTCACATACTTACATTATGGAAATTGTTTCTTACTTGCGATACTATTTAAAGGTGCGGTACACAGGATGTATTTTTTTTTCATAATTTATGGGTTCGAATCCTGTCTAGGAAAAATGAGTTATCAAAAATGATGCAGTTTAAGTTTTCATCAAGTCGGCCTCGATATTCCGTAGGGCTAAATTGCTATGGCTAATTTTTTTTTTACTTCTCTTACAACGCCCAGAAGAATAATTCACCATGTACTATATCATTTTACTTTTTTTCTGTACCTAATCGTTTTAAAATTATTTTTGCTATTTAATTATATGTATTTTAATGTAATTGTTTTATCTGAATTATTTGATTTTACGTAAACCACTTTTCCAGGCCAGGATTCGAATCCGCAAATTAGGAAAAAAAATACATTTTGTATTATTGCACCATTCGATAGCGTTGCAAGTAGTGTCCGACCGAAAGTTCGGTTTCGGTTTCGGTTTCGGCCCAGTTTCGGCCAAAAATGAAGTTTCGGTGGCAGTTTCGGTTTCGGCCAAAAATGGCCGAAACTTTTGCCGAAACCGAAACTGATTTTGGAAGTTTTCGTGCACGCTCGCCTAACTTCGTTTCTTGCGGCAACGCTTTGACAATGCAACTGAATTTGAAAACATAATTAAGGCTCATTCCACCGTTTCGTCCGGATCGTCATTCCAGGCCAGAAAACCTTATAAATATTACAGTCAATCAAAATGTTTTAATTGATTAAGTTCATGATTAATTTGATCTCAAAGACGCATGTTTCATTTGATCTCTCAATTCATTAAATAAAAAGATCTTGGAACAAAACATGTCAAAATGTCATTCCTTTCCTTATCCAAATGATCACCTAGGTGTTTTCCAGATACTTTAGAGTACTTTCATCCAATAAATGTTCAGGTTTTTTGTACTGATATATCAAATTACTTAATAGCAATTAATAATTCATAGCATATAATGTTTAAATGAGTGCGTAGTATATAAAGAATCGACATTTAAATTTTGTCAAACGAAAAACGTCATTCCCTCCCACAAACTTTGTAACTGAAATTATTGTATGTTCCCATCTCTATTTCTACTTTAGCTTAATGCATACCCCTCTGTGTCTTTCTGCCTGCTGAAATAGTTCATCACCGAAGAACGTGTTTAGAAATGGCTTTTGTCACAGGTAAGTACTCATTACATTCCGTCGCATTGTGAAGTAAATCCATGATCGAATTAATTCTTTTTTTTATATAACGATAGTTTATAGTTATGTTTCATCACATTATTCGTATTATGGTTATTGCACTATTTATTTTGAAATAAATCTATAAAATCTTGCGAAATCTCATTCCTTTCCACTTCATTACATTCCGTTCCCTTCCAAATTTTAGAGGGAGAAGATTGATAACTTTTTTTGCTATTGCCAACCAAAACGGTTTCCTCTTGTGTTAATAGATCCTCCCGTTGATGTTATAATATAGCACCGATAACCCGTATGAAGTAACGGTTCGCTCGAAAATTCCTTGTTTTGTTCGACGTAAGGTCGAACGACGTGATGTGCCTTTTTTGATGTTAGTAGGATTCCTTGGGTATCTCTTATGTATTTGTTGCGTTTGACATCTAGCTTTAGTCTATGTTGCTGGCCGGCAACCTTATAGGTTCATAATATCTTCTGCATTTTCCAACCTATCGTAAAATTGTTCATTTTCGCAGCTCGGGACTGTGCTACTGCCGATTCTACAGTGTTTATATATGGTGCAATCTTTATGTGAATTAGATTTTTGTCAGGTTTTCAGAGAATATTTTATTTAGATTTTATTAGTTTATTAGTTTTGTGATTTTTTTAGTCATATTTTAATACCTATCACAGTTCTCCTAGTGGTTTTTAAAATTTCTAGTATGTAAAAGTATTTATTCTAGTTTATAATACTTGAATATTCTAATTAAATATTCATTACCTTCCATGATAAATCATTACACTCTCATCATATTTCATTACTCTCCAAGGATTTTCTCGAAAAGGAAACTATTTTAATAAACGCCTTTAGCAGCGATTTACATCTAGAAGGTATACGAATCCATTTACCGTATCAATTTTCGAAACCGTCAAAATAAAATAAAATCCACAAAATCACAGCGATTCGGACGAAACGATGGAATGAGCCTTAAAATATTTTTTTTTTTTAATATTACATTAAATAAATGATTACAACAAAATTAATATACCGTGTTTCCATTTCATGTCCTAATTAATGCAGAATAATAGATAAAATGCACCAAATTTCAGTATATTAAGGAATTTTCTACTTGACCACGTGAGTTTCGGTTTCGGTTTCGGTTTCGGCCGAAACTGAAGCCACGGCCGAATATTCGGTTTCAGTTTCGGTTTCGGCCGAAAAACCAGTTTCGGTCGGACTCTAGTTGCAAGTAAGAAACAATTTCCAGAAAGTAATTAGGTATGTGCGAAAAAATTGAGGAAAGAGCTTATTTTTAGTATTTTATTATCATTCCATACATTTCATCAAAATATGAGGCAGTTTATCAAAATATAACACTTTTCTAAAGTTGAGTGTATACCATTACTTTCCAAAAATTTTTCCATAGTAGCAACACTATGAAACGGTGCAATAATATAGAATGATTTTTTTAAACTTTTTTAACCCTCATTTACTTTTTTCTCCCATGGTTTAGAGGATTTTCGTCATACAAAACAATGACACTTTTTTTAAGCCCTTTCGTTTGATATATGTCTTATAGTGCTACAAGGATGGGGACTTTTTGCCCCTTCTTCTTTCATCTAAATTAGTTATGGCTCGTGTTCAAACGCTAACCATGCTAGGACGAGATAACAGCATCAGTCTGGTATGGGTTCTAGGCAACGGCAATATCTCCGGCAACAAAACCGCGGATGAGCTGGGTAGGCTTTGGGCCAATTGTGTCACGGTGTCATACCCAGAATCGGAATGTGGAATATCTCCCAACACTACCAAGAGATAACTCAAGGAATGGGGCCGCAGCTTAAGTATAAAGCAATGGGCTGAAATCCTAGGCCTTGAGTTTTTACTTCTATATTTTTTATTATTTCAAGATCAAAATTAGCTAACGTTTTAGCTCGTTTTAGTCAGACAAGGGAACTGCAATTAATTTTTATAAACAAGAAGAAGGAGAATATTGTCAGATAAGAGCAAAAATTTACAATGTCATTGAATAATAAATTTACTAAGATAACTTTAGCCGTAGAAAATTCTTAATGTAAGCAACATTTATGTAACTTATCTTGTTTTATTTTATAAACTCTTAGGCCATTTAGATGAATACTCCTATATTTTTTTTAAAGTGTTTGGAATTAGTTATTTTTACCTGTTATTACAGAAAATGTATCTATAGCTTATCTATTTTTACATGTTGCTGAAAACCTTTAAAATAAAATGTAGGCAATTTTACTTGCTATTACATAACTTTCGTTGATAGCTTAGATAATAAACACATATCGACAATATAATTAACAAAGCTTATAGTATGTATGGGTTTGTTATAAGATCTACCCGTGACTTCGTTCGACCTTCCACACTTCTGATACTTTACAAAACACTGATACGGTCTCAATTAGAATATGCAATACCTATATGGAACCCTCTCTATACCATATACTCCCATAAATTAGAATTGGTACAAAAAAAATTCTTACGCTCTACCTACTATAAACATACGCGAAATAGATTACCTTATGTTGAGTTGTTAAACTATTTTAAAATCCTAAGTTTAGAATCTAGACGTCTCCTATTAGATGTTATGATGTTATATGGTTTCTGTAACAATAAATTTGACTGCTCAGCTATCACCAATGAGATATGCTACACTGTACCCCGGACAATCCTTCGACGTAGAGTGCGGAAATATCAACTCTTCCATACTACATCATGCAAAACTAATGCTGGTCTCCGCATTCCTCTTCGTCGTCTTGTAGATACGTACAATAAATATTTCAGTGACATTGACATTTTTGCACAATCTATTAGCCAATTCAAAAGACACGCTACTGAAATATTAACAGAATTGCCAATGGAAAATCAACCTTAGATTAAGAATTTTATATACCTAATTTACGATAGTTTCAGCCTATTTCAATTAAGAACATGATAGCATTAGTTCACTAGTATACTTATAAGTAATTGAGAGTTTAAATTTTGTAGACATATAAACTTCTTATGTAGTTTTAAGATAATATGTTTTTGTTGTTTGTTTGCCTTTAAATTGTTAATTCGTGAACAATGGTGTGGGTTATATGTTTATTATTTCTATTCGTTAATTGTATTAGTTTAAGATTGTAACATGTAACTGTTTTTTGTTCCAAATAAAGAAAATAAAAATAAAAATAAAATTTTACCTATTTTTCGAATTAGGACTTTTTTACCTAAGCGACATAAACTGCCTGTTTGACTCGTTTTAATATCAAAAATTGCTATAAAAATAAGATACACGTTGTATCTTATTGATATATAGATGTATGTTAAAACCATCTAAATCCCACTATTTTGTGATTTTAAATGATTTTTTTTTTCTAAAAATTTTGACGTTAAATCACTCTTCTATAAAGTTTACTAAATTTATGCGTCATATGTGTCTTTCTTTAATTATTATATTTTCTTTAATTATTATTTTTTATCAATTATTATTATTTAAACTGGAAATATCATATTATGTATTATATAAAATATGAATTTGCTCTTCTACGCTATCTAATTGGATTTTGTCTGTAATGGTAGTTGTATCTGTGTTAAATAAATAAAAAAATGTCGCTTAGGCATTTTTACCTCATATACCTATACTATATACCTCAAAACGTTGATATACTAAATAAACAATTAAAACAGAAATAATATAATATATCTATGGACGCTTCACACCACGTCAATCTGATCCCGTGGTAAGTTCTCGAAGAACTTGTGTTACGGGTACCAGATAACGGAAGTATATTTAATACTTTTATACTATACACATAATTAAGATTTTTATTATATTATACACATATTTAATACACATCCATGACCCAGGAACACAGAAAACTTTTTGTTCCGTCGGCGGGATTTGAACCCGCGACCCCCGGCTTGAGCAACGACACGCTCAACCAACTGAGCCACAGAGGTCGTCATAGAAATAGAACTATACACTTTCTGTGAAATTTACAAGTACATATTATATAATAAAATATTATACTATAATATATACTATATAATATTATATTAATATATTATTAAAATTTCAAGTAAGAAGTTGAAGGAACAAAAAAGTACATTCAACGATCGAACATTTTCATTCTATCGCAGGCAGAGTGCTCACTAAGGTTTTCATAATTTATTTTTTACGGCATGTTGTTCCCTATTATTACAATAGTAAAATAAACGATTGCGAAATAGCGGCACTGCGGAGAGTGACACAACCTCCTCGTACGAAAGTCAGCGGCTCACTGTCCCGCGCGCCCGCGCACGCACCGCTTACAAATATTTTCACAAAATAATAGTTATTTACGTATATTTTGAAAACAAAACGGTATTTCGAAAAACCCAACGATGAAATGTTAGATAAATATATTCTTCACATTTTCGTAAAAGAACCATCTTTATAGCCGTAGTAGGTAGTAAGTAGATAGAAAAAGAAATCTGAAAACAGGGCTTTTTAATTTTAATTTATTTAATATTAATCTTCGTCTTATTAAAAAAATTAACGATGATATTAAAGATGAAGGATTGAAGTGTAAAATGTATATTTTTTTGAATTTTTTTATTCCCATTTTTCGGAGTAGTTCCGACTCAAACTGAGCGATTTTTAAGCTTTAGGGGCTATTTGCCCCTTAATGCCAAAGTAAGCATCAAAACGCTCCACGTACTGACATATTATGATTAGTCTGATTCACAAGATCCAATTTAGTGAATTTCTGTCCAAGGGCACCGAAAATAATGATCCAGGGCTCATTCGATTCGGAAAGAACTCTAGAAATTTTTTGAAAAATTTCAAGAGGGGCTCGAAAAAATTGCAAAAGTTATAAACAATTTAGTAAATAACAAAAAGGACGCGCGCGCTCACTGATAGTACGGATCCGCGCGCCGTGGCTCATCACCCGCTTTTACCGCTATTTCCACCTCTAAATTAAAAATTATAAATATTGGTGATAAAGTTCCATGAGTTTAGACTTTTTTTAGGAAATTTCTTCCTCTCTAAGGATTTTTATATGAGATATTTTAAAAAAAACATACCCCCTTTTTTACTAAATTGTTTATAACTTTTGCAATTTTTTCTTCGAGTCCCTTTTGAAATTTTTCAAAAGTTTCTAGAGGTCATGCCGAATCGAATTAGCCCTGGACCATAATTTTCGGTGCTCTTGGACAGAAATTCAGAAATATCTTGTGAATCAGTCTATTCTGTGGTGATTGTATTTTGGAATGTGAATTATAGCTGCAAGTGATGCAACTGTCAACACCTCATATATTTTTAAATGCCTCCATTTTAAAAAGACGTATCCAAGTCAAAAACATCACACCTCACTTTTCGAAGTAGGTCCTGTGCAAGTCACTTAACTTTCAATTACACTCCGCCGCTCTCGAGTCTCAGAGTGGCACAACGTATGTGACACTAAAGAGACGTGGAAAACGCCAAGTACTTTGCAGGTATACATTTATTTACCGGGTAAATGCTTGTGAAGTGTAGCTTGTATTAAAACTAATCCTTCGTAAATACTGGTAAGAAAGTGATAAAAAAGTTCAAGAAAATCTGACGGTTCAGACAAGCCTACGCTTTTATTTATTGTTGTTTTATGACGTTTCGAAAATAATAAATGTAAAAACAATATCTCTATTTATAAATTATTTTGCATTTATAGCTTTCTTTCTAAATATTGTCAATGTATTCAGAGATTGAAGCCTTCATTGAAACTGGCTGTCGTATTTAAAAAAGTAGTTGAAAATCTAAAAAAAATGTTAATATTTGTTTAGATTTCAACAAAGATCGTTAAACGTTTTATCAGCTACTTTATACTAAGTAGGTACTTAATTTTATAGGTAAGGTTTATATAAAAAAAAAATATTATGATATCCACTTTTATATTAACAGCGTATTTCGAGTGAACGCCATTGGATTAATATAAACCGCAGTGTTATGAAAAGGTTCTCCTTACGAATATCAACGGGTAATCGTAAAATGCCGTAAACCCCAGTACGTGCTTTTAGGGCAGAAATATTGTGGGATAATAAATTTTATCCACGAGCTTAATCTATCAGATATCGTTGGATTAAGTGTATACTACGATAGCATTTGTTTTCACTAGGTCCTTTTAGAATTCCGTACCCAAAGTGTTTTACCCTATTACTGAGACTTCGCTGTCTATCCGTGTTTTTCTGTCTGTCTGTCTGACCGTCTGTCTGTCTGTCACCACTCACCAGGCTGTATCTCCTTAACCGTGATAGCTAAACAGTTGAAATTTTCCTAGTTGATGTATTTCTGTTGCCGCTACAAAAAGTTGTAAAAACTAAATATTTTTCCCATACAACAAACATGATTTTTGGTATGGCAAGTTTTATTTCGTGCGCAAGTTCGACTCGTACTTGGCCGGTTTTTTATTTATTTGATAACCTTAATCGTTTTTTTCACACTAATGTTGTAAAAATATTCAAACTTTTTTGTAACTTTGTAATGCTCCCAATAGAGGATCGGACTACATCTGAAATATTTGGTTTCATTAATATATTCATAAATATTGAGGCATTACTACTTGCTAAATGTAAAAAAATATATTATTTTATGTGTAGTTTACTAATAAAATACATTAAAAAAGTACCAAAAAAAAATTTTTTTTTTGCGAAATTGGTAAACAAAACCTACATCATTAGTTTACTCACATCATATACAAAAACATCCATTATGGTAAGTATGAACTTAAACGCACAAATATGGGAGATATTTACAAATATATTCCGGCGGCCATATATTTCATATACTATAACCTACAAGTGACGTCATTTGTAGGTCGACTTTAGTATGGAGCGTTTTTAGGAGGCTCGCGAAATTTTTTATACAAATCGCTGTACCTTTGAAAATATTGACTTTTGATATACGGTTTCTTCTGAGAAGTTACTCATATTTAAGAGTACTATTCATTTATGCAATAAAAAAAAGTTAGTCTGATTGCCTATTACAAAACTAAGCATAAAAGCTTAATTCTTTTTCATTTTGTCAAGTTGTACCTACCTAATTATTTCTGAACGTTAAAAAAATACATTTAGACAAATGTCCTTTTGTAAATATAACGGCGCCCGGTTATTTCAGACAAATAAGTGTTTGTTATTCCGAAACGACTTGACACCTATTAATTATTATAAATTTGTGTGCGTATTTTGTAGGTCTGAGTGTAGGCTATTTTTAAAATTCTTGTTGATAAATTATTAGAAACAATATTTGCCTGGTCAACTAATGTAAAAACATGATATTTATTAATAGGCTATAAGTCTAGAAATAGTTCATTGAAGCTATGAAAAAAGTGGTCTTTTGTCTTCATTACTGTGTATTATGTTTCCCTCGCAAGCGGTGACCTACTTCACACAGATATAATAGCTTTTTAACTGCTGCTTTATAAATTGCCGTACTGTGGCGTCTTTTTAACCCCCGATTAAAACAGTAGAGTGTCACAAGTTTGATATGTATGTGTGTTTGTTCGTGACATCGTAGCTCCTAAACAGATGAACCGATTTTGATTTAGTTTTCTTGTTTCGAAGCTGACATGATCGAGAGTATTCTTAGGTATAATTCATCATCATTAGCTCTTACTACTTGACGATTCGGGGGTTACGTGAAATTTTTAACAATAATAAATTAAATAGATATACTCGTATATGGGTTAAAACTTAATATTAATACATATAATCATACATATAATCATACATATAATCACGCCTTTTTCCCGTAAAGGGGTAGGCAGAGACCACTTTTGCCACTTGCTACGATCCTCACATACTCGTTTCGCTTCGTTCACTTTCATTCTTACCATCCATTCCTCCTCTTACATTCAACATAGCGAAGCGGCTCTCCATGGTCCACTTTTCACCTCCGCGAGAAACGAGACGTGATGGGTGGTGAACCACATCGCCGCCATTTTGGATAATTAAATTATTTTTATTATTATCCATTGCGTTTCCACGGATTGGTAGAGAGGGTAGGAATAGGGAAAGGGAAGGATAGGTGGTGTGGAAAGGAAGATTGGTAAGTTGGAGTGGGAAATAGGAAATGTAGGATATTACCGCCCAGGAGGGCAAGGGATAGGACAGTAATAGCTAGGGAAGCCGGGGTCGCGTACCCGTATACTATACCACAACTACCGGACAGGTAAGTTGGGATGAGTACCCCATGACATTACATATGTATGTATGTATTAATAAAATAGCGACATATGAATGCTGTTAAAACTTAAAAGTTGTTGAAATCGTTTATATTGCAGTTGAGTAATTGTCATTCCACTACATGATTATTGTTAATATTTTTAATTGCTAATATTTAAATGCATTGAAATATTAATTTATTTAATGATTGGTATCATAATTTTGGAATAAAAGGCTTTATTATTACTATAATATTATTAATTGTCAATTTTATTCAGAACGTTAATTTGGACATGGAAATTTACATGCGTGTTCAAATGTTTTGTTTGAACAACAATACACGATAGCTCGTTAACGAAACAAAAATGTTTTACGAGTATGTAACTGATAATGCAGTTTCCGATATCAAATTGTTTCGCTAGACTTTTCGATTCACAAAACAGTAGTGCTTTTATCATAATCTGTAGGAAGCGTTTGCCTATTAGAATATTTTTTCATACAGATAAGTGCGCAGTAAGTAATTTTGTGTTTGAAACATTTTAACATTACTAATACTAAGAGGTCATCCTGTGGCTGAAAATCGACCATAATGTCATGTTCATGTTTTAATTTTAAGTTTCAACAGGTTTATTTTGCCTCTTAAAAATATTTAAATGTTGTTTATGGAATGTGAAAGATACTCATTGATAATAATTGTGTCAAACCTACTGTAATTTATTGGTAATTTATATAATTAAATGCTAGAATGAGTGAGGTAGTGTGTGTTGTTGATATTTTCATTAATTTCATGTACGATATTAGTAAGCATTATTTAAAGAAATTTAAGCTTTTCGCACGCCTTCCTTAGCATAAACTTTAATTGTGCCATATTCCATTCTAATCCGTACGCACAATTCTCGTAAAACTGTACTTAATTTTTTTCCTTCACGTATTGATATAATGATATCACTTTCAACAATGACGTTAGCGTAGCACAGTTCCGGTTGCTACGAGTGTAACCAACACGTAGCTTGGCGTAGCGCTCGTGCTACGACCCAACCGAAAATACTCTATGCGTTAATATACTATATTATACTATCATAAAGGCATTATCTAGTTATAGATAATTTAACGTACAATATATTGCCTTTTCTTTCCATTTCTAAACTAATATTATAAAGAGGAAACGTTTTATTTTTTGTTTGCATTGCATAGGCTTTTAATTAACGCAATTTCGCACATATCTATAGTTGATCACAATATATTCTATTTCTATCGAATAAAATTCCGCATGATTCCCTTATGCGCAGATAGCCATAGACATCTATATTTTAATAATTTGACGTTGAATGTTTTAACTTCAAAGTATAAAAAACCGGTACAATCTAAACATACTCAATCATGAAATTACCATTTTAAATGGCGCTTACAGCGATTTTGTATGTTAATTTACTAAGCTAACCAGATTAAAGGCTTCTGCCAAAATACCCAGAAAATATTAGCTTATGTTTATGTGCACTCCAGAGTTCTTAACCATACGAGGTTACATATTTTAGCATGTTTATATTACTATGCAAAATAATGTTTTGCATATCTGTTAATTAACGTAAACACAAGGCTTATATTATAGTCTTATTGTAATGTTCCTTATTACATGTAACATGGTTACCCCATGGTTATCCATGTATAGCTCTGCTGCGGCTTAAATAAAGTAAAATAGCTGTTATTAGGGTTCCATAGTACTACAAGGAACTATGTTTCCCTGTCCGTCTGTCTATATGTCTGTCTGTATGACTACCTATTGTTATTTTTGTGATTATAAATATAAATCGATGGAATTGTGTATAGTCAATAGATTACGTATACATTTTATTTGTGACATGTTAAAATAATAATAATTTTATATTTTAGGGGTGACTCCCCCACACATGTGTGAAGTGGGGATGAATATTTTTTCATTCTTCCCCATTATGTAGGGTATCATAGAATAGGTTCTTTAAATATTTGAACCGCGACCTGTCAACCTACCAGCTTCACTCACCAAATGGTCCACGGGGAATTTTAGTTTACCCGTGCACCCACTGCAACCTTATGCATAAGGCAGGAAAAATATATATCGATATGAATTATACTATTCCAACAATTATTTATTAAGTAACAATAAACACTATTATGACGCTGAAGATAACAGCAGGATACTGGTTTTTAAATAAAGGCGAGATTTGATTCAAGAGTTTTTTTTATAAAGTGAACCATTTTCGAGTAACAAACCTCCGAATAATAACATATTATTAAGTGGTATACAAGTTGCCCCCTCTGGTATTTCTAAACAATAAGAGGCAGAAACAGTTTACAATTTTCCATGCTGAGACGTCATTCTAAGAACTTTTTAGGAAAATTATTTTGAGCAAAATCGGACAGTAAATTTTTTAATTAATTTGTAAAAATCTTACTGCGCGTTGATAGTTAAGGAACTTAGGACTTACAAGGCTAAGCTATATTCTGACATACTCTTGGTTAGATTATATTACTTTCATATACCCAGTTTTATTAGTTCACTCAGACGATGGACAATGAAGGCGTAATTAAATTGATCTGTGACGCCATATCAAAACGCCTGTTTCTCGCGTGATTGTCCAACATAAAAATATAATAGTATGTACAAGGTTACAAGTTGTTCATTTTAGATTTTAAACGAGCATTTCTTGTTAACATTCAGGGTTATAGGTTAGCGGCCCGTTTCTATTGAAAGATAGGTTATTAGGTCTAGGTAGATAGGTTATTACTTATTACCTATCTACCAATAACTACTTGTTACAAACGTCATTCAATCACTTGCCGGTTTTTTGAGATGCAAATAGGTGTGACATTTTTAACAAATAGTTATTGGTAGATAACTAGATAGGTTATTGAAACGGGCCGTAAGTCGATTCCAAAATGTGGTAAATTATTATTTTTATAATATTTGAAATGTTGGGAACTATCTAGCCCTTAAAGGATCAACTCGACTTAACCTATAACCCTGCAGTATTATGAAAATCTCGGAAACGGGGTTTCGGGGGGGGGGGGGGGGGGGGGGATCAATCTAGCTAGGACTTAGATTTACAATGTTATGTCTTTAACAGTTTTTGAATCAGATTACTATTACTAATATAGATAATAACTAGTACTAGCCAGTACGATACCAGATAGAACTAGATCTGCCCGAAAACAATCGGCTTATACTAGATCTAACCAGGTGTAAATGGTTGCACCTAGTTCTAACCGGCTAAGATAGATGTAGCCTCTAGCCGCACTTCGGGTTCTAGCCGTAACATATACAATCATAAAAACTTTTGCAACTTACTACATTAATTTAAGAACTTTAACCAAATGTAGGTACTTCTTGTTAAGTTCAAGTTACCAAGTAGTTAAACTATATGGTTTCTAATTTCTATAGTGATTAGCCTTATTCTGGATGTATTTTTAGCGCAGTGGAAATTTCCTCAAGTAAAGAGCTCTTATTTTCTCTTCATTTATCTTACTACGGTCGAAGTAAATTGAGTTTATATTGTCTCGCTATGTAAATTGGAAAAATGATAAAAATAGCTTCATTATTAAATTTGCTTTTCATTTTTTCTTACATCTTATTTCGAGAATTTTATAACGAAATATATAAATTTCATTACCTGTAAGCACATAGTGTCTGTTACAGGGGTACAGTTGGGTTAATAATATCAATATTCCAATCAAGCTCATTTTTTAAATCTTTCTACAGATACACATACTCGTCCAACATATAACATCCCTCTTATTGGGTTGGAGAAAAAAAATTAGATTCAAGAACCTGGGCCTCTAGTCAAGATGCATGCGATAATTTCGACGGCGAAGTTCGAAAACAAAAAATGTATGGGATTTGACATCGTTAAATGACAAGTCACTTGCGATGCCTTATGTCAAATCCCGTACATTTTCTTAACCCTGCTGATATGGCCTAAACGAGCCTTATCTAATACGGTCAAAATTATTTATTTATTGTATCGTTTATCGTTACATTATTATCGTTCGATACGACATTAATTTTCGATACATTTGACGAAAACCAATTTGCTTTATATTGGATGTACTGATCCGATCTTTACAGTTCAATAATATCGCTGTACAGGCACTAACTCATAAAACGTAAGCTACATTTATTTACTCTGTTGAATATTCTTTTATGATACAAATCTTGTCTGTAACACGATCGCAAAAGGGTTTAGTCGTTACTCGTTAAGTGCATAAGCGATATTGCTATGCACTTACTGAAATGATGTTTTCAATTCACACTTAAATTGTCACACTACGATGTTTTTAAAAACACGTTAGTTTTATAATTTTAATGCATTAGCAATATTGAATTCACAGACACAACAGGGCGTCTAGTCAAGATGCATTCGATAATTTCGACGACGAACTTCGAAATCAAAAATGTATGGGATTTGACATATTTTCGTTAAGTGACATGTTAATTGCGATGCTTAATGTCAAATCCCATACATTTTGTTTTCGATGTTCGCCGTCGAAATTATCGAATGCATCTTGACTAGAGGCCCAGTTGATTTTTCTCAGTTCTCTTACAACTTGGTTTGCCTGAGCAAGTTCTCGCATATTTTCGGTCACAAAGACGGCAAAGCTTCATTATAAATCCAAGTTTCATTGTTATGTAACACGATGGTAAATGGTATCAAAAGATCGTTAACTTTTGCGATGGAAAGCCCGGGCCGTATAAAGCCTTTCCTTTGAACCGTGAAGGCTGTTAGATAAATAAAATGTGTATCGCCAATAAAATAATATATTGTGCCGTAAATTTTGTAATGATACACGAAGGGCCTCAAATTATATATTTCTCAGTTGGCTGCGATGTTATTATAATATTTATAATAATAATAGCTCCCCACAACGATGAAGGTGGTCAGTTTCATTGAAACTAGTCCAGCTACGCAGAAATTATTTTATAGTGCCCAAGTGTGTGCACAATACACAAGAGAACTCTCTCTTCTTTTACTCTCGTAACCCAGTGGGACGGATGACCGACACGACTGGTGGGATATTAGGCGACGCATGGATCATCTTTTTTGTCGGACAATCAAGTGATCGGCCTGCATTGACCTAACCAGAATTAAATCCAACATATTTTAATATTGTTCCAACGCGGGGATCGGACCCACGACATGCATTGCCTATTACTCCATCTACCTGTAGAATAAAGATAAAAAAGATGTTACGTAATAATTATAAGTTGAGTTGAGATAACCAAAGTTGGTTCACGTTCCGTGGCAGCCTTTGAAGTGTGTTCAAAGAAACATCTTTGTACTTGCCCACAGTTCAAGTACTTCAATGTTCATGTAAACAACTAAGCGGGATTTCGACACAGTATTAACTTGTAATTTATTAGGATTTGAGTTTCGTTATGTACGTATAAATACTCCGGTATTTTGTTATGTAAAAAAAAACTTAGGCCTTTTTATCTGTTAATGGACCACCGTAGTACCACTCTTGAAATACTGCAGTGCCTGGGACAGTTGGTTTTTAAAATATGTCGTATGGTTGCCCAAGCACATACGGCATTCTCACAACATAGTCAGCCTTAGTCCAGAGGAATGACTGGGGCCAACCATGTACGGGTTTCCTCATGATGTTTTCCTTCACCGTTAGGACGTCCGTATTTTGTATTTGAGATCTGAAAAAGCCTCCTTAGTACACGCCACAACTTGGGATTCGAACCTGCACTCTCTCGAGTGCCAACTAAACGGTTTACCCACTAGGCCACGGAGCTCATTTTGTTTGATAAGTAAAACTAGTTGGTTTCACTTTTACATTTCACTAAAATTAAAATAAAATCTGTAAGAGCTTTTGTACGCCGACAAGATGCTTTTGAATGCGACCGAGATAAAATTACAACCAACTTTCGCTTTACAATTCTTTGTATTTTTAATTTTTACATTATCTCTTGGCTTAAAAGATATTTTTTTCTGAATTTAACTAATATTTTATTTGTTATCAACTTGTCTACAACTTTCAATTTTCTTTGAACCAAAACGTTATTTATCGTCGTCGTGCCTATACGGTTAACGCTTTTTAGGGTTTCGTACCAAAAGGGAAGAAGCGGGAACCTATTACTGCGACTTCGTTGTCTGTCTATCTATCTGTCTGTCTGTCTGTCCACTAGACATTTGAAAATTTTACATATAATTATTATTATCTATTTAGTATTTATGGTGCTGACATAACTCAACGTAAAAGTCCAGCTCGCAATTAGCCGGTTTTAAGATCCTATATAAAAAGCAGTTAAATTAATACATTTATTTGGAGTGAAAAGTAGGTAAGTATGTAATGCCGTATATTTTATTCCAAATTAGAGGTGGGCGCCGACCTAAAATTTGCCGGCGGCGGCGCGCCGGGGGAAATTGGTCGGCGTGGCGGCGCCGCGCCGCGGCGTAGCTGTTTTTGTAGAAAAAAACCCAAATTTTTCGCGCTGGTTCGCACCGCGGCGCTAAGTGCTAACTGGCTATCGTGCTATTGCTAGTTGCTAATGCTAAAATCCGATGCGAAATAATTTTGACTCGACGCGCGACGCGACCCGAGAGTTCACGATGCCGCGATGTTCCACGAATTAATACGAGCGAGTGAGAATAGAAAATACATTCAAATTCAGTCAAATTTCTGCAGTTTTTTTTTTTCAAAATAAAGTTAATTGCATACGTTTAGATTCCATTATTCAATAGTTGTTTTTCTACACTAATATTATAAAGAGGAAAACTTTGTATGTTTGTTTGTTTGTTTGTAATGAATAGGCTCAAAAAGTACTGGACCGATTTCAAAAATTCTTTCACTATTCGAAAGCTACATTATCCATGAGTAACATAGGCTAAAATTTATTTTTGAAAAAAATAGGGTTCCGTAAGATATTTGGGTTTTTCGGACACAAGGTGTCAAAAATCAACCAGAAAAGTTACTTATTTTGGGTACGCTGCCTAAACTATAAAATAGAACCATAAAATGTTCTAATTAATTGTAGATCTTATAAATATCTACAAAAAAGTCCGCGACACACTATACCTATCTATGTCAAGTGAGGCACAAAAGAGGCCATTTTTTTATTTAGAAGTCTTGAATTTTTTTTTACTACATTTAAACGCGTTTATTTTACTCATACTATTAATCCTTATCAAAATAAAATATTTCATCACTAAGTACATTCTATGTAGATCATAATATTTTGTCTTTGAATGATTAAAATTGGATGTTTGGTTTTGAAGTTATGGCGAAATTAAAATATTACGATTTCTGCTGCACGGCCCGTTGCGAAATGGGCGTCACCAAGGCGGGAGGGAAGTTTAGATCTATGAGTAAATTTTTTGTTTTGTGTTCGTTGTAAGCTTGTAACTATGATGGATAGATACTTGAATACCTATTTATTTAGTGTTTGTTTTATTGTTAGTCCTGAAGAGTATTGGTATTTTATACGATAAAAGTATACCCACCTACTTATTTCATTGAGTTTTAGTAGGTACCTATATTAATTTGTTTCTGTTTGTTTTGACTAAATTTCGCCCGTTTTGTTAGAGGTTAATATTTTCGTACTTAATAAGCGACGCCACGTAATAAAAAACATTATCATTTCACAAAACACAGCTATTTATGATCGATCGATTTTAGCAAATAGCATAGCAATAGCACGTAGCATGCTAAGACAAGAAAATTATCATGCTATTGAAATTAATGAAAAATAGCATTAATTTCCATTACTACACAGCACCCCGTGCCCTACCCGCCCGCTCCCGGCGCCTAGCGCCCGGCACGGGCCTGTTTTTTTTTTTTTGAGTCGACATCGATCGGCGCGAATTTTTGGATACTCGGCGGCGGCGGCGGCGCATGCATGGCAGCGCGGCGGCGCCGCGCCGGCGCGGCGCCCACCTCTATTCCAAATCCCTTCAGAGGCTAACCTATAGATCTTAACACGTAATAGGCTACACTCCAAAGATTTCAAAACTCAAGACAGGCTATGACGTATACATTTGACAGAACAAATCTTCATACAGTAAAAAGTTACGCCATCTTGGTTTTCACCATACTATTAATGTCAAAATGGCCCCAAAAGTCTCAAAAGTGGGGCCATTTAACTGCCTTAACATGCCTCGTCTATATCGTCTATGCTACACTCTTATAAATCTGTTTTGTGTTATTGGATGAAATATAGATTATTATTACATATAAAAAAATATTATTTTCTTTACATTAGTGTTCTTTATTTTCTTTACAATAGCTTTACATAGTGTGGGGATCTCCTTTTAAGTTAAAAACTTGTGTTTGGAGAATCTCTCTCCTTCCTTCAGGCAATACTTACTGTTTTTTAATTATTAATACATAATATTGTAATTATTATAAAAATAATAATTTCTTTAATTACATTTAATTTTTTAAGTTTAATCAATGATATGTAGTGCTATTCTATAAATTAAATACGATTCCTTAAGTTTATGTGTGTGTGCAGTGTGTGTGTGTGTGTGCAGTGTGTGTGTGTGTGTGTAATGTGTGTGTAACATATCTATATTCGCAACATTAGCTACAGGAAAGGTCTCTGTAATTAATTATACTCACAGCTGTAATGTATCGTCTGTCTCTCGCCAGCTTAGATACGTCATGTGATAACAGAATAGAAGAAGAATAGAATAGAAATATTATTTATTATTTATTTGGTAAAAAATAATTACAAGAAACCAAAAATTAACAACAAAACTAGTTTTTATTTTATCAAATGAATGAAATTCAATAAAAATATTTATCAAAATAGTAACTTTAATCCTTAAAAAGTAAGGTTAATCTTCATAAGGTTAATACGAGCTAATGATGTAACGAATATTCGCATTCGCATTCGCGAATATTCGCACATTTTTGTATATTCGCATTCGCATTCGCATTCGCAAAATTTTTGCGAATGTTTTGCGAATATGAATATCAGAAAACAAAAGCAAATGAGCGAGTTTCTTACGCCGGTTCTTCTCGCTGGACTAGTTTCCGAACCGGTGGTAGGCATCATGTAGGACAATTCTATAAGCGTTATATCTTAATCTACATGGAATTAAAAATTTTGAGTTTGAGTTTGAGTGAGCGGAGCGGAATGAATGACGCTTTATTTAGATCATAGATGAGTTCGTATGAACTCGGCAATACTCGGAAGATAAGAACGTAACGAACCCATAACGAACCTTGTATATGTAAATTGGCGCCAAATATGAACAAAAACTGAATATTCGCATTCGCATTCGCATTCGCGAATGTTAAAAAAAAGACATTCGTTACATCACTAAATTACGAGCAAAAGAAGTCGTCACGGTTTTAAGAAATGAATAGGTCGCATCCTCGCAATTAGGATTCAACTAAGAATTAGCAATAAATGTTATTGCCCACTTGAACTTTATAACCCGGCGATAAACTTTATCCTTCGCCTCCGTCATCTGGCATTAAGGTAATGCTACAGTTAATAAAATTAATTGAATGGGGATTAGGACGTATGAATTTTAAGATAGTCTTAAATAATTTGATTGTTTTTTCTAGTTGTATTGTCTGTACTCGGTTCAGATAAATTTAAATATAAACGTAACAAAAATTTACATACATTTATTTGGTCAAATTTCATCTCTTTGTTTAGTTAAATAATGTTTTTATTTAATCTACAGCTACCTACTTAAAATTTTTACAAACAAAAAAAAAATACTAAAATGAAAATAAATACTTCTAGAAAAACTTAAAAAGATACAAAATAAAAAATCTCCCGCCCAGGTCGAGTACCTAGTAGGCTCAAAGAGTTTCCTGGCTGGAATTCAAAACTCACTCTTTGCGCCAGATAGGTGCCGGCTTTGGCATCTCGGGTGGCCTCAATAAGTTTTTTGGAAATTTCTCTGAAAACTGAACCCCATGGGCCATGTACAATAATAAAATATCTACCTACTAACTAGTCTCTAACTAATCTCACTCAAATTACATGCTTGCAGGCAGAAAATAAAATTCCGTAAGTTTTATCCCCAAACGCTTAAAATATGAGATTAAATTAAATTGAGAGGATAAAAGATTGAAATTGTTCAGATTAAGTATCATCAAGAATCGAAAATGTCTAGAGTCTAGAGCATTGCAATAGATTTTCAGTGTACTGAAAATAATTATTCAAAATTTATTTCACGATACACCGTGAGATGTGATAATGCATGTAAAAACAACAGGTAAAAATTTAGTATAATATCCCATGATTTAGGGGGAGGGCGGGGAGGGGGGAGGGTGAACCCCCCTTTGGCACTCCCCCGCTCCGGAAACCCATAGTTACTGAGATATTAATAGTTGAAGTTTTGAGGTTATAGGTGCCAATTTCCACATTATTTAATATAAGTGGCACCAAAACCTCAGCAGAGCGAATATTGTCTGGATACACTTCCAACCTCAAATCTTCAGATCCATCCTCAATCAGACCTAGAACCCAATGGTCCTCAATAACAACTGGCTTCAATTATGAGTCGACGGAGCCCCGCTACGCGGGGCTCCTACTTCTGGGTGGTTTACAAAGAAATAACCACGATGGCTAAGGCGGTAGCTTCGCTGCGCTACGCTCCCGCCTTAGCCATCTAACCTAACCCAATGAAGTCGTATTGGGCCAACTCGGAGTAATACATTGCTATTAATTACCTAAGAATTATATACTGTTCTCATACATTTCCTATATCACATTATAATATATAAATGTACAGGCAATGAAAAAAGGAACATCAAAGAAACGTCAACATGGCCGAATTTCTGTAGAATTTATCGAATTTCAAATACTTTTTATCTCGAAAACTACGGATCTTATCATTTTGAGAAGTTGCGGAATTAATTCGTAATTAGAAGACCTTTCAGCCGTAAAATTACCATTAAGCAACTAATAGGGCAAATGTGGGATATTATACTAAAGTTTAGCCAAACAACATCGTAACCTGTACTTTTTATTTCAGGTGCTGGGTTCGGACACGGAATGGCACTTCGCGCACCGCGGCCTGCCGCACGCCCGCCCGCGCCGCTCTATCGCGCACTCGCGTCTGCTCAAACGACATCCTCTGGTATGAATGTTTTCAGTATTTAGTTACTTTCAGTTAATTTTATAACATTAAATTAAAAAGATTAAGCAGACTGAAAAGGCAGAATGTTGTAGAATAAAATTTCTGTGAGCATTTAAAATTGCTGGAGGCGGCATATTAAAGTTTCGGTGGAATTATTTATCTTGATTTTGTTATTCCTGACCACTGTCACCGTAAAATTGTAAAAACCGTTAGATTGTAATATTACTATAGATATTATAAAATATCGACAGATTGTCAAATAAAAATTTCTTCTTTCAATTTTATTTTTATTTTTCATTATATTGTAATATTTACCGTTAAACGGCATGTGCCCCGCGCCGCCATATTTATTTGCTTTTTCATAATAATAATTATAACGAAAAATAATGCATACAATTGTAAGGAGAAATTTTTATTTGACAATCTGTCGACATTTTATAATATCTCTAGTAATATTACAATCTAACGGTTTTTACAATTTTACGGTGACATAATATACATATTAAATAATACTTATATTGATCTGTGGAACGATCTTGGATTCATAATTAAAAAGAATTTAAAATACACTCAGGTTATTTGTAAAACGGATATTAAAGAATACAGTACGTTTTATCTAAATAACTATCGTAATAGGACGTAATAAATCCCTGTACTTACTCTTTAAAATAAATAACTCTGGTAGACCGGGATAAGTTACGTATAGTGGACGGCTTTAAAATTTAATGTAAGCGACATATTTTGTTGGGATCTGGAGCATGCGAAAGTTTAAATTACATGTAACGAAAATTTTTCACTTCACATCAGACGCTTTTGATATCGAAGTAAGGAATTCCATTTTGACATCAAAGGCAATAAGCAAGGGTAATATTACGTGTAAAGTGAACAGCGCGAAATCGTAAATTCAATATTTAGGGTGAAATATTCAATTCATTTCATTCAATAACTGGAAATGGAAATGGAGAAATTGGAAAAGAAGATTACTTCTCTAATAAATATGGATTGTAATTCCAATTTGTCACTTGACTGTCAAACGTTTATCAGTGCTTTTAGTTTACCTGTTTGGTTTATTTAAAAATGTAGTTGTGGTGTGGTGCAGGTGTAGGTTGTAGATATAGGTGTAGATGTTGGTGTAGATTGTAAGTGTAGTTTCAAACAATCTGCCGGTCCCACTTTGTTGGTAGGCTTGGTGTGGTGTAGATGAAGGTGTAGGTTGTAGATGTAGATGTTGGTATAGCTTGTAGGTGTAGTGTAGGTAATTATATGGCCTGTGCTATACAAATATATGTTGCCCCTGACCTATAAATAAACATAAAATAGGCTTCTTGCCAGTCTAATCATAATTGTAAATTAATAATTTTCAAGATTTATCTAACTACTAAAGTTTATTTGTAGACGTAACTCTTTTTTTATTATTGTAAAGCTTAAAACGAATTCTTTTTATAAAAAAACAACAGTAACACAAGTTCTTCGAGAACTTAGCACGGGATCAGATTGACGTGGTGTGAAGCGTCCATAGATATTATTATTATTGCGCAGTATAGAAACAGTTTGTTTTTAAGGTTTCGTAGTTCACGTTCACAGTTTCGTGAAGACTTTAAAATGTTGAAAGTAGCCCTTTAAGCTTTAGTTTCGCTTTGATGTTAACTTGATCCCCTCCTTATCAACATAATATGATAATAATATAACTTTTGACTCGTTTAATAAATATTATATCACATACATACTGTATGTATGATCATAATCAATGTCATACTGTATGATCATAATTATTACTTAATATTATTTGTCATTTGACCACACAGGTCAGCTTATCATTGCATAGTTGCTAACCTGCTGCAAAACTTCACACGATAGAAAATTTGTACAATGTACTTTACTATTTTATAGATTGTTTTATAATGATAAAAAAGTTTAAATATATCATAGACACAGACACACTTAACACAATTTATTTTCGAAACAACGCCCTTATTTGAATAATATTAATAAAAGCGAAATAATTTTTATAAGGTTCACGCTGCTATTCAGCAGACGGGATTTGTGCGAGTCAAAAGAGGGTTTAGACCCCTACGGCTACCGGAGACGGAACCCGCTGACGATCCTCGCGACCCCTACTTCCCTCTACAATGGTACCTCAAGAACACGGGACAAAATGGTGGTAAACCGAAGCTGGATTTGAATGTTGAAGCTGCGTGGGCGCTGGGCTACACGGGTGTTAATGTCACCACTGCGATCATGGATGACGGTAAATACTAACATAATATCTGATATTTCATAGTCATTTCAGGCACTTTTATGAATGTAATTTATAATTACTAACTGCGCCCATTTTAATTAACATAAAAAAACATTAAAATCATTTTCAACGCTGGTAAGTCTTATTGACTTTTCTATACGAAGCTTACCGTCCAAAATTGTTTTAGTTTTTAATTAAAATAGATTTGATTTTGTTGCAGGTGTGGACTACATGCATCCGGATTTGAAGTACAACTATGTATGTATAGTTTTATTTTTTCTATGAATAACTTAGTGGAAATTATTAGAATAACTTCTAAATATTCTTCTAAAATCGTCGAAACAATAATATAGCAAAATATTTATTCTTATTTCGAAATTAAGAAATTCGATTTTGAAATCCATATTTGTCTCTAAACGACACTACTAAAACAGTTTTAATAGTTGCATATATTTTCCAGAAATGAAAAAATCCAACTCAGACTCATTCATAGAAGCCATCTATCTATATTTATATCATTTAACCTCTAACAATTTCATACGATATTTCATGATTATATTCATAGGTACGAATGATTTATTCATGTCTTGAAGCTCGGCGAATGTAACTAAACTTGAAGCCTTCTCATTCATTATCATAATAAACGAGGGTGCTATCGGAATTAAAGAGCTGAACTGGCTGAACAGATATACTGCACTGCAATTAACTAATCGATCTAATATGTATTCGTATTTATATGGTAATTTTATAGTTATCCTTGTTCCTTTTTTGTAGCTTTTGTATCAATGAGATCTTTTATCCTCTGAAACCTTTTTTGCTACCTATTTATAAATATGATGTTTTATAATAATGTTAAAAAAATTTAATGGCTTGCATTTAAAAGCTCTAAAAGTCCATATCTGTTCAAGGCGAGTTTTTTTACTTAAAGATGGCTAAGAAAGTAAACTTATAAAGTATAGTCAAATGCTATACGTGTATATTACTTGCTATATTCAGATAATATGTATCACTTCTGGCCTATATTATGTAACCTATTTATAGTCATACAAATTGCCGTTACATTTCGCGTAGTAAAGTTGAAAAGTTGGGGCCACAGTCGAAAAGCCTCAACATTTTATATTCACGTCATAAAACAGTCTGCATTCTCTACGAGCGGAAAATCTGAAAGTTTATGAAACACGAGCTCGTTAAAATTTTAATGCCAAAATATTTGTAAAGATTTTGTATTATGTATTTAATGTTTCGTCAACATGACGGTATAGTCGGAAAATTGTAATATTATGTTTTGTCAGACTGATACACCTGCTTACTTTAAAACCTTTAAGCAAGCAGGGCCTCTAGTCAAGATGCATTCGATAATTGCGACGGCGAACTTTGAAATCAAAAATGTATGGGATTTGACATGTCGCTTGCGAATTGCGATGCCTTATATCAAATTCCATACATTTAGTTTTCGAACTTCGCAGTCGAAATTATCGAATGCATCTTGACTAGAGACCTTTGTTTTAAAATAGTTAAAAAAGTTTCTATAATATAATGAAACAATAAAGATTTTTAGAGAGTTTTATGATACAACTTTGTTACAGAACGCCGAAGCCTCATATGACTTTAGCAGCAACGATCCGTTTCCTTACCCGAGGTATACGGATGACTGGTTCAACAGGTAATCTTCTATACTCATATATGTGATAAAGAGGAAAATTTTGTTTGTTTGTTTGCATTGAATTGGCTCCGAAATTACTGGACCGATTTTGATGAAATTTGGCACAGATGTAGACTAGACATCGGAAAAGGGCATGTGCTACTTTTTATCACGGAAAAATTTACGGTTTCTGCGAAATTAACTTTTGCGCGCACGAAGTCGCGGGCAACATCTAGTTAATTATATTTTTGTTTGTTTACATAACCTAAGGAAACATTACCACATATAAACATTATAGGTTAGAACTTAACGAGAAGGTATCATTTGCATCTTAGGGTCAATTCACACCGAAACGAAACGATACGCGACATAACGCTGCATTTTTAACATAGCTATTCAAAATTGAGGCCGTAAGAACCAGAGTGGCCTAACCAGCAAATTGTGAAAAAATGAAAAATGGTTTATGTGCATAAACTTGTTCCAATTATGCCTTTCTTTAGAGCCAGAGTGGCCTAAGAAAGTTATAACTATTTTATACAAGGTGGCAGCACTATCACCTCCTAAACATTTTATTAATTTTGTATAATTCTCAATACCAATGTGGCACATAAACCATTTTTACAATTCCTGTTAGGCCACTCTGGTTCTCACGGCCTCAATTGTACTGTTATTTATCACACAAGATCTTCTTGTGTGATAAATAACAGTACAATTTTACACGTTGCATTGTAAGAGTTCGAATGTTGAACCACGCTGCACAGCGCATGTGCAGTGTATGATCTTTTTTAATCTAATTGGCAAAGCCATTCGCAGTGGTAGAGCCATGCTTCGGCACGAATGGGCCGGCTCGACCGGAGAAATACCACGGGCTCACAGAAAACCGGCGTGAAACAGCGTTTGCGCTGTGTTTCGCCGAGTGAGTGAGTTTACCGGAGGCCCAATCTCCTACCCTATTCCCTTCCCTACCCTCCCCTATTACCCTATTCCCTCTTAAAAGGCCGGCAACGCACTTGCAGCTCTTCTGATGCTGCGAGTGTCCATGGGCGACGGAAGTTGCTTTCCATCAGGTGACCCGTTTGCTCGTTTGCCCCCTTATTTCATAAAAAAAAAAAAAAGCCAAACTGAAGTGTGCCCAACATAGTGCCTAAACTTCTGATCCGATTTTAATAAACGAGTTTGTCAATTGATTTATAATAATTTCCCGGGTTATATAGGCTATGTAATTTACTTAGTCGGGTTACAGTTGTTTATAAAATTTAGTTATGTCATTATGTGTAGTGAATAAATATCAATTTTCAATAGCTATTTTAAAAAATTTCTTGGGCGGTGGACCCAAGCTCCATTCAAAATGTGGCATCCTCCTAACAGCATTCACATCGTAATTCTGATAAAATAGTTTAGATTGGCCAATTACAGCGAAGGCAATGACCGAATAGTAAGCAAAGTAAAATATTTAAACAATTTCAATTCATGATTCGAGGAATAATATTATGTAATACAAAAAAATATTACGGTGAAAATAATTTGGTATGTATTACAAAGAGTAAACATAATATGTAAAGAAGGTACAGAAAACCTTTTGTTTTTACGCAATATAATCTTAATATTAAATTATCGAAAACAGGTTTATCCGCAGGACATTAATTAGGTACGATGTATTTATGTCATTAAAATCCATTTGGTGGATAATGGACGGTGCGGTTAATTGGCTTGTTATTGGGTTATAACATTATGGGCTTTAATGGAAATAATAGATATTATCGTTGTTATAATATTATGATACATTAAAAAATACATCCATAATATTATTATAACGCCCTACTGTGTGTAAAAGTACCTATGTACTTCGTACTACGTTTAACGTAGTAGGTACTTAAGTAGCGACTAGCGACCACAAGCCAAAACGTATGACTATTATTTGCCGAACTTATCGCGACTTGTCACGCTCCTTAGAAGTCTATATTTTGTGCCTAGTGTTGTCTTGAGCTTTTTGCAGGTGTGTATGTTACCGTAAAATTGTAAGTACCGTAAGATTGTAATGTAACTAGCGAAATTGTAAAATGTCAAAAGATTGTGAACCCGAACATGCTGCTTACAATTTACCGCATTATTTTTGTTACATTATAATCGAGCGAACTGAAACTATTATATATTCCAATCAGTCGCCCGTCAAACTCTCAACTATCTGAAGGCTTTCCCTGATTGGTCTGCAAAAACTACACTTCTTTGGTTCATCACACATAACATAATTATTAATTTTACTGCCATAACAATTTTATATAAATAATTCTAAAACTATGATTTTTTTAATACGAAATCATTTAACTATCAGGAAAACTTTCGATATGAAACGAATTTACATTAATTCGCATGTAATTATACAATTAGACGGATTCTTTTCGATATATTATAATCTAACGAATAATAATGCATTAAATTGTAAGCAGTAGGTATATTCTGGCTCACAATCTTCCGATAGTTTACAATATCGCTAATTATATTATAATCTTACGATATTTACAATTTTACATTGACAAATACACCTCTAGTCGAACAAGTGTTTAATCTCCAAATATGTACAGTTAATAATGTATGTCTGTTTATCTGTGTCAGTCACGGCACGCGGTGCGCGGGGGAGGTGGCGGCGGCGCGTGACAACGGCGTGTGCGGCGTCGGAGTGGCTTACCACTCCAAAGTTGCTGGTAACATTTATTATTTTAATTTATTAATAAATTAGAAATTAGATTAACACATACATACATATAATCACGCCTTTTTCCTGTAGGGGTAGGCAGAGACCACTTCTTGCCACTTGCTACGATCCTTACGTACTTGTTTCGCTTCGTTCACTTTCATTCTTACCATCCATTCCACCTCTTACATTCAACGTAGCGAAGCGGATCTCCATGGTTCGCTTTTCGCCTCCGCGAGAAACGAGACGTGACCATTTTGGATAATTAAATTATTTTTATGATTATCCATTGCGTTCCCACGGATTGGTGGATAGGATAGGAATAAGGAAAGGGAGGGATAGGTGGTGTGGAAAGGATGATTGGTAAGTTAAAGTGGGAAATAGGAAATGTAGGATATTACCGCTCAGGAGGGCAAGGGATAGGACAGTAATAGCTAGAGAAGCCGGGGTCGCATACCCGTATACTATACCACAACTACCGGACAAGTAAGTTGGGACTTGGGATGAGTATCCCATGACAACAACATATAATATACAAATAAGATTAATTCTTATATTAGAATAAATAAAAAAAATACTTGCTGTGAGCACTGGGTTTGTTTCTGTTAATTATCTAACTTGACTGGTGAAACGTAAATTGTAAAACTAAGAAGACTAACCGCGAATTTGTAAAGCCTAGTGAATTTTGATCTAAAAAGAGAAATTAATATTTTTGTAGATTAAATAAAAATACATTTCCTCTAGTTATTCTTGAAAATTTACTTACAATGTTTTGTACAAACTAGAGCTCGCCCTGTGGTCGAAATCAGACTATCATAATTTATATATTTTTTAAATACATACATATAATTACGCCTTTTTCCCGTAGGGGTAGGCAGGACCGCCTCTTTCCCGTAGAGGTAGGCAGAGACCACTTCTTTCCACTTGCTACGATCCTTACATACTTCTTTCGCTTCGTCTACTTTCATTCTTATCATCCATTCCTCCTCTTACATTCAACGTAGCCAAGCGTCTCTCCATGGTCCGCTTTTCGCCTCCGCGAGAAACGAGACGTAATGGATGGCAAACCACATCGCCGCCATTTTGGATAATTAAATTATTTTTGATTATCCATTGCGTTTCCACGGATTGGTGGAGAGGGTAGGAATAAGGAAAGGGAAGGAAAAGTGTTGTGGAAAGGAAGATTGGTAACTTAGAGTGGGAAATAGGGAATGTAGGATATTACCGCCCAGGAGGGCAAGGGATAGGACAGTAATAGCTAGGGAAGCCGGGGTCGCATACCCGTATACTTTACCACAACTACCGGACAGGTAAGTTGGGAAGAGTATCCCATGACATTTCTTTCATTTTAAATCTGAACTTAATAATTGAATTTGCCTTAAGGCCCTCCCCCGAGCAAAAGACCTTGAGGCGGTCAGCCGCATAACTCAGTTGAAAATTTTTCACATAACTTAGTTCAAAATTGACCAAAAAAAAAATTTAAACGGCGAATATCTAGCTTATGAAATTGCCTATCTATTGGTGTGTGTCCCAAATAAAATTAACTTGTAAATACTATGGAGACGCTGAAACTATAATTGAATGTTCATTGAATTATAGTTTCAGCGTCTCCATAGTATTTACAAGTAAACTTTATTTGGGACACACACCAATAGATAGGCAATTTCATAAGCTAGATATTCGCCGTTTAAATTTTTTTTTTGGTCAATTTTGAACTAAGTTATGTGAAAAATTTTCAACTGAGTTATGCGGCTGACCGCCTCAAGGTCTTTTGCTCGGGGGAGGGCCTTAACGAACTAAAATAGTTTCATGCTCGCGTAAGGGAACTAAGACAGCAAACTGTTGCAAGTTGTTATACTTGAATTTTCGATCAGGTCACGCGAATTTAACATTTTTTACCCACCCCAAGAAAAGTGCACAACACCTCTAAAGCAGTTTTCACTTAGAAAAAAAAAAACAAAATGTAAATGTTGTGATAAATTGACATTTTCCCAGCGAGACCAATGATTTATCTATTTTATTAATATAACAATAATATATTTTTACTTTTCCTAATTTTAGATCAACATTTAAGGTTAATTATTCGATAGCAATGTTGCCTACGCGTTTTTTCCTATAATTTTTAATGTCATAAAATGTTTACTCGTCCATGGCTTGTTATTATTCAGTGCTGTTATTAACAGCATTTCAAGAGTAAAAATAAGTAGAAACACTCGTTTAACAGCGGGTGCCTAGTTTTTGTGCTCCAAAAAATAACAAAACAGAAAATGTATTTTCGGTTCTATTATTATTAATATTAAAATTTTTCTTTTACGGTGCAAAGGTTAAAAAGGACAGTAAATAATGTTTTATAAAAGGACAATAAATAATGTTTATAAGAGTTGAGAATATTTTTGTAAAGTAAATTTGCACAAAAACTATAGTAAATATTATTATGTATGATCGTAGGAGAATATTATATTTTTATTAGAACTGTACAAAGGATAAACATGAAAATAAAGATATATCTTTTTTTTTGTTTTCAATAAAACATGTTTACCTCCGATATATAATAAGGCTTCTGAGTTCAATCTTACAAATATTACAATACTAATATTTTTCTCAATGCTGAGTAATTCGAATAGCAATTTTACTAGATATATTATTTAAGTTTATGCAAAATGCAATAGTACTGTGTACACAATGTTCAATATGGTATACTTTTGTAATGCCCTGTTTGTAACTTTAAAAGACCAGCAACCCACTTGTAACTCATCAGGTGTTGCGGATGTCCATTGGCAGCGGTTAACGTTTGCGTCGGCGTTAACGTTTTATTGCATAAAATGTCCTATATATATTATGCTGTGCTCGTATTTTCGAGATAACAAGGTTTATTTTGAAAAGAGAATGTTTATTTACCCTATCGTTGGTGACGTCAGCACACAATAGAATAATTATAATGGGCTCGTATGAAAAGCCGCGTGGGCGGTGTGGAAGTTTATACTATTGGTTCAATATTTGATAACAACTTTGAATTAGCATATTTACATACAAGCGCTTTTCGGTGTCGTTCATAGACGTATATTTCGTTTGACTTTAGAATACGTAATTTGGGTCATCCTTTTCCTTTTTCCTTATATTGTCTTAATAATTTAATGTAATTTTCGTAAGCATTGTACATTAAAATCTGGGAGCATGGTAGTGCGCCCGCCAAGACGAGCTAAGCAAGTTTTAGCAAATAAACAACATAAAAATGGTCAAAGTTGGAAATTTTATCCTCCAACCCCTTATAGTTTAAGGGGTTGGAGGATAAAATTTCCAACTTGGGAATGAAAATTTGTAAGGACTTACCTATGCAAATTTTTACTCTCGAGGTCTGAAAATTGTTGTAGGGATCTGTATAGTAACAATAAAATAAAGAAAAATAAAAATACTGTCATAACAACTTTTTACTCAACTAAACATTTATATGTAAAGTGATGCCAAGACGATACCATATGACTCGCACTGTTAAAAAGTTATCAGATCGAAACAGTAAAATCAAGTTTCTGACTCTACCAATTCTACAGGCCTAACCTCACAAACTCTACACCATGGTCAAGCTATGTGGCTTGGCCGTTTCGTTCCTACAAGAGTAGTATTTAAACAGAAAAACAATCCGTAAATTTTTCACCTGTCACCCAAGCGAATGTAGCTAAATTCTTTATATTATTGGTATACCATTGGGTTTCTGATTTATTATAACCTTATTTTTAAAAGCACAAAGGAAGGGTAATGATTTTGGCAGTATATGTATGTATGTACGATGTATTTATGTTTGTTCCAGCGCCTAAACTAGTGATACAATTTAAATTAATGAGATGTCATACCACATGCCTAGTTTGCATAGACAGGTTATAGTTTTTAACTTTATTAACATTACTTGGATTCTATCAACTTCATCTTAACACAGTTCTAATACATGATGATAATGATTAACCAAGACTTTACCACAGACACAATAGAAGATTAGACAATTAACGTGTACAATTAATGAGAATAATCCTGTGATTTTATTGTATAAGGGTATGTATTGTCTACTCAATACAGTTGTATAATACTATACAGGCGTACATACAAGCAATTACTGTTTTGTAAATACAGGCCTAGTGAATTGCTATTGCTATTTGTCATAAGTATATGTTTAATCTCGCTGCCAATTAGTCGTAATTGGCAATTTCGCCCGGAGTTATAGCCCGTAATGGCATGTTCCTCAATCTTAACTTAAGACGTTCTTAATAACTTCATCACTCTTAAGAGCGTGCCTTATCCCCCTAGGTTCGTTCTGCGCTGTTCCCTACCTACACAATATAAGTTACATAGTACATACTCGTACAAAAACTACGATGGTGTATTGTTTTCTCCCGTTCATCTCTATATATACTTGATTGGGACAAACTGTTTTTCTCCTGCGATTAAAATGTGGTGAGATTTTTTTTCTTCCGTGTGCGCATAGCTAAAAAGTTTCCATTTCTGGTTTTATTGATTAATATTTAGTACATTCATCAAACATGAGAGCTCGTAACTGTACGGTCGCCGACAAACCAAGTTTATCACTTTTGGAACTTAATACCATTGTAATAAGATCGAAATGTGATACACCAGTGACGGCCACCGTACATCCTAAAAACGTATTTACAAGACCGATACTCAATACCGCCGTCTGTCACAATCCAACATTAATTTCAGTCACAAATCAAAGGATATTACGGTTCGTAATCAATTTCCGACGGAATATTTCATGGAATCGTTCCGAGGCGGAAATAGCGTTCGCAAATGGTTCTCTCAGCCGCTATCGACAGTTCTGAGGTCAACGCGTACTTTGCAGATGGTTTGCGGATTGGATTGCAATTCTTGCAATGTTTTCAACGCCATGTTGTTTGCTAGCAACTTCGATAACAGCTGGATATTCAATAAAGTTGTTACATAGTTACACAAACATCTGTTCTGCAATTTATTGAGTTAAGAACTTGCAGTAGTAAAACAATTAATTATTATTATGGTTTTGCGCTACAATTTTTTCAGATTAATAAGTAACGTTTGTAAATATGATACTTTCAAAATAACGGGTCCGAACATAAAATGGCGAAGCGACATCGCATCGCAAAACTGAAGTCACACAACCTTTACATTTACATAATCTAGCTCTAAATACGCGGGGTAGCCACGCTGCAATGAATCTTATAGCTTCACATAAATCACCGGTAAATTCCCAGGTATAAGGATGTTGGACCAGCCGTACATGACGGACCTGATCGAGGCCAACTCGATGGGCCACGAGCCGCACAAGATCCACATCTACAGCGCGTCCTGGGGGCCCACCGACGACGGCCGGACCGTTGACGGACCGCGGAACGCCACCATGAGAGCGATAGTCCGTGGCGTCAATGAGGTAAGACTGTACAAATATGTATAAGCAATCGGACAATTTTTTTTTTATTGCATAAATGAATAGTACTCTTAAATATGAGTAACTTCTCAGAAGAAACCGTATATCAAAAGTCAATATTTTCAAAGGTACAGCGATTTGTATAAAAAATTTCGCGAGCCTCCTAAAAACGCTCCATACTAAAGTCGACCTAAAAATGACGTCACTTGTATATGAAGTAGTATGAAGTAGTTTATGAAGTATATGGCCGCAGGAATATATTTGTAAATATCTCCGATATTTGTGCGTTTAAGTTCATACTTACCATAATGAATGTTTTTGTATATGATGTGAGTAAACTAATGATGTAGGTTTTGTTTACCAATTTCGCAAAAAAAAAAAAAATTTTTTTTGGTACTGGAGCGGAGCGAAATTTTGTATACAAATCGCTGTACCTTTGAAAATATTGACTTTTGATATACGGTTTCTTCTGAGAAGTTACTCATATTTAAGAGTACTATTCATTTATGCAATAAAAAAAAATCAGTCCGCTTGCCTATTGGTATAGATATTTTGTTGACTACCTATTACGCTGATGGGTATTTGACAACATGTAAAAGATATACTTAATGAGATAACAACTTCTTAAAAAAAAAGGATTTGTAGTTTTGTAATTAGACGTACATTTCAAAGTTACAAAAAAGTTATAATATTAATTTTCAATTTTACAACATGAGTTTAAAAAAAACTAAATAATGAGTTATAGTTATGTGAAAAACAACAACATTAACTTTGGTAAGTATGAGGATTAACATAAATGGACGAAATTTTGTAGATATTACAATTGTTTTGCATGTGACCGTACATTTCGTAGCAATTGACGAGCGTGTTGTAACGTCACATTGTAGTACGACTTCTGCGTGTTTTCAGAACACTCACAAAAGTGCTTCGATCCGCAGTTATTTGTTTTTTTTTTTTGTAAATTTTCTTTTTTATTCACCATTCATTTATGTCAAAAAAACATAGTCAAGTAAAAAGTTTAAGTAAAAAAAAAATTTAAGTAATAGGGACTTAAAGGTTTATGAAAAGCATAGTAGCTAAAGAAGTTATTTATATATTTGTTTTTAAAACTACAGTGTTATACCTACTTACTTATATTATAAATGTGAATGTGAGTTCTTTTGTTTGTTTTTTTTTTTTTTGCTTTCACGTAAAAACTACTTAATCCATTATCATGAAACTGGCACAGATATGTAGTAGACCACGGGATACATAAGCTACTTTTTATATAATACTGTATTTACGTGGGCGGAGCCGCGGGCAAAAGCTAGTAAAATATTGTATTGAAACATTATATAGCTATACTATATGAAGGTTAGTCAAGTACTGAGGCCCACTTGCGCCAATCCGGGTTAAAGTTAACCCTGGGTTAAAATTCATGTTATCTCTCTCGTTTTTCGTATTTGTGAAAGAGAAAGCGTGATATTTTAACCCAAGGTTAACTTTAACCCGGATTGGCGCAAGTGGGCCTAAGTGTCGTAACGAGTAACTCGTAACTGTACCGTAGCAACTCCGTAGCAACGCTACGCCGATGGTGGAGAAACACCGCGGGCCCCGTCATTTCTTCGCGGCAGGTATTCTTACTAACTCGAAAGTCAGAGGGATAATTCTGCTAAAAAACCTGTATTAATACAATTACAATCAAGTCCCGATACGCTAAAACTCTCAAACGCTTTGATTAATTATTACATATTATATATCTATGCTCAAACGGTGTTTTAATGAACGTAAACCCAACGTGAAACGCGCCCTGATTGATCGAAACGTCATAAAATCCGTTCATGGTAATCTGTCGTATTCACTTTCAATCCAAAGAAAGTAAAATGAAGTCTACTTTAAATACGAGAATTGAGCTGTTCTTTTAAATCTTAAGCTCACCATACACTTAAGGATTTGCCTACATAGTCTTATAATTACCTGTCAGGTAAGCATTAGCTGATACAGGATACTGTATTGAAGCCTGTACAGTTGTGCAACATACACGCTCCGGTTTACCTGTACAGGTAAACCTACGTATACCGTTACGTGTATATACCTATGCAGTTTAAATATACTTTACATTTTTGTAACTATTTGAAAAATGCTCTTTATGTCGTTTCAATCAAAAAGTTTTCGTTAATATCAGTCTAACACGCAATCTCGCAATATAGCTTCAATCTTATCTTCATAGGCGTCAATAGTTTATTCATATTGATAAATTTTGTTAACATTGTGATATCATACACGATAATCCATTGTAGTGGTTGCGTTAAAAAACGTTGCATTATCACTATCGTCATTGACTTCGGGCCGAAACTGTTGGAGCTCAATATATTTACGACTAGACGTTGCCCGCGACTTCGTGCGCGCAAAAGTAAATCTCGCAGAAGCCGTATATTTTTCCGCGAAAAAAAGTAACCTACGTCCTTTGCCGTGGTCTATTCTACATTTGTGCCAAATTTCATCAAAATCGGTCCAGTAGTATCGGAGCCTATTCAATGCAAACAAACAAACAAACTTTTCCTCTTTATTATATTAGTATGTATATATACAATTCACGTTGGGAAAAGACCCGACCCCGATCAGTGTGAAGACTACAGTATAATTCTCAATTAAGCTGTAGGTACTAAATTGTAGTTACTGTGGATTAGCTAAATAAGTACCTGGGTAATTTTCGGAGCTCTAGTAGATAGTAATAAATAAAAATAATGACAAAAATATTTTATTGGGGTTCGAACTCACCACTACCATACACAATTTATTATACACACGCATACCAAACCGCCAATCGGTCTGACATATTAGAGTTACATTGATATCTTGTTGCAGAACGAAAGAAAAACCATTTATAACTTAAAAATGCGCAGTTTCCTGGAGATAAGATTTTGTACTTATGTCATTTCAATATGTTTTACACTCTATAGTATATTAAGTACATTATATTAAAATTTTCAAGCGTGATAATAGAATATTATGGTTCAGTTAATGTTACAGAGGAGGTTCTCAGAGTTAAAAGTTAGTCTAACTTTGGAAAGAAGTCTAACGTTGTGAAGTTAGACAATGCTTGTTGTGTGGTCGGAACATGGTACAAGAACCCTTAAGAGTTCTTATCATACTGCACTATTTAATCAAATGGCGACCACAAGCCAAAATGCTATTTCATTGTACAATTTTCTTCTCATATCATTTTACGTAATTATTTTGTATAAATATTTTTTGAGATGAGTTAAAATACTCCACCTCCTGTAGATATGCAACCTATGCCATTGTAATCCAGGTGCAATTGCGCGTTCTTCTAACCTAATTTTATCTTTAGTTGCCGTGGCTAATAGGAGTAATAGGATAGACGACTGAATTTTTTTATTGCATAAATGAATAGTACTCTTAAATATGAGTAACTTCTCAGAAGAAACCGTATATCAAAAGTTCAAAGCTACAGCGATTTGTTTACAAAAATTCGCAAGTGTCGTGAAAACGCTCCATACTAAAGTCGTACATAGCTGTGACGTCACGTCCAGGTTAAAGTGTATGAAGTATACGGCCGCAGGAACATGTTTGTTAATATCTCCGATATTTGTGCGTTTAAGTTCATACTTATCATAATGAATGTTTTTGAATATGATGTAAGTAAACTAATGATGTAGGTTCTATTTGCTAATTTAGCAAAAAAAAATAACTTTTTTATGTTTTTAGATGTAGGTATCTAATTATTAAACTATACATAAAATATTATATTTTTTTAAATTTACGAAGTAGTAATGCCCCAATATTTCTGACTATACCTATTAGTGAAACTAAATATTTTGGATGTAGTCGTCTACCCAACTGTTCCACAAAATGTCATGTCCCATGTCCTTTAAAGTCATTAAACATCAATTATGGAATGAAACAGTTTATTATTTGTTTCTACATGAACTTAAACTTAATTAATTGTTCCAAGTAGGCTTCTTAATTGTACTTACAGTTTTATAATTATCTCAGCATAATTATAAAACTGTAATTATAAAACTGTGGACAAAACAATACACAGTGTGACTGTGTATTGTTTTGTCCACTATTGTATCTATACTAATATTATAAAGAGGAATGGTTTGTTTTTATTCAATATAATAGGCTCTGAAGCCACTGGAGTAAATTTTATTAAATTTGGCTCAGATATAGGTACTCGTAGAGTAGACCACGGGAAAGGCTACTTTCTATCACGCCAAAATGTACTGTTCCCGCAGGACTTTCTTTTACGCACTTGAAGTTTAGAATATTCTTGAGTCTTAAAATATTCGGGTAACATCAGATGTAGATTAATTAATAAATTTATTTAAAAAAAAATTACACTATTTTTTAAATTTTATTTTAAGCTCAAGCGTTTCTTCTATTAAGAATAAGGTAATATGCAGAGGTTATAGGGATAGTAAACTTACATGAAAATATGAAATATATATAATTACATGTTATATTCTATGTGTGTAAAATGTGAAATTTACAAAACGAGGCTTGAGAATAAATCAAACTTTCCTAAAAAGGTGCGCTCGATATCAATACTATAAGTTTTTATAAGTACTTCTAAGTAACTCTAGTTTAATATTATGTTTTTCAATTTATTAGAAAAATAAGACGAAGTTGCAAAACCGTTTTTGTTATAATAAAAGCTTGCCTAAGGTAAAAAGAACGAATTCTTACTCTTACATTATAAGTATAGAACAATAAAAAGATTCGCAATCTTGAGGGATCTTGAAAGAATTGGGGCGCAAAGGAAAATTGTCAAAAGTGTTTTTATATGTTCCTTCTCTGAGAGCTAGAAAGGTCAAGTTCGGATTTATTATTTAAGTACCTCTGCCAAATCGAATAACCTAAAGAATCGACTCTCTATTCGAGTAAAGAACACATCCAAGTTGATTTTGATTGGATTTTGATGTTGAAGTTGATTCACGTTCTTGTTGAACGTTCACTTAAATTAATGTCGTTATCTATTTTAACGAAAACTTAAATATTCATAGACTATATTTAATATTTTTTATCTTTAGTACTTAGTGATTGTTATGTACACAACTATTTGTTATATCAGTAACACATACAAATGGTAACAATCCATGTAATGTTATATTGTGATAACATGAAACACAATAAAATGTTTATTCAATAATAATAATAATAATAATAATAATATCTATGGACGCTTCACACCACGTAAATCTGGCCCTGTGCTAAGTATCCGAAGAACTTGTGTTACGGGTACCAGACAACGGAAATATATTTAATACTTTTATACTATACACATATTTAAGATTTTTATTATATTATACACATATTTAATACACATCCATGACCCAGGAACACAGAAAAACTTTTTGTTCCTTCGGCGGGATTTGAACCCGCGACCTCCGGCTTGAGCACCAACACGCTCAACCAACTGAGCCACAGAGGTCGTCTAATTCAATAAAGAAAGAATATGGGTAAGTACATAATAAACCGAAGATATATCAAAATCTGAATTTCAATATCAATAACTTCCTTATTCGAAGTTGAATTATCCTTGATTTTACTTCAAATGCTAATAGTATATCGTTAAGCTTAAAGTTTTACTTGAATTTTATAAAATTTTCTTCTTTATTAAATATTTCAAACTTCTTTGAAGTTATATTCATTGTCAGCTAAAATTAATAGTTTCAGAGTCAAATAAAACCTTATAGAATGCTTCTACGCTTGAGTTGCAGTTCTATGAATAATTAACAAAGTTACCTTTGAGTTTTGACTCCCTATGTATTAGCGTAGCAGCTACGGCGTAGCACCGTACCTAATCGAGATTAGAACAATTTTACTGCTCACTTAATTTATTATCATCATTATCATGTTTGAAGAAAGCCTCTTACGAAAGTCATGAAAATAGAGGAGTATGAAATTTGAGACAGTTAACGTTTATGTTGAGGAAAGCGTGCAGAAAGCTTTTTTTAAAGAATAAAGTATTTTAAAGAATACATAAAATTAATAAAAAGTTACACATTACTTCACCCACGCTACCATGCATTTGTATCTAATATATAAAATTTCCATGTCACAATGTTAGTTACCGTACTCCTCCGAAACGGCTTTACCGATTTTTACTAAATTTTATATGCGTATTCAGTACGTCTGAGAATCGGCTACTATCTATTTCCCATACCCCTAAGTGATAAGGGTTGTTCACCCTTAAATTTTTATTTTTATTTTTGGACGAAATTTTTTGTTTTTATTTTTTTATAATGTGGCATTAAAAAATACATACAACCCAAAATTTTTACTAAAATAATCGTATCAGTTCAGGGAAGGTTTAAACGGTGAGAAGTTTCAGTTCATAGTTAAGGCAAAACAACATTTGTCGGGACAGCTTTCTAATAATATAGAAACTATTGGCACACCACATATTTTTATTTATTTCGTATCTAAGAGACAAAAGAAACATCAATTTCAAAAAGGAAAATCAAATTCCTGCTGCTGTACCTACAACAGTATTTGTAAACGCTCGTGCGCCTCGATAAATACAGTAGTTTTAAAAATTCATATAAAATTCGTCAAACTAATTTAGTAAAAAATTTAAATAGCATATTAAAGATAAAAGGTTCTTCTCATAGATTATGTAAGTAAGAAACAAAAGGAGCAAGTAAAATACATAAATATCATCATTTTAAATAACTATAATTCCTGATAATTTCGCATTCTTTAAATTTTATTTTTATGAGATAGAAACGTATATAAAAATAATCTGACAAATAGATAATCTAGAAGAGAATCCAACAAGTTTGTAAAGATTTTTTGTTTTTAAAAAATGTAAGCGGTTTTAGCTATTATATGTTTTGAAATTTCCCCTGAACCTAAAGTTGTAAAAACTTCTGGTTAGTTTTGTCAGTTTTATTCAAAAGTTTGAAATTATTTTAAAATAAATGATAAGTGAAAAATTAGAATACAATATTTCTAGTGTTTTTTTACATGTTAAATTCAGAATAACCAGTTTTTGTTAGATATAGACGCATTTGAAAAGTAGCGTTTTTCGTGAAATCTGAGTCTCGCGCCGATCAACACTCTTAAGATAAAATGTAGGCTTTGTGACAGGCCAGAGCCTAAACTAATTTCATACCAAATTTTATTTAAAATCCGTTCAGTAGTTTTTGCAAGAAAGTATCACAAACATCCATCATCATACATTTTTATATAATCTAGTAGTGGGATAGTAGGATGAGGCATACATTCAATTTTTTTTATAATTACTGTTTGACATAAAAAGGTGTCTGATATATTTTGACCTTTGGTAATCCTTTAGTAATAGCGATATAAGCTGTTTACAAATTATTATCAGCTGGCTGCCCCAGCCTGGGCCAAAATTTCCTTTATCTAATAACATATTAATTTCCCATGGGCCGCAGGATATTTCGTGTAATAACTACATTTTAGGAAAGTCTTCGTATTATATCGAAACGTCTTGTCTTGTTTCCATGAAACTATAATATCACAAGGTCAACAGTACATTTTTTAGGAAAAAGAGTGTACATTGTTACATTTAAATTAAGTATTAATTATAAATCTTAGTAGACGCAATACTTATAAATAAAAAAATTAGGAAAACAGTTGACCTAAAGGCCATCCGTGCAACTTCCCGCTAAGCGCTTAAATTTTATCTAATGCGTCATTTTTGAGATTATCGACTATCGAGCTCAGAATAAAAGTCCTTCTAAGAATTTTCACTGATAACTATCTTTCATATGACTTTTGAACTCGGAAAAAAATGATAGAAAGTTTAATAAAACATTATTTTTTTTAATTTCAAACTGTCATAACTTTGGAATGAATCAACCGATTTTCACGCGGTAATCGATGCAGTTTTTCATGTCCTTTGAAAAAATTGACAACAAAAATTGTTTACATAAAAGATTTCGGAGTAATTCCGAAAAAACATAGTTTTTCAAGGTTAAGACCTGATCACAGATTTACAGAAAAATACAGAAACCGTCAACGTGCTTGAAAGTAAAGCCGTCATGACCATTCCAAATTGGAATGGTTAGATATTCAGTCTGTCAGTCGATGGCCGACCCGCGCACTGTCAACTTTGTTTTAAATTGACAGTTTTTAATTAATTATGCCGACTTGCGTCGTTCCCACATGTAAAAATGCTGCTGAGACTGCGAAGAAATCACATGGGATCATATTCCAACTATAAGTAGCACATTTGCAATTCATTCGAATAAAATATCGAATTTAAAGCGCGTGTCGTAATTGTCATAGAAAATCATGTCTTCATTTTGTAAGTGTTGCCACAGAATAACGGAATATTTTGGCTAACTTTTTTTCAATAATTTTTTATTGAATACCTTATTGTCGTAATACAATACCGCGACTGTTTTGTAAGTGTTGCCACAAAAAAAGGAACATTTTACCCAATTTTTCGTAATCAGTTAATATTAGATTTAACAATAATTATACAATAATAATAATATATAGGTATGTACCTACTTTATTGCACATAAGCTAAATTTTACTGACACGGAGGAAACTTTCTTCATGACCTTGATGGGAAATTCTTCTTTATAATTACATAGGTAGGTACTTACATAGCACATAGTTAAAGTCTTTTTTAAAGTGTAAGTTGTTATTGGTTAGTTTTATAAACAATTGCTTTATTACATTCCTCGCGAACGAAGCCGCAGGCGGAAATCTATTGTTTAAAATTTCTATTTGTAATAATTCACTATTTGTAGTCATACATAAAATTTTAATTTACCCCATAAAGAGGTAATGTTGTGTTGCGCTGGTAACCCTACGCGGGGAGGTGAAGAGCGGGCGGGGCGGTGCTTCGCCATGGTTTTGGACACAGTCCGCTGCGTACAAATGTGATCGAACACTCATTCTGGATGTTTCTGTATTCTGAGGACCTGATTAGTTTTTGGAGTTGATCGATAAAGTCGTTTAAAAGTTATTAAAAATATTTTTTTTTTGAGATTTCTTGAAATCTATCTGTCCAAATCGGTCCAAATTGTATTCAAAATCTAAGTTTGTCCAAGCCGTTTTGAATGGCACCAGCCGCAATAAAATTGGTCTAACCGTTCAAAAGTTATAAGAGGTTTACATACTTACACACACACACACACACACTGAGATCTGATGAGAATTCGATTTTTGCAAAACGGGGTAAAACCAATAACTTCCCGATTTTTGAAAATCTTAGATTTTCTTAGCGGGAAGTTAAAAATGCTAATTAATTATCTACCATTGCTCTTTTACAACGTACCTACCCTAAAATATTCATGTAATTTATTTTTTCAATTTTAATAATTAGGGGTTTTTACAGTATAAATATATTCTTTCTGCCGGCGAATTTCTGGTAATGACAGCTTAGGGTTCTTAATTTTACTTCAATGAAAAACCAAAAAGATTAATTAGGTAACAATTCTGTTCGTACCCAGCAACTGACTAAAAGTATGTGTTTTATCGGCTTATCAAAAGTTTTAAATCTGTGGTGCCCATATTCATTATTCAGGAATTTTAATCGACATACTGCTTTATGAAATAAGTTTAGAGTACCGGCTTCGTACCGGTTTATCGCGTAGAGTTATGAAAGAAGTTTTGAAGTTCCCAATCTTGACTAAAGCTTAAGCCACAAGAATTGTCAGTTAGGTAAGAGGTAATATAATGTTACAGGATATAGAAACCGCCACGCCTCGATCATTCTATCATCCGTTTCAATATATTGTAGAGGTGGGACGTATTTAACGTAACAGGTAAATACGTCCCACCTCTACAATAAAGTAAAGTAATAGGTATTTGAGGAAATAACACATATTCAGTTAGTAAAATAACAGTTATTAAATAACAGTACAGAATAACATGACAGAATACGTCACTATAGGCGTATATCGTTAGAAGTAAAAATAACTACCTGCGTACAGTGTACGTGTTACCGATATACTAAAGTATATATATCTTGTCTCTCTGTTACATATACAACGACTCCATAAGCAAAAACGAAATGCACTTAGTATTTAAATACTCTGTATGTCTCTCTTACACTTTAGGCATCTACTATTTGGTGGAATGAAAAGTTAAAAATTTTGCGTCGTCTCTCGGGGTCCTTGGAGGTGGGTATATACCAGATCTCGACAGGAATTTGGGGAATCTATCGGAGTCAAAAGGGCTCGTTCTTTCGATTCCAATGAACTGTGGTTAAAAATATGTGTAACTTGTTATCCACCGCGCGCAAACCACTGCATCTCGGAGGATATTACCTCCATAGTACCCATACTAAGTACTAACATTTGACTGTTATTTTTAACAGGTATCCGAAAAAGGTAGTTATGTATAACAGTAACAGGTATAACAGGTAACGTCTTTAACCTGTTATAACCCACCTCTAATATAATGTAAGGGTCTGTTCACATCGCGAATATACGCGGTGCTACGCGGCGCTGCATTTTTTAAATTGAACTTTATTCATTACACAAAAAGATACACGTTTTATATGACAGTCACACACTATGACACTACACGTGCGCTGTGCAACGCGGTGCAACTTGATATCGAACTCTTACAATGAAACGTGTATCTTATTAAGCAATGAATAAAGTTCAATTTTGAATAGCTATCTTAAAAATGCAGCGCCATTACGCGTATCGTTTCGTTTATGTTAAATACGACTGTTGACCGGCCATTATGACGGTCACGTTGAATTGACCCTGACACTGCACACAAAGTTTCTGATGTCTCGTTAAAACTTATAGTTTTGTTCCTACCAATTCAATAATTGAGCCTTAGCGTTTTTCGATTATTTGGGTGATTCTGCGACATCTGACGCGTATCATGGTGACGTATCAACATGGTGACTGCTGTCCTCAGGGTCGCAACGGCCTCGGCAACATCTACGTGTGGGCGAGTGGCGACGGCGGTGAGGACGACGACTGCAACTGCGACGGGTATGCCGCCTCCATGTGGACCGTCTCTATCAACAGGTACCTACAGTTTTAAGATCTTTATTCTCAAAAAGACAATGTCACTTACATGAAAACATAGTATTAAAAAGTTAAAACAATTAATGTCAACAGGTTAGCAATAATAACAAAGTATTTATTTAAGACTGAGGCCATTTATTGTTAATAATTACAATTTATTAAACTTAAAAGTCTATGTGAATAAACTTAAAAGTCTACCATTGAATTATATACCTATGGGGCCTGTTTGCACAAGATAATCAAATTTGTCACTTATTAGTCTTATTACCCTAAGAATGGTGTTGGTGTTCGTGCGAACTCGGCTTATCAATGAAGCAACTCGCTTTCGTATGACGGCTTGTAAGCCATCAGTATGAGTTTGCGCAAACATACGTATGTGATTAATGATTAAAACTTGGTTAGTAATTATGTGGGAATAGTGGAACCCCCAAAGGGCTCTGACCGAGTGAGGAGGCATGCTCGGTCAGGCCGAATCCCACTTGTAAGTATTTCAGAGGTTATAGAATATATGGCGCCGAACTATAAAATAGCGCGATTCAGGATTGTGGCGTTAATTGTGCCGTTACAAGCGAGCTAAATATTGTTTTCGCATCGAGACCCGACTCGGAGCGCACTTTTTAAGATTGTGATTCAACTTAATTTGGCCATTTTGGACCTTCGATGCGAAAGCTCGCTGTCCTAATCTTTGGTCATGATATAAATTAAACCAGCTTTTATAGTAGGGACCTACGCGCGCTTTTTAAGTAGGCTATTTATAATTTTATGACGTAGAATATGAGTATATATTAGGCTATAAATATTTACGAATAAAGCTAAAAATATCAGTGTTTATTCACGGTAATAGTACACCGACGTGCAAGTTATATTTCAAAGTATTTTGCGGGTTTTCATATCCAGGGAACTGGAGCTTTTCCTTAATATTCCGCGAACATACGCTACATTTTTCATTGTCCTCTTCAGAAAGCTGTAAATTCCGTGGTAGTTCCCGATGCTATAAGATTTTCTTTTCTAGTATAAAATATAATGGTCTGACACTTCCTACATGTGAAGAATATGCAATATACAATGTAAGAAATATTATTATGAGACCGATGTTTCAAAATATAATAATATTGTTTCTTAGAATATTTTTGGTCAATTAAATTTTATTTTATTTTATATCTTTTGGCTTCTGACAGGAGCAATTTCTTTGAGGTCAAGTTAATACTAGATTAAAATACTCGTAAATAAAAAATCGTAGGTTTATAAACTTCTTTTCCGTATTGATTGATTTATGAAGCGTCATCGTGGCGCCTCAATACTAACTACTAGGTACACAGTGTGTGTCGTTTTAGGGTTAAGAGATTGTCATAGCGGATAATAAGTTTAATTTGATCAGCTGTCATCAGCTGTTGAATGTATGGAAATAACCAAATTACAAAAAATACATGAAGTCGGTTATAAACGGAGGTGTTTTGTTTTATTTGAGGGTGCACTACGCGAAAGGTGGTACGTAACACCGTACCACCTTTCGGGTCGGATGTTTTGTCATTAAAATTAAAGCTATTACATATCTGCTTCTAAAATCTCTTAACCTCGAGACGACAGACACTATATAAGAGAAAATATCGCCCATTGTTATTTTATTCATATAATATTTTATTTTCTCATAAATATAAAGACTTCGAAAGTGCCAAAAGTTTCACAATATCGTAGTTGTAACTTTTTATTGCATTTTGAAACTTCTCAAAGTTTCAAAACATCGTAGTCATAACTTTTTAGATACTTCCAATTTCGAGGACATTCAAGTAATTGTTATCTTTTATTAGCGCAATAAACGACGGTCAGAATGCCCACTACGACGAATCCTGCTCGTCAACGTTGGCGAGTACGTTCAGTAACGGCGCGCGGGACCCCAGCACCGGCGTCGCTACGACGGACCTTTACGGCAAGTGCACTGCGACGCACTCCGGGACGTCGGCCGCGGCGCCGGAGGCGGCAGGAGTGTTCGCCCTTGCTCTACATGCCAAGTGAGTTACGTGCTATTAAAATAATAATCTCCTCCAATATAAAAGTGCTTTATTGTCTGAAATTAAATAAGTTTTTTCTTTTTCAAAAATCATAACTTCATGTGCGGCTGTTCAGTTGGCGACACCTTAATAATATAATTTCAAAACAAAGGGACCAAAACAAACCGATACGTGCATTGGAGCTGCATTTTAGATAGCTATTTAAAATTGAACTATATTTATCCATGTTATATTAATTTTTCGGTCCTATTTTTGTATTTTTTATGTAGGTAAGTCATTGTATTATTTGTGGTGTAATGTCTCATTGTGTCAAATAAACGTTTATTTATTTATTATTTAATACCTGCGCAAGAAGATACATGTTATATTATAAGTTCGAATATCAGAACCTCAATTCTCGTATTTAAAGTAGACAATTTAAAGAGTCAATTTTACTTTGTTTGGATTGAAAGTGTAGCGTCATGTTACCGTGAACGGAATTTATGACGTTTCGACCAATCAGAGCGCGTTTCACATTGGTTTAACGTTCATAAAAACACCTATCGGGAGTATAAGCGTATCGGGACTTGATTGTAATTGTATTAATGCAGGCTTTATTTAGCAAAATTGCCCCTCGGGCTGCAACTTGCACCGCGCTGCTCAGCGCATTTGTAGTGTTGACTGATATCATATGAAAGGTGTATCTTTTTGTGTGGTGAGTAAAGTTCAATTTTGAATAGCTATAATAAAATGCAGCGTCGCGTAGCACCGCTAATATCGTCGCGGTATGACCTGACCCTTATAATCAGACTGCATAAAAAAGTGCTTTGTTGTCTCAAATTTAATTTGTACCTTTGATCTCATCCGTCGGGCTCTTGTCACCGCCGGAGTGCCAGCTGTGCTGGAACCCTCTGGTTTGGTGCGCGACGATGGCAAGAAACCAGACGATATGACCCTGGTTCCTTGCCTCCTTGGAGAGTGGGACGGGCTCTTGTATGGGACGCCACTTGCGTCGATACACTTGCTCCGTCCCATGTCTAGGGCACCTCGAGTACTGCAGGTGCGGCCGCCAATCAGGCGGAGAACCTCAAGCGGCGAACCTTAGTGGGGATCTCATATTTGAACCTTTTGGGGTTAAAACTCTACCCTAGGTACATGGGTGCGCACAAACTTTTCAGATAAATCTCCAAAAAACTCATTGAGGCCACCCGAGACCCCAGAGCCGGCACTTACCTGGCCCAGAGAGTGAGTATCGTAATCCAGCGAGGAAACTCTCTGAGCCTTCTAGGTACTCTGCCTAGTGGGGACGACCTGGGAGATTTCTTTTTTGTAGCCTATTAAGTTTTGGAGTAGTTATTAATTATTTTTTTTAGTCTTACTTTTATAGTTTGTAAATATTTTAATAGCTAGCTATAGATTAATATTAACCTGTATAGTTTAATGTTCATTAATAAATATATATAATGAATTAAATTAATTTGTACCTTTTCAATTTTTATTTTCTAATCTTCATGAGCGGCAGTTCAGTTGGCGACACTTTGTATATTCAAAACTAAGAGTTCAATTTAATTTAAGTACCATGTTTCTTATTTTGCAGCCCTAACCTGACTTGGCGAGATATACAGCATTTGACCGTTTTAACTTCAAAAAGAAACTCATTGTATGACGCAAAGGTATGTGCAAAACACAATTAGTGCTAGTAAAGTACAAATTAATATAGAACAAGATATTTTATGTCACTAATTAACTATAATAATAGATAATTTTAATTATTACAAAGATTTTAAGATTAACAGTAAGATTGCAATTTGTAACTGTCATATTAATACGTATATCCGATTCCGCGAGAAAATCCAGTCCAAGTTTTCGAGTAAAGAACTCGTGACTCCTCTGGTGTTGCGGTATTTTGATTTCTTCAGTAAATTTTCATCCATCTGCTCCTTTGCTGATGCTTGAAAGAGATGTAAACTGTAAAGATTTAACAGCCTCCGTGGTGTAGTGGTTCGAGCATTGGCTCTCGGAGGTCGTGGGTTTGATTCCCGCATTAGAACAACAAAAAATGTTGTTTCCAAGTTTGGTCAGGACTTAGGACAATGCAGGCTGATCACCTGATTGTCTGACAAGAAAGATGATCCATGCGTCGGATGGGCATGTAAAAAGTCGGACCTGCGCCTCATCTCTCGTCAGTCGCGTCGGTTATCCGTCCCACTGGATTATGAGAGTAAAGGAAGAGAGAGTGCTTGTGTACTATGCACACACTTGGGCACTATAAAATTACTCCTGCGTAACTGGCCTGGTTTCAATAAAACCGGCGACCGTCATTGAAATCGGTGTGAGGAGTTATTCAAACTGTAAAGAAATATTTAATGATCTCTCAGGGTCGTTTCCACTGGACAATGAACGGCGTGGGGCTGGAGTTTAACCATTTGTTCGGGTTCGGAGTTCTGGACGCTGGTGCCATGACCGCGCTCGCCGCCAACTGGCGCTCCGTGCCGCCACGCTACCACTGCGAAGCCGGATCAGTTAATACCTATACGTAAGTCAGTAGTACTAGTCACAGTTATGGAAATTGATAGGAAATGTATAGCTTAAGTGTTAGGTACAATACGGCCGATGTATCTTGGCGAGTCTGAACTTCGCGCAGAAGGTTGCGCAATAACTGTTTCTAAGTGCTTTCGTATTTATTTTATTTGTACTAATTGGTCAACTGTATAAGGGAAATTTTATTAGTACATAGGTATATAAAAATAATACAATAACAGTTTTCTTCACGAGTTGTACATCCGCTAAAGTTCGCAGAGCCTATGTTCAGACCCGTCAAGATACAGCGGCCGTAGTGTAAGTCTATTGTTTAATACTAAGATTGAAAATACTGTATAAGAGTAGGTATATAGACCCTCGCCAAAATATTTGTGCAGCGCTTAGGCGAAAAGTGGCCCATGGAGAGCCGCTTCGCTACGTTGAATGTAAGAGGAGGAATGGATGGTAAGAATGAAAGCGGACGAAGCGAAACAAGTATGTAAGGATCGTAGCAAGTGGCAAGAAGTGGTCTCTGCCTACCCCTACGAGAAAGAGGCGTGATTATATGTATGTATGTATGTTTAGGCTTTGGAAAAAAACTTCTGGTTATATTAGACTCCCTAAATAGACAAACTCGATAGGGATTTTGTAGATCGTAACAGAGATGTTTCGACACTTTTTTATTTTATTTTCCAGTGAGATCCCATCAGAAGGCAGCGTGACACTACACATCGAGGCGGGTGCGTGCGCGGGCACGGGCTCGGAGGTGCGCTACCTGGAGCACGTGCAGGCGGTGGTCAGCGCCAACGCCACGCGCCGGGGTGACCTCGAGCTGTTCCTCACCAGTCCCATGGGCACCAGGTCAGTGCCAAGGTCTACCTCAACAGCCCTATGGACACCAAGTCAGTGGCCTCGACCTATTTCTTTAACGGGCAATCCCACCACACACTAAAACTCCTATGTAGCCTGCAGGATCTACAGTGGTAACCAACTACAAAGACCCTTTGATATGATCTCAGGGGTATCCGAGGAACATGCTAAATCTGTCTTGGGACCCGCTACGAAATTAATCAGAAGAATAACCTCGAGCTATTCCTCACTCCCCATATTCAGCCCCATATTCTCCTCACCAGTCCCATGGGCACTAGGTCAGTGACAAACTCTTCCTCATGAGTTCCATGGGCACCAAATCACTAATCCTGAGCCTCAGTTTCACCATGGGTGCCTGCTACCAGGGTCAGGAAATATTTTTTCTATGGCTATAGTTATAAAAGAAACTGATATTGTTTTTAATTGTGATAAATTGATTCCCTTAATGCCCGAATTCTAAGGAGAATTTGTCGGTAGTTTATCTATTCAAAGAGGTTATGAGGGTGTTTGATATTTTTCTGAAGTTAGGGGATAGACCCAACGCACCAAAGCGTCGTCTGGTGGCGTAACTGGTATCAAAAAGGGTCCATAAAATTTTTTCTGTCACCAGGTGGCACTTGGTAGCTCGACGATCCTTGTCGTGTCAAATAGCTGTCAGATGTCACGGATTTAAATACCCTCATTATAGCGCATTTGCGTTCAGCATTAACGAATCAAAAGCGCTGTATGATAGATGAACTCTAAATGAAATTTAATTCGGGAACCGTGCATAAACGATTCAGATCTAACAAATTCTTCAAAATATTTCCAGATCGATGATCTTAAGCAGGCGAGCCAACGACGACGACAGCCGCGACGGGTTCACCAAGTGGCCGTTCATGACCACCCACACCTGGGGCGAGTACCCGCAAGGAACATGGACATTGGAAGTACGTTTATTTTCCTCTAGTGTTTATAGTTTAAATAAAATTGCCCATCCAACACTTACACTCTTACATATTATATAATCAATAAGAATTATAATACCTTGAATTATATAGGTACTAGCTTTTGCCCGCGGCTATGTCCGCGTGAATATATCCCATGAGAACACTGTAGTTTTTCGGCATAAAAAGTAGCCTATTTGTTAATCCAGAGCTCAAACTACTACCAAAACAAAATATTGTTAAACATCTTTAATTGTACATAACCAATTTCCTGGAAAATAAATGATTCTACTCTATTCCCACATTATCTTAGCATATTATCCTTACTTTAATATTATAAATGTGAAAGTGAGTTAGTTTGTTTGGTTGTTTCTCTTTCATGCCATTTGGCATAAATATAAAGTAGATCACGGAGAAGGACATAAGCTACTTTATCGCGGCAAAATGTACGGTCCTTGCGGGATCACTTTTTGCGCGCACGAAATCGCAGGCAACATCTAATAGTAGTATAAGCCGTATCCATCAGCGACCGTCATCGCTTAATACTAGCGGTCCATCCATCTTTGCCGGTCCTCTACCATATAGTGCGATTCAAATGAGAATAGGATCGAGTCGGCGCCATAATATTGTTTCGAATTTAGACTGATAAGAAAGTTAAATTTATGTTTAGATAATTTATTACGATTTAACGTATTTATTTAAATTCGTTGTAAGAATATTAATATTTATATGCACATAAGTTTTTCTGCAAATCGCACTTTTCAAGTGATATTTGACAGAAAAAGGTCATTGACGTTCCTATTCCCATTTGTAACGCGTTATTGCAGGCGCGGTTCAGTGGAGGCTCCGGGCCGAGCTCGGCGTCGGGCTGGCTGCGCGGCTGGTCGCTGGTGCTGCACGGGACGCGCGCGCCGCCGTACGCCCAGCTCCAGCCCAACGACCCGCACTCCAAGCTCGCCGTCGTCAAGAAGGCCCACGAGGACGCTCTCAACAAATAGTGTTGCCAGATCCGTAAATCTAAAAATGACCTTTCCTACTTGTTCACCAAATATTATTTTCAGTACAGAAATATTTTGAAACGGGTAATGTTTTCTTAGTTAGGTTTTCTCTTGATTTCTAAACTGACTTTCGGATGATGGTTCTTTTTTGTGGCAATTGGAACAATATTATGACAATGAAAATGTTTATTACGAGGTTCTGAGCCTAAATTAAAAAAATTGAACCTTTAAAACTAATTAAGCAATGAAGAGAATCATTTTATTTTAACTAATTTAACTTGGAGTATTTTGATGTGTTATAATGAACTAGGAAAGACACATTGTCATTTATAGATTTAGAGGAACTATGATAAAATGTTTGAATTTAAAGCGCGTTTCTTCTAAATCATGTTTACTCTTCGACTACTCTCTTTGAAATATTGAAAATATCTAGCAAAAACCAATCTAATGTTCACTAAATATATTTTTTCAAAAAAATACGTGCAGGGGCCATGAACTAAAATGTGTAAAAAATTTGCAAATAATTGTATTTACCTACACGAAAGATATTTGAGTACAAATACTTATGTCTTACGTATATTTTAAAACTTATTCAAAAATACGAAGGACACAAATTCTAATTGTTTAAATTGTTGTCACGAAAATTTATAAAAATATTTCTACTTATACTATGATTCGTTTTTGCTTTGTTTCTATAGAAAATGTATTGAGATATCGAAAAAATCCCTTGTATAAGTACTGTTACTATAACTATTCGCTTGTCGAGGAGGTTACAGTCTAAAATTGAACGAAAAAGACAAGTTAAAAACCATTATATGAAAGTAATTGTTTGTAGCATTGAATATCATAAGAATAAAAAGTTCAAAAACATCTAACAACATATTTTCTAACATTTCTAATGACCAATTTGTTTAATTTTTTATTTCAGACTCTATGATGATAAATAGCACCTAAATCTTGATCATCTTATAAAATGAAACTGAATTATCGGATAACATATCACACAGTTTTGCAAAATGTTCTATAACATAGATATAAAATAATTGGGTTTTTATAATTCCATGAGAAGTTGAAAAAGATTTAGCACGACAGATTTAACTAATGATCCAATTTAAATATAATAAATGTACCTACTTACCTAGGTTAAAGGTACAAAGTGTATGAAAATACTTAGCTGTAGTAATTTGCATTGAAAAGTTTTTACTACAGCTGAAGCCTAATATTTTCGATGATGTTTAAGAAAACTTGATTCATTTTGTGTATGATTTGCTGATCACAAATATTGACTTATTTATTTTGAAATCAACATTGTAACTATTTATAAAAGGGCATTAAAAATGGTTATAACAAATGGACTTCATTATCCCAGCTAATGCAAGTACATTTGGACATATTTTTATAGCACATTCGCCTATGTGCTATGAAGATTCGATTAGATAAATAGGAACATAATATCGTTAAAAGTAAGAGAAAATATGATACTATATAGTGTAATAAAACTTACTTTAGGCCCACAAGTGACGCTGGCTCTAAATATATATTTTATTAATATAAAACATAGTATTGGATCAACTTTTTATTTATTGAAATTGTTTTCCAAATTGACATGAAAACTATGAGCGCAACAATTTTATAAACGGATGGAAAGTAGTTTTACTACAGAATAGTAAAGGTAGAAAAAAATATTTAAAGAGAATTCTATTATGTATAACTATTATAGAAAATATATTGTGATTTGGTGTTGTATATGAATTAAACGACGTTTTTTATAATCAACCTTTCCCTTATTCGGTTGTTCCTTCTGAATATGTCAAAACCTACTCTAGGTTAACGCGTCCTTCTGTTTACGCACTCCCATTCGTTTTCCATCGTAGGTAGTAGACCTACGTATCACACGACATACAATTCTTACATCACATTTCAAATCCCGCCGAAGGAACAAAAAGTTTTTCTGTGTTCCTGGGTCATGGATGTGTATTAAATATGTGTATAATATAATAAAAATCTTAAATATGTGTATAGTATAAAAGTATTAAATATATTTCCGTTGTCTGGTACCCGTAACACAAGTTCTTCGAGAACTTACCACGGGATCAGATTGACGTGGTGTGAAGCGTCCATAGATATTATTATTATTATTTACAGCTTTTTAGAATTCTGTACCCAAATGGTAATAATGAGACCCTTACCGAGACTTGCTCTCCATACTCGGGAACCTGTCTAATATTTTTTCGTAAACACATTCTTCATTCTTAAGTTCAGCTTAGAGCCTAAGATATTCAAGTACAGAAATAAATAGCAAAAAAAGTAATATAAGACTTTATTATTTTACAAATACCTCCATATTATCGAAATCTAAAAGCAAATTTAGGTATATTAGCTGATAAATCTGTATAAAGCACAGTAAATTAAAAAAAGGTAACTTACATTATTAGCACTAGTGAAAGAAAGTTATTATGTAAAGCATAACGGAGGTCTTTATTTTAGTTAACCTATTTTTCTACGGCGACCTAACCAATACAAACATTGAAAACAAATATAAAAATCTTACAAATTAATATTAACACTATGTACAATTTCATTAAATTAATATTTTATAAAAAGGCACTATTATACTCAAAATATCATTATTGTTTTCGACACTATTATCTAAATTTTCGTACAACTAATTTGTGTCGGTACATTTTTATACCAACTCGAACACTTGCCAAATTTTCAAACTGTGTATTTTTTCGTTAATTTCTAACCCGCTCTAATTGGATTATAAATAGTGGAATAGTATGCCTAGTTTTACGAATACGTAGACAGGGCTTACGCGTAAAAACATTTACAAATAGATTATATACAATAACTCACGTTTATTAGGTATTGTTTACCAATATAATTACGTATTTAACCAGTAATGCCGACTTAAAGGTACATGGCCTATAAAATAAATAAAAATATATCCACAAAAAAGTCCACACTTTTCTAGCCACAAACGTCTATTTCACCTTATCACCAAGGGCTTAAAATGTCCATGAGGGCTTTAAACGCCCATTTCGTTGTAAGTCCTCCCGTTGGGCACGTCAACGCTCCGCTCCGAGGTTCCGTTCACTCCGTTGCTCTGCCCACGAGAACTTAACTGTCAGAGATCTGAAAGCAATGATTCCCACTTATACGGCCATTCCTTTTTTCAAAGCAGGGGAAATAACTTTTAGAATTGTAATTGGATTGAGTAACAAAAGCAGTATTTGAGCAATATTTTATGGAATAAACGAGTAGAGCGTACGTCTGATGATAAGCAGTTAACTATAGGGTGGCTGGGCTGGCTAAATGGCACGGGCCTCCGACCAAGGGGACGCGAGCTCAGAAATAACCTAACATATAAAAATTATATATTTTTTAAGTATTTAAATCAATCAATGTGGGGTATTAATAAAGACCACGTAGAAATTAGAAATAAACATTAATTCAATACATTCAAAACAATAAGATGTCGATTTTCGGAGCGCATCCATTAGTTGCTTAATTTTTCAACCAAATAAATTTGCCACGGGCCTCAGATGGTATAGTTACGTCACTGGTGAAAAGGTGGCATCTCTCTGGTCGAGCCGGCTCATTAGTGGTGAAAACTTCGTATTTATCTTCTCAGTAATAAGCAACACTCACCCATAGTCTCCTGCTGTATCTCGAGTTTGTACGCCGGGTTGTCATAAGGTGGCAGAGACGACTCTCGGGGCGCTGATGGCACAGCTAGAATTATACAGTCTAGTAAGTGAAAAATTATTCCCATCTCAGAGTTATTAACAAGCTATAATTCAATTTAAGAGAAAGCTTTTACATAACAAAAATTTAAATTATCACAATAAACCGTAGTGGTTTATGGCGAATACCTCCTGTGCAGAATATTGAAATTAGTAACTCACACGTGATTTGCACGGATCGTGGGCGGTGGCGCCTGACCACGACGAGCAGCAGCAGCACGGCCGCGAGCGCTGCCAGCGCGGCCACCACGCCCACGACCACCAGTGCGCCGTAGTAGTCCCCTCGCGCCGGCCCACGAGCTATGGACGATGACTCGATCACGTCTGGGAAATAAAAATTATCGTTATAAGTTTCCTAATGACTGCGAAGATTAGAAGAAAATACAGTAGAATATGATCACCGTCTGTAAAATATATAATCAGGTAAATAAAAAATCTAATCTTTAGGTACTTACTGTCAATATTTTCAGGTGAATCCAGAGATTTCGTGTGAATCTCCAATACGTTACTTGTTTTCACTTTTCCGTTGGTTAAGAATAGGTCCAGCCAGACTCGGCACCTGCAATTTAATTTACATTTTAAGGCGAAGTTAGTTTGTGAAATATGGATTTGTGGAGGACCAATTAGCGCCACGATCCTAAATCGCGCTATCGAAGTTTTCTAAGATCGGCGCGTACGCGGCGCGGCGTAAAAACTGTTACATTGTAAAATAACTAACGAGATTGTAAAAATATGTCGAAAGATTCATTACTATATGTTTACAATCTAACGAAAAATAATGTGTTCAATTATATGCAGAATATTCGCGTCGAAAGTCTATAAACATTTTACAATTTCACTAGCTACATTACAATCTAATCTAATTTGTGCTCTAAAATATTCTAAATTAAGAGATTATGAGCTGTGGCATTTTTGAAATTTTCATAATCTTACTTCGTATCAGCGTCCAGCCCAGTCAGTGTGATCGAAGGTTGGGACTCTCTCGTGGCGAGTCTGAAGGCGTCGTGATCGCGCCTGTCGCCGCAGTCGTGGGCGGCACGATACACGCGCACCCACTTCTCAGCGGGCGTGGGCACCCCGCGCCACGTGAGCTCCACCGCCTCTGCGCCTACTTCCCGAGCCTCCACTTCCACTGTCCAGTTGTACGGATCTAAAATTAATGTGAATAGAATTTAGTAAAAAGCTATTTATTGGCTAATTAGGTAGTCCAGGAGCTTTGTGTGCGGAACCTTCCATTAGAACTCCTTTATTCGTTGACATGTTGCTTACATTGTAAGGAATATTAAGATGATGCGGGATGCAATCTAAAAAAATATAGGCCTTTTTATTCGTTAATGGATGATTTATACAGTATTCTCCGAGCGAAGTAACTAACCACTCTGAAATACTGCCTGGGACAGTTGGTTTTTTATATTCACATAGTTCAGATAACTTAATGTTGAATGATTCGCATACATTTGATAGTATTTTTTAACAAAAGGTAAAATTTTACCTATATATGGAGCAGTAGTAAACTTCACTTTTCCTGAGTCGAATAACTCAGTAGTCGCTCGAGGCGGCGGCATCAAGACCAAAGACGCTTCATATGTACTTCCTGGTCTTAGATCTGTTAGTTCAGCTGTGGAACGACTGTGGTGTAGTAGCTCAGTCATGCTGTATAACGGAGAACCCATAGAACGGTACCTGAAATCGAAAAAAAAAACAAATAATAATTGTAAAAGAAAACACTGGCTGTTATGACTTTAACAAACGTAATTAGCGTATTTTTTATTCGTGACTAGCCGTTACCCGCGGCTCTGTCCGCGTAAATACAGTATCCCTCGGGAATACTGTATTTTTTCGGGATAAAAAGTAGTCTATGTTTTAACCAAGCCTAAACTACTACTATGCCAAATTTCATCAAAACCCGTAGTAATTTTTGCGTGAAGTAGCAACAAACATCTATCCTCACAAACTTTCACATTTATAATATTAGTAGGATATCTCACCTCACTTGTATACCGTCAATCAGCAAGAGCTCATCTTCAGTGAAATGTCTCCAAGAAAGGTGGGCTGTGGTGTCATTGACATCTAGGACCGTCAACTTGCAGTCGATCTGTCGACGCTTTTCTTCAACAGTGGCAATCTAAAAATTATTTTATAGTTATTAATATACATTTCATTATTAATCGGGTTATCAATACTAAGCATCGCCACATTTGTATGGAGTCTGTCTAGACGACAGTGTTCACAGTCTGATAGATAACTTTATATAGGTACGCACCAGACCCAGCACAATTGTACCACAATAAAACTATTTTCTGCAATAAAAGCAAGTCTATCTATTCTATTGTGACAGTAAGTTCAGCTCTACTTACTGTTGGTAAATCTTGAGTTCGAACAGTTAGAATTTCACTCTCAGGTTCAACTGGAATGCTGTGCAAGTACAGTTTTCCTCTAATCTTATATGTGGTTGATGGTTTCAGGCCTGTCAAACGGAACTCTAACCGAGGGGTTGTGAGGACTTCGTCTGCTGGAGCAAATACCTGAGAATACCACTGAGAGATATCTGGATCGCTGAAAATAAAATTTATAAATTTATTCAATTTTATATTGATTTCATTTTAATAATTTATAGTTAGACCCCCTTACTAATAAACGCTGTATAAGCTTTGAATAGTTATACAGTGTTTTGTTCACATCACACAAGTGACATGTTTAATTCGATAGAAAGAGACAAAACACTGTGTAACTATTCAAAGCTTATACAGCGTTTATTAGTAAGGGGGAGAAAGTTTTATTTCAAGTAGTTAATTAAAATAATATAAGAAACATAAAATTAACAACAAAACTATAGCCAAATAAAAAATTAAAAATTAATACCTAACTACTAATAAAAAGAAGACTTATCTATAAATAATCTATCTCTAAAAAAGTCTATAAATAGAAAATCTTCCCCAGGTCGTCCCCATTTGGCAGAGTACCTAGCAAACTGATAGCATTGCCTCGTTGGATAGCAATGGCTATCCGTTGTGTCAGGTAGTTTCCGGCTTTCCGGAGTCTCGGGTGGCTTTAGTATCTAACCTTTTGGAGATTTCTTTGAAAAGCTTATGTGCGCCCGGACCCCATGCGCCTAGGGTTTCCACCCCAAACGGTTCAAATATGAGGTCTCCGCTAAGGTTCTCATATTTATCTCATATAAATTTATAAATTTATAAATATGTAATGAATTTTTCTATTTGGTTTTAAAAATGAAATATATTATTTTCAGATATCTTACTCTGTATCTGTATATCGCAGGTCGATGCTTCCTTTGAGCCCGACCAAAACTGATGGCAAACCGAACAGCATTTTGATGCTCGTCGGTGAATCCCCTTGTAGGGACAACACTGAGAGCCTTTTGTTATCATCGCCACTAGTGATGTGCAGTCCTGGAGGTAGACCGGCCAGGGCAGGGTCGAGGGGATGGACGGGGCGATGGACATTATTCTGGTCGTAATCAGGGATGTCTTCTTGCGGGTAGTGGTTGTTTTCAGGAGGCACTGTAGGAAGAAATGGAGGTGCTTGTGAATGTGGATTTACGGGGAACATTGGTTTTGACGTATCTGTAACCAATAAGTTTCATTTAGATTTTCTAAAAATATTTACTTATGCAAATTATGAAGTAGTTACCTACATACATTTGTTTTAATATACCATGAAGATATAAAACTATGTAAATAATTTCATTTATGTCTCTTTACAAAATCAGAAACCCAACTGCCATAATATTTAATTTAAATAATACCCAAAGTTAGACTTATATAATTACTTTAAAAAATTCATCTAGCTTTAAAAGCTAAACGGATGTTAACTTTGGAAATGAACTAATGGTTATAAGTTATAAAAAAATATACTCTCCTAAAAAATTACTACCCCTCTTCTCCATTCGAGTGATATGACGGTGACAAAATATTACACTAATATAACCATTTATCAGGCCCGTAAATAAATGTTTAGTTTCTACAGGTGAAAAATTCTACATTATACATATTTTAAGAAAGTGTGATGAAAAGAAGGTGTATATAGTGTTTTTTTGCAAGTCAATACTAAACTGAATTAGGATTCGAAAGGTAGATCATTTGAGAAAGCAAAGCAACAGAAGTCAACATAAGAGTTCATAATTTTTTGTTAAAGGAAGACGAAATTACATAAAAAGATGAAGTCACACCAAGGCAAGGTCACTGACCTGCCGCAGTTGCACTGCGGTTGAGTTTATTGGCAGATCTTTCCATATTCATACTGACTTCAGACTCGACTTCCATTTGCTTTAAAATTTGTTCAAGGTCTAAAGCCGAATAGGGCTTTTGGTATGATTTTTGATTTTCCTTTTTATATGGAAACAACATAGTTTTTGACATTTTTACATTCGAAATTGGTCTTAGTAAAACAGTATCATAAGTGTTTGGTATTTTTGTCGACACATAAGGTTTAAATTTTAAACCATCGGATTTGTTATTTTTAGAGTCTCTGCTTATCATCGACTGGGCTTGATAATAAGGACTGCTGACTGGGGTGGCACGTGATGAATTCAAAGGTTGATCTTCGTCAGTAGCAATTTCGTTAGGTAAATCAGTATCAAAATATGATGTTTTCGATTCATTGTTTATTTTTTCCTTTTGGGCAAGTTTTTTGTCATAAATGGGAATAAAGAGACTCAAATCTTCAATTTCAGATAACGGGACTTTCTTTAACGATGACTGATGTTCCAATTTATCATTAATAGATGAGGAACTAGGTGGTATTTTATTATTATTAACAGGTAAAGTTATGCTTTGCTTTGTATTAAAATTAATATGGTCGTTTTTAATCTCTAAAGGTTTGTATAACGAGTTTTGAACATGACTTATTGGCTTAGAGAAATTTATAAAGTTAGTTAAATAAAAATCATCATACTTAGATGGGTTGATATTATAAAACATTGAAATTTTTTGTTTTATAGGAAGTTCAGTTGAGATTGTTTGTTGCAATTTTGGTAAGTTTACTTTATAAAAATCGAATGGGTTTATGTATGAAGTGGCACTTTTAATATTATTCTGCGAATCAAATTTAAATGGTGTAAAAATCTGTTTATTAACATTAATGCTTTCCGTTGGCATCGGAGGTATTGGCAAAACGAACTTTGAGTGAGATGATAAAATTTGTGAATTTGGCGTAACATAGTTATTTCGATAATTAGTGGAAATAGGTTGCAGTGACGATCCATTTGTGAGTCCAGCTGCAAGGAATAATGTGGTTATTTAGAATTTATGATATTAATATTTAATTGTATCGTGCAAACATGAAATAAAATTACTTATCAAAACAATATAAAGCAAATAAGTAGATAATAATACCAAAATACCAAAAATGCCCATTCTCAACACATCGAATGATTGATAAATTAAATAAATGATTTGAATATATGCAGGGTGTGTATAATTATAAAAAAAATTTACCATGTGGTACGCAGCCCCATTCCTTACAACAATCCTCGTCAGATACATTCATCGGAGCCGGTCGGTGCATCGGAGGACAGCGCAAATTTTGAGGAGGTAGTGGCGGTAATGGATTACAAACTTCTTGGCAATCTAGTTCACCATTCTCACAAAAGCAATGCTCTTCACAGCCAGTAAGCTCTATTGGAACTTTACTCCAGTTTGGAACACTGTGGAATAAAAAACCAAGAAAATAAGGATACTCAAATTATAATTAAGAGCATTTTGAATGGTCAAAAGTTTACTTTTGTTGACACTTACGGAACACCTTTATAATGGCAAGTACCATCACTGAGGCATCTTGCAGTTCTAGGACAACAGTTTGGCGGTACAGGAGGTGGATTAGGAGCCCATTGTACACAGCTCTTTGACACGATTTCCAAGCCTACATGCGACGGGCATACCATTGGTGCACATTCTTTAGTATCTTGGCCGGTACACTCGCATACCTCCGTACATCCAATTTGAAATTCTTCTCCTGTAAGGGAAACATTATTACTCCTCTACCACTTCTCGAATACTTGAAAACTGTATTTACATTCCATTGGTTGAACTTACCAACTTCGTAATATTTGTCATCATGATAGCAACCAAACTTGGTTTTATTTTTAAGATCTTCCATTCGTACTTCATTTCCATCAGATGATGTTATTGTGAAATTAAATTTCGTTCCAGTTTCCTTTGTTTTTAAAATATAGTCTTTACCGCCTTCCAGGTTTAAAATTAGGTTTGTATATTTTAGCTCTACATCTTTATAAGTTAATCCATTATTGTCGCTCAATTGTAGATGGATTGGATCATCGCTATCGTTTGTATGCATTAAATTTACTTGTACACTATTATTGTGAAGTACTTTTATGGAACCAATCGGTTCTATTAACACAAGTGGTCTCATAGTACTTTTCGACATTGATTGTTCGTGTTCTTTTGGTACCTAAATATTTTTTTAGTGTTTTAATAAAATTATAAGCTTCGTATATTTGCATACTCATAGTGATAAATAATAAACTTATTTCTAGGTAACTGTAAATATAAAACTTACTTCAGCCGTACTAGTCGAATTATCGACTGATTCTTCATGGTCATCTTGAGAAACATCGCAAACTTGAACTTCGCAACATTCATCCTTGGGATCTTGAACATTTATACATTTCTCCGACTGTTGTAAGGGATTACATCTATAGTTTAAAAATGAAATGATAAAATCTTTAAAAATTAACTTAAAAAAAAATATAATATACTTATAATAAAGTATACGTTGTATTACCTAGGCTTGCATGTAACTATAGAATCCTTTTCACAAGTACACACTTGTTCACATCCAATGTTCCACTTGCTACCGACTGGGTAAGTTATGTTATTATAGTGACATATTTCGACGGATGTCGGTTTTGCATCTACAAACAATTTGAGCAAATTATGTCACACTCACGATTTTTTAAAATTATAATTATACAGCGTGTTAGTTTTTTTCCTTATTCAAAATATATTATTCGTATGAGGTAGCTACTGTTACGTTAGTAATAATATATTCTTTGCTACTGTTGAGTTGTTGTAAATAATATTTAAATACAAACAAACGCCACGAAAGATCTATTAAGATAGAATTCAGTGAAGCGAAGATACCATTTCCCGTGGCGCAGGCTATAATGGAACAGCATTCATCAACGGGCGACTCGAAGCACAGTGGATCGTTGAGGCGCCTGCCACGACGGATGAATGGGCTCTGACATCTCGGCGCACACTCGAACTGCCCGCCGGGTGTACATTCACATGTTTCTTCGCAGCCACGATTTATTTTGTCTCCGACCTAAAAGTAGGTTATAGCATTTTTGACATAAAAACTTGCAGAATTTTTATGGTGTAGGCTAGGCGAAATGCGGAAACAAATAAATTCAAAATTAAAAAAAAAGTGTTATAAAAAATATCTGACTTGGTATTTTAATCAACATCGACTTTAATTTCATTGTAAAACAGGTTGTTTCCATAATATATACAGTACCTTATGGTTTACTCCATTATCAGAACAGGATTCGAATTCATCCGTTCGGTCAACATTCAATAATGGATGGAATGGCTCTTGAAGATTTGAATAAAACTTATCTGGTATCTTATGTTTTTCCTCAACTTCATGCTCTAAAGATGTTTCTTCATCATCTTCCGCATCCAAATCTACATCACTGAGATCACTAAAGAATTTCTTAGAACTTTTAGAATCCGTTTGATTATGTAAAATATTTGCAAAGTTCTGTAATTCTTCTACGTTTAGATTAAGCAGTCTTGGTTTTGGTTTTGAATTTGAATCTGTGACTTCATTAGTCCCAACAGTGGTTGTTACAATCTCAGTGGTTGTACTAGTGACTGGTGTTGGCGTTGTTGTTGTGGTTGTTGTTGTCGATGTAGTAGTAGTTGTTATCGGTTCAAGAGGTTCTGTTTTCTCTGTGACAAGCTCCGATGATAACGGTAGCAAAGGATCCCCATCGTCAATCGCAAGTTTACCTGAAAACAATTATTGATTACGATTAAATAGGCATGATCAGTCATTATTTTTATTTAGGTATGTAGATTGTAGATAGATAAAAAATTTCGTTTGAATGTCTTCGGAACAGGCTAGATGACTGATTTTTATTAGATAAATAAATAGTTCTCTAAAATATCAGTTAGTTCTCAGAAAAAACAGTATATTAAAAATCTATATTTTCAAAGACGATTTGTTTACAAAATTTTGCAAGTTTCGAAAAACGCTCCATACAAAAGATGTCACCACAGAAATGATCTCATGCGCTCATAAAAAGTTGTATGAAATATATGGGTCGCAAGAAAATAATTGCTAATATCTTCGTAATTAGTGCGTTTTATCGATACCTTCATAAACATTTTACATATAGGTAGTCATCTAGGTACGGTCTACATAATAGGTTGGGGAAAAAGTCTTTTCGCATTATAGTATGTATGAACTTGTCATAAAATATCTTGGGCTATACCAATTGTATCTGGCTGATTTTGGTATCATTAAAAAGTTTTAATTTTACAGAAGACAATTCCAAATTCAAATTAGGTAAATTTGAGATTTTCATTTGTTTTTCTTATTGTTAAAATGAGTGATTCTTATGAAGAATTTCGATACATTTTAAAATTTTATTACAAAAAAGGTAAAAATGCAACACAAGCCGCGAAAAAAATTTGTGATGTTTATGGACCTAATGCAGTATCTGTGAGAGTAGCGCAAATTTGGTTTAAGCGTTTTCAATCCGGAAATTTTGATATCAAAGATGCACGTCGCTCTGGTCGCCCTGTTACGGACAAAACTGTTGCCATTTTTGAAAAAGTGGAGCAAGATCGGCATATTAGTAGTTACGATGTAGCTGAAGAACTGGGGATTGACCACAAAATGGTTTTGGCGCATTTGAAAAAAGCTGGGTACACAAAAAAGCTCGATATTTGGGTGCCTCATGAGCTCACTGAAAGAAACCTAATGAACCGTGTACTCATTTGTGATTCTTTATTACGACGTAATGAAACCGAACCATTTTTGAAGAAGCTGATAACTGGTGATGAAAAGTGGATCACGTACGACAAGAACGTGCGAAAAAGATCGTGGTCAAAGGCCGGTCAGGCTTCACAGACTGTGGCGAAACCCGGGTTAACTCGCAACAAGGTGATGCTGTGTGTGTGGTGGGATTGGAAGGGCATTATTCATTATGAGCTGTTACCGCCAGGCAGGACCATCAATTCTGAACTGTACTGCGAACAACTGATGAGATTAAAGCAAGAAGTTGAGAGAAAGCGGCCGGAATTAATCAACAGAAGGGGTGTGGTTTTTCACCATGATAACGCTAGACCTCACACATCTTTAGCCACTCAGAAAAAATTACGGGAGTTTGGCTGGGAGGTGTTAATGCATCCGCCGTATAGTCCTGACCTTGCACCTTCAGATTTCCACCTGTTTCGGTCGCTGCAGAATTCCTTAGGCAGTGTCAGGTTGACATCACAAGAGGACTGCCAAAACCACTTGTCGCAGTTTTGTCATCGGAAGCCCCAAAAATTTTATAGCAATGGGATCATGTACCTACCAACAAGATGGTAAAAAGTTATCGAACAAAATGGCACCTATATACTTTAGTCACTTGTAAATAAACTTTATAAAAAACCTTTTGAATTTTTATATAAAATGCGAAGAAACTTTTTCCCCAACCTAATATTACCCTGTTAAAAAAATTTTGCTAATGCTAATGCTTCTAAATGACTTGTATTGAGGAAAAAATATGTGAAATCATATTTATTTATAAGAAATTCCTAATATTATAAATATGTTCGATATCATATAAAACCAATGTAGCTTTAACCATATATGTAAGTTCGCTAAAAGCAGGTCATGCTAGTCGAGCTTAGAAGGTCAACACTGAACGCCTACTATAAAGCATTTAGGTATATCTTGAAGATTCATCGATTTGTCAATATTAAGTATTTTAAATTTTACAATCTAGTGATTTTATATTCTACACTTACAATATTTTAAAACTAACAATAATATGTTTATAAGTAAAAGCTCTTGCTAAATAAACAAAGATCCCTACATAATTTTATTCTTATTAATTACAGCAGCTAATTTGAAATAGTTTTTTTCCTTTTATAATTATGAATATGTAATAAATTATTTTTCTCAGCTTAACGAAGAAATTATGTAAATTGAAATCATGTAAATTGTATGAAAGTAGCTTGTAAGATAGATATGACATAGATCTTTTAATTTCACTTTCGTGGTCATTCAAAATGTACATAATATAGCTAAATATTATTTTATTGCATTTTGTTTTTTATTAATAGAAATTCCAAAATAGAAGCAGAAATGCACAAGCAGAAGTGTACAAACACCACTTATACCTATGGTATTTTTGAGTTCTGAGTTATGACTAATACCAGATTTCATAAAGCTATAGCAAAGTTATGTAAAATTAAGCGCAACGAAAAGGATGTTGTAGATCTAAACTCTAAAGTGACCTCAACCTGCAATGAGAACGTGTGGATACTAGATTGTCGTTTGAAATCGATCCGCAAACAATGTAAAGTATACATAATGCAACACCGTCGTAGAATATCATCAGCGTTCACTTCTAAAATATGGCATATCGATCTTATAACATCGAATTAGCGGAAGAATTAATAAAGTATCGCTCTTGATCTGTAAAACCATATTCTCACGCTGGTTTTCCGACCGGACACGGGTGTTTTTCCGTTTTTAGAGTTCCGTAGTTAGAAACCCCAAGGAAGTTTCGTTCTGACCGTCCGTCTGTCTTCCCTTAATAACTTCAGTAATTATCAATTATATAATATAAATAGCCAACATTTTAGTATGGTTTTGAAGTGGGGATATTTTTTTTATCCATCATAGGTGGTATCGTTGAATAGATCATTTTAAATAAATATTAGGTTTCATACATGACTTTTTTATAGCGTAGAAAATTTTCTAGAAATCGACCTCCAAAGTGCTATAAAAGTTGTTAGGTTAGGTTAAGTTATGTTATTATCGTTTTATTCTCAGTAGGTATTCATGTCATGGGCTCTCCGTTCGGAAAACATTTGCGGGCAAGTTCTGGTCAAATCGGATCTCCGGTCTAATAATAATCCTAATTTGGTATGTGCGGCCGAGTATTCCCTCACATCTTCATGCGTGACAAACGACCAGCTGTGGACTGTGGTGCCAGAGGCCAGTATTTGTTTATTGACATTAGCAATTAGGCCACGGCCCACGGGCCTACATAGACGTGTCTTTGTGACCTTAGATGCAAAGGACGTTGAATGCCCGAGACCGGTTCCGAACCTCTCTGTTTATATTATTGAACTGCAATAGCTCTGACCGATATTTCAAGTACAAATTACTGAGACATTACAAGTGATAAGGTATTTTAAAAGTCGCGTCTTGATTATATTATGTGTTGTGTACGATGTACCTACACTATTATAAACTAGCTAATTCCCGCGGCTCCGCCCGCGTAAATATACAATTAGTATATACTTTTTGGAGAAAACATGTAGCCTATGTTTTAATCCAGATTCTAAACTACTAACATACCAAATTTTATCGAAATTCGTTCAGTAGTTTTTGTGTGAAAGAGTAACATTCATCCATCCATAAATCCAACCATCCTCACAAATTTTCAAATTGAATGGATGTTTGTTTGTTTCTCTTTCACGCAAAAACTACCGATGAAATTTGGTATGGTAGTAGTTTAGGCTCTGGATTAAAACATAGGCTACTTTTTATCATTAAAAAGAACATTGTTCCTGTGGGACACTATTTACGCACCTGAGCCGCAGGCAAAAGCTAGTTGTCCCTAATTTTCGTAGCTTTGCTATTATTTAGGTATACACTATCAATGTCTAATCTCTATCTAATCTAAAAAACGTTTGTTGTGTGGGACCCTTAAAAATGTTTATTTTATTGTTCTTAGTATTTCTTGTTTAGCGGCAACAGAAATAAATCATTTGTTAAAATTTCAACAGTCTAGCTATCAACGTTAAGGCCCTCCCCCGAGCAAAAGACCTTGAGGCGGTCAGCCGCATAACTCAGTTCAAAATTTTTCACATAACTTAGTTCAAAATTGACCAAAAAAAAATGTAAACGGCGAATATCTAGCTTATGAAATTGCCTATCTATTGGTGTGTGTCCCAAATAAAATTAACTTGTAAATACTATGGAGATGCTGAAACTATAATTCAATGTTACATTCAATTATAGTTTCAGCATCTCCATAGTATTTACAAGTTAATTTTATTTAGGACACACACCAATAGATAGGCAATTTCATAAGCTAGATATTCGCCGTTTACATTTTTTTTGGTCAATTTTGAACTAAGTTATGTGAAAAATTTTGAACTGAGTTATGCGGCTGACCGCCTCAAGGTCTTTTGCTCGGGGGAGGGCCTTAATGAGATACAGCCTGGTGACAGATGAACAGACAGCGAACTCTCAAGAATAGGGTCCCGTTTTTGCACTTTGGGTATGGAACCCTAAAAAGTATTTTATTAGCGACTCATGTGTAAATCTAAATTCCAAATCCTAATCTTATTTACTTGAGTAACTAAGATTGAGAAAGGGAATTTCACCGTTAACTATTTAATATTGATAAAGCATAATGCATTTATCGGGCGAAAGGAGAGCAAAACATGATCTAGATTAACCTCATTTCTATCTTGACTTGACAATCCATTTATCAATATTATTGATGGATATTATTTTACTACTCGCTGATATCGTTTTCATTCAGATTTCCATCCATCCATTAGATCCATCCATCCGATAGATTTTAGTCTCCCAACTCCCAGAAGCTCGTTTATTGCATAGTTCACAGAAGTAGTGCTTTCGTCAGTAAATACTTGGGTATTTTAAACGTTGTGCAAATAAAGTCATAGTAGACGATTTTCTCAAGTGAGTAATAGGGACACGACATGCGCGTGTCCGTGTGAAATATTGCGCAAGCGCATCCGCCTCAGATAAACGACTTCTGAAGTAGGTTCGTAAGGAAATCCGTCACCAGTGCCAGATGGACGTCCGGTGACCGCACTTTACTATTCTGACTTTGCTCTATAGACCCAGAGATTTTTAAGTTGAAGGCTAAGATCATAATAATTATTATCCAATAAAAAACAATCTGAGCATGTCACTGGAACATGTATAAATAAATCCGGCGTAATTTTATTTTCTAATTAAGGTAGGTGCAGCTTATTAGCTGCACCTACCTTAATTTAGGCCTAACTAAAGGGCATTTTTAATAAAATGGAAATATTCAGTTAAATCAACAAGTTTTAATCTACACTAATATTATAAAGAGGAAAACTTTGTTTGTATGTTTGTTTGTTTGTTTGTTTATTTGTAATGAATAGGCTCAAAAAGTACTGGACCGATTTCAAAAATTCTTTCACCATTCGAAAGCTACATTATCCACGAGTAACATAGGCTAAATTTTATTTTGGAAAAAAATAGGGTTCCGTAAGATATTTGGGTTTTTCGGACACAAGGTGTAAAAAATCAACCAGAAAAGTTACTTATTTTGCGTACGCTGCCTAAACTATAAAAGATAGAACCATATAATGTTCTAATTAATTGTAGATCTTATAAATATCTACAAAAAAGTCCGCGACACACTATACCTATCTATGTCGAGTGAGGCACAACAACCATTTTTTTATTTAGAAATCTTGAATTTTTTTTGGACTACATTGAAACGCGTTTATTTTACTCATGCTATTAATCCTTATCAAAATAAATTATTTCATCACTAAGTACAGTTTATGTAGATAATATTCTGCCTTTGAATGATTAAAATTGGACGTTTGGTTTTGAAGTTATGTCGAAATTAAAATATTACGATTTCTGCTGCACGACCCGTTGCGAAGTGGGCGACATTCTGTAGTATTATATTATCAGTATTGTACCCGTGCGAAGCCGGGGCGGGTCGCTAGTGTTAAAATATAAACAAAGCATACAAAATTTTATTATATCCCAATTGCTAGCACTGTACCTAATTATCAGCACTCCTAACAAATAGTAGAATTATAAGCTTCTCTGTAATTAATTTTTGTTTCCACTTAATAAAAACAAAACTTTAATGTTTCTAGAATCAACTGCCAGCGACACCATACTTTAAACTATAAAGTATTTTCCTCTGTAATAATCGAGGTTATAATTGGACCATATTTTTAAAGTGCTGATAATTGGTACGTTCACCCTAGATACGGAAACAAATTTAACGTTAAAAAACGTTAGAAACATGCTTTATTTTACTATCCTGCCATGGTTAAATAAGGTCTACTTGACCATAATTCAATAATAAAATAATTGTTTTAATATTTTTTTGTTACTGAACATCAATAATCATAGTATTGTAGCTACATGACTGATGCTTCATCGATATGAATATTAATCTCAAATCCGAAAATATTAAATCCAGGTTAACTATTGAAGGAAGTATGTGTATGAAGCCTGAATAAGCCTTATTAACCTGTTCTTTTTCTAAATAGGTCTTTGTTTATGGTAAAAGCTAGAATATTTTGTTTATGTTTAAACCTTCTTTTATGTTTGACTGTGGGAGAGCCACGCTTCGGCATGAATGGGCCGGCTCGACCGGGTAAATACCACGACCTCACAGAAAACCGGCGTGAAATAACGCTTGCGTTGTGTTTCGCCGAGTGAGTGAGGTTACCGGAGGCCCATGGGGGGGATTGGGGATTTTAAGGACCAGGAACGCAAGTCGCAACACCAGAGGAGTTACAAGTGTAACTCCTCTGGTGTTGCGAGTGTCCATGGGCGGCGGTAATCGCTTACCATCAGGTGATCCGTCTGCTCGTTTCCTGGCTCATTACATAAAAAAAAAAAAAACTTCCCCAATAATTTCAAGATCAAAATTAGCCAAATCAGTCCAGCTGTTCTCGAGTTTTAGGGAGACAAAGAAACTGAAATACAGGGTCTCTAATCAAGATGCATTCGATAACTACGACGGCGAAGTTCGAAAACAAAATGTATCATCGCAAGCCTTATGTCACTTAAGGATGACTTATGTCAAATCCCATACATTTTTGATTTCGAAGTTCGCCGTCAAAATTATCGAATGCATCTTGACTAGATGCCCAGACTTTAGAAGGACCTGATGCAGAAGTGGAAACGTTGTACTGGGTTTCAATAAACCTCAACCAACAACCGTGGCTTTAATAGTAAAATAAGACCTTTCAATTATATACGTATTTTTATTACTTGGTGACTTGACCAACTTTTTGCGATCTTCATTTCAAACAGACAACAGTATCACGACGATAGCAACAGACAGAGACCATCAGGTGAACACAAAGCGATCTTCAGTAGATACTTATTTGTACTTTCACATTGATGTTCTGTGGCCATTCGCTCCGCACGATTTCGGCACTAGCAACGCAAGGTCAGACTCTAATTACGATGGCACAAATGTGATGGTACTTAATTGTAGCAAGTCACTAGAGAACCCATAAACCTTTCATCTCCATAAACTCATTTCTTAGTACTAGTCGAATCGAATCAAATCCAGCCATCGATTCAATTCAGACAGGCAACCTTCTTATGAGATGTATATTGCACTATATCGGGTATCCGGTAATTAATGGATAGCCTTAAAATGTCTTATAGTAGAACTTATGACCGTTCAAAAAAAATACAAAAAAAATCTATCATAATTAGTACCTAAGATAAGTTATTTTTAGAGAAAAGTCTATTTTTTTTAGCTTATTTTAGTTTTTTGAACACTATGACCAGAATTGATTTGAAGAATGAATTACATCGATTTTTTATTGTTTTAATATTGTACCCTAACTATGCTGATAGACAATAAATTGTATGACTAGCTATTGCACTTAAAAAAATGTATTCAATTTGATTTATTTTAGAAAAGAAATCATAATTTATTTTTTCATCGAAGTTTAAACATTTTGGGTATAAAAACAATGTATGAAGGCATGAGTGAAAGTTTTTAAATAATGCTGGTTTTAAGTAAATTTTATAATGGTACAATTCATTATTGTAATCTACCATAAATAGTGAATTATTGCTATTAATGTAGAAAAGTATAAAAAAAAAATACTTTTCTCTAAAAATAACTTATCTTAGGTATTATTTTTTTTGAATGGCCATAAGTTCTACTATAAGACATTTCAGGGTTATCCATTAATTACCGGACACTCTGTATAAAGCATTCATCTGAAAGCTAGATGAGATAATACCTAAGTATTATTGAACTAAGTATTTTAAAAATATTGGTCATCCTTTGAGTCCAAATTCTACAAGAGTTATTACTAAAGTGTTTTGCAATTTAATTTGGATCCGAAATTACTTGGCAAGCCTTATAGCAGCTTTGACACTGTGACCTTGAATATGTTGTGGTTATAAACCCAAAATATGTGGAGAGCTTTTATGTGAGGGGCCGTTATATGGGTTCAGGTTAAAATCGTTTTATCACCTTTTTCTGTATCCACCTTATGAATCAGCCCACATATTTGCAACAGGTATAAAACCTTTTTGGGTTTCACTCGGATTTTGTTTGAAGTAAAAAATGCATATCCCCCGTTTTATCTGCCAAAAGAGTACTTCGCCTTGTGGACGAATTTAGTATGCATCTGATAACAATTATCTCGAGTTTGATATGACTTATAAACGACTGGATTCAAGGGTGTGAATTGCGAGAACTTGCAGACGTCCTTTATTCCCTCTATCATTATGACCTACTACCACATCCCGTTGGCGGTTGGCGAATAGTACGATTATTTCCAGCGTCTTCGTACGTGCAAAAAGAAATACCGAGGGAACCGTACATTTCACTGCGATAAAAAGTAGCCTATGTGGTAATCCGTTCAGTACATGGAGAAGGTGGTAATGTGGCCCCCCATTTTGTTTTTAGCTTATAAGAAATTATTTAATAGGTCTATTAATAAACAATATACCTTAAAATGTTAGGCATTTATCTATTTATTCGTGTCTGGGTCTGTATTGAATGAAAAGCGATTATTTTTCTATAAAAAACGTTTTTTTCGAAAACGTAGAGAAAATGTGAATTGAGATATGAGGATGGTATTATGGCACCCTGGGGGCCATATTAAATGTAAGAAACAATAAAGACAAAAATCGCAGATATAATGCTCTCCTTCAGGGCCCGCGCAAGCGCTATGAGCCCACAGAAGGCAGCTTTGGCACTGTATCCACTCTTCACCTCGACGATCATTGGAGTAAGCAGTTTCACGGCTATCCTGTATGCAGACCGCCGAATATCTTGCCTAGTCTATCCATAATAGGTACTTGGCTTCCATGAACATAGTCTAATAAACTTTTCTCTAAATTATGTGGCAGGATAGACTTGATTCCGAGTGGTTTTTTTCATTGCCAAGTCTAATGATTCCTCAGCATCATTTACAAGACGTTTCAATGTGGACCTCGGAACAGTTAAAGCTTTGACTGGCTTTCTTGTAACCCATGGGTTTGTTTCGGATGGCCTGAACTGCTTGTTTAATTTTTTCGGGATCTCAGGTTTTGCTTTTTTTAATCGAAGTTGACGTCAAGGTCTTTCATGGCATCTAAAAAAAATAATTCATCATACATATAATATGACCCCCGGGGTCATATTACATACTATATTAGGGGGTCATAATACCAAAATGAGACATTTGCGACAACATAATATTTTTTTTTAATGAACAACTATTGAATGATAATTACCTTAAAATCGAAGACTCAGGCGTCCAACACGTTGAAATAATACATCAGATGAATCCAGAATAACTTTTAGATACAAATATTGAATTTTAAAAACGCACACGCAAAGTTTTCGCCCGGACTCAATGAAACTTGCCTGAATAACTAAAAATGAAATACCATCAAGCGGTGACTTTGGGTATTAATGATCATTTTGGCATGTTATCTACTAGTTAACCTGCTTTTGAACTAGATGACGCTGTTTAAAAACCAAAATATTGAAGGGGGCCAAAATACATGCAGGGGTCACATTACCACCTTCTCCTCTAGTTATTACGTCTTAGAGGAAATATCCATACATCCATAAAAAAAAATCCATAATTAATATTAAGTTTCTTCGAGGTCGATGAAATGATTTAATGATTTCGAAAATCTTTTAAATAGGCGTATGGGCTTTGACCTGAAAACTATTTAGGATTGTGGTCACCCATCCTAGTTGGAACCAGGACCGGGGTTGCTTAACATGAGTTATCGCTACGACCAAAAAGCCGACTTCTCACAAAATCTTTTTTGTGTATTATGCTTCAATTATTAGATACAACCTACCTACGTAATTTTTAGAAATGCGTAAAATGGTACTCATAATTTTTAGAATTGCTTTATTGTTAATTAATTACTTAAGAGATACAATATAATTACTTTAATAACTTTAATAAGAGCAACTCCTTCGAAAGTTGATGTTTTATAATACAATTATCTGAATGTACCCATTTTAGACTTTCTTTTAAAGGTAAAGCATCAAACTATATAAAACGTATCATTGCTAAAGAATGTTAGACGGTTTACAGTAGGAATCTCTGGTGAGGTCATTATAAAAAACAAAAACCACGGCAAAACATTATAACTGTAGGTATTCTTTTAGACAAAAACTGTTCAAACATTTAAACGGGTATGAAAACAAAAAATTGCGGCTTCTCCTTTCAAAAAAAAGCTGTGAAGTCACGACTTAAATTCTTTAGATTCGTCATAGGTATGTTTTTGTTACCTTCAAAATATTTTTGAGCCAGAAAAAATATAATATGAATTTCCGTATTTTTGATAACTACTGTAGGTACCTTTTCTCGTAATTTGTAGTTTTCTTGTAACCATTCTTCCTAGGTGTCCAGAGGGAAAACTAAGTGTACAATTTAAATAATTAAATCTTCTTACATTTTCGCTGACTGATCACAGAAAACAATGACAGTAATACTTAATGGTCAAATTCAAATATGTATATTGTACATAATATCTTCAACTTATTGTACATAATATCTTTATCTTATTCATGCGTCGGATGGGCTTAAAAGTCGGACCTGCGCCTGATCTCTCGCCAGTCTTGTCGGTTATCCGTTTCGAGAGTAAAGGAAGAGAGAGAACACTCTTGTGTACTGCGCACACACTTGAGCACTATAAAAATTACTCCTGCGTAGCGGGCATGGTTGGGCCACCGTCACCGAAATCGGTGTGGGGAGATATTATTCTTTGCTAAAATATGGTTACACTGGTTTGCGTCCACTTCAGTCAAAACACATCACATTAGTCAAAACTCAAAAGTCCTACTAATGTTATAAATGTTTGTGAGGATGTATGAATGGATGTATGAATGGATGTTTGTTACTCTTTTACGCAAAAACTACCCAACGGATTTTGATGAAATTTGGTATGGTAGTAGTTTAGGATCTGGATTAAAACATAGGCTACTTTTTATCCCGAAAAAGTACAGTGTTCCCGAGGGATACTATATTTACGCGGGCGGAGCCGCGGGCAACAGCTAGTATTGAAAATGTAATATTCACCGAATTCCGACTCGCAGTCGGTGTAGTCGTGGTTGCAGTCGATGGTGTAGGCGGTCGCGCAGGCGAGCACGGCGCACCACAGCGCAAGAGCGCGCAGCCTGTCGGCCATCACCGCGCCATCTGCCGGACAACTCGACTAAATTAATTCACAAAATACACGAGCAATGTAAAAACTGCTAGAATAGATACAGTGGAGTAGTAGTAGAGACAGAAGAGGGGAGGGGATAAAAAATATATTATTTTATGTGTAGTTTACTAATTAAATATCTATATTTAAAAAGTACCAAAAAATTATTTTTTTTGCGAAATTGGTAAACAAAACCTACATTAGTTTACTTACATTATATAAAAAAACATTCATTTTGGTAAGTATGAACTTAAACGCACAAATATCGGAGATATTTACAAATATATTCCTGCGGCCGTATACTTCATACACCTTAACCCACAAGTGACGTCACTTGTAGCTTAAGTTTAGTATGGAGCGTTTTTACGAGACTCACGAAATTTTGTATACAAATCGCTGTACCTTTGAAAATATTGACTTTTGATACACGGATTCTTCTGAGAAGTTACTCATATAGAGTACTATTCATTTATGCAATAAAAAAATCAGTCCGCTTGCCTATTTGAGAGAATTCATAATAGAAATATTATGTAAATGCAACTAATATATTATGTTCATTGTATAAGTACCTAATTTAATTGCCGCAATCGACACAATTTATTCTTTAGTATTTTCTGTTATGTCTCAATTAAAATAACGTAACGCACTGCGCCGTTAAGTTTTGCGACGTGTCCAAGCGCTTTTCACAGTGTAGAGCTGCCATAACAATTTAGTACCTACGTTCCTACAGTTAATTTATTGCAAAAAGCTGCTTGTTATTCATATTCATACATAAGACAGGACAGTTATTGATCCAATTTCAAATTCATTAGGTCTTACATACATACATATAATCAAGCCTATTTCCCGTAGGGGTAGGCAGAGACCACTTCTTCCCCCTTGCTATGATCTTTACATACTTGTTTCGCTTCGTCCACTTTCATTATTCCCTTCATGCATGCTCTTCGGTTTAGGGTACTCTTGACCTGATCTTTTTTTTAAGACGTCCCTGATTTGGTTTCGAAACGTACGTACGCCTAGGGTACCCCTTCCAACACTTTCATTCACACTCGCCTTATACACTTTTTTCGTCAATCGTTCTTCATTCATTCTCTCGAATGGCCAAAGCATCTCAGCATACCTTTCTCAAATTTTGTCACTACACATCTTCTTTCAGACCACAGCGATTGGTCTTACAATATAAAATTAAAGTCATCAGTCGTCGTCAAACCTGCAAGTGACATAATATAGGTCAGTGTACCACAAGCCTCACCGTGGTCGTGGGCGTATACCATTGTGTAGTTATCAATCAAAATTATATAACCGAGTTTCCCTTTCAATGAGGTAATGTAGTCACTTGTCCCGTATAAGGTTCATGTACAAAAATTATGTGGACACTGGATCAGAGGATTTCATCCTTTTTCGGTTTATTTGAAAATTATAGCTTAACACCACATCAATCTGATCCCGTGGTAAGTTCTCGAAGAACTTGTGTTACGGGTACCAGACAACGGAAATATATTTAATACTTTTATACTATACACATATTTAAGATTTTTATTAAATTATACATATATTTAATACACATCCATGACCCAGGAACACAGAAAAACTTTTTGTTCCTTCGGCGGGATTTGAACCTGCGACCCCCGGCTTGAGCACCAACACGCTCACCAACTGAGCCACAGAGGTCGTCAAACTATAATTAGATACTCAACAAGATGCAATTTATATGTGTATTGAGATTTCAGTTCATCAGTAGTGATGGGTGAGATGGCATAAGTAAATCGAAATGAGTCGGAAACTCTCAAAGTTTTTGCACGTCACTTTCGCTAAACACGAATAAATAACTTCCTAGCTCTATACATTGTCAATGATGCTCTCTAAATCATCTCGCCACTTTCATTTGAATATCATTATGAAGTCAGAATAGTGTGTTTACTCATGGTTTACCTACTTTAAGAATGGGTTTGAAACAAATGAAGTCTACCTACAATGCGTCCCTTAAATGTTATGTACTTACCTAACTTCTGTTTGTAATCCGTTCCTTATATTCCTTATATTATATTTAACCTCAATGCTTAAAAACAAACTTGCTTAAGTAAGATCCAGATTATTTTACTAACAAACTCGTATCCCATTCTCGTAATTATCTACTTAAATTCTTTAAATACTTTACCCTAGTAACCTTGTACTAGATAAAACACAACATAATCATTAGGATATAATCTGATCTAATTGAGAATTCCCACGTTACAAACATTAAATAATAAAACACTGATCATTGTGATAAATTAACACAAAATTAAACATAGTTTTTCTTATAACATAAATTAATTCAGTCATTTTCGGTTATAATTTAAGAAACATATTAATTATTGATATTTAAAAAAAACTACTTAATCATTTTTACCAGTCACAAGTGTTTATGGAGTGTATCAAATTACACATCCAATTAAGTTAAATATTACATCAAGCGTAACGAATTAGGTACTTTTTATCATTTAGAACTCAGCAAGCATATTGCAATAGAAAAGCACATTGCATGTGCTTGCTAAAATAGCTTGAATCAGTCAATTTGATCCTCGTCAATCAAAATACATCAGAATAATTCCTCCATAATAAGAATAATACGCAGAATAAATGCGTTCTCGTAATAACATCGCTTCCTGGAGCCATTAATGGGGACGGAGCGAATAAAAGCAGCCCATAATTGCTATAAAACATATATGGCATAAAATGTAATTGCTATAAAATAGCTGTAAAACATATTTATAATTTACAGCAATTACATTTATGGCATAAAATATTATGTGCAATACTGTAAGAAACTTGCAGTAGATAAACTGTGTTCTCACACGCCGCGCACCGCGCAGACCCAGTTTGCACAATGCACTGTGAAAACAGCTGCCAATTGGGGACGATTTCTTAACAACATAGTCTTCTCATACCACAGAATCTATTGTTCTTTAAACTTATTTGCGTCTAGATTGAAACCTAGTCATTTTATTATAATAAACTTTTGAGAACTAAGGTTTTAACTATGTTTGGTCTAGTATTTTCTTTATTGCCTCCCGACCTTGCCTTTGATAATTTAATCTACAATCACACTTTTAATATTATTAAACAAAAAAGTGCCTGCAGAAGTGAAAACAAACCCGTCATTACAAGCTAAAATAGTTTCATCCTCGCGTAAGGGAACTAAGACAGCAAACAGTTGCAAGTTGCATCTTACGAATTTTAGATCAGGTCACGTGTCCTGACGCGAGTTTAACATTTTTTACCCATCCCAAAAAAGTGCACAACGCCGCTAAAGAGTTTTCACCTCAAAAATGTTACATGTTTTACTTTAAGCAATGCTATTCAGATTATAGTATCTTAAATCTTAGTTTGTAAGATTACCTTCAACTTTAAACATTGTCGACAACAATTTCTTAAAGTAAGACGGCCATCTTAACGGACGGACGGTCTGCTTAAAACATGACCTTTAATCTAGGTTAATTAATAATATATCCGATTAATATTATGGTATAAATCTACATGCAGTTGCATTGTGTAGGTAAGTAATATTTGGGCAACATTAGGTAAATAATCCAACGTAAACGGTAGGTTGTACGCTACTTGTCAAAAACTTTATTATTAATACAATTTCACTTATCATAATTAGTAAACGACTAACATATAACACAAAAACTTGTTTCCCTCTACTAATTAGCTTGTTTTTCACATACCATAATATTAAATGGAAATTTCCATAAACTCTATGTAGAGCGTGGACTCACGCAGTGGGCTTGCGCGAAGAATTTCATTAAAAACCGTTTTGCGTAGATTTAAAAACAAAATAAAATGATCGCGTGTTTCCTAACCGATGGTTCCCACGATCACAATACACATTTTTTCTTGTCTAATCGGTCAAAGAGATTTCGTAACTTATTGTGTACGAAACCACCATTGTTCGTATCAGTGAATTATTAACATTATTTACTTGAGACTTTGCATTGGATCGAATAAGATAAATAATAATCCTTGGAATGATTTTGCAATTCGATTGCTAGTCTGCTGTTCTATTTTAACTCTTCTCAATAAAAATTAAGGCACTTTTAGGCTAGAGCCTAAAAGTAGGTATATGTCTTTCCAGAGAAAGACATATACCTAACTTCTACTGTTGGGGCCAATTTCAGAAACGCCTGTTAGTCTTAATCGTATGTCAAAATATCAATTCTTCATTGACACGAAGAAGGAGATAGAAAACATGATATTTAATCAACCATTATCTTTTACAGGCGTTAGTAAAATTGGCACTTACACCCGTATCATTAGTTGTTTCCTCAGATCCCCCTCGACTCAACCTCATCTGAGGTATCCTTGAAAAGTTTCTCGAGTTCGGTATTCTTAAACATAATTTCTACCCCAGCTTTTTGCTCCTCCAGTGAGGTTGAGTGGAGATATGACATCATGGAAAAATATATTTTTTTATGTTAACACCAACAGTAACCATTAAAACTCGATCCAAATTTTACAGAATGATGAATATCTATGCGCTGTATAAATAATACGGAATTTCATAAAGGCAGTGGCGGATTTTCGTAAAGTAAAGATCCAAAAAATCCTCCATGCTTATCTTTAAATAACTATCCCTCTGTATTTGCATAATTGCTTATAATAATTCCACTCTGTTTGTAAAAAGAATTGATATAAATATAGACGCTCGAGGGAGCCTCAAGGTACGTCCTGAGGTACCTTAAGTTTGACAGTTGATTCCTCGACTCGCGTAAGGAAATTCCTCAAGTCGAGGGAATTTTGTTGAACTAATGATACAACTTTCGTGGATTGAGGTTGAGTCGAGTGGAGGAAATCTCGAGGTAACAACTAATGATATGGGTGTTAGCCTATTAATCCTTGCAACAGAAAAGATGGTTGTTCTGTCTCAGCTATGAACTGGAATAAATAAATTACTAATTTGCACTACCAACAGAACGAATATTAAAATTTTTCATAATCAGCAACAGTTAGTATGGGAAAATGTTATTGTTGTTTGTGGTATTTTTTCCAATATTTCTCACCGTTTAAACCATCCCTGGACTTCCACAATCAATTCAAGACTGAAACCAGGCAAATCGGTCCAGCCGTTTTCGAGTTTTAGCGAGACATTAAAATTAAAACTGTAATCTATTTTTATATAAGAGAAGATTTTATTTTGGCAAATACTTATACTTTAACTGATAAAGACTCTCTCTACCTTTTGCAAAAATGCTTTCAGTAATATATGCGAGTAACGACAATGTAAAAATAAACCGCGATAAATGCAACGGTTTTAAAACTGGTTTGTCTAACCGCTAACGTGTTATTGTACGTTTTAGTGACGACTCGAATTGTTTCCATTTAGGTATCTTCGATCTCTCCGAGACACAAACAGAGCGAGACAACTCTGTTACTTGTGAAATCTAAGGTTGCTAGGTTTTATCTCACTCGTGTAGGCACTAAACTTGTTAGCTAGTTCTTATACAAGTTTTATTAAGATTTAAGCGTAGTATCTATAACCTATAAGTGACAAATAAGAAGCCGCACGAAAAATTAAAAACAACATTTGTAAATTGAAATGTTATAACTTAGCTAGCTAATAATCACAAGCGAGGCGTGCATACAAGCCGGCTTCCCCTATGTAAATTACTTTAAATCTATTATTTAATATATAATAATATTTGAAATACGGAATTAGTTCGTCACAGTCATGGTGTTAGCGCAATTTTTTGGATGTACCTATTGGGCGCAAAAAATTGTTTTGGATTAGTACCGTATTTAAAAAACAAAACATACTTTGTAATATACATAAGGGAAGCCGGCTTGTATGCACGCCTCGCCTGTGCTATCTATTGCCTGCGGCTTCACCGGTGTAAATACAGTATTCCATGGTAACACTGTAGGTACTTTTTAGGGAAAAACTAACCTAATATATGTTAATTCAGATCTTAAACTACTAACATTTCTAATTTCATTAAAATCCGTTTAGAAGTTTTTAAGTGAAAAAGTAACAAACATCCATCCATCCTCACAAACTTTAACATTTAATAGTTACGTAACGTAACAATAAATAGTTAGTAGTGTAGGACACACTGCAATAGAATTAGTATTAGATCGACTACTAAATAGGTATGAGGTAAACAAAACCGTTAAACCCCGAAATTCTTAAAATAATAAAAAATAATACACTTTCCAAATGTAGGTACATTTTACTGCAGAACAGTAGAATATAATAATTTCAACCTGTCCGGGCTGAAAACTAATTAATGGTTGTCAAAATGAACTGTTAAAATATTCACTTGCCTTTCTTTAAACTGGCTGGTTGTAAATATTTATTATCTTTTCTTAAACTTTTAAGAAAAAACTTTCGCGATTGTTGGTTCCAACAATTCGTACTTATGATGAAAGCACCGCAGTCACTTGCGGGCACTAAGTAATAAAAACCGCCGTTACTTTTACAGTAACAGATAAATTATACTTATCATGGAACATGGCAAAGTAACTTAAATAACAGTGGGCTAAGTAGATAACAGTAAAGACTTTCGTATTTAGATCAATATGCAAAATCATTAATTTGAAATTAGAATCCCGAAATTAGAATTGACTATAAGGAATTTGAAATTAGAATTGACTACAAGGAACTCACACTTCAATGGCGTCATAATTATGTAGTAATTAGTACTTAGTAAAGTATTATAACGTAGTAATTACTACTTAAGACACCATTGAAGTGTGAGTTTCTTATTAAAAAACAATTAGACTGTTCGTATCATGTTATTATTATAATATCAAACTGAAATATTATTGAAAATTTTATTGCGATTTGTGTCTACATGCCGTCATTATTACAATACAAATATATTATGATTTATGAGAGCACTGTACCTGCTTAGGAATTTAGATTCTCCGATAGTCCTACAAATCCTACTATTATTATAAATGTGAAAGTTTGTGAGAACGGATGGATGGATGGATGGATGGATGTTTGTTACTCTTTCACGTAAATACTACTAAACGGATTTCTATGAAATTTGGTATCGTAATAGTTTAAGCTCTGGATTAAAACATAGGATATATTTTATGCCAAAAATGGTACAGTGTACACGTGGGAAACTGTATTTACGCGGGCGGAGCTGCGGGCAACAGCTAGTACATAATCCACCTTACTAATAAACGCTGTATAAGCTTTGAATAGTTATACAGTGTTTTGTTCACGTCACACAAGTGACATTTTTAATTCGATAGAAGGAGACAAAACACTGTGTAACTATTCAAAGCTTATACAGCGATTATTAGTAAGGGGGAATATGTCTAAGGGTCTGTTATATGTTTTGTCTCTGTCGCAAGTTAATAGTACAAACTACAGAGTAGGCAGCGACAGAACTTCCGAATAAGCTATTCGTCACTTATTAGGCGATTGTGAAGCAGGCCCTAAATATATTATTACTAGCTGTTCCCCGTGGCTCACACTATACCTTTTCGGGATAAAAAGTAGCCTATATTTTAATCCAGAGCCTAAACTACTACCATATCAAACATCGAAATCCGTTCAGAAGTTTTTGCGAGAAAGAAAAACAAACATCCATCCATCCATCCATCCATACATCCTCACAAACTTTCACATTTATAATATTATATTATTACTAGCTGACCCGGCAAACGTTGTTTTGCCTTATAAATTATAAGGGTGAACAACCCTTATCACTTAGGGGTATGGAAAATAGATAGTAGCCGATTCTCAGACCCACTGAATACGCATATAAAATTTGGTAAAAATCGGTAAAGCCATTTCGGAGGAGTACGGTAACTAACATTGTGACATGGAAATTTTATATATTAGAATATAGTAGGATTAGATATTACTTGTGTTATGTGTACCTATAGACAAACCGATTGCACTGTGCACATTTGATCCGTCTTCACACGCATTTCTAACACAGTCGTGACTTTTGTAACTTGCGACCTTTTGCTTCAAGACAGCACCTTCAATGAGTGAATAAAGATTCTTATTACTTCGAGTAGGTAGTGGGTACTGTATGGAATATTAATTACGAGTATATGTTATAATTCTTTAATATATGTTTAGATTATGAAATGGTTTTGTTTTAACCCGATTTAAGTAACCTACTTTGATCAGCTGTTATTAATTTCTAGTTAGTAGGTAATTAGTATGTTACGTAAATCTGAATTTATTTTATATTTTTAAGCAATACCTAAGTAGGGTAAAGGGGTGTTTCAAGAAAAGCTATTTTATCTTCATTTCACTAATTCTATAAAGGGGAAGGGCCAAGGCTACTTTTTTCAGCGAAATAATTCGGTTCCAGCGAGATTTTCTTTTGTGCGTAAGAAGTCGCAGTAAACATTTATAAAATAAAATGTTGTTTACTATGAAACTGCCTATGTCCTGCAGTGGACGTCACCACGCTGAAACGGCGAGGCGTATTGTAATTCTTGTAAAGTCTCCTTGGTTATTGTTTGCTTATTTATTGCGTAACATTTTGCCGGGCTGACTGTTGAGGCATTGTCAGTAAGGAAACTGACAATGCGAACCGTAAGTACAATCGAGTGGAAACATCCACAGCTTTTAATCAGAACCTCAATTGTCGTATTTGACTTGGAGTTTCAATTTACTTTCAATGTATCATACCTAGATATATAAATACTTAATTATGTAAATAGTCTTGAGACTTGATATCATAAACTAATTTTGGAGTTTGAACCAATCAAAACGATTTTAACGTTGGTTTGACGTTTATGAGAATACAATTTGGCATTTTGTTGTTTATACGTTAAACATATCGAGATTGCATCGAAATTGTATTATTGGAAGATTTAATTAGCTCTTAGCAGCATCGACCTACAGTTACTGTCAAATAAACAAGATATTGCCAAAAATATTTTCAATATTCTGAAAGACATCGCCATTTTTTCATGATGGCGGATCGAGTGGTAGCAAAATGAGGTAGCAAATTTTATGTTCGGAAAAAATACATACAAATCAATTAAAATAATGTTTCGTTAAGTACAAATTACTCATTATTTACCCATTAGTAAGCATCACAGGAGGTAACTTTATCCCAGTCTGGCTGTGTTTTGGTCAGGTTTGAGCATGCCAGACCGATGGTTTCGAAAAAGGATTAGAAGACAAACAGATTGACGTATAACTTGACCTTGTTCCCTATAACCTTTTCTACTCCAAATTCTTACACGTTCAGGGCAGTCTGGCTGAAAACTGGTCAAGAGTAGGACTGCCAGACTTGCATTTTTATCGGTTTCTAGCTGGCGCACAGCCGTATGTCAAAACAGTTTTCTTGTTCCTGATGCTCTCTTTTTACTCAATAAATCTTCACACAATTTGGTCAATAAAATATCTGCCAGCTTTAGAACCGCCAGACTGGCGGTTTTATATCATAATTTTAGGCCCCTAGCGATCTGCAGTGGTCCAATGCTCTAGCTCTATATAGCCTTTGTACAACAAAAAGGTGATTGTTTAATCATTAGCAAGACGTTAGCTAGTATGTTAGCGGATAAGCTTTTTGCGCGCTTATTATGCGATTGTGAAACAGGACCTTAGTCTAAATTATACGTATCTAGTGTACATACTAGCTAACGTTTAGGTATTTTAATTAGCGCTTGAGCTGTGAACGAACAAAAAATTCTTGGAATGCATCAAGTAAGTAGATCATGATAACAATAAATCTGCTACAGTTACTAGCTTTTAGTAAATAGTAAATACAGTATCCCACGGGAACTTTATATTTTCCCACGATAAAATGTAGCCCTCTCCGTGGTCTACTCTACATTTATGCCAAATTTCATCAAAATCGGTCCAGTAGTTTCGGAGCCTATTCAATGCAAAGAAACAAACAAACATTTCCTCTTTATAAGACTAGTATAGATATTAACCTGTATATCAAATAGTAGGTATGCAACCTGTGCCAAAGTAAACAGTGATGATGATGGAGGAATGTCGGTAACATTCGATAGGTCATCGCATATGTATGTTAATATAATACTGGTAGTTTGACTGGTAACCTCAGAATACAGAACTGGTAACATGCGCGCACGGGACAGGCATACTAATTTATAGTCAGCGGGACCACATATTATTTACTCTGAGCCGGCACCGCTGTGTATGACATACAATATTGAATATTTGTATATTTATTCAAAACGTCATACTTTTTAATTTTTTTACGAGTACAAATACAGTTTGTACTTTGTACCATGTGGGTACTTTGCTCCGAGTGCGACCATGTTTCGACAATTACTATCATTTTTCATACACCGTCTGTCAATTTTTATAGAAAAAAGAAAATTGATAAAATTTGTTTTACAGTACCTACATAGGTTACAATTTACAAACCAACTGTGCTTAACGACAGCGCGAAAACTGCATTTGTCTAGGTTAGGTGTAAGTATAGTAGTATATGTATTGTTTTAAACAATATACAAACAAAACAATTTGGCCATTTCGTCTAGTATTGGATGATTTATACAGATTCTCCGAGCGAAGTAACCACTCTTGAAATAGGTACTGTAGTGCCTGGGACAGTCGGTTTTTAAATGTCGTATGGTTACCCAATCATATACGGCATTCTCACAACATAGTCAGTCTAGTCTAGAGAAATGACTGGTCAATAAGTCTGGGGTCAACCATGTGCGGGTTTCTTGCGATAATTTTTCCATCACCGTTAGAGCATCCATATAATGTACTTAGGATTTGAAAAACTCTGTAAAAAAAGCGAATCAAATGTTCTACCCACTAGGCCACGGAGCTCTTTACAAAGAAAACATGCTTCAAATAATTAAAATATTTTTAAGCCTTTTATTAACTACTGTCTGTCTCTACTTTGTTCACACTACAAAAGTAGAGTAATCTTCAATAAGTGTTTTCTCTTGATTATGCTGATAATTATAGCCGTAGGTGAGATGGACTTGCCCTTGAACTTAGGCCTTTGAATTAATAAACTCTATAATGTATTTGTTATACCTATTCATATTTGTTATACCTAGTACTTACATTGTAAACATGTCCATTATAATTGTCATTCGATAATTAGCATAATATTTATTGTCATATCTGGGTAATGAGAGTACATACGGGCATTAAACCTGTAGTAATTATAGTTTGTTTTTAATGTACTTACATATAAGTCGCCGTAAAATTGTAAAAACTGTTACATTGTAATATGACTACTGAAATTGTAAAATGTCGAGAAACCTGGACCTGAATATTCTGCTTATAATTTAACACATTATTTTTATATTATAGTAAAGAATTTTTCGTCATATTTTTATAATCTCGATTATAAATTGTAATATCAATTTATAATCTAACGGTTTTTACAAATTTTACGGTGACATATTAAAAAAAAACAATAGTCCATTCTTATTATGAACTACGTAATTGAATTTGCACTCATTGAAGTACGGTATACAATACCTCTTACTAACTACATACACGAATGTATACGACTGTATACTGTGATAATAAGCAACATACTTTATAAGACTGTACGAAAAATACCGTTGAACGTCAGACAGTTAAGTTTTGAGCGTAAACACCTAGATGTTATGTAAACGACATGCCTGGCTCGCGTGCCTCGCCGCATAAATACTACAGATTTGTATGAACTATGGGGGTAGTCATCCACATGCGATTCTAGGCCCTATCACGAAGGGCTAAGAGCTCACACGATGTGCGGTAGCTGTACGAAGTATGTAATTTCAAATGCGTTGAGTAAGAGTAATGGAAAAATGCGATATGACAGCTCTATGGAAGGCTCCAACTTGTATAGTAAGCTAACAATTTTAACGACTATGTTTATTAACGGGTAGGTAAAATCTAGTGCTACGGTCTTTTAAGGATCAAGCTCAAAAACAAAATGATTTACACTACTATACGAGTAGTGTAAATCATTTTGTTTGTAATATGCACATTGTAATAAGATTCTTTTTTGCGTAGCATTATTTTCTATATTCATATATAAGACGGTGTTTGCAAGGTATTTTTTAAACATCTTTTGAAATATTGTACAAAATCACAAAAGTGTTCAGTTTAAGTTTAATTATATTTTTTTTTATTTAACAAAAATTAATATGTAAGTACCATACATATTGCTGGATGCTGCACAAAATTTTACGTTTTAGGAGATTTTTTGTTTTTTAAGAGGTAATTTTATGATTCGTAATTTTTTTTCAAAATGTGTAAGGTTCAGAACCTGTCAAGGATTGTGTACTTTATCTCATATTTTTTCCACTTCGTAATTATTGAACTCTGACTATGTAGACTAGGTGACGGGAAATAACAAAGTAGGCTATGACCTCGCCTTAACCCCTGACGAAATCATAGGGGTGTCATAAGTTTGACGTGTCTGTGTGTGTGTGCGTACCAATTTTTTTTGTTTGATAGCCGACATGACATAATTCTTGCCCATAATACATCATCATCAGCTTTCACTGCTTAACAATTCGGGGATACTTATTTTTTAAAATTTTGTTTAAATACTTATTTGCGACCGTAAATATACAAGACGTACAGGCTACAATCTATGAATTTACATATAATTTTTGCGTACCTAGTATCTACTAATAGTACTATAGTAAATACATACTAAAAAGAGGCTAATATTTAGTAGGTATATCAACATACTAAATAATGGACTCTACTCTCTAAGTTGAGAAAAACGAGTTTAGTAAATCTATCTGAACTTCTATATCTCATTTGAATTTTCAATAAGATATAGAAGGATATACCAGTAATCAGTATACCTGCTTATTTTGGTAAATACCCTGTCCGGCGTGTCAAACTTTTGACAGTTACCCCCTTCAAGCGTCGAAGGCTGTTTCGCGCCAAGAAACAATACCCCCCCACGTCTCCCGCCTTCTCCCGCAATAATATTTTTCAGGATTTCAATATTTTAATTTAAATAAAACCTATGCGTATTATGTATATTTAAAAAATTGAATTAATTTTCTAAGTGATTACGTAACATAAAAATAGATTTATATAAAATTACAGTTATTAGATTCAGTATAATTAAGTACCTATCCACTTGAAAGTAAACATTCCACTTAACGTAAACATTTGCACTGATTGTTTACTTTTGACTGACTCAAGTGGGAACATGCCAAATGAGACCTCATCACAGAACACTCACGGAGGTAAAGGAAGGAGGAGGAGTACCTCATTCCCTCATGACAGATGCACGGAGTACCAACCTTTAAAAATCAAATTACAATTACTACGCGGTGACGCGGGCGTGTTTTTATTCGAGATTATAATGTTTTAATGTGAATAAAACATATGCATGTTATATATATTTAGAAAGGTGATTAAATTTCCTAATTGATGATATAACTGGAATTAAGAAAAATACTAGTTTAATAAAAGAAATCTTTATCCAAACACAACACACACGACTTTTTCTTATATTTCATTGCAAACCTAAAGTAAGGCCAAATTTATGTTTCTATATAGTGAAATTTGCTTAATTTACGTAGGTGCATACATTATACATAAAATTTAAATAGAAAAACAGATATAAAACAAATTACAGTTACCTACTATAAAATTGTCAGTCTAATTTCGATTCCCGCGATTTTTATTTTTCCAAATTATATTGTTATAATGTATGTAAAACCTATGCAAATTATATATATTTAAAAAGTAGAATAGATTTCCTAAGTGATGACGTAAATGGAATTTAGAAATATACTCATTTGTTAAATGAAATCTTGATGCAAACAAATATACTTAATTTTTTTTCATATATTGTTTCAAAACTCAATTAAATATAAAATTTATGTTTCTATACAGTGAATTTTGCTTTATTTACGTAATTGGATATATAATACAAAATATTTAAATACAAAAACTGTTGTACTAACAAGGATTGGAGCAAAACTAATTACAATTACTATGAAAAATATCTGACATTAGTACATGTTTTGATTGCTCAATAAACTGTAACTGGGACATAATTATATGCATATTTTTATATTTTTATGCAGTTCAGGATGTTAAATATTACAATAACACATTAATTTTTTACAACGCACAATGTAAATAGTAACTGATTGAACCCTCCGAAAATAGTCCTATTTTGACGGAAATGTCTTACAAAAACAATCATAGTAACTAATTGACTTATTATTATCCATAAATTCTATTCCTAGGTTCTACAATAAATACTGTTCTAATTAAATTTCTAATAAAATGTTCAATTCAAAATGCATTTTATAAGAAAATCATAAACTCACTATGATAAAAATCTCAATAAAAACGTCAATTTTTCGATCGATTTTCCGAAGTAATTTATAGTAGAATTATAGAAAATACTTAATATACACATAAAAAACTTAATATTAATTACATAAATGTTAAAATTACGCGGTACAAACAAACCACTTACAAATTATAAATACATTTCTATGGGCTTTCCCGCCTTGCCGACCGTCGGCAAGCGACGCTTGAGCATATAGCTTTCACTCACCGACCGTCGGCAATCGACGCCTGACAGGATACAAGCTTTAAAATTGTAAAAAATTACATATTTGTAAGTTGAATTAATCGTTTTTAATTTATTTTTTATAAAAAATGTAGCTAGTAGGTGCTAATCTATAACAAAATCTTTTATTCATGTATACTCTACATTATCACCTCTCATATTTCAATCAATTGAGGTGTCATTAAAATTAACATACCAGCATACGATTATCATCTAATTAATATAATCAATACAATAATTAATTACAGTTGTATAACCAGTCCAAAAATTGGGACAATTTCGTGGTACATTCCCCATAACATTATAGTCTGCAAGCTCAGAAAACTACGCTACTTCAAGTTTACACACGCGTTCACGCACACACAAGCAAAAAAGTACTTTACTTTTTGTCAGTGTAGACATGGACGAATAAAATAGTTTTATTCGTCCATGGTATATATTAGTCGTCGCGACGACTCGTTCGATACTGTCGAAAAGTAGCGTACTTTTTTGCTTGTGTGTGCGTGAGCGCATTTGTTTACTTGAAGTAGCGTAGTTTTTTAGGCTTCAGTTCAAACAAACGCCATTCACTATCTTGGTTTATTATTTGATCTGAGTCTGCAAGTTAGATATCAAGTTCTCTATGAGTAAATTACATCTCTATAAATTACATGGTAAGTAGTAGGTAAATTCCTATTTTGTGTCAAGAGACCAGTGAATCGTGAGATAGCCACGCTCTGGCGTGACTGCGTCGAATGACGATTGACTGGAGTGCCACCTACCAAGGTTTTAACCATCGTAAAGAACGCTGGCTTTGTAAGTCAGTCATAAATAAAAATGAACTAGCTCGCTCGCGCAACGCGCTTTGAAAGGAATGCGTTATTTTATAAAGACGACCAGACTATTTGCTATTGAATGTTTCCCTCCGCACTCAAAACCCTTGCTCATTGCGAGGGGTCTACAGTCTACACTCTATAGAGCCCTTAGCACGTCTACTGAGGGCTTACGCACACGCACACCTCCGGCCCTTTCACAGATGTCATGCCAAAGGATGTTGATGAAAATTATATAAATGTGCGCTTGCATTTGCCAGGACTATGATTTCTTAAATAGGTTGAATCATGATAAGGTAACAATATACATCCATAATAAGTGACCTGTTTAGGGGGAAGGTTTTCAAAGTACTACGCTTGGTCACCGGGGGGAGGAGGGTGTTAAGGTTTTTGTCACGTACAGTCAACATCTAGAAACTTCTCGCGCAACGGTCATAATTACCGTGTTAGATTTGCAGGCTGGGCTGTAAGATGCTTTAAGTAGCATTTTTTTTTCTTTTTGCAAAAAATATTTTTAAGCCGTATAGTTATGAAGTACTGCCTGAGAGTGAAGGAGGGTCTCGGTATTATTATATACAACGGATGGTTACTGAAGGGGGGAGGGTGGTAAAAAATGGGTAAAAGTGGTTAGGTACTTAGTATTGGTACGTTCCCTAATATAATAGGTTGGGGAAAAAGTCTTTTCGCATTATAGTATGTATGAACTTGTCATAAAATATCTTGGGCTATACCAATTGTATCTGGCTGATTTTGGTATCATTAAAAAGTTTTAATTTTACAGAAGACAATTCCAAATTCAAATTAGGTAAATTTGAGATTTTCATTTGTTTTTCTTATTGTTAAAATGAGTGATTCTTATGAAGAATTTCGATACATTTTAAAATTTTATTACAAAAAAGGTAAAAATGCAACACAAGCCGCGAAAAAAATTTGTGATGTTTATGGACCTAATGCAGTATCTGTGAGAGTAGCGCAAATTTGGTTTAAGCGTTTTCAATCCGGAAATTTTGATATCAAAGATGCACGTCGCTCTGGTCGCCCTGTTACGGACAAAACTGTTGCCATTTTTGAAAAAGTGGAGCAAGATCGGCATATTAGTAGTTACGATGTAGCTGAAGAACTGGGGATTGACCACAAAACGGTTTTGGCGCATTTGAAAAAAGCTGGGTAGGTACACAAAAAAGCTCGATATTTGGGTGCCTCATGAGCTCACTGAAAGAAACCTAATGAACCGTGTACTCATTTGTGATTCTTTATTACGACGTAATGAAACCGAACCATTTTTGAAGAAGCTGATAACTGGTGATGAAAAGTGGATCACGTACGACAAGAACGTGCGAAAAAGATCGTGGTCAAAGGCCGGTCAGGCTTCACAGACTGTGGCGAAACCCGGGTTAACTCGCAACAAGGTGATGCTGTGTGTGTGGTGGGATTGGAAGGGCATTATTCATTATGAGCTGTTACCGCCAGGCAGGACCATCAATTCTGAACTGTACTGCGAACAACTGATGAGATTAAAGCAAGAAGTTGAGAGAAAGCGGCCGGAATTAATCAACAGAAGGGGTGTGGTTTTTCACCATGATAACGCTAGACCTCACACATCTTTAGCCACTCAGAAAAAATTACGGGAGTTTGGCTGGGAGGTGTTAATGCATCCGCCGTATAGTCCTGACCTTGCACCTTCAGATTTCCACCTGTTTCGGTCGCTGCAGAATTCCTTAGGCAGTGTCAGGTTGACATCACAAGAGGACTGCCAAAACCACTTGTCGTAGTTTTTTCATCAGAAGCCCCAAAAATTTTATAGCAATGGGATCATGTACCTACCAACAAGATGGCAAAAAGTTATCGAACAAAATGGCACCTATATACTTTAGTCACTTGTAAATAAACTTTATAAAAAAACCTTTTGAATTTTTATATAAAATGCGAAGAAACTTTTTCCCCAACCTAATAAGTAGCATATATTAGGGAACGTCACGGAAATCACGGAATCTAATTCATAAGCGTAGTGAAGTAGATGAGTGTTCTCATAATAATTTGTTTGTATTAAAATGACGACATGCAGCTAATTATGATAATGGTCAACCTGCTTAAGAATTAAGTTCCCTGATAGTAATATATTTATGTAGGTAATGTACCTACATAATACGACAGATTATGCTTTAACAGAACTAGGTACTTATTAGGAAATCCAAAAAAAGGATTATGTAGGAGTTATGCGATTATTATGTTTATTATGCACTTATTTCTCGAAAACATTTGTTCCGCTGTTTTAAGTTGCGGAACATATTCGAAGACGCTTCAGTAGGCTTATACAAACTATTTTTTACCTGGATTACCTATTCCTTACAACATTCCTTCCTTTCATTAATATAACACACCTACTGTTTTTTGTTCAACGTTAAACGTTTGGTTAAGTTTATTGGCGTGAAACATGTAACACAGGTCAGATCGTACCGCGCTTATGCAGCGATGTTACGCGTCGCCACGTGCGAATCGTTCTCGCGTACGTAGGGTTCCGTACCATTATGCCAATATTTTACGTGTTTACTTATTATTACGAAGTTCGCCAAGTTATAAGTTACTTGGAGAACTTCGTAATAATAAGTAAAAAAAGTTAAAACTTTATAACTCCTGAAGTAACAAAATTATATAGCCGTTATAGTTTTCCTGCAATTTTCAAAGTTCATTTCATGGACTACCATCATGAATTTTTTCAGATTTTTCGAGCCAGCCGTTTAGTTTGTAGAGGGGGGCGAGACGACATATTTTCTTGATTTTATTTTAGCATTTTGTTGACTTGGTAAATACACAATATATCCATGCAAAGTTTCATATTTCTAGCACTAACCGTTTGGACTACTGTCAGTTCGGCTTACCAGCCGAAGGCCGAAGACGGACGGCCAAGCGTGAGTAGGACTCGCACATGAAGGTTTCTGTAGTAGCAAGTAACATAATATAAAAGTTCTTGTAGTTCGTTGTAATTTTGATCGATGTTTTAAATAGTGTTTTTTTTTTTCTAATTAAGTTAATTAAAAAAAACTAAAAAAAACTATTAGATCTCGTTCAAACCAATTTTCGGTGGAAGTTTGCATGGTAATGTGTATCATATATTTTTTTAGTTTTATCATTCTCTTATTTTAGAAGTTACAGGGAGACACACACACATTTTACCACTTTGAAAGTAAGTGTCTCTCGTAAAAACTATTCAGTTTAGAAAAAAATTATATTAAAAACTTCAATATCATTTTTGAAGACTTATCCATATTTCCAAACACGTATGGGTTTGATGAAAAAAAATTGAGTTTATTTCTAAGTATGGGGAACCCCCATAATTTATTGTTTTTTTTCTATTTTTTTTTAAATCTTAATGCGGTTCACAGAATACAAGTTACCAAGTTTCAACAGTACCTATAGTTTTAGAGTTTCGGAAAAAAGTTCTGTCTGTCCGTGGCTGTGACGTATTTATAATAATATTGGCCGCACAAAAAAAAATAACCTAAGTATGTATTAATAAAAAGTACCTAGATAGAGACCTTATTATTTAAATATTAGGTAGAGACCTATGTTGCAGTGGCGAAGGGTCCCTATAACTCCATTCCTATCGGCTTCCCTTGTCACTTACCTTTTGCAAACCTTCATAGAAATTCCTACCTATTAAACAGGCTCCGGCTTCCCTTTGAAGGAGAAGCAGCCTTCGCCACTGCTATGTTGTATTACTTAAATACTTATATCTACCTAAATTAAAATAATATTATTAATATGTTTAAAAACCATAGATATATAATATTAATAAGAGGTTAAAAACTAAATATATAGAAGAAAGTAAAATGGATTATTTCTGTGTCGACTTCAATCTGACATCGCACCCCGTTGAACTCTATTGTATAGATGTTTTCGTGACTACGATCTATCGGCCACATATCTAATGCTAGAGATTATTTTTGTACATTTTATACTTATTTTATACCAAAACAAGTAACCTTTTGTAGTGTTTTAATTTCATAATTCTAAAAAAAAATTGTAATTCTTTATTCGTTTTCTTCTTCTTTCTATTCTCTTCTTTTTCTTCTTCTTTCATTTATATTTCTTTTTTAACTATTCTTTCTATTTTTTCTTCTATTCTTTTCTTTATTTTCTATTCTTCTAGTTTTAAATAGGTAGGTAAATTTAATACACAGCGGCGTTAGAAATGTCGGCAAATTACTCAATTCATCGTACGTATACTCACATGCTTCTAAGTTGTGAGATGCCAACCGAGTTCCTTTCTAAGATTGAAGCGACTGGCGTCCCCAAAACGGCGATGTCATAAATTCCAGAAAACACAGATCCAAAAACTCGAATCACTACACAGCACTTTCTTGTTTGTATGTCATATAGTTAGTATGTATGTCATGTAGTATGTAGAGTATGTAGAATATGCGAGTACGAGCGGGCGTTGAGGCGCGCGGCGCGGGACTAAGCGACCACCGACCGGTCTCAGATTTCTCCCCGTAAACATCGAAAGCGAGCCTCCGAACCTTTCTTTGATTCGTGGCGAAACGCGCCGAGACGCGCTACTAGTGTTTCTCGAAATCAATTCACCGAAACGATTCAAAAAATTCAATCGAAATGTTCAAATTACGAGTATAGAATAATATAGAGTACAAATAAGGGTACCTAAATATTTACAAGTGGGGCTCCACCTTGAAACGACTGCAATTTTTTTTTATTGCATATTTTCATTATAAAACAGTCTATTATGCAATATTAAGGTGGCGGAAGACCAAAAAAAAAAAAATGTAAAAAAAAAAAATACCGCCCCGAAGACGTTTTTAACGTGATAAAAAAGTTCTAACCTAACCTAACCCAAAACTACACACAAGTTATTTCACGCCAGGTTTTTGTGAGGCCGTGTTACCGCCCCGAAGACGTTTTTAACGTGATAAAAAAGTTCTAACCTAACCCAAAACTACATAAACGTTATTTCATGCCAGGTTTTTGAGAGGCCGTGTTACCGCCCCGAAGACGTTTTTAACGTGATAAAAAAGTTCTAACCTAACCCAAAACTACATAAACGTTATTTCACGCTAGGTTTTTGAGAGGCCGTGTTACCACTCCGAAGACGTTTTGAACAAGATAAAAAAGTTCTAACCTAACTAACCTAACCCAAAACTACATAAACGTTATTTCACGCCAGGTTTTTGTGAGGCCGTGTTACCACTCCAAAGACGTTTTGAACAAGATAAAAAAGTTCTAACCTAACCCAAAACTACACAAACATTATTTTACGGTGGGTATTTTTGAGGTTGACATGTTTTTTATAATTTTTTTTTTCATTTTTTTTTGTCTTCCGCCACCTTAATATTGCATAACAGATGTTTTATAATGAAAATATGCAATAAAAAAAAATTTGCAGTCGTTTCAAGGTGGAGCCCCACTTGTGAACAATAGGCAAGCGGACTGATTTTTTAATATTGCATAATGAATAGTACTCTTAAATATGAGTAACTTCCCAGAAGAAACCGTATATCAAAAGTCAATATTTTCAAAGGTACAGCGATTTGTATACAAAATTTCGCGAGTCTTTATACCAAAAAAAAAATTTTTTTTTTTGCGAAATTGGTAAACAAAAACCTACATCATTAGTTTACTCACATCATATACAAAAACATTCATTATGGTAAGTATGAACTTAAACGCACAAATATCGGAGAGATTTACAAATATATTCCTGCGGCTATATACTTCATATACTACTTCATATAGGTACTATAACCTACAAGTGACGTCATTTGTAGGTCGACTTTAGTATGGAGCGTTTTTAGGAGGCTCGCGAAATTTTTTATAAAAATCACTGTACCTTTGAAAATATTGACTTTTGATATACGGTTTCTTCTGAGAAGTTACTCATATTTAAGAGTAGATACTATTCATTTATGCAATAAAAAAAAAATTAGTCCGATTGCCTATTACCAAAATAAGTACCTACATAGGCTTTAGATCACGGAATACAAAACATATTCCGTGCTTTAGACGTATCGTTGGTAAAATTGTACTCATTGGAAATCTAATTTAGACGACATGTTTAAATTCTGTGATAAACATTTCAGTCAGTAGCGTAACGTCTGGCACATGTAAAACCTTTGTGAAATATTGTGTTGCAAAGCTATCGATTGTGTACCTTTGCGTGGTGACGTGTTATATATATCCATACCGATCCACACCAAAGTTTGATAATATGCAATCTTGTTTTTTTGTGTCATCATCATTGTGTCTGCGGGTGGCATTGTAGGTAGATAGATTTTGACGCGATTTTAAGTTAAAAGCTGATGTGATCGAAATAGTTCTTAAACTATAACTTGTCATCGGCTCGCTTACAGCTAGAAAAGAGGGAGTCGCGGGGGTTACTTAAATTTTGAAATATTGTTTATGATAAAGTTCGCGATCGCTTTATCTCGAATAAGCATAATCCATTCAATAGTAGGGGTGTTGGAGCTTTCTTTTTGAGTCATAAACCGTCCGATGACGTCTGCCACCAGGACTCGTGATTTCGGTCAAGGTGCATTACGGCCACTTGGCCGGCTGCCGATGAATTGACGGCCTCGAGACTATTGCGATAAGGAATTCCCGATTATACAATTAAATCATTATCATTTTATCAAAAGCTATTTATATGAAAACAACCTCAACGTCTTAAGCGTAGTGTTTTAATAACATATTTTTGTACAGACACTGTTCTTATCTTTTGATTTAAACATACTTAATATCGTGGACTAATGATTGGTCATGCTTAATATATATTTACAAGAATTTCGTAAATGAGTTTTTCGTTCTCGATCCGCAGCTTTGAGATAACTTTCTTAGAGATACTTAATTTCCATAAAACAATTTTAAACTACAGTATAGCTTAATATTTAAAATAAATAAAGGTGAAATTGATTGTGTAAGTCGAGAAAGTTTGGCAAGTTTATTAAGACCAGATTGGCTTTTGGATTAGGTACTTTACAAGTAAATTATTAAAATAAATATTTTTAATTAGGTATATTTAAATTTTAAAGGTCAACCTTAGAGTGCATTCGACCTGTTTAGATTAAAATCTTATAACTAAGTGGTTGAACAATAAAAAACGCATTAAATAAATATAACTTTATTATGAGACTCCATTAATTTTTACATAGTGCATTATGGAGACGCATCACAGAAACTTAAATAACACAAACATTTTCAGAATTCTTATCACATTAAATAGTTAATAATGATTATTAAAATTCAATTTGTCAATGCATTGTCCATAATAAACAAAATATTAATAAAGGCTTGCTTCATTAAAATCATAATTTAGAATACCGGATTAGTCTTTTACTCAGTCTGAAAAAGAGAGAAAAGTATATTAGTACACAAACTAAAGTAATAAAACCTCTCAGTGGGCCTAGCAGGAATATTTAACAGCTTCGTAAACGTAATGTTAACAAATGAGAATTGTATAAAAATCTATCAAAATATTGACAGCGCCCGTACAAATTTCATTCGAAAACGTTACGTCTACGCCGCTATAAAATGTTCCTGCTAGCCCCTCCTGCTTTCGTAGGGATTAAAATATGGCCGAAATGCAATGGAAAGTTAGTAAGGTAGCTGCTAACCCCACTAGCCAATAAGGCTTATCACAATCACATGTTTGTGTAGCGCAAAATATGCACAAACTAGCTGTTGCCCGCGGCTCCGCCCGCGTAAATACAGTATCCCTCGGGAACACTGTATTTTTTCGGGATAAAAAGTAGCATATGTTTTAATCCAGAGCCTAAACTACTAAGATACCAAATTTCATCAAAATCCGTTCAGTACTTTTTCCGTGAAAGAGTAACAAACATCCATCCATCCATACATCCTCACAAACTTTCACATTTATAATATTATAGTAGGAATGATAGTACCATATATATTTTTAGATTAACTAATCCCTTCAAGTATTTGGTGCCTCAACGGAATGAGATAGTACCAGCCAGTAAGAGTATTTGTGTAGGTTACATATATATTTGTGAAATAATCCTTACAAATATTAATTTAATTTATAAAAATAGTGCAAAATATTTTTACTGAGCGAATTGCAATTGAAAAATAGTTTAGCGATATCATACCTTTTTAGCAGCGGTTTTCACATCACCATTGTTGGCGTCATTTGGAAAAAAATAACTCTTCTTTTTCTTTACGTACGTGGCATCAAGGTGATCTCTGAAAATAAAAATAGTATGTGTTTAATGTAGAAATTACAAATAAATATTATAACATTTTACTTTATCTAATGAATACAACCTCTACATTTTATCGTACGTTTGTTGGTTACATTCTAAAACTATGCTAGTACATTACAACCTATAATATATAATTAACCCCCTTACTAATAAAAATATTTATCCAGTATTTAAGCAATACAATGTTTTGTTCTTGTCTTATGCGTCGCAAATGTCGCTTGACGGACAAGGACAAAACATTGTATTGCTAATCTACTGGATAAATATTTTTATTAGTAAGGGGGCGAGTGTTTATTCTACACAAAATACAATAAATACATAATTATGTTGCGGAACCATGCACTCACTTATAACGATTTGCGTCTTTTGAATATGTGCCATATCCCAGAAAGATTTTTGTAAAAACTGTATTTTTCGTTAGGCCTTGAAACAGAAGTAACTAATTAGATAAAAATGTTATACAACTTCTTGTTCGTAAGGGCATAGTTCGCAAACTTGTATTCATTTGATTTAACCTCTCGCATCACATTTCTGACGATTGTGGAAACAACGTTATACTTCGCTACGTCCATCCCGTATTGGAATATGCTATTGGCGCAGTAATTGGACATTGGCGCCACGCAAGTGTTATATAGTAAAAGGGCTAACATCCACTTGTGTGTCTTCTCGGCACTGCTACTGTTAGTGACGAGCGGTCGCAACGTTCGCGGCGATTGCGTGGCGTTTATGTCGGGTAATTTATCTTTTTCTTGCAAAGTCATTCTAGGTACCGACTTTTCAGTTAGTTCCTGTGTTGATTCAAACCTGAATATGTTTTCATACGTTTTACTCAAACATTAGTATATTATCTATACAAATAAATAAAATTGAAGTGTCTGCTTGTAATCGAATGTGGGAGAGCCACGCTTGGGCATGAATGGGCCGGCTCGACCGGGTATATACCACAGCCTCACAGAAAACCGGCGTGAAATAACGCTTGCGTTGTGTTTCGCCGAGTGGGTGAGGTTACCGGAGGCCCAAGGGGTGTTGGGGATCTCTCACAAAATATTATCAAATTAACAGATTTGCACTAAATTCATATTACGATAATTTATACGGTACATAAAATCAATTCCGAGAATGTTTGCCTTTCTGTTTGCTTCCGCTAATCTCTGAAACGGCTAGACCAATTTTAAATTTATTTGGCAGACACCTGGACAATAACTTATAAGGAATAACTTGAGACTACTTTTATCTGATAATACATTTTTATTTTTTATTAAAAGTCTCACGCAAACTAAGTTACCGGCACCAGCTAATTTATAATATTTATAGTGCGATTCAAATGAGAATAGGATCGAGTCGGCGCCATATTGTGACGTCATAGCTGTCAATTTTACCCAATTGGGTAGGGTGGGCAAAAAAGTTTTTTTTTTCTTTTAATATAATTTATTTACAAAATTGAGTGAAAAAATGTAATGTGAATCTAGCTGTTCAATTTCGCTCATCTCTGTATTACTGTCCGAGTAGTCGTTGTCGTCTATGTAACACAGCGCCTCGTTTACTCATTTTCGAGCTAAATGAGTATGACAATAACAAAAACAATATAATTTTGGCAAGTTGCTTGCACCAACAATGAAAAACAAAATGTTAATTTATGATTTTAAAAACGAATTATGAATATTTATTATTTTAATTAAATGTTTAGATAATTCAACGTTATTATTAAAATTCGATGTAAGACTATTATTACTCTTCTTTTATTTATGGCAGTCGCGGTTGCAAAGGTTTTGCACCATTCTGCTGGTGTCGAGTATAGAAAGAATTATTTCGACTATTATTATTGGCAAATAAGTTTTTCTGCTAACCGTACTTTTCAAGTGACGTTTGACAGATAGAGGTCATTGACGTTCCTATTCTCATTTGAATCGCGTTATACTTTCATGAAGTTACCTTTTATCGAAGTATGACGGCGGCGTCGCATCTAATTCGGTACTGGAGGACGGCTGGAATAATACGCAATGTTTTAATACGGTTAAAAAAAATAATAAGGTAAAAATTAGTTTAGATAACATCAGAAATGTAGTATCGACCTGTCGCACCGGAAGACCATGGGCGATGCGCCACTAAAATGTTCCTTTATAACATAACTAGCTGTTGCCCGCGGCTCCGCCCGCGTACATATAGTTTTTTCGCGGTCGCGGATATGTGACTGATGCAAAAAATGGATAAAAACAATCCTTGATGCGGATTATATATCATGCTAAAATTTCAGCTCAGTTTTTGAAGCCTGCACAAACCAACATAACATTTTTATATATATAGATATACGATCACTGACAGACTCTTGGTGTCCGGGTTCAAAGCATTTCAATCTTTTTACTATGGCAATAGGGCCCAATTTAGGCTAGATGACTATTTTTTTTTTATTACAAAGATTCAGTGCCTACTCATAAATATGAGTAACTTCTCAGAAGAAACAGTATATCAAAAGTCTATATTTTCAAAGGTACAGCGATTTGTATACAAAATTTGACAAGTCTCGTGAAAACGCTCCATACTAAAGTCAGTACCTGGTTTTGTTTACTAATTTAGCAAAAAAAAAATTAACTTTTTGTACTTTTAGATGTACTTAAGTACTAAACTACACATAAAATATTATATTTCTTACATTTACCAAGTAGCAATGCCTCAATATTTCTGAATAAATTAATGAAACTAAACATTTTACACCATCCCTATTGTACACCGGGTTCGTCATTGTCTGTACGTATGAAATATAAATGCACTTACATTGTTCTCCTTGTCGTCGGTGTCGGACGAGGCGCGGCGGTTGCGGCACAGGTCGCCGGTGCAGCGGCAGCCGGCGCCGCAGCCGCGGTCGGCCTTGACGCAGCCGCACATCTTGGTGCTGCAGCTGCCGCGGCACGTGCAGTGCGTCGCGCCATCGCTGCCGCGCTTGGGGGCGCGCGAGCTCGTATCCACCACGCTGTCCGTCGTGAAGTTCATGGTGAGTCGCGATCTCTGCGCCTGAAAGGAAAAAAGTTTTGGTAAAGACGTATCCACATAAAAGATCCAGGTAGGTCTTACAAGGTTATGTCTTCGATTTCTATGCATTGGCAATCTAAAAACGAAACAAAATCGGGGAAATGTACATAGGTACATTTCTTACTTCCAGTGGTGTAGTTTAATTTTGTGTTCCGAAGTTTTGTGTTCACCACTGGAAGTTGAAACGCTAAATGATCAAAGTATTCATGACGCTAATAACACATCAACAATGTCGAAATATATTAACTCGCTAAAGTATCTGTGCTCCAAAAAAACCTTTTTATTATTGTACTCATTTATCAAAACTAGAGCAAGCCATAACAAACACTTGTTAATATTTAATTATTGAGCAATTTTAAGCGAAAAAATTATCATATACCTATATAAATAATTGTATGGTATGGGTTTCCGCAAAGTAACAACTGATTCTATTAACTATTTTAACACTTGTTACTCTTTTCTTCTGTTATTTACTAGCCTAATTACATCTACGAAAACATACAATTGGCCCAGATGTTTTAAAGCCCCTAATGAAACATATTATACATTAAATACAACAAATAAGCTAGGTAGGTATACAATGTTTAGTCCTTGTCTGTCAAGCGACTTTTTAAATGTTTCAGAAATCCACTTATTATCTTATCCACTGTGTAAATTTTTTTATTGGGTAGTAACTAAGTGTACCTATATTATTTACTAGCTTTTGCACGCGACTTCGTCCGCGTGGAATAGTTACTTTGGAATATCGCTAAAATTTACCCGCGACTTCATTTACGTAGAAGGAGGAGCGCTTGCCCGCGAGGCCGCGACTCACGACTGCCCGCAGCGCGCCGCACATCATTATTGCGCGCTGATTATTTTATTACTGCGATATCTTCTAAAATACTTATTGAAATCAAATGATGTAAATGGCAAATTTCTTCTAAATTAAATGCTTGTAATGAATAACGTATTTATTTGGATAAGCATTAATATCATCTTTATGAAAACACCCTCACAAATAATGCTTAATTTTAGAACAAATTTGGTTAGCATAAAAAGGTTATTGTGAGCCAACCATAAAAGATAGATATATACTGTCGCGGACTTTTTTTTAGAACTTTTAAAGGGGAACAATTCTGTCATACATTATTTTACCGAAACTTTAACCGTTTCCGCAGCGTACGCAGCGAAAGCTCTCAAAAGGGAATAAAACACCCCGATTTTGAAACATTATTGATTGGAGCTCCGCTCGTATTGAGCTTATCATGATGTTATATAGCCTAAAGCCTTCCTCGATAAATGGACTATCCAACACAAAAAGAATTTTTCAATTCGAACCAATAGTTCCTGAGATTAGCGCGTTCAAACAAACAAACAAACAAACAAACAAACTCTTCAGCTTTATAATATTAGTATAGATGTGTAAGATATTTTGTATTTTGTGTACATTACCTGTATCCTCTTGAACAGAGGTGTCGCTCTCCAGTCTGGATCCTTGTCTCTGTCTTCAAACTCATCATCCTCCTCATCTGTCGGTTCAATATATTCAAGTTTTTTCACTGCATCTAAGTCATTTTCTTTTTCTTTTTTGGCTCGTTTCTTAGCTTTCTTATTGGCATTTCTTAATTCTTCTAGTTCATCTGTTAATTTTTTCTGTAAATAATAATTTCAAATTATAATATGTATATTTGATAGCTGTAAGGTAAAAATAATATCCTTCCGATATAAATAATAACAATAATAATTAGATTATACTGTTTTAACACATCATTTGAATTTTTAGTCACACAAAGTCACTGGAAAAATTACATCAGATTAGTGAACATTATTGCAAATCATGAAACTAGAAACAACATTTTATTACGTAGTACATCGTTTCTTAACCGGTTGGTCGCGACACTTAAGGGGGGTCGAGTTTGTTTTAAAGGGGGTCGCAGTCTGTTGAAAAATAATAAATACAAACTATATATAGGTACAAAGATTCGTTTTTCGAACGAATCTTTTGTATCGAATGTCGAAAAAATCGTGACGAGTCGCAAGACGTTTTACTTAACTTTTAGGCTTTTTCGTGGGTCGCGACATAAAAAAGGTTGAGAAACGATGATGTAGTACAAACAACTCACATTCTCCTGTTCCAACTGCTCGAGCCTGTCCTGCTGGCACTGTATGACGGTGTGCAGCTGCTTGCAAGCGTCGCTGCGGTCGCCGCGCACTACGCCGCGCTGCAGCGCCACCAGAGCACTTAGCTAAAATTGTGACGTCACAGTTTAGTAAAGGAGATAGATGACGATATTCAAGACCTTCTGTGGTAAATAGGAGAAAAGGTTCCCTTTGTAAGTACACTTTAAACAAGACGAATATGCGCATTATATGAATTCGTCCCACATTGTAGCCACTTATAATTTACATCTAAAAGTAATCAAATAAGTGCAAAATATAATGAAAACTCACCTTCTGTTCATTCTGTAATTTGGTAGCGGCGAGACGTTGTTCAAACTCAGTTTTACTACTCTCAAACTCCACCATGAGCCTGTCATATGACTCCTTGACCTCCTCATATCTCGCCTGGAAGCCCTTTTCACTCTGATTCTGCAGCTCCCTCTTGGCATCCACGAGAAATTCGAAAAGGCATTTAAGCGCCACTTTAGCTTCTAACATCGACTGAATATTGTCCCATTGAGTCCTTGCTTTGTTTTCTACAAACATATTTCACAAATAAATGAGTCTTCGCATAATTATTCATTATTCGTCCTAGAAAAAATATATTAATAATATTACCTTGGTCAGCTGTTAGTATCTTCTGTTGTAGGTCTGATATTTGAGCCTTTCTCATAGCAAGATCGTCTTCCAAATCGGCTATTTTCTTTTGATTCGCTTCACTGTCAGTACTGTTACGTAGACACTCAATTTGTTCGGTTATCCAGGCCCTGGAGAATACATATTATTTAGTAATGGCAATACGCGGCAATACGCAATATGTAATGGACCATTAAGTCAAGCTGTATTTGTGAATATGAAATTTTTCAAATACTTTGAAGAAGTTTAATTTATATAAATGAAGGACATACTCAATTAGCCGCGCGGGTTGCGGGGTGTATAAAATACTGTTAAAATAAGCTGACAATATATATTTTTTTTTTCAATTTCAATATCTATTTTATCTACCTATTATACAATTTTTCCTGAAATGGAATATCCAGTATAAATTTATGTTAGTCCAAAATACCTGTACTCCATGAGTTCCTCGAGTGATTTCTCCGCCTCGACAATACTGAGATGCACCTCCAGTTCCTGCTCAACATACTGTTGTATGGCGCCAGCCTTGACGCTGCCTTTGGCGTTCCGCTTCATAGCAGTATGTTTCTGTCTGTCTAGGGCTTCCTGTTAAATAGTTCTATTATGAATTTAATACTGCTCAATTCGCAGTACTTAGTAAAAAGTTTGACGACCTCTGTGACTCAGTGGATGAACGTGTTGATGCTCAATGTTGGATGTGTATAATATAATAAAAATATGAAATATGTAGTAGTATTAAATATATTTCCGTTGTCTGGTACCCGTAACACAAGTTCTTCGAGAGCTTACTATGAGACCAGATTGACGTGGTGTGAAGCGTCCATAGATACTCCGAACAGGTTTTAGTGCTTTTTTGCTGTGCTAGGAGGATTGGTGTAAAACGTAAGACTGTTTACCTTAAGTCTTTTATTAACAGCAACTGCCTCCTCCATTTTCCTCTTCAGCACAGTCTGTTGCTTGGCATGCAGTGATTCCATTTTCGCCATGGCAGTAGCTCGCTTACGGTCTTCATTACGCAGCCGTAAGAGTGCACGTTCGTTGTCCGCCTTCCATTTGCGGAATTTCTCACTCTCTTCGCGCATCTGTCTGATAATTTTCACCTAGAAATTGATAAAAGGAAATATAGCTTCCATTCTACAATCTTCTGTAAAATTATTTGCCATTGCTACTACCACAGTTAGAAAAAATATGGCAAAACGTTTTTCATCACTCATATTATGTACAATGAATAAAATTATATAACTAATTAACCTAACAAAATAAATAATTACATGATTTAAAGTATTTAGGCTATTTACCTTTGTAGCCTTCATAGCTTGCAGTTCTGCATTCAATGAAGCAATCTTTTGTTCATTCTTCTCTTTCGTCTTAATAATTGAGGCCTGCTGCTGACATTTCTTTTTCAGTTCTGTTATTTCCGCTTCTAACATCGAAACCTTCTTTCGCCGTTCGTCGTGAGATGGATCTTTTATCTGAAAAAAAAAAAAAAAACAATTGTAACAGAAAAATAGGTACTTAACTTTGCTCAATCCTTTCTTTTAAGGTGCAATTTTTTTTAAATACAATACATTATGATTACTCTCAACACTCACCTTTGTTTGTCGAAGCTGTTGCATAAGCTCATCTTTCTCCTTTTCAAGTTGTTCGATTTTCTCCTCATTCTCACGCAAGTTATTATGACTTTCGAGCATTTCCTTATTGTTGGCTAAAATAGCTTGAACAACTGATGCCTTGATAGCCATAGCACGATTGAGCTCTTGCAGTTCTTGATTCAGTGCAACCTAAAATTAGAAGAATTTTATATTTCATACTGCTTGCGCTGAAGTTTGCAGGCTCGCCGCTAGCTGTTTCGTCGCCCGCGTGCATTACCGATTATGCCGCCCTATTACTATGAGTTTTGTCAAAAAAAAGGTGATGGGTCGCTCGATTTGCCGCCCCTGGGCGTGCCGCCCTTGTGCGGCGCGCTTACGGCGGCCCTGGAAGTTTGCACCTAGAAAATTTAATATTGTTATTGTATTACCTGTCCCATAGCTCTCTTTTCTTCCTCCAGTACTGCTTGGTCTTCATTCATCACAACACCTTCATCAACTTTCTCCTCATCATCTTCCTTGACAAATGACAACTTAATTTCATGATCTATCAACTCTTCATTAGTCTTTATGTTAACAGATTGTAAATCTTCTAATGTTGATTTGATCTGTTTTAAATAATCAAGTACATTTGTCTTTTGACCATCATCATCTTGTGATTTCTCTGAGGTGTTTAGATTTTCGATGGTCTGGTTGCATTGTTCAGTTAGTTCATTCAGTTTTCTCTCAATTTTATCTTTTGCAGCTTCAGCTAGGAGGGCCTTTTCACATAGATTGGTATTTTCAATCAGCATGTTACTGAGATGTTCTGTGACCTGTTTGTGCTTCTTCAGTAGCTCAGCATACTTTGCTTTTTCTTTCTCCAATTTCTCTAATAACTGTTCATTGTTCTCTTCACTAACTGAAGGAAGCTTTCCAATCAATTGCAGTCTTAATTCGTTGACTAAATTATTTAACCTGTAAAAAAACATACACATCATTGTATACAATCTATAATCTATATAATTAAAGTTTTTTTTTAATAGGGAATTAGTCTCAAATCTCAATGTATAATTATTACCTGATAATCTCTGCTGCTTTGGCATCTTGGTTAATAATAGGTTTGTTACGAATGCGTCGCGCTCGGTCCGCGTATCGGAGAGTGGATACAGTCTCATCAAGATTGTAGTCAGCTGGGCTCACACAAGCCACCATAAGTGTTAAAGAATTACCGCCAAGACTGTCTAAAATATGCAAACATTTTAATATATATTTCACTTTCACGTTTTTTTTTAATACAAATACCTACTTTAAGAAAAAAAATCACCTTGTAATAATCTAGTAAGTTTACTGTCTCTGTAGCTTATGAAACTCCTGTTTGTGCCGTCTCCCAGTGCTGAGATCACATTACCAAGGGCCAGCAATCCTTGGTTAATTTTAACTCCTTCTCGAAGCCTCTCCCCACTTGCTTTTGTTTTTTTAATACGTTCAGAACCCGCTAAATCAACCAAATGAAACTTTGAAGTTGTTGCTATATTCCTAAAAAAATTATAGGTATAACATTAGATGCTCAAATCTATACTAATAATATAAAGAGGAAAAATGTGTTTGCCTTGAATACGCTCTGAACTGGACCGATTTTGATGAAATTTGACACAAATATAGAGTAGACTATGGGAAAGGACATAGGCTACTTTTAATCACGGAAAAATTTACGGTTTCCGTGAGATTAACTTTTGCTCACGAAGTCGCGGGAAACATCTAGTCTAGTAGATAATAGTTCTGATTATTTTGTAACCAGTGGACTAAAACTTACTTGTCTGTTCTACTTTCTTTTGCAATAAAAATAGTGAAAACTGCATGACTACGACTTGAAGCTTGGTTCATTGCTGTGGATCCTGTAACCCGGCCTATGGATCCCCGTTCGAGCGCCGTCATAGTTTCCATTGTAGAAGTAACAGGCAGTTCAGTTAGGCCTGGAATAACAATTTAATAAACAACATTATCGATTTTCTAAGGCTAAGGCTCACATCAAGGCAGGAACAGCCCTATTTATTTACTTCAAGTTAATTAAATAACTAAGTTTTTACCAATTAATTAAACAAGACATCACATGTTGCTTGCTGTCAAATGTATGGCTCCAATGGCTGTCATGCTGCTATCATGTGAAAGGGCATTTATTTAAGGATCGGTAAAATCAATTACAGATATTTTGGGCATATTGTATAAATGTGAAAGTTTGTGAGGATGTAAGGATGGATGTATGGATATTTGTTCATCTTTCACGCAAAAACTACTGAACGGATTTTGATAAAATTCGGTATGGTAGTAGTTTGGGCCCTGGATTAAAACATAGGCTACTTTTTATCCCGAAAAAGTACAGTGTTCCCGAGGGATACTATATTTACGCGGGCGGAGCCGCGGGCAACAGCTACTTTTTAATAGAACAAACCTGGCAATATAACTCCCTTATTGACATCTTCTCTAATCTCTATAATGCTATGACTTCTCTCTTTACCAGACAGCAAATCATAGCAATGCTCTTGATAAAGTTCCATAAATGATACATTCACTTTAAATATGAATTTGTCTTCATGTGCTTCAATAAAATCAAATATATCTGCAACAGCTTGGGGAATAACACCTGAAACAGAACCAAGTAAACATAATTATAAACAGCTAGAATACTGATTGAAAATTTAAGTCAGCCTCTTTCATTTCCATTACAAGAAGTAGGTACATTTAAATATTTACAAAAATGAACCCTTAACCACTGACTCGTAACATACATTTGACATACACCTTGGAGTTTGTGTTTTCGAATACTTGATTTCTATGATTATTTTATACTTTTTTGTTTTACATAGGTTAAGGTATCCTTTATGAGCAACAGAATAAAAATCAAAAACTCAAATTAAATATAACAATTATAAATTATTACGTTAATAAAAAATTAAAACAAACAATCAAAATTTTCTTCTTTATAATATTTAACAGTATAGAAGAATAAATTAGTTTTTAGCATCAGCTACTGAACATAATTTTTTTATACAATTTGTATGAAAGTTGAGATAGTGTTAATTTTTTTGTTAGTTTTCACATTTTTTCTGAATCCTAGATAGTCTGAAGAAGATTTGCATTTTAAAGAATTCTCTGCTGCAATTTTTGTTATTTTAACAATAATATTATGACAAATATAAATGACAAAAAAGGTTCCACTAACAAAACTAATTATAATATCACACTAGCAAATAAACCAATATGAACATGTCACATACATGATTTCTATTATGCGTTAGCAGCATCCTCATACTTAGGAAGGCACCAAAACTTCTCCACGAATAAAAGTTATTAAACAAAATGTTTTGGGGTGACATAATAACATAATAATATAATTATGTACATTGTGATAAGAGTTAAGAATAAAAATTTTAGCTACTTATACTGGCCTTAAAACCTTACCCAATTTAGTAAAATCACCATTAGATCCAGAATAGTTGGTGCCCATTGTATAGGTTTTGCCTGAGCCTGTTTGGCCATAGGCTAATATGGTTACATTGTATCCTGTAATTTTAATTAAATTTCATATAAAAATATATAAATACATCAAAAGATAATCTGAATACTTTGTATACTTTGTTAGTGGGTGTGAATAAACGACGATCATACAAATAAAAAAAAAATATATGGAAATAATAATAATAAAAAAGCACTTAGAAGTACATAGCTTCTGAAGTAAATATTTCTACGCGTTTTTTCGTTTTTTCAATAAGTAACAAAATTAAATACTACATGGACTCACCTTGGAACAATTTTCCTATTAGACCTTTAACAGCAGTGTCATAAAACTCTTGTTGATTGATATGTTGTGGAAATACATAGTTGTAGGTAAATGCTAGATCCTTTATTTGGACTTGATGCTCGCCGTGAATGACGTCAATACATTCTTCGCAACCCCTTTCAACTTCTTGTCGCATCAAAGGCCTGATCCGCAAAGCTACTTGCACGGTGTCTATTGTACCTTTATTGTGATCTCCGTCGACCATTTTATATAATTTTAGTAATAATGATCTTATTTTAATTTAAATAAAACTATGTCTGGGTCTTTTTCATGACCGTTATAAAAATGACATATTAAGTAAATACTTTTCAACCGTTTGTTACTGACCAGTCAACATACAAATCAAACTTAAATACTATTTGGATTCCACCTGAAAATAATAAAAACACCAGATTACTACTTTCACTTTTGATTGCACTTCAAATTGAAATTATAATTTCAAATTATATCCGATTACAAAGGCGACGTTGTTTTGGAAGTACTAATATAAATAATCATACATAATTAAACACAGGACTTACTAATTAACACAGATAGGCACATAAATAGTTGTTTATATCAATTAAAAACATGAAATCGTACCTTTTTAAATTTTTAAAGTGAGAAACACAATTTATTTCAACAAAGATTTCTTGTAAAACGTGGAAGCGGTTTCTTTCCGAATTTTATTTTTGAAAATCAACGGCCGTCAGCCATGGGACGGAACAGCCCCCTGATTACCTAACTTCGTTGAACTTCCATTCCAACGATGTCCAAGCTTGTATAAATTCTCGATGTCGGGGTATTACGCAACTCATTGGTCATCAAGAGCGAACTAGAGTGAACTAGAATGAACTAAATGCTAATATGTAATTCAAATTCGTCGGTCATGGTCATCATTTTGACATTACAACTTTTTAAAAACACAATTTAAAAAGTTAAAATGTCAAAAAAGATTGCGCTAGCCTACGTTTATGTCCAATTTTAAAGTCCGCCATTTTGCGTTTCAGAGATCGAATGAAACGCTCTTTCGACCAATCAAATCGTGTGACGTAGGTAAGCCACGAAGTTAGTAATGAAATGAGAACTGTCAAACGAAGAAGGGACCTATTGTGCTCCCGGCTTCATGTTCAACATTTTTAACCGACTTCCAAAAAAGGAGGCGGTTATACTATGTAGACTTCATAATCACAGATTATAGTAATATGTAGCTAGCTACTTCATAATATTACTACTTACTAGGGTAGGTACACAATAGTCTGCGCTTTTAAGAAAGGTGTAAGGTGCACTCTGTGTGCCACTTCGATCGCAATTTATAATGCATCACGCTCTTATTTATTCGTTCTTAAAATAATTATTGTGGTACATATATATTGTAGCCTGTGAGTTTTTTCTTGGTGCCATCTTGAACTCTGATGAGGAAGAATTCGTGTAAGAACCCACCCAGTTGAACTCAGACAATGTGGGAGAAATTCTCATAAATTACTGCAGTAGAAAGATGCATACCAATGCAGCAGTCCACAGACTGGAGTGCTTTCTAAACCCTTTGCAGTTGGATGTGATGTATTATGGTTTACGGATTGGAAAATTACATTGTTGAGGTTATTAACATCTATATCTCTAGGCATAAGTGATAAGGATTAAAAAGAATGCTAGATAATTTTAGGAATACCCTCTTTTTAATATCTATGTAGGAATACATATTAATTAATGTAATATGAGAAAATGGTATGATTTATATCTCGATGGTTTACTTCGTTATTAGAAGTGTTATAAAGTTTGGTGTGTCTAATGTATATTACATCTGTCTGTAGTATAGTAGAGCCCAAACAGCAGAACCGATTTAAATCTTGTTTAGATAAACATAGAAAGATTTCTATGCAAAGGAATTTAATAGAAAATGTTAAAAGTTAACATCTATTTACTACTTGACAACCATAGTAACCATAAAAAAGGTAATGCTTACTATGCATAAATTAGTAAAAAAAACTCACTTAAAAACATAATAAATGAAAAGTCATAATTTCTAAATATTTATTGGTGGTATATATGTTATAGTACAAATTCTAAAACATTTATAGCATATAGGCTACAATAACACTTATAGGTTGCAAATTCAATTTTATTTTCAGGGTTATGCACTACTCCCAAATTTTAAATTTAAATAATTATTAATGCCTGTGTTGTCCTCCTGTACCTACCTCATCAACAACTCGCTCATCTCCATTAATATTGGTGAATTGAGTGGGGACTGTGTGAGACGCTTGCTAGGAGCAATTGCATTACATGCAAAGAAGTCAGTAAAATGAAAAGTTTGGCAGTTGGTTGAGAATAAATGGGATGGTGGTGTATTCAGGGGCCTTAAAGGCTCCAGTCATGTTGAGCTTAGATCAACTCAAATGGTAGAAGTTTTTGTGTCATTTAATGTATTTACTGTGTATGTAAAACATAAATATTTTTTTTTATAAAGTCAATAAGAAGAAGTTTTAATAAAATAATTATTAATTACAAAATGTAATTTTAGTTTAATTTGTGTCGATATTGAAACCTGCCTAGCAGGTTCGTGGCTTTATTATGTGTATAATGTACAATGCCAGGCCTATTCAATGCAAACTATTAATTAAATTTTCTCTGCATAAAAAGAATTAATGTAATAAATATTTCTAAGATTTACTTTTTATCTGTAATTCTATCATACAATTAATATATGGTTTTGCTTTATTAGGGCAACTAAACTATTTTTATAAAAAACATGTTAATTTGGATGTGAAATGAATGACTTAAAATGGTCTCTACGGAGCGCATGCTAAGCCTGCCGGTGTTTGGGTAATAAAAAAATGTCACTACAATGCATGTATGTGTATAGTTTAATAATAATAATCTTTATTGACATAATAATTGTTCATTACACAAATCCTATGAAGACTGACACCTAAACTAGGCTATAAAGTCCGTATCTCAGGAGTCAGTGGCTTCTCCCAATATTGGTAACAAGTGTTAAGAGAACATAATCAAAATTTTACAATGTTATATTTATATGAATGTTTTTAAATTTTAGGTATTATATCTAATTATATCTTTTCACAAATCACACATAATATATTATATAAATACATAATATTTATTAAAAATGTTTCAGTATATAAATTATAATGAATATATTATGTACATACACACACAAAATATTATAATATATAAATATATATTTATGTATTATAATATTATAACGGAGCCTATAAATTTACAACATTAACCAAACTTAGTTTAATCAAATCATAAATTAATCTCTAATCTTAATATTAATTATTATCACCCACTATCTCATTACTACTACTTCCAGTACATAATAATATTAAGTCCTTTTTACAAGAATAGTTCAGTTGTTGAAGGAGGATCTGATAAAATTTGTTGTGCGGTGCTCTGTTTGCCACCAAGGCCGATACAATATATACTCCATCCATCACAACATTCTGGCCATCTACTCCACACTGCATGCACTGAAAGTCGCCTGCAACCTCTCAGCCGCACACCTCTTGGTAGAAATTTATGTTTCACAGTAATAGCACACATGACTTCTCGCACTGTTTCCATTTTAATAAGTATTTTATTCCTTTATTATATAGCTGATGACCTGATGATGACTTTGTCAAAATCGATTGTGTGATTGTGATTCAATTAAAATTAATGTAAAATACTATTAAAGTGGAAACAGTGTAAGAAGTCCTGTATTATTCCTGTATGTCTGGAATGTTAAAATTAATCAAATAAAGGTGAGTATCCCTTCCTAATTTAGTTTAAGCTTCCTAAGGCAAATCATATCTGGGAGTCAACTAAGGGAGTAAATACGTATAATTTATGTTAGGTTATAAATTAAAATGTAGGTATAGCGTAGTAAGTACATATTATGTGCAACCTTTCCATACTCTGGCCAAAGAAGTTATAAGGAAAAAAACAAACAGGAATAATCATAAAAATACTGCAAATGTTTGGGGAAACGTTTTATTTCAACTTGAGTCTCAACAACGACAAATTATATGGAATCTCATAAGTTTGAAATTTGGTCCGAACATCAAAAAGAATCATACCTATTATATCAAAACTTACTCCTATTCTATAAAAATCTAAATTGAATACATAAACATAATTTGAAATGCGAAAACTTTAACATAGGTTATGTTATTGATTCTTCTTCTTCTTCTTCTTAGGGATGCTCGATGATCATCGATTTTCGATGTTTTAACATCGATATTGCATTATTCAAAACATCGTAACATCGATGTCACGGACGGACCCACGGGAACCTTATAATTATGTCCCGCGATAAAAAGTAGCATATGTCTTTCCCCATGTGCTACTTTATATCTGTGCCAAATTTCATGATAATCGGTTTAGTAATTTTTACACGAAATTGTAAATAAAGTATCCCATGGGAACCGTACATTTCCTGGCGATAAAAAGTAGACAATTACCTTATTTCCTTTCCCGTGGTCCACTTTATATCTGTGCCAAATTTCATGATAATCGGCTTAGTAGTTTTTACGTCAAACTGTAAATAAAGTATCCCACAGGAACCGTACATTTCCCTGCGATAAAAAGTAGCCTATGTACTTTGTACCTCATTTAAATCAAAACAACACACACTTTCCCATTCATAATAATAGTAGTATAGATGTATTGATGACGGACGGCCGTGAAGAGTTGAAGACGTTTGCAAAAAAAACATCGATGTTGCCTGACATCGATGTTTAGAGCTCGATAAATATCGAACATTGATGATAAGCTGTCGATGTCATTATCGATGCCAACATCGAGCATTCCTACTCGGGCCTCAAAACTACTTCAGATGTCACAAATATTACCTAGTATTTTATTTACATTTGTAATATTTTTTCTTTGTTCTGTCAACATTTTAATAGTCTAAAGTTAGCAATTTACGTGACAAAGTCACTATAAAGTACAGCGGTTTTTACATGCGATTTACGCTCTTCCCAACTTCAAAAAATTTAATAATTAAAGGCGTATTTTAATTATTAAAATTAGTTTAACCGAAAGTGAAGTTTATCCAGCATATATTGGCATTTTCTGATTTGTTTGTTTTTTATGGTTAAATAAATAAAAATTCAGCACTCATAAATATTTTTTGATAAAGAGGTGAATAGAGACAACTGAGGGGTAAATAGAAACGCCTTGAGAGGTGAATAGAAACAGGTAAGGGGTGAATAAAAAACGGGAAAGGGTTTAATAGAAACGCGGTAGGGGTTATTACAACCACTTTCGTTAGGGTTGGCAGAACTTTTATGTTATGTTTTAAGTTTGATCGTATCTTCTAACACTGTAACCACACCCACTTTTGTATATATTTATGTAAGTAAAATACCTAATATAATAAAATAAAGTAGGTATCCTCTGAAAAACTTTTTCTTCTTATAAAATATAAAATATTTTGACAACCCTATCACTTTTCTCTATTAACCCCATATGTCGTATCTGTTGACCCCGCATTCCAGGCAAATAGAAACTGACCATTGATTTGGCTTTTTCTTATAAGGAAATAAAAATTCAGGATTAAAACTATAACAAGGTTGTAAAATATCTTAGGATGAAAGCAGCTTTATTGCCAGAAGCATAGGATTTATAAAGTTGGTTTGAAAGTCAGGAAACTTTCTATTAACCCCGTTTTACGGTATTTGATTATAGGACTGTAATGACTGATTGTATTAATTAATTTAATCAATGATCTTCTTATTTCTTTTTTCTTTTTTTTTTTGTAGTGAAAACTTCTTTTAGCGCGGTACGCATATTTTTAGATAAGATAAAATCTCTGGACTCGCGACACTGATACCGTAACGTACCGAGACGCAGTTTGACGTATGGTGAAAACACTATGGAGAAAAAGTGTCTTCAGTTCAATGGCCTCACTTTTGAGATCTTTGGGGCCATTTTGAAATTCGACGTATGGTGAAAACACTATGGAGAAAAAAGTGTCTCCAGTTAAATGGCCCCATTTTTGTCATTTTTCATTTCTACTGGCACTTCCGGAGTGTTTTTTTTTACTATTATTGGCAAACCATTTTTATTGTTCATAATTTTGAGGTGAAGTGACATTTATTGCGTTTGGAAATTATTACACATGATGGCTTTTCAACCGACTTCAAAAAAAGGAGGCGGTTATACGTTCGGATGAATATATTTTTTTATTATTATTATTAATATTTTTATGTTTAACGATTATTGTACTTTATCAACTTTTGCCCGCGGCTTCGCCCGCGTGGAATAGTAAATAACTTTAGCGAATAATACAGCAATATTCTTCTGATACAATATTGAAAATATTTTTAGGTTTACCCAATGCAAATGGTTAAAAATGGGACTCTATAACCTCGACATGACATGTGCGACCGCATACATACACACATATAATATTTAAATATATGAAATGACGAACTGTCAAACGAAATAGAATAAACGAAAAACGAAAACAAACGAAAATATAATTCTTATCACTTATGTCTAGAGATGATAAACAAAATTGAAATTATGCACATAGGCAACTCACTGAGACCTCCTTGTATAAAAAAAGAAGAAGGTAACTATTTCGTTTGATAGTTTGTCATTTCATGGCTTACGTCAAAATGCACTACGTCACACGATTTGATTGGTCGAAAAAGGGTTTCGTTCGTTCTCTCAAGGAAAAAATGGCGGACTATTTAGTTGGACATGACCGTAGCCTTGCGCAATCTTTTTTGACATTTTAACTTTTTTAATTGTGTTTTTAAAAAGTTGTAATGTCAAAATGATGTCCATGACCAACCAAGCAAAATTAGGTAGTAGGCCCCCAGGGATGGAACATTTTTTTTTTTTGAAAAAGAACTCACGGCACAGAATTTACCTTATTCCAACATAAACATTTGTACAACTTATTAGCTCTTTGAGTATCCAACCATATATTAGCTAATAATTTAAGATTTATTGGAGCCATACTTTAGTCCACTTCAATTTGACACTAGTTACAGACTGCTGGATTTGTAGGCTGGATGGTCGGATGGTTCGTTCCCACGAGCGTTGTGGTCGCGACAGAAAAAACGGTAGAACCATGGAGTTTCATGAATATTACCTGTGTTGTTTATTTAAATTGAAAATTGAAGTGCCAATATACTGAATTTAAGATTTGACAACTCTTCACGATTTTCAACTCTATTGTTATAAATTATAATACAGACAGTTTTTTTTTTGTCGCGAGTCGCGGCCACTAAAAACGCTCGTGGGAACGTAGCCAAGCTACAGACGTTCTTAATTAGACGTCATTATTTAAAAAACTTTAACCCACACACGTGCGAAAGGGTAGCTGAAATATTATTTCAGCTACTCTTTTACCCAAAGACCTTTTACTTATTAATGTCCCGCCTTCTTAACTTGATACTGGCAAATTGTTGCATGCATTTATTTACATAAAAAAATTGTCAAATTCAAGTGACAATTCAAAGGAGTTTTGCCGGGAAAGTCAATCAGCAATGTTGTGTTTCTGTATTATTTTTCTAAATTCGTGTTAATTCGGTTTTTAATGTGTTATAGTGGTGGAATATTAACCATTAATTATTCGTTGCGGTGCATTAGTGTGGAAAAGTGATACATTCTACAAAATGCGTGCTAAATTGGGTTTCCCGCCAAAACTCCCTAGGAAGTTTCAGTAAAGCGTCTACCACTTTACTGAATCGACTGACTTGACTAATTGACTACCCTGACTACTTGTTTCGACTTTGACTAGACTTTGGACTTGACGATTTAGAAATAAGACAAAGAAATACCTCAAACGCTTTGAGTATCCAACTATGGAGACGCCATTATCAGGCGTTCCCCGCTGCCAAAGGTTAGACCCTCCGGTCGTGAGGGTTATATAAAACTAGTTGCTGCGCGTTTTTGACGTATTCGGAAAATTACAGCGAGGCGGAACGAACCGGAGCAGAAAATGCCGACTTGCTGTATTTTTTCCTGCAAAAACAGATCGGAAACATCAAATAAACAAAAGGATGGTGTTACTTTCCATGTGTATGTATTATTTTGCCTAAATATTAACAATAATTGCGATATATTAGCAAAAATCCAAAAATTTTACTCGATGAACAAATGTTGCTACTAAATCGTACAACATCCAAATTTAGGGTAATATTTAAAAGTAGTAATTTATAAAAACTTCTATTTCATATTCGTTCTTGTTTTTACTATTTCATAATAAAGAAACATGACTAATTAATTAGTACACTATTTACAATTTTGTTTTTCTTCATGATATTATTTCACGAAACACATTGAAAATTTGCAAATTATTATAAAATAATTATTCAATTGTGTTAACAAACTTTTGTTTATATTAATTATTATTTATTACAATAAAATATGTGCTGATAAATTTATCCTGAAATTATGCATTTTTAATTTATAAACAGGCCACACTTCATAAAAACTGAGGGTTGTGACAACGTAAAAGAAATATCGATATCGACTTTATCAGTATGTTATTCTGACCATTATTTTTTTTAGATTTCCTAAAAATAGGATGATTAGGAATGCCTGGGTCCAAGCTTGCGCTAATCATTTTTCTTGGTTTCTCAAACGTACGAGTACAATTTGCTCGGTGCATTTTGAAGTTTCATGTTTTATTGTTCAGACGAACAACAGTAGGAGATTAAAACAGCGCGCCTTGCCAACTTTGAAATTATTAAAGGTGCATTTTATAATTAACTAGTTTTTGCCCGTGAATTTGAACCAATCTTTGAACTACTTATGGTGAACATTGGTAAACATTGAGGTGGAACAGAACTATTATAAATGCAAAAAAAAAACGTATTTAGGGTGGACCCTATTTATCAAAACGATTCCGCATTTTTACTTAGCTCTACCTTTTTTAACCGACAAAAAACCGAAGGAGGTTGTCAAGTCAACACATACTTACGATTATAGTACGATTTTGGTTTTTTTTTTATTTAATACTATAATATATTTTAAATATAATATATGGATGCTTCACGTCATGTCAATCTGGTCTCGTGGTAAGTTATCGAAGAACTTGTTTTACGTAGGTAGACCCACGGACTCCTTTTTTTACAACAACAAATAAAAAGCGTGAAGCGTGCTAGATAATGGGTTTCAACACGTATGAGGCTAATTCTTTAAGCTATTATCTATTTTACTTTAGTTATTACGGCTGCTCCACCCGCGTAAATATACTATCGGTTATCCCGCGGGAATACTCTACTTTTCCGATATAAAAAGTAGCCTATGTTTTAATCCAGAGCCTAAACTACTACCATGCCAAATTTCATCAAAATCCGTTCAGTAGTTTTTGCATGAAAGAGTAACAAGCATCCATCTATACATCCAACCATCTATCCATCCATCCATCCTCACAAATTTTCACATTTTATACTATTACCTACTAGGATAGGATGTGAAAATTTGTGAGGATGGATAGATGGTGAATGTATGGATGTTCTTTAATATTGTAAAACATACTTTTGTTCTATTATCAATAGTTTCCGCAGCGCATGCGACGAAAGTTGTTTAATGGCATTTTTGACACCTTGGGTTACGTTACTAAAGTTTTAGTAAGAATCCCTAATCTTTTCTAGCAATAAATATAGCCTATTTTACTCAGGGTGAATGTAGCTTTCTAATGGTGAAATATTTTTTGAAATCGGCATAGTAGTTTTTTAGTTTATTCATTACAAACATACACACAAAAATACAAATCTTTCCTCTTTATAATATTAGTATAGATTATTATATACTACATAGGTTTATAAACAAATATTTTTTTAAACGACGTACAGTCAGATTAGACCGCAAATTAATATTTATCTATACTTTCTCTCATTAGTTATTCTATGTGCTAGTTAGACTAGTTAGACATACAGAAACTTATAAGAGAAAATATAGGTGAAAAAATCGATTTCGAATTGATTTCGCTCAGAATAATTTTCCCTAAGAGTTTTTAGCATAGTCAATCAACATGGGAACTTACAAGTTTCTATCTCCTATAGTTTAGAAATGCTAGGAGGATGACCAACTTATAAACCATTATGGAGACCGATTACTCGAAAATGGTTGACTTTGTAAAAAGGTAATTTATAAATTCTTATTTCAATTTTAAAATACCTATAAACTATACAAAATTTCATTTATATATATTCATAATTACACATGCTAGAAAGACGGACAGACAGACGGATGGTCAGTGCAAATTTATTAGGGTTTCTTGAGTATTACGGAATGCTACAAATTGGTTGTACGCACCAGCCGCTCCGCAACTATGATATTCGCAACACTGCTAAAAATGCTAAAATTCTTCTTCACGCTGGATGACGCTTCCATTTTTGCATGTTTCAACATTTTAATACTTATTTACTTTATGATACTGAGCGAAATTGTAAATTAAATATTGTAGTTAAGATTTAATAGATATAATTTTTAAAATTTACTTTTGCCACATAATTATTACTATAGGTGTACCAGAATCTCATGGCAAATAGGGAAATAAAATTTTGTAGTGTGCAATACTGGGGAAACAGGATTAAACGATCTTGATACTGGTTAATTTTTAATTATGTCTTTAGTATTATTGAACATGAATTATAATAAGACTGTGTGAAGAATGTTCGGTGTATAATATAGAAAACTAGCTTTTGCCCGCGGCTTCGCCCGCGTGGAATAGTGTTCTTGGAGAAAAAACTACTTCGGCGAATAACGCTCTACCTTCTTACAGCAATATACTTCTGATACAATATTGAAAATGCTTTTAGGTTTGCCCAATGCAAATTGTTAAAAATGGGACCCTATAACCTCGACACGACATGCGCGACCACTTGATAATATACTTACATAATATTATATTTATGGCACTTGAATATAATTTTTACCATAATTTTAAAGACTAAATACTTAAAGATTTGCGTAGATTTAAAGATCTAAGCATACAAGATTAAGCATACAATATACTATACCTACATAGGGACAGACAGATAAAGCGACATGTTAAAACAAACTTTACTTACTACATAGTACATAGTATAAATACTATGTACTATGTAGTAAGTAAAGTTATTTGACATTCCAACAAAACTGACAAACCACCTCTGGATATTCCATAAGAATTAAGAACTGCAGTTACTATTATGTATTCTGTGCTGCAGTTCAAAATATTCGTGAACCTCTTTATCTACACTAATATTATAAAGAGGAAAACTTTGTTTGTATGTTTGTTTGTTTGTTTGTTTGTTTGTTTGTTTGTTTGTTTGTTTGTTTGTTTGTTTGTTTGTTTGTAATGAATAGGCTCAAAAAGTACTGGACCGATTTCAAAAATTCTTTCACCATTCGAAAGCTACATTATCCACGAGTAACATAGGCTATATTTTATTTTGGAAAAAAATAGGGTTCCGTAAAATATGTATTTTGGTTTTTCGGACACAAGGTGTAAAAAATCAACCAGAAAAGTTACTTATTTTGCGTACGCTGCCTAAACTATAAAAGATAGAACCATAAAATGTTCTAATTAATTGTAGATCTTATAAATATCTACAAAAAAGTCCGCGACACACTATACCTATCTATGTCCAGTGAGGCACAACAACCATTATTTTATTTAGAAATCTTGTTTTTTTTTGGACTACATTTAAACGCGTTTATTTTACTCATGCTATTAATCCTTATCAAAATAAATTATTTCATCACTAAGTACAGTTTATGTAGATAATATTTGGTCTTTGAATGATTGAAATTGGACGTGTGGTTTTGAAGTTATGGCGAAATTAAAATATTACGATTTTTGCTGCACGGCCCGTTGCGAAGTGGGCGTCACCAATGCGGGGGTGCGCGTGCGGGGGGAGTTTAGATTCTATGGTATTTCATACGATAAAAGGATACCCACCTACTTATTTCATTGAGTTTTAGTAGGTACCTATATTAATTTGTTTCTCTTTGTTTTGACTAGATTTCGCCCGTTTTGTTAGAGGTTCAAAGACATTCTTTAGTATTAGTATCAGTATTGTACCCGTGCGAAGCTGGGGCGGGTCGCTAGTACTGTATACGTCCCGCGTTTTCGATAGCGCGATGTAGAAACGCGAGCGCCCGCGCCGCGCAGCAACACTATATCCCTGCATTTTAAATCTGTAATATCTTCGAAAATATTCATTTAAATTACATGCCGTAAAGGGCAGTATTGATCTATCTTAAATGCACAATGTATTTAAGGTACTTAATTGGATAAGGATTAATACTGTATTGCTTAAAATCGCTTTGTAAATAAGCTATTTAATTAAATCAAAGTAAAGGATAAAAAAATGGTTATTGTGGGTTATCCCTAAGAGATAGACATATGCCATCGCGGACTTTTTTGTAGGCTTTTTAAAGATGAATACAACTGTAGTACTTACATAATTTTGATCTATCTCGTAGTGTTCAGCCAGCATTTTCAATGTAAGCGCAAAATATGTGATTTTTTAGGACTTTAGAAACCTCTAAAATTATTTGTGTACCTCTACTATGTTATGCATGTTACATACCTACCTAAAAACCTTCCCGTTAAATCACTCTATCTGTTAAAAAATGGCATCAAAATCCGTTGCGTAGTTTTAAAGATTTAAGCATACATAGGGGACAGACAAAAAAGGGACTTTGTTTTATACTATGTAATGATAATGATATTTCATGAAAAATAAATCAATCGTGAATTACTTTATATACTTATTTATTACGAATAACATACAATTAAATTAGCAACAGTTTATTTAATGTTGTAATTTCCTTCCGAACTGTATAGAACTCGTTTACTTAATTCTTAATCAACTATAAATCGAAACTGTCTTATATTGATTTTCTTTTTTCCTCCTCTCCTCCTTTTACCAGGCATGGAAAACAAACCATCATTCGATGTGCCATCAGCTACGATTCACCTTATAGTAGTACTGGAAACACATTTAAAGAAGTCACAATAATTACCTAAGAAAATATAAAAAAACTAAAAGTATCAAAACAGCTCACTCTAACTTACCGGTCAACTCTACCACAAGCTTTAAATTATAAGATTGAGTTCGATTTACACCTTCTTCTTTGTGTATTTTACTATAGACATAGAAAACAATATTTCTCGCTTGAGATCGAATTGCCTTTTTGGATATTTTCACAAAAACAACAAATTCCAAGAACATAATCACAAAATTTTAACAGCTGTTGACAGATCACGTACTTTGATTTGACGGGTCATACTTGACATTGCCATATGAAAATCACATTTTTTATTTTTTTTAAAATGCCATCAGATTCTGGTAGACCTATAGCCGAACTCATCGATAGTAAAACATCGATAGTGTCAAGCACTAGCGGTGCGGTCCCCCCTCCCGCAGAAAGTGGCGAGACTTTTTCGCATAGAAATTAGCTGTCATGTCGTCTCCGTATAGTAGTGGTGGGTCGTCGACGCTTTTTCGATCAACGAAACGAGACCGTTTATCGTTTATCGTAAACTAGTTGAAAAAACAGTTTTTTTTTCGACTAGTTTACGTGTTCGACGAATACTGAACTGAGCAATAAACTATGACAAACAAAGTAGTTTTGTTGAATGAACGACTTTCAGCATTAACTGTTTTGACAAACTTGTTGTCGTTTGCTGATCGACGCGACTAGTGATGACGACGAACGACGAGACGGTTTAATCTGTGAGCGGTGGAAATTGTTAGCTTACTTTAAAGTTCATTTTTAACCCCCGACGCAAAAAGAGGGGTATTATAAGTTTGACGTGTCTGTCTGTCTGTCTGTGTGTGTGTCTGTCTGTCTGTTTGTGGCATCATAGCTCCCGAACGGATGACGCGATTTCGATTTAGTTTTTTTTGTATTAAAGGTGACTTACATGCGAGCATTCTTAGACATGTTTGATGAAAATCGGTTGAGCCGTTTAAAACTTGTTGGGGGTGAAAGCGGGGAAGAATAACCGAATGTGCAAATATACTCGAGTGGGGTCTCAAATGAAAGCGCACTGAAAGAGAATATTAATGACTTAATCGAGAGTGTTCGTAGCTTCATTCGATGAGAAAACTGGTGGTGGGAAGTTAGCCGTTTGAAGATGATCAGCTCTTTTCTAGTTGATGAGGGGATCTGACTAACTTTCCAATGTCCGATCTATTCAAAATTTGGTACCGTGTTACATCAACGATATTCAAAGAACATGGTAAGGTAACCATGACCTGATCAGCCGTTTGAAGATGATCAGCTCTTTTCTACTTGATGAGGGGATCTTACTAACTATCTTATGTCCAATCGATTCGAAATTTGGTACCGTGTTACTTCAACGATATTTAAAGAACATGGTAAGGTAACCATGACCTGATTAGCCGTTTGAAAATCATCTTTTCCTTATTAGTTGATGATTAGCCGTTTGAAAATCATCTTTTCTTTATTAATTGATGAGGGGATCTGACTATCGTCCACATGTCCTATCGATTCGAAATTTGGTATCATGTTACTTCAATGATGTTGGAAGTATGTATATAAGCTAAAATTATTTCAACTTACATAATATTATGTGATAATATAATTATAATAGTTTTAAAATATTATTTATTATTTTTTAGAGTTTATTTTTTGTGTCGGGGGGTTTTTATATTAAAACACCGCCCACTCAATGAATGTAATTATTACATAGACTAGAGCACGTCGTCGGTTGTAAAGAACAGAGATAGACGTATTGCTCGTGCCGAGTCGTCGTGCCCCGCGCCCGTCCGTCGATCGTGTCGTCGCGTCGCGAAGAAACGGTCTCTGTCGCACGCACCGTTCCGGGATATGGCAACCGTTCACGCATAGACTAGTTTATCAGTAGGCGCTAAACTAGTTTACCCGTTCATGACAAATAAACAGTTTAATAAAACCGTTCGTTCATTCAACGCCCATCCCTACCGTATAGTTGGATACTCAAAGCTCAAACGACAGACGAGGCAGTATGGTCTAAGACCTTAGCCTGTTCCATTTCGGGACGAATTAAACAAAAAAAAATGACAATTCAAACCTGTCAAAAAGTGAAAACTAAAAAACGAGCGAAAGCTGCGAAAGTTCATAAAAAATAAGTTTATAGAATGATTTTTACTTTTTAGAATTCTCAATATTGTTTATAATTATTAATTAATTCATTTGACAAAGTGCATTGTGATAAAATATCTCATAAAGGCATAAATTGTGTCAACGGTTGTGAGTTGGTGGTAGTTCTGTTGTTATACACCAAATTGTTTATTCTATTTTTCAAACTAATTCTCATTATTCTTTGAGTGTTAATATCTTCACTAAATACGCCATTGGAAATCATGATTGACCAGAAGATCTGAACTTAACGGTAAAAAAATTCGGAAACATCATGCCACCTCGTACTAGAGGAGTCAAAACTTTGAAAGAAAACGTAACCGTGACGACTAAAAAGAAGGATAAAAATAATGTTAAAACGAATCGAAAGCCCTTAGCAGACAAAACGAACTCAGCTTCAGACGATAATACTTCTGGGTTAAGTTCTATAATAAATAATATAAAACACGCCAAAAAGACACCAGATGCAGTAAAGGAAAGATCACGTCGTAATAGACGACTCCCGATGCGATATGAGGAAAACAATATTTTGAAAAATTTGTCAAACTTCAGTCCCTTGTCTCCTAAGTCTCCTAAAAATGTTAGTTCACCTTCACAACCAAATACTACACCTTCTAAACCAACCGCCACCAAGTTGACTCCCCATAAGACTCCATCAAGAATCTCAAGTAGCCCTCTGATTAATAAGAGGCCAAAAAGAATTTGTCGCTTGCCTAGCAAATTGGATACCCAATTTATAAGCCCGACGAAAAACACTTCCATTGAACCTTCTCATGCAAGTACACCTATTCCTAACAAACCTAAAATGAAGATAAATGAAGTCAAAAATGTAAAGCCACAAACAACAGTCCCAAATAACAAAGAAAATAAAACAGGAACTACTGGAAAAACTGATACTAAAAGGTAAATTTAACCCCAATTTCTAGCGATAAGTCATGTGTGGCATTTTAAAAAATATACACTTGTGTAAAATTTGAATACAGTACAATCTCACTAATCCGGCACTTCAGTAGGCTGATACATCCAATTAAATCTGGCACATTCTGCCTGCTCCTCTGTTGCCCGTCCCCAGCGCACAGTACACCTTAATCAAGGATTACTTTAAAACTGTGTGATTACCTTATTAGTTGTGAAATATATGTTACCTACTATTATAAAAAATATTTAGAACATTAATACATATACATATTTATTTACTATGATTTTTCTATACAATCCAATAATCCGAACATTCCAATAATCAGGCACCCTCTAGTTTTTAATAGTGCCGGATTAGTGAGATTGAACTGTACTTTTTACTTTGTTTGTTGTATTGTGAAACAAAATTTTGTTGTACATTACAGGACTCGCTCTGGGGCGACTACATCGGCATCTATAGACAAGGTCAGGTCACCATTAAAAACTGATTTATCTGTTAAAGCCAAAAATACAAAACAAGTTCTTATCAAAAAAAAAAGTGAAGCAGAACCAATTGTAGCCAAAAATTTACGACAAAAAAATGTAAAGAATAACTTAGAGGCAAATGTAAATGATATAATTTTAAAATCTACAACAGCAACTAAAAGTAAAGCAGATGGTGAAAAAAATCCCAGAAATAACACTTCCTATAGATTATTGGAGAACAAGAATAATTCTCTCAAGCGAGATTCCAGCAAATTAGATATTTATGAATTTACATTTGATCCTTCTGAGGAACCACCACCACAAAAGAAAAAGAAAAAAAGGAACCCAAGAAATCCTAATAAACCTAAAAAAGTTGTCAAAAGTACTTACGACAAAAACTTGGAGAAAGCAATAGCTTCATTAAAGCAAGCAGTTGCATTTAAAAATAATGCTGAAATAAGAGTTGATGAAGGTAAAGCAATTACTGAGAAAGCATCCTCAAAATCTGATGAAGTTAGTGTCAGAAAAATCATGCCAGGCACATTATCAAGTACTAATGCCATAAATGCTGATGTTAGTAAAGGATCTGAAAATAAATACAATTCAATTAGAATAGAAGACATTGCAATGCAGTTTCAAGATAACACTCATCATGAAAGTGTGGAACTCAATTACTCACCTGTTGACACTCCCATACATGCAATGTCACCAGTGTATGAAACTGATGGAGTTGTGGAACATGCTATACCAACAACTTCCAATCACTCAAATGTGCACAACAAAACCCCAGAAGGACAAATAGGCAACATAGACCCACTAAATTTACAAGACCATGTAAGTTTCTTTGATGAGGAGCCCGTAGCCAGCAGTAGTATGAACCTCTCTACCAGACATCCCACAGCCAGCCCCTGGAGAGTGGAATTTAATAATCTTCCAATTAAGTGGCAAGTGAACTCATATGTTAAGCCAAATATGACACCAGCTATTGAGAAGTCATTTATCAATTATAATGATAGTCAGAAGAAGCATGTTTATACAAATATAATTACAGAACTAAATGAATCTCTATCTCAAATAGAGGATAATCCAGCACCATCAACATCAAATTTAAAACAGACAAGCATATTGTCATTTATCAAAGAAGTTGTAGAAAAAAAAGCAAACAAAAAGAAAAAGCCTTTAATTATACAAACTAACAGTTTGTTTGAAGATACACATGTCCCAGAGACAACATTGAGAAGAGACAAAGGTATTCCTGAACCTATAGTTGAGAAATCTAATACTTCAGGTCAAGATGTACAGTCAGAAAATTCAGGACTTAAAGATAGTTCATGTGAATCTGAAAAAGTGACAAATGCTGACATGCAACAAGAAAAAGACAAAAATGATATTACCTATTTTGGTTTTGACGAAAGTGAAAATCAAGAAAATGTATCACCCATAAAGACAAAGACTAAAAAGAAAAAGACCAAAACACGCAAAGCTCTTCAAGCAATTAATGGCAATCTTAACAAACCTACGGAGATTTCTATGCCAATTGCTGCAAAGCCTGCTCGCCTTCCAAACCAATTGAACAAAGTCTTTGATGATGCAAAAGTTGCAATTGAACCACCTGTATTCCCAGATCAACATATTGATGAGGATACTGAAGTAACTAATGTGAATACTAATTCTGTACAGAGTAATATTGATGATGAAGATTGTGATTCAGTGCATCTCTTTGAAGATATTGAACTTGTTCACCATTTAAAGGTAAAATAAAAAGCTTGTAAAATATTAATATCTCATAATACAAAAAAGTTAAACATTTATAATTAAACTGAGCATAACTCCCAGTTTTGTGTGTGGACAACTTTCGAATAGAATTTGGACTCCTTTACCTTTGACAGTTTTATCTTATTTTTAGTGCATACTTTTGGTTTTATTGCCACCAAAATTTGGTATTTTTAATATTATGATTCTGAATTCATAATATTATAAATTGCTGTTCTTTGTATTTGTTTACAAACCCTTCAATAGGGGCAGATGTGAAAGGGCGTGAGAAGTAAATTACAGTTAATTATGAAAAATATTAACAGCAAATTAAATTCCCCTTTAGGACTTTGCGGCTTTAAACTATTAATTTGACACAAAATTATTAGACATGGTCATTTTTTTAAGATGGCAGATAGAGTGATAGCAATTTGTAAATTCTGAAAAAGTACATACAAATCTATCAAAATCACGCTTCATTAAGTGCAAATTACTCATTATTTACCTATTAGTCAGCATTAAAGCTTACTAATAGGTACACAAAATGCAAGTCTGCCGTTCCTGTCTTGCAGCTCCCCCTGGACATAACAATTTTCCAATAATAATTTATTGAAAAAAGAAATAGTGGTCTGTCTGGAAACTGGTCAAGAGTAGGAATTTTTGTGGTTTTGTTGTCAGTTCCTTATGACTTTTTTCACATATTATGTTCAAAAAATCGTCACACATTTTGGTGGATAAAAAAACACTGCCAAGTTTAGAACCAAGAGACCAATGGCAAAGAATATATACATTACTAACCAACTGTTTTATATTAACTTTTGTGTCTCAAGCAAACTACAATTCTTCCTAAAAATCTTGTTCTTGATAACCTCCTTTTGACGACGAAAACTTTAGACGAAAAAGTTTAAATAGTAAAGTTTATCAAGATAAAATATAAAAATTAAGATAAATATAACTGTACCTAACTTTTAAAACTTAAAATCTGTAGTGGGGTGTTTTATAAATTTTTTAAAACATGTCTTTTTTTTATTCAGCCTATGAGAAAAAGCTATGGAAAGTCAAAGAAAGTTACATTCCATCAAAGTTCAGCAGTAAATAATTTAAATAGTGACAACGAAAACAATGATTCAAGAGATGAAGATGACCTGGACGATTTATCCTTTAAACTGCCATCTGTAAAAGAAAAGAAACCTACAAAGAAAAAGACAACTAAAAAACAGAAACTATCAAAAAAAGAGGTAAATGCTATGTTCTATTTCATCAACATTATACATATTATTCATAAATTCTAAATGTGCGATTTGTCCATGATCTATTTAATTACCTACAGTTTTGTAGGTAGAATGGAACTTGAAATAAAATATTTTTTGTATGACGGACCTCAACATTAGTTGTAATATCCAGTTTGTTATAATAATTATAATATCTATGGACGCTTCACACCACGTCAATCGAATCCCGTAGTAAGTTCTCGAAGAACTTGTGTTACGGGTACCAGACAACGGAAATATATTTAAGACTTTTATACTAGACACATATTTAAGATTTTTATTATATTATACACATATTTAATTGCTTTAATTAATAATTTGCTGTCATTATAAAAGATTTTCACTGTATTTCTATTTTTAGGGTTCCGTACCTAAAAGTTTAAAATGGGACCCTATCACTGAGACTTAGCTGTCCAATCTGTCTGTCTGTCACCAGGCTGTATCTTGTGAATTTACATTTGAAGCTAGACAGTTGAAATTTTCACAGATGAAGTATTTCTGTTACTGTATCACTATACTTAATATAATAAAGAGGAAAAGTTTGTTTGTTTGTATTGAATAGGCTCCTAAACTACTGGGTCGATTTTGATGAAATTTGGCACAAATGTAGAGTAGACCATGGGGATGGACATAAGCTACTTTTTATCGCGGAGAAATGTACGGTTTCGCGAAATTAACTTTTGCCGGCACGAAGTCGCTGACAACATCTAAATATAACAACAAATATTAAAAACTGAATAAACTAAATATTTAGGCTGACCCCGCGTTAGAAGTGTGTGTTCCTCTTGCGTGTGAGTGGCACTCTTGGTGGGCAGGACTTAAGCCGGGCTCACATACAATAAACATGATTTTGTTGCCGTTTTTTGCTCGGTATTAGTAACGGCAACTGGTAAAGGCTTGAATTCTCTTTACTAATATATAAATGTGAAAGTTTGTGAGAATGTATGGATAGATGGATAGATGGATGTATGGATGGATGTTTGTTACTCTTTCATGCAAAAAACTACTGAACGGATTTCGATGAAATTTGGTATCTTTGTAGTTTAGGCTCTGGATTAAAACATAGGCTTCTTTTTATCCCGAAGTGTTCCTGAGGGATAGTAGTATTTACGCGGGCGGAGCCGCGGGCAACAGCTAGTAAATGATAAAATTAAAATAAAATAAATATTTATAGGGGCTCCCATACAAAAACTTGATTTATTTACTGTTTTTTGCTCTATATTAATCATAGTGCTCGATATTAGTATTAATAGTTGTATAGATAATGGTACAGATAACGAAACTCTTCGTGCGCGAATTGGACTTTCATTTGCCCAATCTTTAAATTTCAAGACTCGATTTGTAAAATATGATATATATTTTTTTTTAGGAAAAGGAAGCCAACGAATGGGCAGCAGGATTTAACTCCATGTGTGAGGACATAGATGAATTTGATCTTGTGGTTGAGTAAAATATCACTACTAATTATTATACTTGCCAATTACAATTTATTACTGTTAACTCACTACATACTTAAAAATACAAATTAATTTTAATATTATCATGTCCTAATGTGCAGTGCACATTTATATTTTTATTTTAATATTTTAATTATGGTAAAATAACATTTTTAAAAATTAGTTACAACGAATTGGGTTGCGACTATAATTTATTTTATATTTGAATAAGTATATATTAACATTAAAATGATTTTTAAAATAAATTTTACTATCGGCTGTTGCGAGGTAGCGTCATTTTATTTTAGGTATGTCGTTAAAAGTGTTTTACCAACATTATCAAAATTGGGTTCTAACAGAAGTCACAATATTTCAGTTTGAAATGAGTGGTCCAATATTTACCCATTATTTTTTAAAACTTACAAAAAACTAGTTTTTTTCTGTCTTTACTATGAACTGGAATAAAATATAAATAACTACCTACATACACCTATAGTTTTTACACCAACAACTACTACTTACTCTTACATCTACATCTTACACCTACATCCTACTACCTAAAACAACCCACACCTACACCTACTACCGATACCTACAGCATTCTACCTACCCCTACAACCTACACAAGATCTGCGAAAGACTACACACAATATTTTAAGAGATATGAGGGTCGAAGATTATTATTGTATGTCTTAATAATATTGTTATTAAAAAATGGGGTTTGGTATAAGAAGAGTGAAAATTGAAATATATCTATAATTTTTAATACCAAATAATAAGATAAATAACCTAACCAAGAGCATGTCAGGACATGTCTAAGGAGGGTTCCGTAACTATAAACGCGTAATATGCATTTTTTTAATGACTCCAAAAGTTACTGTCCGATTTGGTTCACAATAATTTTCCTAAAGAGTTTTTAGCATGATCTATCAGCATGGAAATTTGCAAGTTTCTATATCCTATAGTTTAAAAATGCTAGGGGGGGGACCAACTTACAAACTACTTTGGAGGCCGATTACTCGAAAATGGTCAACTTTATAAAAAAGTAACGTATGAAACCTTGCCTTTATTTTAAAAGACCTATTCTACGATACCCCACACGATGGGGTAGAGTAAAAAAATATTTTTCATCCCCACGTCACATGTATATGCCACCCCTAAAATATAAAATTATTATTTTTTTATAATCCCGAAACCGTGATCTATACACAATCTATAACTGCACCAAATTTTATCAATTTATATTCATAATTACAGGAGCTAGAGGCGCGGACAGACAGACAGACAGACAGACGGACAGAGCGAAACTATAAGGGTTCCTTAAGTATTTCGGAACCCTAAAAATGGAAAGACCGACCGAGGAAGATGGTATATTTAATGACCTACAGGTATAAAAATAGTTTACACAAACTTTTTTCAGACCTACCAAATATACCTGCAAAATTTCATAAAAATGGGTCAAGCCGTTTCAAAAGAGTTTCTCGTGACATATTGTTACAAACACTGTGACTCGAAAGTTGTGTATATGTCACCGTAAAATTGTAAAAACCGTTAGACAACAACAATCAATTAGTGTTAGTCACCGAACATAGCCTAAATTTTAATAATATAATATATTTCCCGTGTTTGAATATTTTTATGTGATTTTAACATGATTAGTGATTTTAATAATAAAAAGTTTAGCCCTGTTCGTTTACACTCGATAACAAATGAATAAACAAAAAAATATGGTGGCGCGGGGCGTTTGCCGTTCACGGTTCAACCAATCGGCACGCGAGTGCGTTCCGTTTTACAATTTGACGAATTCGAGTTCGTTATCTTATAATTTCTAACGAAAAATAATGCGTAAAATTGTAAGGAGAATTTTTATTTGACAATCTGTCGACATATTTTAATCTCTCTAGTTATATTACAATCGGTAATTTTTACAATTTTACGGTGACATATATAAGACTAGCACTTAAGCTTTATGCTTTAAAAATCTTGCAATTTTTTAATTACAACCGCTTTAAGATTGTAAATTAAGTGTCATATTTAATTTATTCTAAAGATTTATAACAATAATATTATTATATTGTGTTAGTATTTATAAGAAATATACTAGTACATTTTTAGATACACATATTTTTTCTTAAGTTGTGTATTATATTTTAAAGATTGAAGTAAGCATGGTGTTCGGAGTTTTGTGGCGTGCCATTATTTTTTAAATTAAACATACTTTTAATTATCATGTTAAGCTTTAATTAAACACAAACAGCCTTATTCATAAACGGTGTTTAAGTTTTAAATATCACTTTAAACAGTGGTTAACTCTTTTTTCTATTCATAAACGGTATTTAGAGCTAAGCTACGTTTCTTAACCTGTCAAGCGTCACTTGCTGCCTTGCAGCAAGTGACAGCATGACTCTCACGCGTCGCTTGCTGCCTGGTGGCAAGGTGGGCACGCCCATAGAATAAATTTCTAATTTATAAGTGGTTTGTTTGTACCACATAATTTACACATTTATGTAATTAATATTAAGTTTTTTATGCATATACGAAGTATTTTCCATAAATCTACTACAAATTACTTCAGAAAATCGAATGAAAAATATACGTTTTTATTGCTATTTTATTTCATAGTGAGTTTATGATTTTCTTGTGAAATGCATTTTGAATTGAACATTTTAGTAGAAATTTTATTAGAACGGTATTTATTCTAGAGTCTACGAATAGAATATATGGATAAGAATAAGTAAATTTATTACTATGATTGTTTTTCTAAGACATTACCGTCAAAATAGGCCTAGTTTCGGAGGGTTCAATGAGGGAGTTCCCTTATTGTACATTGTAAAAAAATAATGAGTTACTGTAATATTTAACATCCTGAAATGTATAAAAATATAAAAATATGTATTTAATTATGTCCCAGTTACAGTTTATTGAGCAATCAAAATATGTACTATGTCAGATATTTTTCATAGTAATTGTAATTAGTTTTGCTCCAATCCTTGTTAGTACAACTGTTTTTGTATTAAATTTTTATGTATAATATATCCAATTACGTAAATAAAGCAACATTCACTGTATAGAAACATACATTTTATATTTATTTGAGTTTTAAAACAAAATATTAAAAAAGACGAAGTTTATGTGTTTGTATCAAGATTCCATTTATTAAATGAGTATTTTTCTAAATTCCATTTACGTCATCACTTAGGAAATCTATTCTACTTTTTAAATATATATCACATGCATAGGTAGTACATAAATTATAACAATATAATTTGGAGAAATAAAAATCGCGGGAATCGAAATTAGACTGACAATTTTATAGTAGGTAACTGTAACTTATTTTATATCGGTTTTTGAATTAAAATTTTATATATAATGTGTGCACCTACGTAAATTAAGCAAATTTTACTATATAGAAACATAAATTTGGCCTTAGTTTAGATTTGCAATAAAAATATAAGAAAAAGTCGTGTGTTGTGTTTGGATCAAGATTTCTTTTATTAAACTAGTATTTTTCTTAATTCCAATTATATTATCAATTAGGAAATTTAATCACCTTTCTAAATATATATAACATGCATATGTTTTATTCACATTAAAACATTATAATCTTGAAGAAAAACACGACGGGAAACGTCATATGATTTATAGAGGTCGGTACTCCGTGCGTCTGTCATGAGGGAATGAGGTCGTCCTCCTCCTTCCTCTCCGTAATGTGTGTGATGAGGTATCATTTGGCATGTTCCCACTTGAGTGTCAATAACGAAGTCAAAAGTAAACAATCAGTGCAAGTGTTTACGTTATTTGAAATGTTTACTTTCAAGAGGATAGGTACTTAATTATACTGAATCTAATAACTAATTTTGTATAAATCTGTTTCTATATTACGTAATCACTTAGGAAATTAATTATATTTTTAAATATATACATCATCCATAGGTTTTATTTACTTATTAACATTAAAATTGCGAAAAAAAATCGCGAAAAAAATTGCGGGAGAATGTAAGGAAAATTAATTTTTGGTGGCAAAAAGGCCCGACGCTTGTCTGCATAAGCTGTCAAAGAGTGTCAAGGCGCTTGACAGGTCCTGTCAAGCGTCACTTGCTGCCTTGCAGCAAGTGACAGCATGACTCTCACGCGTCGCTTGCTGCCTGGTGGCAAGGTGGGCACGCCCATAGAATAAATTTCTAATTTATAAGTGGTTTGTTTGTACCACATAATTTATACATTTATGTAATTAATATTAAGTTTTTTATGCATATACGAAGTATTTTCCATAAATCTACTACAAATTACTTCAGAAAATCGAATGAAAAATATACGTTTTTATTGCTATTTTATTTCATAGTGAGTTTATGATTTTCTTGTGAAATGCATTTTGAATTGAACATTTTAGTAGAAATTTTATTAGAACGGTATTTATTCTAGAGTCTACGAATAGAATATATGGATAAGAATAAGTAAATTTATTACTATGATTGTTTTTGTAAGACATTACCGTCAAAATAGGCCTAGTTTCGGAGGGTTCAATGAAAGAGTTCCCTTATTGTACATTGTAAAAAAATAATGAGTTACTGTAATATTTAACATCCTGAAATGTATAAAAATATAAAAATATGTATTTAATTATGTCCCAGTTACAGTTTATTGAGCAATCAAAATATGTACTATGTCAGATATTTTTCATAGTAATTGTAATTAGTTTTGCTCCAATCCTTGTTAGTACAACTGTTTTTGTATTAAATTTTTATGTATAATATATCCAATTACGTAAATAAAGCAACAATCACTGTATAGAAACATACATTTTATATTTATTTGAGTTTTAAAACAAAATATTAAAAAAGACGAAGTTTATGTGTTTGTATCAAGATTCCATTTATTAAATGAGTATTTTTCTAAATTCCATTTACGTCATCACTTAGGAAATCTATTCTACTTTTTAAATATATATCACATGCATAGGTAGTACATAAATTATAACAATATAATTTGGAGAAATAAAAATCGCGGGAATCGAAATTAGACTGACAATTTTATAGTAGGTAACTGTAACTTATTTTATATCGGTTTTTGAATTAAAATTTTATATATAATGTGTGCACCTACGTAAATTAAGCAAATTTTACTATATAGAAACATAAATTTGGCCTTAGTTTAGATTTGCAATAAAAATATAAGAAAAAGTCGTGTGTTGTGTTAGGATCAAGATTTCTTTTATTAAACTAGTATTTTTCTTAATTCCAATTATATTATCAATTAGGAAATTTAATCACCTTTCTAAATATATATAACATGCATATGTTTTATTCACATTAAAACATTATAATCTTGAAGAAAAACACGACGGGAAACGTCATATGATTTATAGAGGTCGGTACTCCGTGCATCTGTCATGAGGGAATGAGGTCGTCCTCCTCCTTCCTCTCCGTAATGTGTGTGATGAGGTATCATTTGGCATGTTCCCACTTGAGTGTCAATAACGAAGTCAAAAGTAAACAATCAGTGCAAGTGTTTATGTTATTTGAAATGTTTACTTTCAAGTGGATAGGTACTTAATTATACTGAATCTAATAACTGTAATTTATAAATCTGTTTCTATATTACGTAATCACTTAGGAAATTAATTATATTTTTAAATATATACATCATCCATAGGTTTTATTTACTTATTAACATTAAAATTGCGAAAAAAAATCGCGAAAAAAATTGCGGGAGAATGTAAGGAAAATTAATTTTTGGTGGCAAAAAGGCCCGACGCTTGTCTGCATAAGCTGTCAAAGAGTGTCAAGGCGCTTGACAGGTTAAATAGCTGTCAAGTTAAACAGCCTCACAACCTTGTTTAAAATTTAATCAACAAAATGGCGGACCAAAATGTTCGGGATGAACAGCTGTTTTACTGTATTGACAAGCCAGTGACATTGGCAAATTGTAAAATTTTATTCGTGATTTTTACTTTGAATAATGGATTATTTTGATTTTGGTAATGATTTAAACGATTTTGAGCAAGATGTATTGGATTTACGAGAATTTAGCCATCCGCGAGCAAAAGTTTATAAGCCGAGGTTAGATCCAATGGTAGAATATGATGATGTGGAATTTAGAAAGAAATACAGGTTTTCTAAGGAAAACATGATCCAAATAATAAATCTCGTGAAGGATGATATTGCTGTGGACACCAGAGGCAGTGGTGTCCCTGTTCATATACAAGTTATGGCTGTGATTAGACATTGGGGGCGGCATGAGGTGAGGACATATTGCTGTGTATTTTAATAATATTCTTTATGCTATGATGTTACCTACATTAAACCGATGTTTTAAGATTCAAGATGATAGCGGAGAGTTACATGGCTTAAGTCAACCAACAATGTCTCGCATATGTAAACGAGTTGCCCGTGCATTAGCCAGAAAGAGTGCAGAATTTATTAAAATGCCAACTACACTTTCTGAACAGAGCTCTGTACAAAGACAGTTTGCTGCTGTATGTGGATTTCCACATGTAATTGGTGCTATTGACTGTACCCATATTAAAATAAGAAAAGTTGGTGGTGAAACAGGGCAGTATTTTATAAATAGAAAAGGACAGTATTCAATCAATACACAGGTAAGAATCCCCCTAATATTATAAATGTGAATTTGTAGGTTTGTACCTCAATCATGCGAAAATGGCTACATAGCCTATAATCTGCCTTGCAAATAACATTGCCTTCCATGGTCCACCCACATTATACATTTCATTTCTTTCCAGGTTGTATGTGGCCCTGATTTATCAATTTGTGATATAGTATGTCGCTGGAGAGGCAGCACTCATGATGCCCGCATATTTCGAGAGAGTGAAATTAAAAGAAGGTTCGAAGATGGTGAATTCAGAGGAAAACTATTAGGAGACAGTGGATATCCTACCACTCCATATTTGCTGACTCCAGTTTTACGCCCTCAAACTGAAGCTGAACACATCTACAACCGCAAACAAATACAAACAAGGAATTTAGTTGAACGCTGTTTTGGAGTGTGGAAAGGCAAATTTAGAATATTGTTAGAAGTTATGCGTGGCTCATATGAAACAATAAAAACTACAGTCATTGCTTGTGCAGTACTGCATAATTTGGCAATCAAATGGAATGATATTGATAGAGATGGTAACCTTTTATTTTCACACATTCTATAGTTACTAGAAGTTTTTAAATATTATACCTGCTAATATTTGTTGTCATTGTATAACAATTTTTTTTAATAGGGTTAGTAAAATACATAATATTAAACTGATATTTCTTTCACAGATTATGCAGACTCTCATAGTGATGATGATGAGGAAGGTGGTGGTGGTACAATTAATGTGACAAGGGACATGTTTATAAATAGTTATTTTAATTAAAAAGTACAAATTTTAATCTTTTAGTTTTTTCTCCCAATATTCTAACTCCACATTCAATATTTTCATCCGCACTTTATGCTCTTCTTCCATCAATTTCATCTTTTTTAGATGTTCAGCTTCTTGGAACTGCATTTGTTTCTCTCGCGCAGATTTTGCCAACAGAAATAATTCTTTCTGCTGGGATATATCAGGTGTTACCTGAAATAATTTATGCAAAAAATAATTATTTTAAGTTTAGAAACATTCTAATCAGGTTGGTTTTCTGAGTACATACTTTCTTTTTATTTGCTTGGATATGTTTCCTTTTTTTTCCTTCAACTACTTCCGACCTTGTTATCTGTACCTAAACAAAAACAAAAGTATTATGCATGCTTTTTGACTAGTAATATCTTTTCACTTAATTATATGTAATAAATGTACAAAGATTATTACTTTTTCTATAGGTTGCAGTGGAAGCATGCGACTGGAACCAGGCTGGTCATATTCTATTTTTTCCTGAAATAAAAAATTTCTTAAAAAATATTTTACTCAAAGACTTATCAGTAAAAAATTTACGGATACCTTCAACACAATAAGGTCTTTTTTTACTTAATTAAGTATATTATGTATGTACATGAATTTCTTACTCTTTCTATAGGTTGCAGCGGTAACATACACCTGGAACTAGGCTGGTCAATTTCTATTTTTTCCTGAAATAAAAGAATTTCTTAAAAAATATTATACTCAAAGACTTATCAGTAAAAAATTTACGGATACCTTCAACACAATAAGGTCTTTTTTTACTTAATTAAGTATATTATGTATGTACATGAATTTCTTACTCTTTCTATAGGTTGCAGTGGAAGCATGCGACTGGAACCAGGCTGGTCATATTCTATTTTTTCCTGAAATAAAAGAATTTCTTAAAAAATATTTTACTCAAAGACTTATCAGTAAAAAATTTACGGATACCTTCAACACAATAAGGTCTTTTTTTACTTAATTAAGTATATTATGTATGTACATGAATTTCTTACTCTTTCTATAGGTTGCAGTGGAAGCATGCGACTGGAACCAGGCTGGTCATATTCTATTTTTTCCTAAAATAAAAAAAAATGTTAAAAAATATTACAATTAAAAATTTATCAGTAGAAAATTTATATGTTTATATACCTTTTGCCCCACACAGCCTTTTTTTAAATTCAGACTATCACTATCATGAATATTTTTATCTATTTCGAATTCCTTAGGGAGCATCTGCATTATTTCTACATCTTCTGGTGGTGGACTTGGTGGGCGAGGGCCACCACCAGTCGCATTAAAACTGCGCCTGTATTCATAATGTCGCTTTTTTGCGTTGTTTTTAATATTCCTCCACTGATTCATCAACTGGGCGAGATCTCTCTTTGATTCATTTATCTGGTTAAACCTAAAATAAAAATAATATTATGCATTATTTAGCTACAATGCATAAATATAATAATCATAATAATCTAAAAACAGGCTCTACGTTTCATGAATCTCTTGCCACCCTGCCTTTTTCACTTGATTGTTATTTTTACTAACATCCTTATTTTCTATTATGTTGATTTTTTCCTTAATTAATTGTGTTAGTAACGCCTGAAAAAGATGCAGAAGTTATAGAGCAAGAGCCCGTAAGGACCAGACCTTCCTATAGTTCGCAAGTTTATTCGTAACAGCATTAAAACGCCGCGATGCTTATTGCCAGACACATAGTAGGGTTCTAACTTCCCGCAGAACACTCATGAACTATGGTATTTTTAATTATACTTATCTTGTATGAGGAAAGCTGAATTTTATATATGCTATCCAGAGAATTATTAAACTGAGGTTTCCCAGTTGCCAGGCAGTTTTTTGATAATCCTGCCACAATTATTAAAAGTGTTATCTCACAAAGGAACCGCGTCCAGGACATGTTTGGGGATCATTCTTACCAGTATTGGGGTCACACATGGAAGAACTTTCATGCTTGTGAACGATAGGAAGGTCTGGCCCTCACGGCCTCTTGGGCCATTAATACTGTTTTAAAATTAAAACGGCAATATAAATTATACAAAGTATTGAGTAACAAAAATATGTATTACATACTTTCTCTTGTTCACTCCAGTTTGAGGATCGGCTTCGCTTTATAATAATTTTATCTTCCATTTTAATTATATATCTTCCATTAATAATCACAACAAATCGCAAGAAATACAACCAAAATGGCACAAAGCAGCATAGTTAAAAGGTATATTTATTATTTAAAACAAAGCAGTCATGATGACAGATGATATTTTTATATTGCTTTTGACAGGAATAATTAGCATACAGCCAGGTTTCTACCAACAAAACTAAAATCTACCAATGTTTAACTAAGCAATTTTTAATCATCGTTTATGAATAAGAAAATTTTATACGTTGTTTAAAGCTTAAATAGCTGTTTAGTTATTCACTGCTTAAGGTGTTGATTAGCAATTTTTTATGAATACAGGTGTAATTGTTTAACAATAAAAATACACCGAAGCAGCTTTTGATTAAATCATGTATTAATTAGATATCGTGTATACTAACTCAATAGTTTGCATGACAGCCTCCGTGGTCTAGTGGTTCGAGCATTGGCTCTCGACTCGGAGGTCGTGGGTTTGATTCCCACAAGGGAACAACAAAAAATGTTGTTTCCAAGTTTGGTTAGGACAATGCAGGCTGATCACCTGATTGTCTTGACAAGAAAGATGATCCATGCGTCGGATGGGCATGTAAAAAGTCGGTCCTGCGCCTGATCTTTCGCCAGTCGTGTCGGTCATCCGCCCCACTGGGTTACGAGAGTAAAAGGAAGAGAGAGTGCTCTTGTGTACTGCGCACACACTTGGGCACTATAAAATCACTCCTGCGTAACTGGCCTGGTTCAATGAAACCGGCCACCGTCACCGAGATCGGTGTGGGAGTTATTATTATTAATAGTTTGCATTAAAAAAATACATATTTTTTATGAATTCATTATTACAGTTTAAAGCGAAAATAGATTTCGATCAACGATTTAGATGACACAACAACACACACACACACACAGCTGCGATACGTCTTTTATCGGTTAATCCTAAGGGAACAAATTATTCTAGTTTTTTTTAATGAGGCCATAATATGTTATAATAAAAATGTGACATAGCTTTTTACCGAAATCTCATACCACTGTGTTTTGTAATCTAATAAAAAAAAATAAGGTATTTTTCATTAAAATAAACTTATTTTATTAACAACTAGTTTTAATGTAAAAAGGGAACCAACACAATTCTATTTAATTAAGGAATTATTTTTAGTAGCAGTAAGTTACTCTTAAGACATGTGAATCGTGATTCAAAATCTTTTAATATATGTATTGTATAACTTAATATTGTGTTTCATTTGTTTTATTTACAAATGTTTTTAAATATTATAGTAAAAACATATATAGTAGGGACTAACACTATTATTTTTAAACAAAAAATAAGCCGAATTCCAAAGTAAAAATTCACAAAAAAGTATGAAATAAAATTTATTTTCTAAATAATTCCCATTTTAAATTTGGCTAAAATTTTAACTATTTCTCTACGCAATCTTCTTAATTTTGATGTTGCTACCAGCCCAAACGATATCCTACAATATTTTATAGAACTTACGTTCATATTTGCTGGTACCGACTTCAAAATTAAGAAAATTGAGTAAGTATAGGTAGTACCTACCTATAGAGATACTATGGGAAGTACCTTTTATATCATCATAATGTGATGATGTATATTGTGATAGTGGTGGTGATGATGATAATATTACACTAATTGATTATTTATACAGCCGAACGTATAACCGCCTCCTTTTTTGGAAGTCAGTAAAATAATGATTATTTTTTAAATTTGGTTCCAGATTTATTTTAAGGCGTTTAAGGCGTTCTATAGGTACCATTATTACGTACCGTTTAAATCGGTTCAGCTATTTTAGCGTGAAAGATAGTCAAATATACATAAACTTTCATTTGTTTGTCTTAGATAAAAGCGCCATCTATCAAACGTTATGTTAAACTTCTGGTACTCTGGTTAGTTGAAGCGTCGGGGACAGGTCACAAGGCCGGCCGAGGGAAGAAGCGTGTCGTACTTCTTCCATAGATGGAGCTAATGGTTTGATTTTAACAATTTGCCTCCGTGGTCTAGTGGTTAGTGCTTGGCTCTCGACTCGGAGGTCGTGGGTTCGATTCCCGCATTGGAACAACAAAAAATGTTGTTTTCAAGTTTGGTTAGGATAATGCAGGCTGATCACCTGATTGTCTGACAAAAAAGATGATCCATGCGTCGGATGGGCATGTAAAAGGTCGGACCTGCACCTGATCTCTCGTCAGTCGTGTCGGTTATCCGTCCCACTGGATTATGAGAGAGTGCTCTTGTATACTGCGCACACACTTCACTATAAAATTACTTCTGCGTAACTGGTCTGGTTTCAATGAAACCGGCCACCGTCACCGAAATCGGCGTGGGGAGTTATTATTATTATTTAACAATTTGGTAAAAACTGTATTTTTAAAACATTCATAAACAATTAGGAATAAAAACTGATAAAAGTAAAAATAATTTTGATTTTATATTGTGCAGTTTCGTAATTAGGTTCAATTCAAAATTATAAAAAAGTTCAAATATTTTCATACAGCATTAGTGTAAAAAACTTACATAATAATTAATTTACATCAAATAATTCAAATACAAAAATATAATTTACTTCATGAAATATTTTGGTATTTGATGTAGGCTCATATAATATAAATATTTTTATTGATTTATTAGTACCTACTTGTTGATATAGCAGCAACAGAAATAGGTACCTACTTACATGAAATACATATTGTGTGAAATAATTTTCAGCTGTCTAGCGTCACCCTTATAGGAGATAGTTACAGCCTGGTGGTGGTTTGAAACTCTGAGTAAGGAACCCAAAAAAATTACCACTCTATTTTAATTTTCAAGCTGTAGCCGTATGACTCCTGTGCTTAGGTACTGCTGTAGATTTTCATTTAAGGAAAAACCAATATGTTCGTAATTCCTTGCTAATCATTACTAGGTAATTAATTAGTTTCTGTAAATTGCATGGATATCAGTAGCGAGGCGTACATTCAGTTTAGACATCATATCGGTTGCCCTTACGAATATTACTTATTTATTATAATTTTTAAACTCTTTAAACTACAATACCAAAACAAAGCAATAATTTGAAAAAACCGCCCCTTAGATGGCGCTAATTGCAGTAAAATCAAAGTTATATCATGGTTATATCGATAAATAAGATAATATTAGGTCATTACACTCATTACATAATTATTATGAAATAGGCGTTTTGTAACGAAGGAACATAAAGTCGATTTTTTTTAAACATAATATATTTATTTTATCAAAGTAGGTATATTATACCATTGCTATCTATGCACTTTTGCCAAGAAACTAAAAACCATTCGGACAGGAATCAATAAAATCTTTGAAGTCGCTTTGGACTGCTTTATCACTTTCCCAATTTGCTTCAAGTGGATTAAAACAGTTTTATCACTAACATCGCAGCCTGCAGCTAACTTGAACCTAGTTTGCGATGAATCCTCTTCGACATTAGCCTTCTATTCTTCATTATCAACTTTGGTCTCCGGCCGTCCACGGGGCTTGTTCTGCATCAAAATTTCCAGAACGAAAACGTTGGAACCAATGTCAATGTCATATATTATGACAGTTTGCCACTCGACACTTCTATTTTCAACTTTGTTGTATTAGTGCAGAGTTCTATTTTCAATGCTCTGAATTTCCATTGGCGTACCGGATTCCGGAGCATTTAGGGCGGTATTCTTGGTCGTTGCTTAAGAAAAGACTTAAGAATTTTCGAATAAGTCCACCTTATTTGTATGAAATAATACTCAAGACAATGCTTAAGTTACGACTGTGAATCGAAATGTCACCTTAAGCATGTCTATAAGGCGAACTTAGAAATAAGAATCGACCAAGAATACAGAAACATCCTTAGCCCACAGAATACAGAAACATCCTTAGATGAAAATCGCTTAACAGCGCTGTTGAATCGTGCGCACGCACACATAGGGGTCGTCCATTAATCACGTGATGCCTAAAGGGGGAGGGGGGGGGGGGGGTCCGAAAAAAATCACCAAGTATCACCAAGGGGGGGAGGGGGTATAAGGAGACATCACGTGTATTAATTTTCGAATCTAGTCTATGCATACCGAAATCATTATTGGTTGTAGATTCGTAGTGTTGTTTAAATACTTACAAGACAAATGACTCGTATAGTTTTTAATTGCTTAAATTATTCGATTAAATTGTTTTTTAAGTTAAAGTTTTTCTTCAAACATGACCTGCTTACTATGTAAAAAAATACACGTGATCTTAGGTGGGGGAGGGGGGGGGGGTAGTATAAAACCTCACCACGTATCACCAGGGGGAGGGGAGGCGTCTAAAAAGTTGTTAAAAACATCACGTGATTAATGGACGGTCCCATACGTGTAAATACGTAGTTCAACCACGTCTGCTGTCGTTGCGGCTACTTTCTTTGTGTTTAAATATTTTGAGCCACTTTGTCGATTTTGTAGGTGCTTATAACGCGTTTCAAATGAAAATAGGAACGTCAATGTCCTTTTTCTGTCAAATATCACTTGAAAAGTGCGATTTTCAGAAAAACGTATGTTCCATATAAATATTAGGTAATAGTCTTGCATCGAATTTAAATAAAACGTTAAATAGTAATTAATTATTATCTAAACATAAATTTAAGTATCATAACAGTCTAAATTCGAAACAATATGGCGACGACTCGATCCTATTCTCATTTGAATCGCACTCTACCTACTTTTCAACGGCACTTTGTGTTGAATAGATTACTGTGCCAAATATATTTTGGGTGTCTACATGCTGCGCTTGTATGATTTAACTATACATTCTAGTAGGTGGGTACTAGGTACGTACTTACTACCTAAAGTAGGTAATAGGTATATATTATATATATACCTACTTAAATACCTCCTATTAAAAGAATTATTGGGTTCGTAGACTTCGTACTTACCCAATGGCAACTAATAATTTCCAGTGAGGAGGATAATACTATAATAGAGATAAAATTATGTTCAATCTAGGTAAAGACATTTTTTAATCATAGGATTAAATCATATTATCTTTTATTACGTTCTTTCATCGTGCAGGGGAAACGCTAATTAAAATTAAAAAAGAAATAATCCATTCAGTAAAGCGAGTATCCCACTTGGCCCTAATGTGATGGCTGACGATATTAAAATGATTGCTCTTTGGCAAATATGGCGGGCGGCTGAATTATACAGCGGAAGCAAATATTACCCGCGCAAACACACGTCCCGGGAGAGCCAGCTAGTTCGCGCACTCAAAATTAAAAGCACACAATGAAAATACTATACTAAGAGCCCCTCAGATGCCTACATCGCGAAAAGTGAGTGTCTACTCCAGGCCTCACTTAACGCTCCTCGCCATTGTTGTCAATGAAAACAGTCGCGAAAGTGTTTTTTTGTTTATGGACCGTTCGATGTTGCCACTCGAGAACAAACAGCGGTAACGACCAGTAGGTACCCCGCGCCTAGCGCCCTAACAAGCTGCTACAATATTTTTCCCTATCAATGCCCATTTCTTGTTTATTGTTTCAACGCAAATGCTGAGTTCATTTAAATTGTATTTTATATGTAGACTGTTTATTCGCAATTACTAATTATAACCATCCGATGTTTTGTCTCTACGCAATATGAAATATCTATAATGTCTAATCCAAGTCTAGTCTACAGTCACTATAACGTCATAATGACTGTTCAGACTTCAGTTTATTTACTAGACTCAGACCAAAAATTTACACTTTTTATTCGGTCTGACTTACTGAGTGCTACGTTAATAGTAGGTAGTTATTTATCGGGTCACTTTGTGTACTTATTATAACGCAAATTTGAAATAAAATTATATACAGAATATAAATCAAAACGAACATCAAATATTTGATAAGGTAGAGTATGCAAGTCCATTTTAATCCGTTCTTAAGAACTTTGCCTAGCTAATAAAACTTCGGGACATGATAATCTACAATTAGACTGCTTTGGTCATTTAATTAAAAGGGCGACCGCGCACCAGGTCGGCCGGGTCGGGAATATTAACCGCAATGCTCGGTCAACATTCACAAAATTGACACGTCAAATATTTGTAACTTCGTCCTGGGACCACGTTAGACGGCAAACAGAATCGTGTCTGGTCCTCCCTTAATTTCCGATGTTTCTACAAATATAAAATTCCGCGCCAAAGGGGACCGTATAGCCTGGGTTTTTGAGCTTATAATGGAACGAGAGCGTGAGTCCCGAGATGGCCGCTTGTCAAAACAAAATGGCGCTGACTGTTTGAATTGGGCCGTATCAGTCGCGAGCGGAGATTCATTTTGTCGCCTTGCTTAAGATCGTAGTGTTTCCTACATATTGTCTCGGTACACACAGCGAGTGTGCCGGTGTTGGGCTCGCATTTAAAGCTGGCTACAATATTGTTGTTACACTATAGAGATACTGTTTGCGGTTCGACTTTACGTACCATCGAGCAGTTTGTTCTCTGTAAATAATTATTTAATCTCTTCACGTCGTCGTTATTTGTAGGTTGTTGGAAGCGAACATTGATGAGTTTATTGTCCCATTGTAAATTTTATTATGATATACTTACTATTTACCTTATCAAAATATCTTAACATAAGTTACCTATCTAAGTACGGTCGCTGACAAGCCGGTGTACCACTGGTGCACCTTATTGTCATAGTAGTCGACATTGATGGATATATTACTATCATTGACTTTATATTAGGTATAAAGTTTAAGTACCAAACTAAGGTACCTTAGTATTAATATAATACCTAGTACCAATATCTATTAATACTAGGTATTATTTTGAGAAAAATCTTCAATTCCGGGATATCAACTTCTCACCTACAAGTTTTTGTTTCTACCCTCGGTTTATAAATATTCAATTTATAATCACTATCAATGTAGATTGTAGAGTCCTTTGAAGCAGTATCTTGAAAGGAAAATCGTTTTCCTACCTGCAGTAGCTAAATAGCTCTGGCTCCTGTATGTTTAGACTTTAGAAGGTAAACGCAGCGACGACTTATCCATCGTCACTTATTTAATCACTAAATATACCTTTGATATAAAACACTACCCGAGACGCAAACAGAACTTTCAAAGAGCATACTTGTCAAATATTATATTGTAAACTTTACATTGCGATGGCAAATATTAAATAATATTATGTGTTCGGGTAAATAATACTGTCGCTAGCCGCTGCGGAGCCTACCTGCCTCAGTGTTGCCATTATCATAAACCAAACACGTCAATATTTGTGCACACAAACAAGGGTGTAATTTTTAAATAAATTGTGGCATTTCGCGAAATTGCTTCCGCAAATAGAATTGTGGAGTTCAGGCGAATGTCAGTATACACTGTTGGATTTTTCATTGACAACACTCTATTGATGGTTCATTTCGTTTTCTTAAGTTTTAGCTGAGGTCTGAGGAAGCTAAGGAGTGAGAAATATGTTTATTTTTAAGTTAGCGGCATCCATCTAATTTTAGACTAATGGCGCTCTACTTAATTAAATTCTATGAATAATTTAAATTATTCCATGACTTTTCTTATGTTCTTACATTATTCTTAAACTTGTGGCATAATATTAAGCCTTGTGAGGAGTTTTCACAAGATTACGAAGCAGACAACAGCACAATAGGTAAGTACCTTTATTATAATTAGTAGGTATTATAAGATGTCGCTAGAAACAAAAAAAAACGATGTATATCTCGGATATGAGTAAGTAATTAGAAATTTATTCCCGTTGTCTGTGCTGTCCTGTGCCACATCTATAAGTATATTATGCATAAAACCTCTCAGACTTTCGTATATTTTATAATATTAGTAAGATAATTTAGTGGAAGTACATAGATGGGTCGGCCATCTTGTATCCAGCGGCGGGGCGCCAGGCTCCGAGAGAGTTAATCCCCCAATTGGCTACACCGTACGGTCGCTATATCTTGTTTCTAACTTTCTAGTGTCCGTTCACACCGAGACGCAACGCGACGATGCTTGAATATGCTGTTATAATACGCACAGTATGCAGCGCTGGGTCGCGTGACGTATTTTTGTCAGTACACAAGAAAATACACGTTTAATTGCAAGAGCGGCGCTGGGTTATGCAGAGCGGTGCAGTTTGACATTCGATCTCTTGCAATTTAATGTGTATCTTCTTCTTAAAAAATGCAGCGCAGCGTCGAGTAAGTTTCTTTTCGGTGTGAACTGACCCTTATGGTCCTCCTAGTCTGGCTCGACACGACCTTAGTTTAAATACTATATATATTAGTATAGGTAACATTGTGAAATAAACATGGGATTCACAGGTTTCAGGATTGTCGTAGGAGTTGTAGCGCCGTAGCATTCTTAGTAGCATTGCTGCAATACCTAATTACATATATACCTAATTCCCAACATGCGCACGGCGTCATTAGTTTTACGTATTTTGAATTCTCTCTGTAAATTTAAAAAAGTAGTTAAAGAACGTTTGTGTGCAATAGCCTACTATAAGGTCAAGGATTTTATTGACGATCGCACACCTTGGGAATAGGATGGCCACCTGCAAGACTGCTTCTATGTAATAAATGTATCTGACTTTTGTCAATATTAGGTAGGTATATAGAATTAAGTTTTTACATTGTAAACATCTTAATTTTTTTTTAAAGAACAATTTTCCATCTTTTTGCTAAAAGATGGCCCCGTGCGAGTTTCTTACGTCGGTTCTTCTCGCCGGGTTAGTTCCCGAACCGGTGGTAGGCATCAAGTAGGGACAATTCTTTAAGCGTTACTTTGTAACCATCAATATGGAAATAAAACTTTTTGATTTTCATTATAAATTACACCTACCTACCTACTTAAATTATTTCAAATTTTGAAATAAACTTGGGACTTGAAACTGAGGTTTCGGGATTATCGTAGGTTGTAACTTGTAACTCATAGCGCATTGACGCTATAATTAATTAACATCATGCACGCGATGCAGTTTGTTTCAATTTTATTAGCTTTTCTAGAAAAACATACGCCCACTAAATTGCTTTAAAAATTAGAATTGTGATCCAAAAATCCAAAAATCGTCAAAACTTTCGAAACGACTGATTTCTTTTCACTTTTAAATGATAACAGAATGAAGTGCAAGCGTTTTACGTTATTGAATTAGTTTATAAGTGTGTGCTCCCCAGACGTGCATCGCACTGATAAAGCTGAACGCAGCCTAAGTAAATAGGGCGACGCCACATCTGCCGACACCGCGCAGAGACGCCCCAAAATACCTATGCGATAAGCGCCTATCGGGCCAGGGGTATGAAAAATAATGTGTAATGGTAAAATTATAAAAAGGTACGCAATATATGTCTTCTTATTATGATAGTTTTGTTAAATTACCCTCGAAATCTTCTTCATAAATATAAAAATGAATTGCTGTTCTGAAATGAATGACAAAGTGAATTGCTAAAACTTGAGAACGACTGGACCGATTTGGCTTAAAAATAATTGTATCAGTTGAGGGGAGGTTTAAACGGTGAGTTTCAGTTCATGGTTAAGGCAGAACAACGTTTGTCGGGACAGCTAGTTGGGAATAAATTACAATTTTGTGGTAAATTTTCGACTGATGTGAAGTTTAATTACTGATCTTACTTTACAGCTGTTTTACTGTTATAGTAGGTAGAATTTATTTACTACTTAGATGGGCCCGCAAATTTGTTTGCGCAGAAGTCGTACATTATGCCGCGATAAAAACTATCATATGAATATATGTCCTTTCCTGGGAGTTGGGACTCAAAGTATCTTAGTGGCAATGGCAAGAGGTTTAAGCGGTTAAAGCGAAAAGAGGAAAACCGACAGGCAAACTTTCTTATTTATAATATTACTAGGTGTTTGATGTTCCCCGCAGCCCCGCTCGTGTAAATATACTATCGAGTATCCCGCGGGAACACTGTACTTTTCCTGGATAAAAAGTAGCCTTTGTTTTAATCCAGAGCCTAAACTACTACCACACCAAATTTCATCAAAATCCGTTTAGAAGTTTTTTCGTGAAAGAGTAACATCCATCCATCCATCCATCTCACTTTCACATTTATAATATTAGTAGGATTAAAGTACGTAATATAAAAATATCTAGTATCTTAGCCGTCTGTGATAATTCATACGCCGCCTGTGACGCCCTTTATGGTCACGAAGATAAAAATAAGTAAAAGGTTACGGTCTACCTTCCTTAACATGTTGGAAATTTACGCAACCTACCCGTAGTACCTACCTACCTATTTGTTGTAGTAGGTAATAGGTATCTACGTATTTGGTGGTAGGTATATTTTAAATTTTCCTTGTCTACTTAGAAGGCACTTATCCAACATATTCGGAATTCAAATAGAAGGAATTCATAAATTATGCAATTCATGTTCGCCGTACAAACAGACGAGCCGCTAATGCCTACTGGTAATGTAACATTGCTCCGTTGATTTTGCTTGTTTAAAGGTACGGGATGTTTGCTACTTAGGTACTAAGTTCCTTCCACAAGCTGATAGTTAGAATCTTTTTACAAGAATTTAATCTTGTCTTAACGACGAAAAGCTACGACGGCGGAACCGACGCATATTTAAAGTAACAAGTAACTACATTCTTTTTTAATTTACTAAGCTTTACTATTTATTTTCACAATATTTTAACTAGCTTTTGCCCGCGACTCCGCCCTCGTACATATAGTATCCCACTGAACTTTTTCGGGACAAATGTAACCTATGCGTTACTCCGGAGCTAAACTACTACCATACTAAATTTCCATCAAAATCTGTTCAGTAGTTTTTGTGTGAAAGAGTAACAAACTCCCATCCATACATCCATCCGTCAATTCTCACAAACTTTCACATTTTTAAAAGCAGTAAGATGAAGCACACCTAAAACAATGAAAATAAGTAGACACTAGGCAGACAATTTACGAAAATCAAACAACATTTGTTATACGAGCTTTATTGGAATCATACAAAAACAATTGATATAACAATTAACAATGCAGAATCACAGGCCGCAAACAAAACGTTAGCTAATAAACGTCAGATGAAAGCAGCAGTGCATAAAATCACAGGGCCGGGGTTCCCCTCGCGAGGGATGATCCCAGATCTTGCGATATTAGCACCGGCGGCGATCCCGGGTATAAATAAAAAAATACTTATTACGTATGGGGCGGGACGCTATAAATATATAATGTCTTATTAAATTTCGCGAAGGATTACGTTTTTGTGGGTATTTTTTGTAAGTGCAGATGTTTCTTGTATCGGATGTAAGGAGATAAAAGATTTAAGATACGTATAAAGTAGATGGGAGTCTACAAACAGTAGACGAGACGAGAGAGAGTAATTTTGTGAAAACCCTAAAAATATCTTGGATAGAAGGTCACTTCCACAAAAGAGTAGACAAAGAAGCTAAAATATTTTTTTGCTTAATTAAGTTTATGAAATATTCGATGATAGATACACTTCTATAGTAGGTGACGCGCCGCGCGACGTGGCTAATCTCCCAGCGGCAATCAAAGCTGCGATAGGTAGGTCGAAGCATTCTAGTGGTCTAGATCTCTCTAAAGGGGCTTCTTCGCCACCATTTAACCACCACGACCGCGACTATACTAATGAATATGTCTATAGCAACGGAATCAATTAGCTATAGCCTGAGGTCGTTTGACATTAGTGCCAAGATGGCCGCCGTCGGCGCACGTGACCGCGATGCGTTTTTAATTGCAATCATTCCGTGTTTTATGTTGTTTGCACACTTTCCGTGTTTGCCCTGCTCGGCCTTTATTTATGGGTTTTATGGTCGGTGGGAACGTTACGGAATTACTTTCACGTTGGGGGATAAATTTCCACATAAGATTATATTAACTGCATTGTTAATTTGTTTTATACCCTTCCTCGCGTCGTTATTTTAAGGATATTAATATATTTTCAAAGCTGTTGTATAAGTGTCATTTTTGCTTGGTATTAAATATATTATGTTAATTATAAATAGACATTCGCTTCTAAAGAAAATCTTTAGTCAATTCGTCTGTTTAGGTAAATTTTTGAAGTTAGCGATAATTACCAATCTCGTAAAGTTTTTTTATCTTTAAAAGCTGTAATACTCCAGGGCCTCTAGTCAAGATGCATTCGATAATTTCGACGGAAAACTTCGAAATCAAAAATGTATGGGATTTGACATAAGTCATCGTTAAGTGACATGTCGCTTACGATGCAATAATATGTCAAATCCCATACATTTTGTTTTCGAACTTCGCCGTCGAAATTATCGAATGCATCTTGAATTCTTGACTTAGGCCCTGTTGTCCTCCTATTACCGACATTCAAGCTTATGTCAGAAAATATTGAACAACATTTCGTCCCTCACGTAGTTATCGTTTCTCGGAACCGTCTCGGCCGAGACGTTGTGTATGGAAATATTTTAAGATACGGACGAAGTTTGCTCGGCGAGATAAGCTATGTAGCGGATGCCGGTGTTTGCCGACCCTATATAGACTTCAAATACTTATACGCTTAAATATATTATAGTCAGGGAATTCGTTGATAACGTACGTTTTATGTGGGGCTTCGGCCATACTATACCTACCTACCGGTATTGGTAAAGGTTCCAAATTTAAATAACATTGAACGTTGGTAAACAATTGGTAAAGATTCTAAGAAGATCAAAAACCTTATTTACGTAATTGTTTGTGATTGTAGTCTAGGGCCTCTAGTCAAGATGCATTCGATAATGACGGCGAATTTCTAAAACAAAATGTATGGAAATTGACATAAGGCATCGCTAGCGATATGTCACTTAACGATTACTTATATAAAATCCCATACATTTTTGATTTCGAAGTTCGTCGTCGAAATTATCGAATGCATCTTGACTAAAGGCGCTGCTTCGGTCCGCGCGGTGTCACATTCACACACGCGTCTTAGATCGCGCGTGAGCGAGTGAGACAGCGCGCGGACTGAAACAGGGCCTCTAGTCAAGACGCATTCGATAATTTCGACGGCGAAGTTCGAAAACAAAATGTATGGGATTTGACAAATTGCATCGCAAGTGACATGTCAAATAACGATGTCTTATGTCTAATCCCATACGATTTTGATTTCGAAGTTTACCGTCGAAATTATCGAATGCATGTTGACTAGAGGCCCAGGATTATGATTAAAGTTACGAGAATTGGGGTTCAAGGTATCGAGTACCTACCTAATTAATAACAATTCATTATTTATCATTCGGTACATCATAACTTGTGATAATATCACAATTAGGTAGCTGTAGGTTTATGTATGTTGTCATTTTGTTCGTATTAATACAAATTAATGTGACCGCTCGTCCTATAGGCGTAAATATTAAGTGGCAATATAACTTACCGTGTTGTAATGTAGATAGAGGTACGAGGTAGGTACCTAATTTTATAGAAGTGAGCAAACTTTCAATTAGTTAATAGGTTCCATGTTCATAAAAGTTTAAAGTATCTATTAAAAGTTATATAAGAAAAGGTAAGTTGAGCTGCACCGGTCGGCAGACAAGCCCGAGTCAACAGTCGAGGAATTAGTCCAAATTACGTCCCCCCGCCTCACCCCCCGCGTACACCAGTCTCCGAATCAATATTTGTTGTCCGCACTCTTCTGCTTAATACAACACGCACAATACCCACACACAAACATCGCTAAATCAAATTAAATCCTATTCCTCCGGTATAAAGCACAAACAGGCACTCAATAATTTTGTTACATAAGCCCGTTTAAGGTAGATATTCCAAGACTCATCCCCGCTATCGCTGTCTCTACTGGCGCAAAGTTGTCTCACTCTAGCAGAGATTTCCACGGGATACATAGAGGGTTACAATAAGTTACAACTTATTTCTATACCCACATTATATTATATAGAAGATGTATAGACGCTATAAATTTTTGACGTCTACATGTAAAGTTCCAGAAATTCAAAGTTTAGTCTATTTAGATACAACAGTAACCTACCCGTAATTATAAAAAGACTTGACAGAGTCAACCTATCTTACCTTACAAAGTAATTGATGTAAGTCATCAATTAATATAAGACCTGTATATCTTGTTGAATATTCATAAAGAACTGCTAATTGCACAAGTCGGCAAATACGTGATGAGTCCACTCCCCCCCACCCATCCCTCGCAAAAGGCCAACCCCGCGGCACACACACAGCAGAAGGTAGCGCGCGCAACCAGGAAAACTACGGCCTTTTACGTACGTATTGTGTACGAGATCGCCGGGGTACACGCAAAAACGTAGATAAATCAATGTTGAGTAACAAATCAAACATACCTATTGCAAAAAGTTCCTTCTAAAAATTAATAGTCAAAAATTTTACTTTTGTTGATATTATCCTAGGAATGCTAAAGCATCTCAATTTTATATTTATTATGATCTATCCGAATCCAGGTACTTAGTTGTAATTATGTTAAAAAGACAAATTTCGTAGCAAGCATGTAGAGGTGCTTGCTACGAAATTCGCAAAGCCAAGACACTGACAATAATGAACATAATAAGGGAAAAAAGTTAATTTACGCATGTATAAACAAAAACTTACAAGGATAGTTTAGCCAAAAACTTTTTCAAACATCACAATACGAGTATTGTTGTTTTATCGCGTTTTGCGTGTACTACGCAAACGCGTGTTCACTGTGTGCGCATCTATTTACGCGACAAGTAAATATGTACCCGCGCGTTTGTGGAGGCTGCATTAATAATTCAATTGGTTGTTCGTTCAGGTACCGTTTAAACGATTTTTAACTTGCCGTCAAACGGATTAATTGGGGACGAAAAGACTTGGCTGAAATCGGCACGAAATCGCTTACTTTTTTCGCTATCAAAAATTCGTATTTAAAAGACTTCGGAGTTCGGAATTGGAGTTGTGTTTGAATTTAGAATTAAAGAATCGGCGAATGAGTGAAATAACTTAAATAAGCCTTAATCAGACATTTTCTTAAAAACTTTTTAAGTAATTTATAAAAAATTACAATGATCAGAAAAATGTCGTTAGGTTAGGTTAGGAAGCATAACTTGTCATGCTACGAGGTTTCAGCACGTAAAAGTTGTAAGTTACGTGTTAGTATCATTCATTTCCAAGCAAATAAACGATCAGTAGTGAAGTATATTATATTATACTGATAAATAAAGTTGATGTTTCTGTTTGTAATTTCAAAATAACAGCTTTTCACTTAATGCATATGAAAGTATTATATATTTGGAACTTACAATACCATATCAATGTTTTTACTTTTGTCTGTCCGTCTGTCTGTCTATCTTTCTGTCTGTCTATTTGTTCTGATTAATCTCTGAATCGGCTGGACCGACCTTCACGGGACTTTACTTTTAATTTTATTTTACTTTATTATTTCATAAAAAAATTGGTTCCGTTTCCGTTAGTTCTATGCAAACAAAGTTGCGGGTATCAGCTAGTAATAAATAAAAATAAATATTATTTTAGTTATGACTGAAAAGCTGTTCCCTGCAATTTGTAAAACTGTCTACAAAGCTCTATGCCGCCGCTCTACAAAGTGGACAAAAATCTTATTTGATCTGTAAATAAAATGTGTGTAAATAAATACGTATATCTACTTGTAGGTACAATTCGCACTAGATACTAGATAGAATGTATTTACTAGTTTGTAGGAATTATGAACTGCCAAAGATTTCAAAACTAAAGGTAGGCAATAACGTACTTACTCGTACATTTGACAGCACATATATCTAAATATATAAATGGCGAACCTGACTGACTCATCTATCAATGCACAGCCTAAACTACTGTACGGATTTCGCTGAAATTATACAGATAGTTGTTATGACGTAGGCATCTGCTAAGAAAGGATTTTCGAAAATTCGCCCTTTAAGGGGGTGAAAAAGGGGTTTAAATTTTGTATGGAAACCGAACTCCACGCGGAAAAAGTCGCGGGCAAAAGCTAGTCATACAATAAAAGGTTACGCCATCTTGATTTCACCATACCTCAAATGTTAAAATGGCCCCAAATAACCATTTATATACAGCGTGTCCGGTAATTAATGGATAACCTTGAAATGTCTTATAGTAGAACTTATGACCGTTCAAAAAAAAATACAAAAAAAAATCTATCATAATTAGTACCTAAAATAAGTTATTTTTAGAGAAAAGTCTATTTTTTTAGCTTATTTTTTAGTTTTTTGAACACTATGACCAGAAATGAATGAATTACATCGGCTTTTTAGTTGTGTTGTTTGTAGTTGTGGTATAGTACGGGTACGCGACCCCGGCTTCCCTAGCTATTACTGTCCTATCCCTTGCCCTCCTGGGCGGTAATATCCTACATTCCCTATTTCCCACTCTAACTTACCAATCTTCCTTTCTACACCACCTATCCTTCCCTGTCCCTATTCCTACCCTCTCCGCCAATCCATGGAAACGCAACGGATAATCAAAAATAATTTAATTATCCAAAATGGCGGCGATGTGGTTCGCCACCATTCACGTCTTGTTTCTCGCGGAGGCGAAAAGTGGCCCATGGAGAGACGCTTGGCTACGTTGAATGTAAGAGGAGGAATGGATGATAAGAATGAAAGTGGACGAAGCGAAAGAAGTATGTAAGGATCGTAGCAAGTGGAAAGAGGCGGTCCTGCCTACCCCTACGGGAAAAAGGCGTGATTATATGTATGTATGTATTACTTAAAAATTATTGGTCACTCATGCCTTCATACATTTTTTATACCCATAATGTTTAAAATTCGATGAAAAAATAAATTATGCTTTTTTTTCTAAAATAAATCAACTTGCATACATTTTTTTTTAAAGTGCAATAGCTAGTGATACAATTTATTTTCTATCTACCAGCATAGTTATACTACAATATGAAAACATTAAAAAACCGATGTAATTCATTCATTTCTGGTCATAGTGTTCAAAAAACTAAAAAATAAGCTAAAAAATAGACTTTTCTCTAAAAATAACTTATCTTAGGTACTAATTATGATAGATTTTATTTTGTATTTTTTTTTTGAACGGCCATAAGTTCTACTATAAGACATTTTAAGGTTATCCATTAATTACCGGACACCCGATATAACCAAATAACCATAATTGAGCCATTTAAGTGGGGACAGTTTTTGCTTCGACATGCCTCATCTATAATATATACGTCTATATGAAATGCTTATATGTGTCACCGTGAAATTGTAAAAACCGTTTGATTGTAAAATAACTAACGAGATTGTAGAAATACGTCGAAAGATTAAAAACTATATATTTATAATCTAACGAAAAATAATGTGTTAAATTATAGGCAGCATATTCGCATCGGAAGTCTATCAACATTTTACAATTTCACTAGTTTTATTACAATCTAACGGTTTTTACAATTTTACAGTGACATATGCACTTAAATTTTTAAGACAAGAAGAAATTAATTTCCTATATCCAATATCCTTTTAAAAGCATCTGATCGTTTTGCGTAACACAAAACCTTGACCAACAGCACAAGAATAGAATAATCGTGTCGAGCATTTTCAAATATTAGTGTTTGACAAAGAAATGGAGTCGCGGGCATCATGTTTGTCGGCGACCCCAATCAACTGACGTTTAACTTTGATTAAACGGAGTACATTTGCTTAATACTTTTCAGCTTAAATGTGTTTAGACTGTCAAAATGTAGGTTTGCTATTCTCGGACAGATTAAGTTAAAAAAAAACTTAATCTACATAAAACAATAATTTCGTATCACATTAGCGCCTAATATATTATAGATATTCAATGTATCGTTGATTTATTATTGCATCTTATTATAATCTAATTTCGAATATCAAAAGTTCATTATGAAATATTTGCAGTAGCCTACATAATGTTTTATCTGTTATCTTGAATATTACAGCTGCAAAAATCTCCCACAGCTCTATCATAGAGCAAATGCGCTGTATGTGAAGCTCTATAAAATTAACAATTATAAAAATATCATCCACCCGATTGTTTGTTGATTTAAATTGAATAAAATCCGAAAGTGATGGACGATTTTTTTTTAGTTTGACACTCTTAGGTAACGGGAAGCATAAATATGAAGATGTAGGTACTGTTCCCGCGAGATTTCCTCTTGTGCGTACGCAGATGCGGACGACATATACTTTATTTACAAAAATACAGCGCACAGTTTGCACATATCACAAAATATGTCTTAATTTATAAGGGAACAATTAAAATGCGTATTAGCAAGTATTACTAGCGCTGTGTACACTGGGGTAGTTGGAGTTGAGCGCCCCTGTATCTTTGTTGAAATATTTGCAGTGTAAGCGGCGGGTGACTAAGGGTTATGCCACACACTGGCTTTGCCAAGATTGGTCGTATTTGATTTTATCGATTCGGAACGGTTGAAACATAATATTCTATGGCCTTCTTATAGTAGGAGTTTAAAACCTGAAAAATGTCTGTCAAAAGATTTGGCGGGTCAAAAGATTAAATATAAAGGTAGTTCTTTTAATTTATTTGCATATACATATCTATATATATAAAAATTTCATGTCACGATGTGTGTTCGCGATAAACTCCGAAACTACTGAACCGATTTTTATCAAATTTTGTTAGCATCTGTAATTTGGTTCATGGAGATAGGGTAGTTTTTATCTCAATTAATGATCTCAATATACTTTGTTATTTCAAATTAAATGTTTACTATACGACTTGTATTTATCGATAAGTTCTATAAAATCCTAATAGATGGCGGTTTGGCATCTAAGTTGTAGACATATCCGGTACATGGCGCCGTGTTAATATTTCTAAATTATAGAATTTATCATGGGCGTAGCCAGGGGGGGGGGGTTTAGGGGGTTCAAACCCCCCCCCCCCCCGAAATGGGCCGGCTGGTATATATATACAGAGATCTGACCCATATACAGAGGCGTATTTAGAAATTTTGCGCCCGAGGACAATTAACATATTTTGCCGCCCCAGTAACCCTATCTGAAAGATGATTTTTTTAAGGTAATTAAAAAAAAATCAACAGCCTAAAACAGAACTTTGATACTAATTTGTACTGTAAGTATGTGTTTATGTTAAATGCGTTCAAACTGAGAATGCGAGCAAATGTTTTTTACTCCTTTGCCTGTAACATCTTTTTAAACTTGAAAGACTGTTGTACTAAAAAGACAATAAAATCAATAGCCTAAACAGGAATCGTGAACCTATGGCACGCGTGCCATCGAATCCTCGAACTCATACATAATATTTTGACAAACTTAACTTAATTTTGTCATCTATAAATTACGTAAATTTTACGTAAATTTAAATTACAAAATCACCCTATTTTTACACTCTTTTAGGGCTTAAAGTTTGAACAGATTTAATCTATTAAATAGGAAAAAAATTCCTCGCTCGCTTCGCTCGCTCGCGTTTCATATGAAAAATATATGAAAATTATTGAGAACCGATGTTCTGTTTTAACTGTTTGACTGTATGGTATTTTTCTAAATTTCACCGTTATTTACTGTTTTAGCTACACGTTTGAACAGATTTTAACCTGTAAAATGGGAAAAAAATTTGCTCGCTCGCTTCGCTCGCTCGTGTTTGGCTTAAAGAACATATTAGAAAATTCAGTACCGACGTTCAGCTTTAGGCTATTGATATTTGTATTTTTTCGCATTACACAGTCTTTCAGGGTTTAAAGCTGAAAGGGGTAAAAACGAAAGAAAATGAGGGCCCATTAGCTAATGAACCCATGGCTTTTAATAGGTTAAAGACTAGTATTTAATGTACTTTTAGTTTTTCTTTCTTGTAACACAACCCCCCCCCAAAAGTAATGTACCTACGTTTTATTTTCTTGAACCCCCCCCCAAACTAAATCCTGGCTACGCCCATGGAATTTATAGATCATAGGGACACACTCGTACGAAACGGCTTGACCGATTCTTATGATTTTTTTCATTTTCGATAGGTCTGAGAATGGTCGTAATCTATTTTTTATATATGGCAAAACAACGTTTGCCGGGTCAGCTAGTTATCGTCTAGGTATATGTATTGACTTCCTGACTGGTTAAAATTTCCAGTTCTTAAAAACTCTTCTAGTTTTTGGTGTAACCCGTGCGTGTTTCTTACGCCGTTTCTTTTCGCCGGGTTAGTTCCTGAACCGGTGGTTGGCATCACGTTGGTACAATTCCGTGAGTGTTATTTAATAACATATGGAAATATAAAAAACATGATCTTGATTGTAACATCCTTTGATGACTCTATGTAAAGCGCGCCAGTAACAAATAATCAAATCACTTAGTAATATCAGTTTATACTGGAAAATACAGTCTTAATCGTCCAAGACTTGGCTCGTTATAACACAGCCTCACCCTTAGTCATACGTACCAATGTTAGGTGCCGCCTGATTGTTGGTACAGCAAATTTGTTCGCCGTCTCTCTCGGCTAGGATTACTCTGTTTTTCTACAAAAGATAACAGTTTTATCTTGAATGTTAATCGCGTGTTTGTCTTGCGAAATCAGAATGTAAGTACTTGTTATGTTAGTCATTTAATTACCTATTACTAAAATATCAACGGTTTGCACCGTATGTAACTAAGTTAAGGTTGCCGTCATAACATCAAAAAATGCTTATAATAATATGGTGTATGTATAAATTGCATTTTTTTTTTCTTTTGTATTAGTCCACAGTTCGATTTTCAATGCTCTGAATTTTCTCTGGCCTTCCAGATTCCGGACAATTCAGCCCCAGCCTTAGTGGTGACATTGTAATTTTTAGGGTTCCGTAGTAAACATTTAGGAACCCTTATAGTTTCGTCATGTCCGTCCGTCCGTCCTTGGCTTACCTTCCAAATGGTTAGTGCTAGAAAAATGGAACTTTGCAAGGATATTTGTATTTAACACGTCGACAAAGTGCTAAAATAAAATCACGAAATATTTTGTAGGGACAAAAGGTCTTTTAAAAATATTGGGAGGTCGCAAAGACGATTTTTTGATTCAGGTATCCATTTGCGAGATATTTAACTTAAAGGGCACTGTTTTTATTAACTCCCTCTAAAAGCTAAACGGCTGACTCGAAAAATCTGGGAAAATTCATGATGGTAGTCCGTGTGATGTGGCGTTTGAAGGACATTAACTTTTTTAGTTCAGGAGTTATAGAGGTCTAACTTGTAAAATGCGCTTACCTACTTAGAAAACTTTAGAAATAACGAAATAATTAGTAATCATGTAAAATATCTATACCAATAGATATAAAGAGAAAAAGTTTGTTTGTTTGTTAGCATTGAATAGGGTCCGAAACCACTGGATCGATTCTGATGAAATTTGGCACAGATGTAGAGTAGATCACGGGGAAGGTTACTTTTTATCGCAGAAAAATGTACGGTTTCTGCGAAATTATCTTTACGCACACGTAGTCACGGGAAACATCTAGTTAAAAATAAAATTATAAATTGGTGACTATGGAACCATCTATGCGTGGCCTGACATGGCCGGTTTTTTTCAACATTCCTTACCTACTCTACTTTGTTACTCGTAGTTGTGTTATTAGTTTTGGCAAAGGAACATAGGTACTTTATAATAATTGACCATAATCAATTGATCTTATACTTATTATATCCTTTTAATTACGTAATACCCTTGTCTTGTCAAATATCGACTGATTGCTTCTTCTAAAATCACTTACAAAAATTCACCACAGTGATTTTCGTTTGTGGTTAAAAATATATAGAGTAATATCGTTATTATTTTAATTTATTACGGTTGTAGGCTGTAGGTATGGTCGTGAGGCGTAGCAACCTCCACCCTTATCCAAGATGGCGTCGTTATCGCTGCGCGCCGCGATGTTTGCAGAGCGCACACGCAATCGTTTGTTCTGCCGAGGCCGCCGAGTACGACATTCTTTTACAATTTTTCATCATACAATTTAATGTGACTTTGGACACATGTGTTTCCATGAAAGTCGATTCAATAATAAATCATTACTGTTTGCTTAAGAAAAAGAGAGCCCAAAATAGGATTTCTACATTTATCTCTTTAAGTTAGGCTCTCCAAAATTTTCGAATACAATTAAATTGGGGATACAAACTAATAAAATATTTAGATTTATTTATATACTCAGAAAACGTAAATAAGGATAACATTTTTTGTGTAGTTTAGTACTTACATCTAAAAAAATACAAAAAAGCTTCAATTTTTTTCCTACATTTGTAAAGAACCTACATCATTAGTTTACTTACATCACATACATTTATTACGATACTTAAGTATGAACTTAAATTAACAAATATGCTCCGGCATTACTGTTTCTCCTGAGAACCTTATTATATTTTAAGAGAACTATTTATTAAGAATAATTTACTATAATTAAGAGTTCTACAATTATGCAACAAAAAAAAACCATTGTCTAGTCTATTACAAATATAATGACACTTCATTACACCACTAATAATTTTATTCAAGATTCGGTGTTTTGAAAGCTTAAATATGTTAAAATGTACATAGGCATAATACCCGATGCCCCAATCTGATCGGCATGGGGTATCGGGTATTATTCCTATGCTCAATATTTTAACTTCTTACGGACAACCTACAGATAACTAAATTCACTTGACATGCGATGCACACAACATTATTGAAATGCGCGTGAAAGTCACCTTACTGAAAATAGATATAAAATAAGTAGTGAAATAACTTGTTGACGGGTTCAAACAGAGAATGTCCCTGCTAATGTAAATGAGGACTTAGGGATTATGATGTTTGCGCGTTACAGAATTCTATTTATCTTTTTGTTTGTTACTTCTTGCTTTTGTGACTCATTTTATCAGATAGAGTCGAGAGCAGTGGCGGACTAACCGGGGGGCGGAAGGGGCGGTCCGCCCCGGGCCCCCGGTCTTGGGGGCCCCCAAATGCCTCCGCGTTCCCCTGATGAAATCCTAAACAAGACTTAAAAATGTGCCTGATACCTACATAATTTCATCAAGATCAAAACACTACAGCTATCTAGACTTTTTACGCGGTACTAATATTCATTTAACTTTACTGAACGCGACCAATACGCTGGGGGAATTCCCGTCTTTGAAGTGGGCGGGGCCCCGTATAAAAATTTGTTTGGGGCCCCTTAGGAAGGGTAAAGATTGCTCACAAAATAAAAAAATTGCATAAAATTAAAAGAAATATTTATTCGTCATAATTATTAGCTATCTGTCACTTTTTCCAAAATTTTTCCAATTTAAATATACACTCTCCTTGCCTTTTTTCGGCAAAGTGATTTATTAAATTTTGATGATGAAATGAAGATGAAATTTGGGCACGTTGGGGCCGCCGGGGGGTGCCCCGGGGGTCCCGTATAATTGATACGGCAGATACGGCGGTAGCTACGCCCCTGTTCCTCAGGAATCCCTGAATGAATGGAATGCAAATAATTCCCTCTTTTACGCCTACATTTACATTCACTAGTCACTATATTCTATTTACGTAGAAAAATAAATATTGGCCTCATTTAAAATATAGGTATTAAATTTCTTTACGTTGATATTTAATAGTTTATTAGTGTGTTCCGATATTTTTGCGAACAGATAAGCCTTTTTTTAATTGTAAAGTAATAAACGCGATCTTATCCGTTCAAAGTAATTTCATTAAAAAGCGTAATAGTATTTTTGATTTTTTGGTGCGGAATAAAAGTAAATGAGTTCAGAGTTGAGTAAGTGCATTTTCGAGTATTTGGAAAAAGTAACTAATTCTTCGTATAATTTAGCTTAGAAATAATTTCTAGGCTAAATTATACGAAGAATTTTATGATCCGTAGTTTCTAGTCAACATGCACCTACGAGTACATTGCTTCAGTTATTGCATTTTACGAGTGACCTTATATTATTTGTAGTGCACGTTTATTAGAGACGTAGGTATGTACTTGTTCTCATCGTAAGACTCAACATGGCAAAGTCTCTGTACATTTGTATATCTATATCGTCAAATCAATCATGAAGCTTATAGACTAGGGCTTTTACCATTGAAAATGGCCAAAAGAGAAAAAAAATATAGTATGAAACCCATTGAAAAGGATGAGAATATTAAAAAATAAAATGAAAAGTAATTTACGGGCGATTTGGGGTTGGGAAGTGTAAGGGGTGAGTTTTTAAGGGTAGAAGACGGTTTATCTCAATTTCCGGCAAAACTACAAATCCTATGGAAAATAGTCAAATGGCAATAGAAAGAAAAATTTCTAAAGAAATCGGTTTCACATAAGTTATTGAGGAGTTCAGTAAATTGAAGACACGAAAACACATATAACACGCTACAAAAAAAAAACTATCTTTTATTTTATTTATTTTATCTATCGATTTGTATTTTATTTTCCTCACCCATCATTTTCATTTTCATTTTCATTCGTCATGTCAGTCTGTCTGTCTGTCTGTCACAAAAATTGAACAAAGCAATAAATTTTGAGCGTTCCCCATACTTAGAACTGAAAGTCAAATTTTTTTTTTTCATTAAACCCATACGTATGGACAGGGTCTTCAAAAATTATATTCATCATCATCATCATCATCAGCCTATCGCCGTCCACTGCTGAACGTAGGCCTCCCTCAATGAGCGCCAACCATCCCGATCTTGGGCAGCCCTCATCCATCCGCTGCCAGCCACCTTCTTCAAATCGTCGGTCCATCGTGCCGCAGGACGTCCTACACTACGTTTGCCTAAGCGTGGTCTCCACTCTAATACTTGTCTGCTCCATCGATTGTCTGTCCGTCTGCAGACATGGCCGGCCCACTTCCACTTCAGCGTGCTAATTCGTTGAGCAATGTCGGTGACTTTAGTTCTCTGGCGAATAACGTCGTTACGTATTTTATCCACCAGAGATACCCTTAACATTGCTCTTTCCATCGCACGCTGAGCAACCTTAAACTTATGAACCAAGCCTACGGTGAGTGTCCACGTTTCGGCTCCGTATGTCATTACCGGTAGAACGCATTGATCAAAGACCCTGGTCTTAAGGGATTGTGGGATCGACGATTCAAAGATGTCCCGGAGCTTCCCGAATGCAGCCCAGCCCAAGCGTATTCTTCTACTCACCTCCTTCTCAAAGTTGTGCCGCCCGAGTTGAATGGTTTGGCCAAGATATACGTATTCTTGCACAACTTCGAGACTAGCGCCATTTACGACGACTGGTCTGGGAAGAACGTGTTCATTATACATGATTTTAGTTTGGTCAGGTTCATACCGAGACCCACCCGTCTTGAAGAATCGCTTAGGCTGTTCAGCATCTCTTCCAGGTCCTGCAGAGAGTCTGACATAATGACTATGTCATCTGCGAATCTCAGGTGTGAGATGTACTGGCCGTTTATGTTCAGTCCCCGTCCGTTCCAATCGAGCGTCTTGAAAACGTCCTCCAACGCGTTATTAAACAGTTTTGGAGATATAACATCTCCCTGTCTTACTCCTCGACGCAGTTGGATTGGTTTTGTACTCTGTTCTTGTACTTGGACGGTCATTGTTGCGGCCTTGTACAGATATCTCAACACCTCGACATATCGGCAGTCGACGAGACATCTCTGCATGGATTCCAGCACAGCCCAGGTCTCGACGGTATCGAAGGCTTTTTCATAGTCCACATACGCTAGGCAGAGAGGCTGATTATACTCCTCGGTCTTCTGTATAATTTGCCTTAGTGTGTGTATGTGGTCCACAGTGCTGTAGCCTTTGCGAAACCCGGCCTGTTCCGGTGACTGAAAGTCGTCAAACTTCTGGGCAAGACGATTCGATATAACCCTCGAGAACAGCTTATACACGTGGCTCAGGAGTGAAATGGGGCGGTAGTTTTCTAGTCGCGTGTTATCGCCTTTTTTGAAAAACAAAACCGCTATGCTCCTGCTCCATGTTTCCGGGGTAGTGCCAGTGTGGATGACGGAATTGAAGAGCTTGACAAGCTCAGTCAAGACGGGTGTTCCTCCTGCCTTGAGCAGCTCTGTGGTTATTCCGTCATCTCCCGGTGCTTTGTTATTATTAAGCTGACTGAGAGCTATTCTAATCTCACCCATGTCATCATCAGGAAGCTCATCTGTAAGGTGGCGCGTGAGTCTGGCCCGTGGGTCATCTGCATGATGGGTTTGGGGTGGGCTTGTTTTTTGGGTGTATAATTCCCCATAGAACCTTTCGATTTCAGCGAGGATCTCCGGCTTCGAGGTGACGGTAGTGCCTTGTGGAGTATTGAGTTTCGTCAAGTGACAACGGGAGTTATTGGGCTTAGCGAATACCTTCGAGCCCTTATTTCGCACTATGGCTTGCTCGATGGCTTGGGTATTCGCCCGGCGGGTGTCGCGTCTAATTTGCTTTTTAATCTCCCGATTGAGAACTTGACGCTCAAATTGTGTGGCATTTATTTGTTCTCGTCTCTTCCTCATCAACTCCAGAGTTTCGCTGGAGAGCATAGACTTGCGTCCATGGCTCTTTGGACGAAAGTACTTACAACCTACCTCGCAGATAACACGAACTAGACTGTTGGCGGTGTGGTCTATGTCCTTCGTGGTTTCCAACATGGCGAATCGATTTTGGAGTTCTAGCTGAAAGCTTTCGCAGCCGGCTTCTATCTGGGGCCGTGTAGGCCTGAGAGTTGACCTTACTAAATGCGCTCGCTCTACACTGACATTTATACTCAGGCTGCCTCTTACCAATCGGTGATCACTTCCGGTATTAAACCTGTTAATCACGGAGACATCTCTGAATACATGGCGCTTGTCAGAAATAATAAAGTCAATCTCATTCCTCGTCACGTTATCGGGGCTTCGCCAGGTCCACTTTCTATGGGGCTTTTTCTGAAAGAAGGTATTCATCAGAAAAAGTCCTTTGGATTCGAGAAAGTTTACTAGCATTTGCCCCCTGTGATTTCTGTGCCCATAGCCAAAGGGACCTACTTTCGACTCGCCACTCTCTTGTACTCCCACTTTAGCGTTGAAATCGCCCATGACAACAGTGTAGAATGTATTAGTACCAGACATGGCTTTCGCTATGTCTTCGTACATGGCCTCGACCTCGTCGTCAGGATGTGCGGATGTTGGGGCATACACTTGGATTACCTTTAGGTAGTATTTTTTTGTAATCTTCAATACAAGGTATGCCACTCTTGCCGACACACTGCCTATTTCTACGATGTTGCCTTTAAGCGATTTGTGGACTATAAAACCGACGCCACCTTGGGATGGTTGATGTCCTTCTCGGAAGTAGAGCAAGTGACCGGAATCGAGAGTTATCGTCTCCTCACCCTGTCTTCGGACCTCTGATAACCCCACAATGTGCCAGTTAATACGACTTAACTCTACTTCCAGCTCAGCAACGTGCTCGTTCAGCCGTAGAGAGCGTCCGTTATACGTAGCCAAGTCTAATTTTCGGAGGTGGTACCCTGCCGTCGCCCGGGGATTCTTAGCACCCCTTGCCGCGCCGTTACCGTGGCCGGTACCGTGGCCAGGAATAGCGCAGCAACCGGGAACTGGGGGCCGTGAATTTGGGTTGTGCTGCATAGGGGGGATTTGCCGTAGTCACCACGCTTGGCGAACGGGTTGGTGACCGCAGACTGGAATGCTTTTCACTAATAGCGCTGCTGCCCACTATCAGTTGTGGCATTTAGAGCATTCCAGAATAAAAAACTTAGGCCTTTGCATCCGTTATGGATGATTTATACAGTATTCTCCGAGCGAAGTAACCACTCTTGAAATACTGTAGTGCCTGGGACAGTTGGTTTTTTAAATGACGTATGGTTGCCCAAGCACATACGGCATTCTCACAACATAGTCAGCCTAGTCCAGAGGAATGAATTAGTCAATACGTCTGGGGCCAACTATGTGTGGGTTTCCTCACGATGTTTTCCTTCACCGTTAGAGCGTCCGTATAATGTACTTGAGATCTGAAAAAGTCTCATTGGTACACGCCACAACCTGGGATTCGAACCTGCACTCTCTCGAGTGCAAACCAAACGGTCTACCCACTAGGCTACGGAGCTCAACCCAGAAATTCCAGAATATATACATGGTTATACCGCCATGAAACGGTTACCGGAGCCCAAGCGGGCGAGGAAGATGTTTGTCCTCTTATCCGGCTGATATCCTTTAGTCGCCTTCTACGACACCCATAGGGAGGAGATGGGGTGGTCCTATTCTTTAGCCCGGGACCACACGGGCATCAATTATATTGAGGTTTCTAATATCATTTTTTTCTAAACTGAATAGTTTACGTGAGAGACACTTCCAAAGTGGTAAAATGTGTGTCCTGTAAAATAAGAGAATGATAAAACTAAAAAACATATATGATGTACATTACCATGCAAACTTCCACCAAAAATTGGTTTGAACGAGATCTAGTAAGTAGTTTTTTTTTAATACGTCATAAATCGTAAACCGTAAAATCTTAAAAAAGAATAAAAGTACACACGGAGTTTGTTAACAATTTAAAATTTTCTAACGATATCATTATTTTTGCAAAAACATCAAAAGAACTACAAATAATGATAAGTGAGTTAGATTATGAGAGCAGAAAAATTGGTTTACGAATGAACACTTCAAAAACAAAAGTAGCGACAAATAGTGTAAAAAACGACATATACGTAAACAACGCACAAATTCAATATGTGGACAGCTATATATACCTCGGAAAACAAATATCCTTTGAGAAGACGCGCCACGAAGAGGAAAGGTTGACAAAGACAACAGACCGAAAACAATGGGAAAAATTGGAGGAGGCCTTTATTCGAAGACGAGCCATGTCAAAAAAAAAACTAATACATAAGAAACATTTTATAAGTAATTCAATGTGTACCGACTAATTTTAAAATAAAATTTTCTTATTTTGTAAAAATTTAAAAACAAAAAAAAACTATGTAAAGCATGGAAATAAAGGGCTATATTATTAAATCGTTAACCGCAATTTACCTTTCATTCAATCAACTCAAATATAAAAAAAACATTTAATTTCATAAAATATATAAACCTTATGCTTAAACCGTGAACCATAATTTTTTATTACAAGTTTGGGTATAATAATAATAATAATATAATAATATGTTTATTGCAAGAATGTAGTGTTAGTGGTAATTGTTCACAAGTGGGGCTCCATCTTGAAAAGACTGCAAAGTTTTTTTTTATTGCATATTTTAATTATAAACTACTACGTGGTAGAGCCATGCTTCGGCACGAATGGGCCGGCTCGACCGGAGAAATACCACGGGCTCACAGAAAACCGGCGTGAAACAGCGTTTGCGCTGTGTTTCGCCGAGTGAGTGAGTTTACCGGAGGCCCAATCCCCTACCCTATTCCCTTCCCTACCCTCCCCTATTACCCTATTCCCTCTTAAAAGGCCGGCAACGCACTTGCAGCTCTTCTGATGCTGCGAGTGTCCATGGGCGACGGAAGTTGCTTTCCATCAGGTGACCCGTTTGCTCGTTTGCCCCCATATTTCATAAAAAAAAAAAAATAAAAAAAAAAAAACATTCTGTTATGCAATATTAAGGTGGCGGAAGACAAAAAAAAATGTAAAAAAAAAATATATAAAAAACATGTCAACCTCAAAAATACCCAGCGTAAAATAATGTTTGTGTAGTTTTGGCTTAGGTTAGTTAGGTTAGAACTTTTTTATCTTGTTCAAAACGTCTTTGGAGTGGTAGCACGGCCTCACAAAAACCTGGCGTGAAATAACGTTTATGTAGTTTTGGGTTAGGTTAGTTAGGTTAGAACTTTTTTATCTTGTTCAAAACGTCTTCGGAGTGGTAACACGGCCTCACAAAAACCTGGCGTGAAATAACGTTTATGTAATTTCGGGTTAGGTTAGTTAGTTTAGAACTTTTTTATCACGTTAAAAACGTCTTCGGGGCGGTAACACGGCCTCACAAAAAACTGGCGTGAAATAACCTGTGTGTAGTTTTGGGTTAGGTTAGGTTAGAACTTTTTTATCACGTTAAAAACGTCTTCGGGGCGGTAATTTTTTTTTTTTACATTTTTTTTGGTCTTATGCCACCTTAATATTGCATAACAGATTGTTTTATAATGAAAATATGCAATAAAAAAATTGCAGTCGTTTCAAGGTGGAGCCCCACTTGTGAATATTTACCCAAGTTTATACGAAACCCTCGGTGCGCGAGTCCGACTCGCACTTGAGCGGTTTTTTAAGCGGGGGGGGCCTCATTTGGCTTTGCCGCCCCGGGCCCCTGACGGGCTTAGTCCGCCACTGGTCGAGAGTCTGTTAATACCGAGACGCTACGCACTCTTGCAATGAGACGTGTATCTTTTTGTTTAGTAAATAAAGTTCAATATAAATAAATCTTTATTCTGCCACTTTTGACATTACACCACCATACATAGATAACAATGGTACAATTAATATTAGCATGAAAATGAAACAAACAAAGAAAATATACCTACTTACTTACAACAAAGTATTAATAAGAATAACAAAGCCGTTGATTTGTTTCAAGCAACTTATGTATATGTATGACAATTAATAACAAATATATAAAAAATAAAAATAACAAAAAAATTACGACAGTGCAACACCCAAAACGCGCAGAATCGGAGAAATCCATCCACTCAGGTTATGACGACATGGTAAAGTCGTCCCTGCCCAGAAACAAGGGGTCCACGTAAGACTAGCTTACGTGGACCCCTTGTTTCTGGGCAGGGGACGACAGCAGTCTCTTATAAATATAATTTAATATAATATAATAAATTATAATTTTTACGGCAACAAACAATAGTATTAAATACCTACAGAGAACCCATTTTGAATCCTTTCTTGAAAAGTAACTTTTCAGTGTCATCTAACCCTTAAGTGTGTTCTCATTTAACTGTAAAAACTCACTGCAAGACCTAGTAGGTACCTACTTACTAGTAAGTTATCTCTGATAACGATATAACTCGTAGTATATTCACTTTTTTAAGTTAATTAACCGTTTTTAGTACTATCAGTTCAGTAGGAATATTAACCAGATTTTTTTTAAATTTTGTAATTATTTAAAAATGATAAAGGTACTCTTCTCAGAAATCATGAAGTATTTGTTTTACAAGATTCAGAATAATTACAATGTAGAGAAAAAAGTCCATGGTATTTTCAAATCCATAGGAGGTCAAAAGTTCGTTTTCACACCTTTACACATTTACGAGAAAACTAGCACTAGGGCAAGAGGCCGTGTGAGGCCGTGTGTTTGGCCTGGCAAAATATATACAGAACACACATACACACACTTTATAACAATATGTACAGAGCACACACGAGGCTCGTACAGAAATATTTGGTAACAGCCGGAGTAATCCAAGGGGCCTTGATACGTTAAACGTACGGATCTGATCATCGTTTCTACATATTTAATAACAATTTTTCATCTTATATGCTACTAATATTATAAATGTGAAAGTTTGTGAGGATGTATGTTTGTTACTCTTTGACGCAAAAACCACCGAACGGATTTTGATGAAATTTAGGCTGTGGATTAAAATAAAGGCTACTTTTTATCCCGAAAAATACAGTGTTCCTGTGGGATACTCGATAGTATATTTACGCGGGCGAAGCCGCGGGAAACAGCTAATTCAAAATATAATGTTGTTAGTTTGTCCAAAGGTTAATTTTATTTGTAACATGAGAAAAGTCGTAAGTAGAATCATAGATACTAGGAATATACAAGTTTTCTTTTTTATGGAATAAATCATTCATAGAGACTAGGAATACCTATACAATGCCGTTCAGGTAAAATCACCCTACATAATTGTATGTAGGGCGATTTTGCCTGAACGGTATTTTATAGAGTACCTTATTCGCTTGACAGAGTAATTACTACCTTTTGATAGTTATGTGCGATAGGAAATTACATTAGACTGAAACGAAACGGCCTAATGAATGGGTAGCCGCTAACCGTAGCGTAAAGTGTGTAGTAGAAACTAAGAAGAAAGCTTTGTAGGTACGCTTTTTTCTGTCATTAGCATAGTAGACTGTTATATACTAGCTTATGCCCGTGGCTCCGTCCGAGTAAATACAGTATCCTACGGGAACACTGTACTATTTCGGGATAAAAAGTAGCCTATGTATTATTCCAGAGCTTAAACTACTACCATACCAAATTTCATTAAAATCCGTTTAGTAGTTTTTGCGCGAAAGAGTAACAAGCGTTTATCCACACATCCATCCATCCTCACAAACTTTTACATTTATAATAGTAATAGGATAATACTTCCATGGAAAACCTTAAACATGGTTAATTAATGACTAAGATATGACGACAACTATTACGAGTACTTATTATCACATAATCTGCTTGGCGAAATTGTTTATATGCATTAAGATCAATATTGTATATTTATATAACCTGCATCACAATACAGGTGCCAGTGAAAACTACACTATTGACTAGGCAAATGTGTACTCCTGGCCGTGACCTTGGCAGCCAGGTTCAGGCTTGATAACTAGAGTTAATATTGGCACCGTACACTATACTGTTTGACGAACGCTCTACTCTATCAATATATAAACATAATATTTATATTTGTAGCACTTTCGGTACACCCGCCGCACCACTTGTGTAATTTGTCACTGAAAATGATAATCTTTCGGTGTACATACGGGTTGTTTGTACATTTTATGTGTACAATGTGTACGGCAAACTTATTTTTACTAATAGCTTTGTAAATTGGTTGGATAATACACTTTCTTGTTACGTATGTGTGTGGGTTTATTATGTTACGCGTAGCAGCTCGTAGCTGTTATTGGGGAAGTCGGGAAAAAAAAAATGTTTAGAGGAAAATGTTTTTAATAAATAAATAGTAAATTATTTATTGCGAGCAACTATGAACCAATTTAGTTAGTTTACATATTTGACTTAAATATTATGTTAGTAGATTATTTGCTAAGGTAACATATTAAATTTATTTTAGTTTTAGTTTTAAGATTCACCTAACAAGAACTCTCAAAAAGTGTTCTAGTATCGGCGAATCTAGTTTGTCAGCCAACATCATCAGCTGTTCTGTTTTCATCTGCTCAGGAGGGACCATGTCATTTTTCTTATGATAGCATAAAAGTCATCAGTATGCTCGTTTGCAAACATACCCGACGCTGAGCAGCATCCTGAAACCATTGTTGTACTGAACTCTGTGTAATCTTATCTAGACTTTTTTGTGTATAGTTGGTCCACAGGCTCGCAGTATAAAAAGTTTGACAGTATGCCTTAAAAAGCGTTATTTTTGCCTCCTTACTACACCGTGCAAACCTGTGGGCCAACATATTACACCTCACAGCCAGAGCTCTACGCTCACGCTTATCTACTTGATCTTTAAGGTCCTCCGTAACATAGTGTCCAAGGTACTTGAATTGAGTTAGTCGTTTTAAACTCATTCCGTTAAGAGTGATTCTAGGCTCATATTTAATTATAAAATTCATTACATTTTTTTTTTACACTTCTTACACACACAATTACACAATTTACACTTCTTAAAATATTATTACAATGAGAGTATTTTATTCATATTTTTAGGCAAATGCATGTCGCTACGAGCATGTCCTTGTCGAATACAGGAGGCATTCGGCAAGGACATAGATCCGATGCATTGACTTATCATTTGTGAAGTCAATATCCTCCTTACCCTTCTCAGCTTTACTATCGCGATATTTCTAACATTTAAACTTGAAAAATGTTGTTATAATCAAAGTGCTTTTAGGATATCTTAAGAATTGTTAAACTTAAACTTAATAACTATGATCAAAGTAAAAGTGCTTTAAGGACTTAGGAAAAATGCTTAAGACTTTTCCGTGATAATTTGCAAATAATGCAACAATCTAATACACACATTACAAGATTAGTTTTGCAAAATGGTCAAGATCCAATTTTTAAATTTTAGAAGCAGAAAACAATAATTCCTGTTTCACATATTACGAGTATATGACTACTAGATGTTGCCTGCCTGCGCGCAAAAGTTATTCTCGCGGAAACCGCATATTAAAAGCCTATGTACCCCGTAGTGTACCTACCTATTCTATATCTGTGCCAAATTTCATCAAAATCAGTCCGGTAGTTTAGGAGCCTATTCAATGCAAACAAACAAACGTACAAACAGACAAACTTTTCCTCTTTATTATATTAGAATAGATATAGATAATGAATCTTTGGTAAAGACTAAAGAGGCATCGTCTAGAAAGGTCGGGTGTTTGCGTTTCTAATTCGTGGCCAACGATTTGTGTGACAAGCTGAGCTAACAAAATTTGCTCAGGCCTCAGCGTCATACTTGCAGGACTGTCACTGTCACTTCATTTTGGTGCATGAGCACTGGGCCATACCCAGTACAGGAACTAAATAAAAGTATCATGATTCTGTTATATGATATTGACGGACCGTTTTGTTAACATAGTTTGACGACCTCTGTGGCTCAGTTGGTTGAGCGTGTTGGTGCTCAAGCCGGGGGTCGCGGGTTCAAATCCCGCCGAAGGAACAAAAGTTTTTCTGTGTTCCTGGGTCATGGATGTGTATTAAATATATGTATAATATAATAAAAATCTTAAATATGTGTATAGTATGAAAGTATTAAATATATTTCCGTTGTCTGGTACCCGTAACACAAGTTCTTCATGAACTTACCACGGGATCAGATTGACGTGGAAAAAAAAAAAACAAAAAAAAAAAAAAAGAAAAAAAAAAAAAAAAAAATGTTAATTGTGAAAATGTTGAAATTAATGACGAACTCAATATTGTTAACATAAGTTAATTGTGAAAATGTTCTTATTCTCATATTTCTATGCCCATGTTCAAATTCTAAAAAAGTTCTTCAAATTCTTTTTTTCATCGCATTTCGCATCCGGAGCTAGATAAATTTCCTATCGTATTATGACAAAAGGCAATCTACAAATTAACTATTCCTATGAATAATAAATACATCAGTTTGCCTTACAATGAATTAGTCTTTTGCCTACTTACTTTTCGAATGTACTTAAATAATATTAAATAACCTATCGCTTTGCCACTTAGTAACCAACATCTAATCAACAAATCAAAATTACTAAAAAAAACAAAAATAGTCAAAAACATTTTTTTCCTAAAAACTCGCTGCGGTAAAGCAAATATTAACATGTTACATTATAAATAAGATGTTTAAATAGGTTTTATTTCACAATCGTAATCCATGTTGTCCAATAAGCGAAGTCAAATAGTGGACGTGCGACTTTCAATAATTATGTTTGCTGAAATTGTTAGCGCTGAGCAGCCATCTTGCGGCGACTCACGGACGAACGTTATGGAAAATTACATATGGAAATAAACTTCACTGGTCGTTAGCTAAACTCGCCGCCGAAAATGTTATAACTTATGTTTTTGTAAAAACTGATGTTGATTTATCGTGTATCTTTTAAATATTATCTATAGGTAGTAGTCAAAGGATACGTTTGAGACTATGAGAGATCTTGAATCTAGTTTGGCACAAATATGTTTTCAATTCTTTATTTCTGCTTGTTTAGTAATAAGCTCTTAGCTCTTGGCGCTAGTATAATATAGTATCAGTAATAGTAAATATTAAGTAACATACAGGGACCTTGAGGATATTAAACGGCGATTATGAATGATGATGAATTTTGAGTTTAAATAAAACATTTGATTGATTATTATAATAATGAGGTATAATCAAATACCAAATTAAAACATTTCTTAAAATATATACCAAAACTATAAAATAATCAATTCTTAAGTTACATCACTTCGGACGAAGTTGACGGATTTCATTGAAAACCCGTGTCGGCTTGCATCAATATCTGTATGTGATAATGAACGACCCACGAGCGAGAACATAACCAACTTACCCTCTAGTACACCGAATACAGTATAAGCCTTTGAATGTTATCGTAAATATTGAGTACGAATTGCCTATAAAAATTTGTAGAGAGTTTTAAGCCTCTATATTAGTTTTAAGCCTTTAACAAAATAAAACAATACTCTTTTAGTTTCGTGTAAAATTGTACAAACGAAAATGTTATGTAGATACCTTATCTTCTTCTTTTGTTATATATCTTTTTTGCAAATCCAATGTTTCGCTAAAACTTGAGAACGGGCCTGGGACCGATTTGGTTAATTTTGGTCTTGAAAAAATAGTTCAGGGTAGGCTTAAATTTGAGAGTGAGAGAGAGAGAGAGAGAGAAATGAGAAAATTGGAAAAATAGATAGATAGATAGTGTGGATGTAGGTGTAGTTGTAGGTTGTAAGTGTAGGTGAGTTGTAGGTTGCATTTGTAGATGTTTGTGTAGGTATTAGGTGAAAGGACAGTTATTTATTTAATCCAGTTTATAGTTAAGACAGAACAACGTGTACACAACAGTTAGTATTCAATATACCTATTCAAATCACAATAAAATCAGATGCTCAAAATACCTAATACTTCTTTGTTAAAACTTCCAAGTAGATACCTAACAGTTACTGAAAGTAAAAAATTGCCGGCACGTATCACTAACAGAAGCCGTTACAATAGCGCAATACAATCAAATCATTACAATATTAGCTTTGTTATCAATACGAGAAGTATTAAATTAATTTGTAGAGTCTTAGATATTATTTTGCTAGCAAACAGTCGTGATTGCGTTTGCTGAGACAAATATTTGTCGTTTAATACTAATGTATTTAAAGTGCAATCAAAAATATTAATCAAAAAACATTTATTAGTCTTTGTTTGCAGCGGAAATTTGTCTTGTACGGCTTTAAATAGCAAGTGCATTTGTCACAAAAGTGCAAGTATATTTTTGTAGAGCATTTAAATTTGGGATAGGAGAAATGAGACTTGAGAATAATCTCCCGGGAACTGAACAGCAGTGACGAAGGCTGGTTCTTCTTCATAGGGAAGCCCAAGCCTTTATAATATTTAGGGATTTGGATGAGAGTCTTGAAAAGGTAAGTGGTAAGTGAACTCGATAGGAATGGAGTTTTAGGAACCCCACGCCACTACTGAATAGTATTTTATAACTAGTCGCTACACACAGGTATGAAGAGGTATGTAGGTTGTAGATGTTAGAATTTCCTCGATTTTTTCACAGGAGCAATGTTGAAACAGTCGTAAAGTTTACAGCTACTTAAATAACAGGAAAATTCCACTGAAGACATCAGCGTTATCAGTGATAAGACTGGCTTATTTATCTTGCTTGATATTTCGCGAGAGGCTTTGCCGGCTTTTCCACGTCACCCGTCACATAAATTACCGTCAGACTGGTGCCTCGTGATTTCCTCTGTTTGAGTGACATTATCGATGTTATTTTTACTAATAAAATGAATGAATTATTTTAATAAAGTGTATGAAACTTTGTATTAAAAATCAAAAGACTTATGACGTATGACGACCTCCGTGGCTCAGTGGTGAGCACAGTGGCGCTTAAGCCGGAGGTCGCGGGTTCGAATCCCGCCAGGGAACAAAAAAGTTTTCTGTGTTCCTGGGTCATGGATGTGTATTAAATATATGTATAATATAATAAAAATCTTAAATATAAGTATAGTATAAAAAAAGTATTAAATATATTTCCGTTGTCTGGTACCCGTAACACAAGTTCTTCGGATACTTACCACGGGGCCAGACTGACGTGGTGTGAAGCGTCCATAGATATTATTATATTATTATTACTTTTACCAAAGCAGATAATATTAGAACCTAAGATCTGAGTAAACTTTTATGAGCATGTCACATGTTTAAGGAGGGTTCCGTTACTATCAACACGCAATAGATTTTCTTTGAATTACTTTAAAAGTTATTATCCGACTACCCCCAAAATAATTTTCCTAAAGAGACTTTAGCATGATCTATCAGCATGGAAAGTTACAAGTTTCTTTCTCATAGGAGTCCCCCGCTTGGCATTTTTAAACTATAGAGTTTAAAAATGCCAAGCGGGGGACCAACTTATAAACCACTTTGAAGGTCGATTACTCGAAAATGGATAAGTAACTTTGAAATAGTCTCATAGGAAATCTTGCCTTTATTTTAAAAGATCTATTCAACAATATCCCATACGATGAGGTAGAATGAAAAAATATTTTTCATCCCCACTTCACATGTATGGAGAGCCACCCCTAAAATATAAAATTATTATTATTTTATGATTTCAAAACCGATACCTATACACATTTTATAATTATACTAATTTTCATCAATTTATATTAATAATTACAGAAGCTAGAAGAGCGAACAGATAGATCGACGGACAGAGCGAAACTTATGGGTTTCTTGGCCTTTAATCAAGTTGCATTCGATAAAACATCGAATCGCACCGGAATACGAATCCCATACATTTTGCTTTCAAACTTGGATAATTTCAATGGCAAACTTCGAAATCAAAAACGTATGGGATTTGACATAAGGCATCGCAAGCGACATGTCACTTACCGATGATTTATGTCAAATCCCATACATTTTTGATTTATAAGTTCGCCATCGAAATTATCGAATGCATCTTGACTAAAGGCCCTTCAGTGTTACGGAACCCATAAAGGCGCTTAGTTACGAATAACATCTAAGGAAAATATAATATCAGGTATTAATTCAATATTCCACATTTTAACTTCTTTAAGAAAACCTTACTTAACAACAAAATGGTACATAATCTGTGCACTACATTCATCGCAAAAACTGACGTCATGGAAACTTATAAATCATCTTTTTCTAAGCAAAATTAACACTTTTTTTATAAACTCGTATAATTAATATTGCATAGCCCGTCGTCGCCTATTAGTCGACGGAAGCGGCTAGTTTTGAACTCAAAGAGGACACTATTTGATTAACACTAATTAGTATGAACTGGCTTTGCATCGTTGTTTCGAAAGTGCTGGCTTAACTTACATCGCCTGTCATAAATTTACAATGGATATCTCCTATTGCGTACACGTAGAGTCGAAATTCCATTAGCGTTATGATAAAAGCAGCAGAGGTCCCAGTTATGTAAAGGCAATTTGGGTTTTATGGTGAAAGTAGAAGCTTTCCAGTGGTGTATTTTTATAAATCGAATCGAACATACTGTAAATGTAAATTTTATTTAGCTAACTTACAAATTTATATTTATTTAAATAAAAATAAAGCAATAACATAAAAGGTTCACATTACAATTTACAATATAAAAAAAATACCGATTTAAAAACTAATTAAAATTACTAAATCACTATCTAACCTATATATAAGTTATTGTCTAAATGAAAAATATAAACGGCTATAGGTATAAAACTGAATCTAGGTCGGAGGCTGCGGGTAGAGTACCTAAGAGACTGGCAAACTGATACCTTGGCGGAGGTAAGTGGTATCTTAGGGTCATTAATTTTGTCGACTTTTGGCCTTTAGCTAACAATTTTATTTCCCTTTGTGGATTATAGATGTACCTATTTTGATGACAATGAATGTAATTTGACTAATTTGTGCCCGTACAACACCCTTCCAACCCAAACAATTATATTTAGCAGTACGAATGCAACAAAACCAACCTACGATATTCGAAGTTGCAATAAATCAAACGTCCCCTGTAATTAGCGAGCTATCAGTCGGGATTCGGGACCCGGGACCGTCTCACGAATCCATCATACATCTCCATACATTTCACGCACAATTCCTCACAAAAGGTACAAGTCAAACGGACTATCAAAGGGCCTATTCAGTACCAGGGGCTAACAACATTATACCCATGTAATACATATTTCATTATTACTTCCTTTATGGTGTGTTTAATTTTATAACGCTGGCAACCCCGATTTTTTAGAACGTTTAGCTATTCAATAGGGGGCGTTGTATTGTTATACAATATTTTTCGGCAGCTTAAAGTTTAATGTACCGTCAGAAGGTAAAATCATATAAAATTTTGTTACAAGTATGAAGTAGATTTAATTTTCATTTAAATAATTCTTTAAAATTTTCCATTGTCGAAATAAAATGTACATTCCTGCAGTCTACTTAAAAATTTTACAACCTAATATATATAAAATTAGAGTTAAAAATAAAAAAACGTATTTTAAAAAATTATAAGAAATTATGCAAACATAATATTGTTATAGATAATTTTCTATAATTTTAGTAAATGATGTTGACTACTTTGTTAGTGGTTCATAATTTCATAACTTAAACGATATTCATTTAGAATAAGTGCGTAATTATTACTAAACAAATATTTGCTAAAATATATTTCATATTTATTTTCTATCGGTACCGAGCGCATGGATGTCAACCTAAACAGTTCCTGAACGCATCGGGCCGGTATTCAGGGAGATACTGTTCACTTCCGTTTGCCCTGCTATTGTGCAATTCGACAAGGCAGCTTCGCGCCGCCGCCGGCCAAGTCCGACAATGCCACGACAAAAATCCAATTCCAAATTCAAAAGCGCATCGTTGAGGTTTATTGGCTTAGCGCTTGATTGATTGTGCGAACGGCAGCGCAATTTTTTTTTCTAAATCGCATCCGATGTTGCCAGTTTTTTCGCCGTTGGATTTGTTCGATAATATATTTTGATTTGGGCGTGGCGAATCACTAATAACCTTTGTCGGCAGGAAGTTTTATTTTTGCAACAGGTACATCGCAAGTGCGTTCAATGTTAGTTGCACTTGTGTATGCGTTACGCACATTAAATATTTTCATTCATACCAAAGTGGTTCATTGAAATAACTGTCTGCAATTACTCTTTGAATGTTAATACATATACACCGTGAAAATAATTTCTATTTTAATATTTTGGCGAATAAATGGTATTGATAACTTCTGATTTTAGAAAGGTCTAAAACACGAATTATTTAAGTATATTATTGTTGCATAAGATATATCTAAAAATATGATCTAACTATGTAGAGCAACATGCTATGTTCTATTTTTAACCGACTTCAAAAAAGGAGGCGGTTATTTATAATATAGATATCATCTAATAGATTAAGCTCCGGTCATAGTTTTATTGCTAAGAAGATTGACGTCGTTACATTTTTAAGAATAAAGAAAACATTAGGTAAGTAAATGACTCATTTTGTTTTTGGAATTGAGAATTATGCAAACTGCAAACTTGCAAAGGAACGACTTTTCGGTATTTTGTAGAAGGTATCTTAAATCATCGTGGAATATAAACCCTATTTATACTTAAGTAAGATACAATTTTAAATGACATTAACACGTTTTATTTATTAAAGAAATATTAGCATAAGGTCAAATGGAACGTCTCTCGGTTTCCACTCACGCGCAGGGGGCACGTAATCCAAGATCTGTTTTTGGAAAGTCACTATTTTCATTTCTTTTTCACGTTTATGGACCTTATTCTTTGGCTATTAGAGTTAAAATTTGCGTAGCTCATAGTATTTCGTGTGCAGGCGTTTGTCACACCCGTGACACATTCGTGCTACCGTGGATAAACGGACACACAAACTCTTGCACACACATACGGTGTTGACAGATAAATATAATATTAAATATTTACCAAATGTATAATTAGAACGTGCTCGTTATTTTTATGTCATTTAGAGAAAGCTTTGAGTACTTTAATGTAAAATAAATTGTGTAAATATGGACTATACATCATTCTGTGTGTTGTATGTAATTCTTCGTCGAGCTTGTAACAAAATCCTGGGAATTTGCAAAGGTAACATGTTGCGAATGTTGCTTTACTTGTTTGCCTACAAAAGGTGGAGGAGACCTATTACAAGCTATATCTACCCAAATAGGTAAAAGCTATGGAGTATGGACTACTATAGAATGGGAAGAAAGGGAGATGATTAAATGTAAAATATTTATTTAATTCATATACTCAGAAATATTCAGGAATTATTACTTGATAAACGTCAAAAGAATAATATTTTATGTGTATTTTATTGATAGATACATTTAAAAATACAAAAGGTTTCAATTTTTTTCCTTAAATTAGTAAAATAACCTACATTAGTTAACTTACATCGTGATAACTATACAAACTGTAATGAACAAATATCGGAGATATTTTCAAATATGTTCCTACGGCCTTATCTTTTATACTTTTACCTACTCGTGAGTCGTGACGTCACAGTTAGGTACGACTTTTATATGACGCGTTTCCACGAGACTTGCTAAATTTTGTAAATTTTGATTTTTTAAAGTACTGTTTTCTCTGAGAAATTACGTATATATTTTTTATATAGGTATAAGAGTACCTACTATTCATTTATGCAACAAAAAAATATCAGCCGTCTAGCCTATTCTAAAGACAAAGTCCGTAGGTTGATACTAATATATATTATATAATTTATATCTAACGACTTCGCTACAGAAGCATAAGCAGCAGTCAAACGAAGCCATTGTTTTCGTAAAATTAGGTTATTTATTCTGCGATAAAATCGGTAATTAATAAACACCGTTGTCACAAACATTTCCTTAAGATTCATTTGTCAAAAGGGCCATTAAATATCCATTTTAAATTGTTATCCCACAAACGACATCAGCCAACAATAGTATTTACATTCGATGTCAGTTTGTTTTACATTCGAAAACGGAATGAATGAACGAATAGCTCGCATTCACGGTCGGTTTTTGCTTTTAACATAATATGCATCTTCGGGCACGGCACAAAGGCTGAACGAGGAACGGAATAAAGGCTGGACGGGTGTAAAAAATGTGATATGACAACAGTGCCACGTGTTGTCGGTACAATGTCGCTCACGGAATCCAGACCTATTGTTGCATTCATCGCTTGTTATAATTTATTATAATTTTTTACATTGTTGTAATTATAAATTATTATCATATAATTATGGCTTACATTTCGTTTCTTGCCAAAAAGTCTGCGTCTGTAGTGCGCATGTAGTGCTACGCACTACATACATAAAACACACACACCGCGTGCATGTATGTACGTAAACACTGTGTAATTATTACACGGCTATTTTATGTACGCTACAGATCACAATGATAAAACTGCAGTTCGGTAAAAGTAGACAATATATTTATTACGTATGCTTGCGCCAATTCTAGTATGAAGAAGTATGTAACGTATCGAATTGTGCAGTTTTATCGTTGTGTCACTGTGTGGTTCGCAGAACTCTATCTTCACTTTCTTATTTGGTCTGAGTATGTGACATTATTCTCCCGCTGCTACATTTTTACCTAACTACGAGTTTTAACTTATGTTTCGTTAGCAACATGCCGTTAATATAATTAAACGAAAGTAATACTGTAAGGTACCTACATAAACACTATAATATCGTATAATCTTTATCACTTGTGTAATTATATTGTGTGCTCAGTGGAGCCGTAAATCAGCAAGCCCCTGATTTATTTGAAGATTAGAGCTTGTCATCAGGTTAGCTGAAGGTTTATAGTCATGAAAATTACATAATTATTATATACTTGTTGTCAACAAATAACACTGATAAAATAGATATTTAGATTTAACGTAAACTTAGAGTGTAGAGTCTGTAAGGGTCATCCTTTGATATAGTATTGCAAATATTTCTGCCTTAAACAGTTCCCACATTATACTATTTGTGTACATTATACATTACAAACATAGCGAAGAGCTATGCGAAAAAATAATATTCCGAACAAAAGAAGTGTCAAAAACAAATTCTTGGCAACACAATGACAGACAAAGCATAGTTTATACCGCGGGGCCCGGGGCACTCCATGTCTTGCGTGTTGGCAACATCGAGGGCTCTCAGACGCGTAACTGACAGTTACTGTAACATAACAAAATTGCACGATAATTGATCGTGACTCTTATGCAGAGGGAATAGGGTTCATAACTAATGGCGTATATGTAGTAGCATTTTTATTGGGATTATCCATGGATTACCCCATAATTATGCAGTACCTACAAAACAATTTAAAAGAATATTTCGGATTATTATAAGAACTTGTACGTGTTTACAAAGTTACTGGCTTTTGCGCGCGACTTCATCCGCATGGACCCGTGCGTTTGCTTGCATTTTTTAGCGGATTTCTACGTCATAAGAACTATCTGCTTGCCAAATTCCAGCACGATTCGTCCAGTAGTTAATAATTCACCACACATACTTTGTTTAATTCCATAGAAATCGGTATTGATTTTCAATTTTTACCATAAAAAATTTTTACGGTTGTAAAAAGCTGTGCGAGAGTCTATATTATGTCAGTCAGTGAGTGTTTTTTTACTTTTAAATCTACCTTCACCTGATGATGAGTTTGCAAGAAGTGCAAGAAGTTCTTACTGTGAAACAATACCATCAGCTGGGTTAGAATCAACTCACAAATCTACGTGGCTATTTATTATAGTAGGTACTTACCTAGTAACTGTATCTTTACTTTATATTGAAAAAATCTCATTGATGAATATTAAATTTAATTAATTACTAGATACGAGTACTTCACAGTATAATTTTCTTAACTACTTTCTTATTCAGCTTAAAGTTTTTGTGAATTTTCCATAAGTTTCCAGATTATGCAAACATTAGCCCGGGACTGGAGGAGTTCGGCTCCCAATTTAATTAATTACCAGCTTCTTTAACTAAGGCTCTATAATATACTGTGGCATATTTTCAATCTCGATAATAATGTAAAGATGGTTACAGTATAATTTTATAGATTATATAATAATGGTTAAAATCTTATGATTGTAACAAACTTGTAGCAATAAGTCCAATAATGTAATATTTTGCAGGCCATTTGTAGTCCGAACTAGTGGAACACAATGAAGATGATGTAGTATAATATAGACAGATAAATAAAATTGAAGTGTCTATTTGTAACTTCAAACTAATAGCTTTTCACATAATAAATCTGAAAGTATATTCGGTACTTATAATAAAATACATTTTTTTTTTAATTTTTGTCTGTCCGTCTGTCTGTCTGTCGGTCTGTCTGTCTGTTTGTTCCGGCTAATTTCTGAAACGGCTGGACCGATTTTCACGGAACTTTCACTAGCAGATAGCTGATGTTATAAGGTCTAACATAGGCTACTTTGATTTTAGGGTTCCGTTTACAAAAAATAGGATTCCGCTTTCGTAAGTTCTGCGCAAACGAAGTTGCGGGCATCAGCTAGTTTTTAATAAACTTATAAAGCATGTTAAAGTATCTAAACTGTTATTATAATCAATTTACCAAACAAAGTTCTTTAGCACTCTATAATGGCACGGATATCGACTCTGCAGTTTGACGTTTTTGAGCACCGCGCGAGAAAATATTGACTTTGTATGGATGTTGTCTTAACAAATTTCTTGTGTACTGTTTTTATTTCGAGGTGAGTATCGTTAAGTGAAAACGACACCGTTTGCACAGTCGATTAAAAACTGTTTACGCTACGCCGAGACGATATCTAGTGTTGCCAGATGATATATTTCACAAATAAATTTTCTTGTGCTTAAACATAAATTGTAAATATTATGTAGGCATAGCTTAGTATGAGTTTTTGGTTGTAATGAATATGGTTTTAATTTATATTTAAAATATACGAATAGACACCTAGCGTTTTGGCCAAAACAATAATAAATAATAACAACAAAAAAGGAAACAAAGAATAAGTAAGGGCGGACGTGATCTTCCCTATTCATTTTATCCAGTTATAATTTTAGTGTTAATTCCAGGATCGTTAGTTACAAAAATATTTATTTTGTTACTAATATTTAAAATTAATTACGCTTCTTTAAAATATTAATTAAAAAGCGAATCTTCCGAGAAATCAATTACATATTTGTATCAGGAACATTCGTAAGGTATATAAAATTATGTTTTATGTAGGTACCTACATAATTTTGTTTGTAGGACGAACATAAAATATTAAAGCGTCGTACGTTGTTTAGAAACAAATTAAAGTTAAGGGATTGTAACAAGTTGATGAATTAATTGAAATATTATAGCAGGAAACGGTCTCCGTTTGAAACGTTCGTTTGCGCAGTGTTTTAATTAAAATAATTTAAAATATAATCGCTTCAGAACCGGGAGTTCGTAACAAGGGAAGTTGAAAATTTCTAAAATGGAGGTACAAGACAAAATAATAAAATATTAATAAAGGCCCGGAGACGGTGGAAAAGTTTCATCTGGCGCAAATATTTGTGTTTCAAATAAGGCGCGCTGCGATAGGGTTAGTAGCTCTGCCGCTACCGCCTCAGAAGAAATCAGATGTAATGTAAAAATATATTATAATACTTATCTATAGTGTAGCGCACATCTATACTTAATTTAATAAAGAGGAAAAGTTTGCTTGTTTGCATAGAATAGGCTCCGAAACTACTGGACCGATTTTGATGAAATTTGACATAGATTTAAACTACGAGGAAGGACATAGGCTACTTTTTATCACGGAAAAATGTACGGTTTCTGCGAAATTAACTTTGGTGCGCACGTAGTCGAGGGCAATATCTTATATATAAAAATGTTATGTTGGTTTGTGTACGCTTCAAAAACTCAAAAGTTCTGCACCAATCGAGCTACAATTTTAGCATGATATATAATCCGCATCAAGGATTGTTTTTAACTATTTTTTAATCCGCGACCGCGAAAAAACTATATTTACGCGGGCGGAGCCGCGGGCAACAGCTAGTCTAGTTATAGATAAGTATCATTTTAAATATTTTTTAAAGTAGTAATAGTCATATAATCAATTATGTATGTTTCTACAGAAGTTGCAAAGGTTTACATAGTAGCGCTACGCGGCATCCTGCTACGAACCTCTACGGTGATCGGTGTGCCTTAAACTTTATTTTCAGTATTATAATATAGTTTTTAAACTAAGCCTAGGGAGGTTAAGATAAAAATACTTACTTTCTGTAAGTCTGAGTATATAGAGTAGACCACGGGGAAGGACATAGGCTACTTTTTATCGCGGAAAAATGTACGGATTCCGCGAAATTAACTGTAGCGCGCACAAAGTCACGTGCAACGTATAGTTTAAAATATTTTTGGGTAAAATTTGCAATTGCTTTAAAATTTTTCGTATAAACTTGTTACAATATTTTACTTTGCTCATAACCTCTTGGCTACCAATAAAACGATTTTCAATACAATGCATTTGCAGTTGTTAGGTATCTGGTAACCCAACAATTCAGTACGTAAAAACAGACAAAACCAAACGCTTTACATCCTAAGCTATTACAGTGGAGTGGCTGGTGTAATGAAATATTAAAATAGTTGAAGCGTCGGTCGGCCAGTTGCTCGACCTGATCAAACACAGCCAACTTGTTAAACCTCGCCGTTTTCAGCGCGATTTTTCAGTTTTTTCCACACTCGTCATAGATTTCAATTTTCAAAGCGACCGCTTTTTCTCATTAGAATTCTAGTATATTGAATCACCCAACAATAATAATATTACTCGTACGAATACAATTTTTGTTCTGCGCTTAGTGAATCTATGATTTAAATAAGAATTTTCTTTCTGAAAGGAGCTCTTTATTGAATGAAAATATTTGAGGTCTATTTTGACAAAAAAAAATCACTTGAAGTTAAACCGTTGAACCTTCTAACTTCTGCAATTACGAATATAAACGGGTGAAATTTGGTACAGTGGATAAAATTTTATATATATCTCGGTTTTGGCGTCAAAAAATAATAATAATTTTATATTTTAGGGGTGGCTCTCCATACATTTAGAGTGAAGTGACGTATCGACGAATATATTTATTTAGTCCTTTTAAAGAATGGTAAGAGGGTTTTTATGCATATTTTTTTGCAATATTAATTATATTCAAGAAAAAATATTTTGAGCGAAATCGCAGAATAACTTTTATTTAGGTGTTTAAAGAAAGCCTATTGCGTGATAATTACGGAACCCTCCTTAGTTATGACTAACTTAGCTCCTGACATATACTTGGTTAGATTATTTCATAATATACATCTTCACATTTATTATTGATAATATACATGAGGTTTATTTTTATTCGTGGACAAACAACAAAGGCCGCTCAACAGATAGGCGCACAATAATTCACACTTAGCATTTTGTGAGCGCGTGTAATTGAAAGCAAACACGCACGTTGCCCGTATCAATCAGCCGATAGTTCGGACAAACAGGGGGTGGGGGGATGCAGGACTGTCTCGTGGCCAACTTTTTCAATTACGCTGATACAATATTAATTCAGTTTCTTTTGGTGTTTTAAGTTTAGAGACCAAAATAGTAGAAGACGTCGTGAAAAAAGATGTTATATTTAATAATACAAAAATACTACCTACTTATCCTTTTCACAAGTATAGATGTGAAAGTTTGTGAGGATGGATTGATATATAAGTATAGAAAAAAAAACTACTGAACAGATTTTAATGAATTTAGGTTCTGTATTAAAGCATAATATCAGTTCAGTGTTTCCATAAAACAAACCCACCCCAAACCCATCATGCAGATGACCCACGGGCCAGACTCACGCGCCACCTTACAGATGAGCTTCCTGATGTCGACATGGGTAAGATTAGAATAGCTCTCAGTCAGCTTAATAATAACAAAGCACCGGGAGATGACGGAATAACCACAGAGCTGCTCTAGGAAGGAGGAACACCCGTCTTGACTGAGCTTGTCAAGCTCTTCAATTCCGTCATCCACACTGGCACTACCCCGAAAGCATGGAGCGGAAAGGCGATAACACGCGACTAGAAAACTACCGCCCCATTTCACTCCTGAGCCACGTGTATAAGCTGTTCTCGAGGGTTATATCGAATCGTCTTGCCCAGAAGTTTGACGACTTTCAGTCACCGGAACAGGCCGGGATTCGCAAAGGCTACAGCACTGTGGACCACATACACACACTAAGGCAAATTATACAGAAGACCGAGGAGTATAATCACCCTCTCTGCCTAGCGTATGTGGACTATGAAAAAGCCTTCGATACCGTCGAGATCTGCGCTGTGCTATCCATGCAGAGATGTCTCGTCGACTGCCGATATGTCGAGGTGTTGAGATATCTGTATAAGGCCGCAACAATGACCGTTAAAGTATAAGAACAGAGTACAAAACCCATCCAACTGCGTCGAGGAGTAAGACAGGGAGATGTTATCTCTCCAAAACTGTTTAATAATGCGTTGGAGGACGTTTTCACGACGCTCAATTGGAACGGACGGGGACTCGAAGAGATGCTGAACAGCCTAAGCGATTCTTCAAGACGGGTGGGTCTCGGTATGAACCTGAACAAAACTAAAATCATGTATAATGAACACGTTCTCCCGAGACCTGTCGTCGTAAATAGCGCTAGTCTCGAAATTGTGCAAGAATACGTATATCTTCGCCAAACCATTCAACTCGGGCGGCACAACTTTGAGAAGGAGGCGAGTAGAAGAATACGTTTAGGCTGGGCTGCATTCGGGAAGCTCCGGGACATCTTTGAATCGTCGATCCCACAATCCCTTAAGACCAGGGTCTTTGATCAATGCGTTCTACTGGTAATGACATACGGAGCCGAAACGTGGACACTCACCGTAGGCTTGGTTCATAAGTTTAAGGTTGCTCAGCGTGCGATGGAAAGAGCAACGTTAAGGGTATCTCTGGTGGATAAAATACGTAACGACGTTATTCGCCAGAGAACTAAAGTCACCGACATTGCTCAACGAATTAGCACGCTGAAGTGGAAGTGGGCCGGCCATGTCTGCAGACGGACAGACAATGATGGAGCAGACAAGTATTAGAGTGGAGACCACACTTAGGCAAACGTAGTGTAGGACGTCCTGCGGCACGATGGACCGACGATTTGAAGAAGGTGGCTGGCAGCGGATGGATGAGGGCTGCCCAAGATCGGGATGGTTGGCGCTCATTGGGGGAGGCCTACGTTCAGCAGTGGACGGCGATAGGCTGATAATGATGATGATGATGTTTCCATATGATACTGTATTTACCGCGGGCAAAAGCTAGTAAACTTATAAAAAAAGGTTTCAAAAAGATATAGAGATAAATATCTTTTTATAAAATAAAAAAATGTAATATATTATATAACTACATAATATTTTATTAATGTTTGCTCTTTTTAATTGGCCTCGGGCATTTCGCGTTATAGCTGACGTCTACAACGACGACGCGACGACGGTTGTATGATTTCAGGCACAATGATGGTTTTTGATTGTATATTTTCCGTTAATCGACAAGTTACAAATCAATATAAAACAAAACAATAACGGAAACGAATAATGAATATACCATAGTCATTATTATTTCCGTGGAAATTAGTGACGGTGTGAGTACCGAGTTACCGAGTACTCCGCCGCGTGGCGCGCGCGTGGCCCAAACGCGGCCGTGTGCGCGCAACACTCGCCGATATTAAACGGAATATGTTAATAATATAGAATACTGAGTAGTGGACCAGATTGAACCACTACATGTCAGTGATATCGAATTTATTTGTAGAGTAAACATTTAGAAAAACATTGGTAAAGGGAAATTTACATTTTATTCAAACACATTCTTATTACACATTCATGTGACGCTTAATACAAGTTACTTTCCCGCAATTCATGAAAACGCTCCATACAAAAGTCTTACCTAACTGTGATGTCACTATTAGGTTAAGTGTACGAAATATAGGGAACACATTTGTAAATATCTCCGAAATTTGTGCGTTCACACATACTGTAGTGATATTTTTTGTATATGATGTAAGTAAACTAATGATATAGGTTTTTTCTACCAACTTAGCAAAAAAAAATGAAACTTTATTGTATTTTTTATATGAATCTTATTAATAAAGTACACATAAAAAACCTCAATATTTATGAGTATATAAATAAAAGTAAATATTTTGCATGTAGTCGTCTCCCCTATTATATAGTAGATACATAAATAACTTTTGGAGTAATTTCTTTCATATTTTTGGCCCGGATCGATAAAATTTTGGGACAATGTTGTAACTTAATTAAGGAGAGCAGCAAGACGGGGCATCTTCTAATAACTGGAGTCAATCATCTTTTATCAAGCGCAAACTTTGTACATTTTAATAAAACGTCAAGCATGGAGGTAATATAAAACTTATAAGTAGTTGTATCGGAGATTCGGTTTCTTGTGAAGTTTAGGGTTCTTGGGGCAGGGCTGTAATCCCGCCGGCGGAGGGGTGGGCACGGTCGTGCTATCTCGGCTCCGCAGGCGCCCCTCCTACTATAATGATAAATATATTACGAACATTACGTATATTTCCACGATAACACCATTTATTTGTATTTTATTTGGGTTAAGCTGAAATAGCGGATTGGGATCATGTTCCATTTTTTGTCAAGACTTTAAAATTTGTCAAGAATGCGACCATACATACTATACTATAGTATATATATAGTATTCGACATACTACCTACATTATACCTGTCATTTTATCTAAAGCTACACATTAAAATTGACCTTAGCTACGTAAGCGATAACCAACGGCATTTGTTTCTGTAAAACGCTAAAAATATTAACCGTTTTATTGAAGCATCTATGATCTAACATACATTTATTTTTTTATAAAAGAATAATACTCAAACGAAATCTGAAACATAATAAACAAGAAAAATAACACAAAATGAAGAAAGATTCATTAATTTTATATATTAGAGTCCCCATTTATACTAATTATATGACGAGAAATTAACTGAAGGAAAAATTCATTAAACTCCAAGTATTTACTCAGCATTTCGCAATTATGAAGGGGCGGTACTCGACGACATCCGCGGGTTCGCCCGGGTTCGTTTCGCCCGGGATCGTTCGCCCCGACCTGTTTTATAACAAATTAACCCGTTTCCACCGTGCGGGGGAGATGCATAAATAATAACGGCCCTAAAATCACTCCCAACACACTATATACCTAATTCTCATTAAGTTTATTCACCTACATATCGAGATGTAAGCGACATTTTGCTAGTTTTCAAGTTTATTCACCTACAAATCGAGATGTAAGCGACATTTTCCTAGTTTTCAATAATTCTACTGCTATTATAAATGTGAAAGTTTGTGAAGATGGATGGATGGATGAATGTTTGTTATTCTTTCACGCAGATACTACAGAACGGATTTTGATGAAATTTGGTATGGTAGTAGTTTGAGCTCTGGATTAACACAGGCTAATTTTACCCTGAAAAAGTAGTGTTCCCGCGGGATTCTGTTTTTACGTGGGCAGAGCCGCGAGCAAAAGCTAGTTTCATATATTTTAGTGACCTTACCGATAACATGTACTCACTACTCAACCTGAATCCTACTAGGTACTATTATACATGTGAAAGTTTGTGAGGATGGATGGATAGATGAATGTATGGATGTATGGATGAATGACAAATGTCTGTTACTCTTTCACGCAAAAACTACTGAACGGATTTTGATGAAATTCGGTATGGTAGTAGCTTCAGCTCTGGATTAATACATAGGCTACTTTTTATCCCGAAAAATATAGTGCTTCCGTGGGATACTGTATTAACGCGGGCGGTTCCGCGGGCAAAACCTAATAGTGAATATGATAGTAAGCATGATACAACTCAGCTCATTGAAGATATTACCGCCAATTATTGGGCACTAGGCAGTTTACCTAATACATAATGCCATAGCTCATATTAAGCACATATACGTTCAATTGTATATGCCCCATTAAGATGTAACACCTACCCCTACATGACCTGATTAGGTGAGCCCTAACACAGGCACAAACAGCCTCGACCTCGTCCAATATGCAATTACTGCTGACATTATAATGGCTTTACAGCCTGCATATTGCATTTGCCTATGTTATATGTTTGTTTATTAAAGCTATTGTGGGACAGTTACATTGGACCCTGAACAATTGTGGGTCAATAGCCAAGAAAATTGAAGAGAAATATCTTTATAAATATGATATTACGAAGATATCATTTCGGTTTCTACGTTTACCTACTAGAAGATTAATTATACATCTCTTTCAGATCTGCAAGTTTAGTGAGTACCTAGTAAGTACGTCTAATAAACCTATTGGCATTGGTTGAAAATCTCGACTAGTATAAATTCATAGACTGCACACAACGTAACATGTATACATGTTGTAGATGCCAAATCTTATCTAACGCCCTATATCTTTAACAAAGGTAACAGCGAGTCACCTTTTATTGACAACAAAAGGTTTGTTAGTTGTAACTCCTGGATCGATGTCATTAACCTGCTCATACGCCAGCTGACCGACACGTCAATAAATATGTTCCCATTTGCACCCCTCACACTGTCCCTTTAAACCTACCCATTAGTCACAATTACTTGTAATAAATACTCACGGCGTTAATGTTATAATTTATATCTGCCAATTGAACATTGCACTAGCCACTAATACATTCTACCCTGATTAAATTATGTGAAATCAGTCCAAATGCCAGTAAGATTAAATTCTTATGTGTTTTAGAATTTTTCATACCTGTGCTGTTTTTATCGCCGGAAATGTAATATTATATTGGTACACGGTTTCAGAACTTCTGTAAGAAAGCGTGAAGAGAGCCGATGTAATTAATTAATTGTTTACTATAAAGTGACAAATAAAAGTGTCTACAAGTACTTAAGCAAAATATCTACTAGTACTTAAATTAAAATAGAATTTTGCTTACAGAAATTTATTACCTTTCTAAAATTATTCAATTTTGAATTGAATTTTGATTCTAGGAATAATTCTCGAATTTAATTAATACGCGCTAGTAAACTGTTATTATAGCAGTTTACAGCCCCTAGCGTTAATCTTTATTAGGGATGTTACAATGTGTTCGTTTGATTCGTCGCGCGGGATTTCCACTGATTTATATCGCTGTGGGTGTTTAGCGATGAAATTATGGTTCGCAGATTATCGCGACCGTACTTACATTTGTAACTGTGTTTCATTATTGCAATTACTGCATTTATTGTTGCAGTTTACTAATAAATTCTGCAATTGTCCAAATAAGTAGAAATGTCTCCATAAAATTTAGAGCAGAATAAAATACAGCCGAACGTAACCGCCTTCTTTTTTGGAAGTCGGTTAAAAATGTATGTAGAAAAAATACTCTAGAGTCTAGTAAATTGTCTTCTTACTTTTAACTAGTTACTTACAATATTAACCGTATGACGTATGTACTAGATATCACGAGTACACTATAGCTAATAATTAATTACCAATATTAGGATATAACATTTAAAACAAATAAAACTGTTATTTTACGTATCGTAAATAGTTACTGCCGATGTATCAATTAATTTCTATGTAAAACTATAAACAATGGGTTTGTTAACATCATTAAAATAGAGGACGCAGCGGATTTAGTTGGGGATAGAGGTTTATTTGTTTTTTATGGTCTGGCAAATTCCCGATCGCTGGGGCGGGATTAATGAGATGCGGTGTAAACAGCCCTATTCCTCAGGGATGGCCCTCCCTAGACTTTCGTTTTTTGATTCGTCCCGGTATTTGTCGAGAGTGGAGTGGGTTATATTGTTCAGTGTCTTATCTTTGATACAATATGTTTATTGCTTGTGTTCTAAGATACAAATATACTAAATAAAATTTCAGCGTTAAGCTGAATTCCTAAAATTTGAAGATTTCAGATCATAAACAAAAATCTGGTATTTAAAAGTATCTAGATAATAAGTAGTAATGGGTTTTAGATTGTTATATTATTATCATATTGCCTAACATTAAATAGAGGAAAAAAATTGGCAGTACGCCTTTTGCTTTATACCTAACAACTATTTATACCTCACTCCACACTATCAGAACAAGAAAACAATTTGACAGCCGAATATCAGATGCGTTTAATTATTCAGCGGGAGTTTGTACAGGTGCGGGCCGAATACCGGGACACAATGCCGCATTATGCCGGGACGTTGCCGGTTGCGACACGTCGTGTAATCATCATTATTGTGTAAATTATTGGGACATCACTATAACCTAGTCCCGAAGTGAAGAAAGAAGTAGGCTTTCTTTTTGTTAAAATGTTTACCTTAATATAACTTCACAATAATATTTACCCTCTAAATATATAAAAGGCAAACCTGACTGACTCATATATCAACGCACAGCCGAAACTACTGAACGGATTTCGCTGAAATTTGGCATACAGATAGTCGTAATGGAGTAGGCATCCGCTAAGAAATGATTTTTGAAAATTCTTCCCCTAAGGGGAGAAAAAGGGGTTAATATTTTGTATGGAAACCGAACATCCCGCGGACGAAATCGCGTCCAAAGGCTAGTCTAATATACAGCTAAATATTCGACCTAACACAACACATAACATTTATACAAAGATAATTACAAGATTCTGGCTTAGGCATAGGTTTAATACCATTTTTAATGTATTATGTATGCATTTCAGTCTATAATATAAAATCGTTATTCTTATATACAACGTAGGTACTACTTATGATGCAACGTTATTGAATCGCACTTTAATTTAATTTGACATCTACCTGTTTTATTTACACATCATACCCGCAAGTCATAAATTATTCAGTAGTTAGCAAATGCAAAGACAAAAATTAGGGACAAATGAAAGACATTATATTTGTCTTATACCAGAAAAATGCAAATATATGCATGAAGATAATATTATAGTTGACATGCAATTTGAGCGAACGAGGGATTGAACGATTGTGGTGTGTGGTTATCTTCTCAGTAATATTAGTATTTTTGGTAAATATTCACAAGTGGGGCTCCACCTTGAAACGACTGCAATTTTTTTTTATTGCATATTTTCATTATAAAATAGTCTGTTATGCAATATTAAGGTGGCGGAAGACCAAAAAAAATGTACAATTACCGTATTTTTACTTAACATTGAAATTTTAATATAATTATTCTGCTATTATTTTCATTTTTACGTTTCTAACTCGTTATGTTAAAAGTTCTCGAGTGGAGACCACGGACGGCCTCCCACCAGGTGGACAGATGACCTGAGAAAAGTAGCAGGAATTCGAGCGACCGATCGCACTGGAAATATTATATAATCAGTGGTCGTCACCAGGCTGAAACGACGAAGACTCGTTATGTTACAGAATGTACTTAAGTAAAGCCGTCAGTGAAAAAATCGATATCTAACATTTCTTAGTCGTAAGCTTAATGTATCTAAGTTACTTTCTTGACCACAAACATCAAATTGATACAAGAGTAATAATCATAAAGCTAACTACTTCAACATATTTACAAAATAATAGAACTAAAAAGGAAAACTAAAACAAAAATATATTGAAAAGCTACAAAAAAAAAGAAATCCCGAAGTTGTCCTCACCAGACATAGTACCTAGTAGGTCCGCATAGTTTCCTCGCTAGATGGATGCTCTTTGAGCCAGATAGATACTGGCTCTCGGGACACAACGAGTTTTTAGTTTATGTTTTAACAAATGAAAGTTGTTATCAAAAATCAAGTACAGTTTATCAATTTTAGTCGCGAAGTGTATTGCGTTTGTAGTTTATACGTTATATATAGCAGTTTGGTGACAGCACGGGCTTGCAACACATCTGTATGTACTCACCAACGTACTGATAGTTTTATTGAATACTGCATACATTCAATATAGGAAATACACACGTGTATAATTATGATAAATGCTACATATATCATACTATTATATCTGTGATTTTTGCATGTTATGCTATGAACCTTTATGTATCGTTCCTCATTTTAAATCTGTGCAATATTTTGCGAATTAACTTGTAGAGAATGGTAGAGAATGTCATTGTCATGTGTTACAGAGAGCTGAAGATACTAGTAGAGGATATACAAAAGTGGTGGAAGCTCCACCGACACGGACCCTTAAATTAAAGAAGAAGATTTTATGAATAAGACTAGCCTTTTCCCGCCGCTACACCCGCGTAAATATAGTATCGGTTATCCCCACGGGAAAACTACTTTATCGGGATAAAAAGAAGCCTATGTTTTAATCTAAAACCTAAACTACTATCGTAACAAATTTCATCAACTTTCAGTTGCTATTGCGTAAAAGAGTAACAAACATCCATCCATCCATTCTTCCTCACAAACTTTCACATTTAAATATTATTAATATACGTAGTAGAAAGTAAGACAGTTCTGTAGATACCTACATTTTGAGAACGTTATGCCTCGAATATCTTATATCATGAAACGTTTTATAATCTATACTCCTCAGTCCTCTGTCAAAAGGATATTTAGCTTTCGATAAAATACAATACAAATAGAGCCACATTTGAGATACGATCTAGGATAGAAAAGTGAAATATATCACTGTTTTATATATATTTACCGACTCTGAAAAGTGTTTGTTACATCTTAATTCTCCTGCTGACCTGTTTTGTTTTATCTATTTATTTTTTGATTCACCAACGGAAAAACCTTTCGTTCAGTATAAGGACAAGTTAACAAACAACGTTTTTGTATATAAAATAAGTTCTAATGGTAGCTGTGCCGTGTGGTGTTCGGCCTTAGAATAGCAATAACCCTTACGATGGACTAGGGTGTCGTAAAAGGCGACTAATGTCCTCTAGCGAGCGTTCCTACATCTTTTGCGCTTCGCCATACAGGGGTGATGGGCTTCTAAGCATTGTTCTGCAACCCATCTAGGAGAAGGAAAACTCCAAAATATAACCCGGAACGGGATCTCCGTAAGGCGCAAGTAGGTGAGAAAAGAAAAGAAAAGAAAAGAGCGGCAGATTCCTGCAGCCGACCCGGCTCCACACGTATCGGCTTGCCTTTCCTGTGGATTCAGCCGGTGACGCCGAGAGGGTAATACAGGTCCTAGGCATCCCTGTGTTTCCTTAAGTCCGTCCTAGGCGGCGTAGTCTGTGGAGAGGTCACTCCACCCACCAGCCTGTATGTGTGGTTAACAACACGGAAAGTGACAGTTTACCAGTGATAAGTCCTAACGTATGGGCGTAAGTAAGGGCGGTCACTTTCGACAGTGGGAAAGTCCATCGAAGGCTTATGTTCGTTACCGCCCGCTTTAACTGGGCAGCCCCCGGTCAATAAGGTACGTTCCGTCCCGTCGCTGGTTTGTTCCTTTAGGGTGTAGGGAGCACTAGCTTGGCTAGACGGCTGGCGACGTTAATTGAATCACCTGTCCGTAAAGAAAAAAGTAACAAGAAGACACTTCCCTGTCAACTGATGCGAATAGCTACATGGAATGTCCGTACTATGAGGACAGGCCTCCCGGACAACTGTGGGGGTTCACACTCAAATCGCGCCCAAGACCTGCGCAAAACTGCTTTGATTGATATAGAGCTGAGCAGGCTTAACATCTCAGTCTGTGCTCTGCAAGAGACCAGGTTACCGGAAGAAGGCTCATTGCGTGAGTCCTCGGATACCTTTTTCTGGAAAGGGAAGGACTCCTCTGAGGTACGCGAACATGGAGTTGGTTTCGCAGTCCGCAACGACCTGATACCCGCTATTGTGAGCCCTTGCGGAATATCGGAACGCATCATGGTCTTAAGACTCAATAGCACTTGCGGCTACGTGTCTATTATCTCCGCCTATGCTCCGACTCTAACATCGTCCGAGGAATCAAAGGACCGGTTCTACAGCCAACTGAGTGGAACAGTCAGCAGCATCTCTAGAGGAGATCGCCTCTATATTCTAGGCGACTTCAACGCCCGCGTTGGCCGAGATTTTACCGCATGGCCTAATTGTATTGGTTACCATGGGATTGGCAACATGAACGAGAACGGCCAGAGGCTGTTAGAGTTTTGTTCCGAGCATTTGCTGTGTGTAACTAATACATATTTCAAGGGCAAGTTGTTGCGCAAAGTCTCCTGGAGGCACCCTCGATCAGGTCACTGGCATCAGTTGGATGTAGTTCTTTCCAGAACCAGCAATCTTTGTGAGGTTCTCCACACCCGTTCCTTCCACAGCGCCGAATGTGACACCGACCACTCACTAGTAGCAACAAACATAGCCTTCTCGCCCAAAAGGATACATTCATCCAGAGTACCGGGTAGAAGAAAGTTAAATCTTATTAATATCCGGAATGATGAAAAAATCCGAGACTTTGAGTGCATGGCTAAAAATATGCAAGCTTCATGGGATAGTAATACACCTATCAGTGTTGAGTGGAACGATGTTAAACACCTGCTTACGGCGAGCGCCGGTGAAGTCTTTGGCCACCTCAAAACTAAATCTCAGGACTGGTTCGCAGAAAATGCTGTACATCTACAACCACTGCTGGATTCCAAACGTGACGCTGCACTCGAGCACCGCAACAATCCCTCCTCAAACACCGACAAAGCACTTCGTGTCAAAAAGGCAGCCCTTCAACGGAGCGCGCGGTACTTCGCGAACTTGTACTGGTCGGAACTCGGTCGCACCATTCAAACCTGTGCAGACAAAGGGGACGTCGGCGGTGTCTACGAAGGCATTAAACGGGCTCTTGGACCTATCATTAAAAAGACAGCTCCTCTAAAGGACACAAATGGCGCTGTTATAACTGACGGTATGAAACAACTTGATCGTTGGGTCGAGCATTATGCCGGCCTCTACTCTCGTCCTGTGTCCCTACAACTAGAGGCATTACACGGTATGCCCAAACTGAATACATGGTTTGATCTAGACGAACTACCATCCACGGAGGAATTTATCGCTGCTGTCAATCAGCTCAAGCATGGAAAAAGTCCTGGCTGCGATGGCACTCAAGCTGAAATAATTAAGCTCCAATGTGTAAGACCAATCTTATACAATCTGCTGTGTAAATGTTGGGAAGCGGGAAGTGTGCCTCAGGATATGCGCGATGCCAACATATTCACCTTATATAAAGGGAAAAGTGACCGCGGCGATTGTAATAAATATCGAGGCATATCCCTTTTGAGCATAGTTGGCAAGCTTTTTGGCCGTGTCATACTTAGTAGACTCCAAAAACTTGCAGAACGCGTTTACCCTGAGGCGCAATGTGGGTTCCGCTCTCAGCGTTCCACAGTGGACTTGGTTTTCACTCTCAAGCAGTTGCAAGAGAAGTGTAGAGAGCAAAACTCTCCTCTGTACGTGGCCTTTATTGACCTTAACAAGGCATTTGACACGATTAGCAGGGAGGGTTTGTATTTGGGTTTAGAGAGCATTGGGTGCCCGCCTAAGCTCCTAAGTTTCGTCAGATCATTCCACGAGAGTATGAAGGGCACCGTAGTTATTAACGGCTGTACATCTCAGTCGTTCGACGTTTGTAGAGGTGTGCGTCAGGGTTGTGTCTTGGCTCCCACCCTGTTTGGTATATACTTTTCGCTTTTATTACACACAGCTTTCGGTGATGACCAACAGGGTGTACACCTGCATACGAGGACCGACGGAAAGATATTTAACATCTCTCTCCTCAGATCGAAAAGACATCGCGAGGACCTTTTCGTCAATAGTCTTTTGTTTGCTGATGACGCGGCCTTTGTGGCCAATTCCGAAGGTAATCTGCAGTCTATGGTGGACAAATTCTCCAAGGCCTGTTCCCTGTACGCCATGTCCGTTAATACTAAAAAGATAGTTGTCTTAGCGCAAGGCACTCACGAGGCCCCTTTCATTACTTTAAACGGAACGCAGTTAGAGGTGGTTGACAAGTTTTGTTACCTGGGATCGACCATGTCAAACAATCTTTCATTAGACGCAGAGATCAACATCCGTATTGGCAAAGCGGCAACCATGTTTGGGAAACTTAGCACAAGAGTATGGCACAACAAATATTTAACTATAAAAACCAAAATGGTTGTTTTTCAGGCTTCCATTTTAAGCATACTCCTATACGGTGCTGAAACCTGGACCACGTACGCCAAACAAGAGCGTCAACTAAACACCTTTTACATGCGTTGCCTTCGTAAAATTTTGGGCTTCACATGGCACGACAGAGTGACCAACGAGAGGGTTCTAGAAATCGCACAGCTACCTAGCTTGACTGCATTACTGAAACAGAGACGCCTAAGATGGCTGGGGCATGTGCACAGGATGGAACCCTCTCGTTTACCACGACGCGTCCTTCTTAGTGAGATAGCGAATGCAAAGAGAGATGTAGGACGGCCTATGCTTCGCTTTAAGGACTGCGCAAAGCGTGACATGTGTGCTTTTAAAATCGACTGCCGAGGCTGGGAGAAACTCGCAGAAGATAAAACGGTCTGGCGGAGGCGGGTATCGGAGGGTCGCAGGATTTGCGATGACGCCTGGTTTCAAGCCCTTGCCGACAAGAGACAGAAACGACATGTAGGTCCCTTACCATCCACCACCAGTTTCTCTTGTCGGCTCTGCGGTAGGCTATGCCGTTCTCGTATCGGCTTGCACAGTCACGAGAAAAGCTGCTCCACGGTCCGCAATAATTAAACAACACGCCATAAATCGTCTGCAATAGACGTAAAGGCCAATACAAATAGTAGCTGAAATAGGTGAAAGGTTTTAGTACGTTGCTCATTATATTATGTTGTAAATCACCGTTTTCGTTCTAATATTATTTCAGAAAAGGGCATTTAGCCAAGATGCCATTGCTAATTACGATGACGAAGTAAGGAAATTAAAATAATATATGGGATTGACATAACCTGCGCCAAGGGACATAGCGCGCGATACGTTAATACTTTGTTTTATAACTTCTTCTTCGTACTTAGCAATGGCATGTTGGCTAAGGGCCCAGCTTACGGATCTATCCGTGACCTGGGCATCTAGCCAAGATTCATTCGATAATTTCGACGGCGAACTTCGAAATCAAAAATGAATGGGATTTGACATGTCATTGTTAAGTGTCACTTGCGATGCTTTATGTCAAATCCCATAAATTTAGTTTTCGAACTTCGCCGTCGAAATTATCGAATGCATTTGACTAGAGGCCCTGTTCACTGGCAATTTTACAGTTGATATGTCACCGTAAAATTATAAAAACCGTTAGATTGTAATATAACTAGTGAAATTGTAAAATGTTGATAGACTTCCGACTAGAATATTCTGCCTATAATTTAACACATTATTTTTCGTTAGATTATAGATATATAGTTTTGAATCTTTCGACATATTTTTACAATCTCGGTAGTTATTTTACACTCTAACGGTTTTTACAATTTTACGGTGACAGGTTTCGGTTTCAGCGAAGTTTATCCAGGCGCGAGGCAGCCGCGGCCCCGTGCCGCACGCCAGTGTTTGCTCGCGAACGCCGGGTACACGCAACTCCACAACTTAGATAGGTATATCACAAACTTACCGAGTTGTATACAATATGCTACTTTTGTCTATTAATCTTAGTACCTATGTGATGATACACTGATGTGTATATTTTTCGTAGTGCTTTGTGATGACGATTCATCACGAAGCACAGCGAAGGATTTAGCTTATATGTACCTCCATCCGTATCGTTCAAAATCGCTACAAAAAGATAGTAGATACGGTCGCTTAAAGACTAAAGACTTGGCGATGGCGCGGCTCGCTATTAACTAATTATATCTTCCAAACAATTCATGTTCAAGTATTTTTCTTTTACATTGTGTTAAAGCTACATCTGTATATAATAGTAGACCAATTAATCCATAAAGCTTAGCAACGTAATATATTTTGATTTTTGTGTAACGTACCTATTGGATTCGTTACAAACATCGGCTAAAAATGAGTAGGACATTGCATGTCTGATGTCTCTCTGTGTCGAAATAAAAACAAGAAATAAAGTTGCTTAGTTTAGCTTTACAAAACTTAATATTATCGTATCAAGTAACTGGAGGGGGAAGGGGGAAGACGCCTCCGCTCATCTCGCGAAATTAAGTTTCAAATATTAAATTCGCTTTGTGAAGAAGATACGCCGAGCGCACGCTTTTTAAGAAATTTATATGTAAGAGTCTGCAATGCTTTTACCGTTTATATACATTTTTAATATGCTCATACATAGCTTATATCCTTTCATGATTTTGTGGGTTCTTTCACATTTAGTGCACATCGTCTGAGTTAGAGTATAAGTCGTTTTCTCAAGGGTGAATCTGGGCACAGAAAAGTGCTGGCTGGCTTCGATGAAAGAGGAAGTGTATCATCTTGTACTTTTGCAAGAGCGAGACTAACTTGTCATAGTGGGGTCAATCTCCAAGAATCTGTATTTTGTAATGACTAATAGGCTTTTTGTGCACTACATGGAATTTTATCATTCGGCAGCTATTTTTTTACTCACCTATGATGACTTTTAAACATAATACATAATTAATAAGGGCATTATCCGATAGAGAGCTCCGTAGCCTAGTGGGTAGTCCGTTTCACACTCGAGAGAGTGCAAGTTGGATTCCCAGGTTGTACCAATGAGACTTTTTCAGATCTCAAGTACCTACATTATACGGACGCTCTAACGGTAAAGAAAAACATCGTGACGAAACCCGCACATGGTTGGCCCCAGACGTATTGACCAGTCATTCCTCTGGACTAGGCTGACTGTGTTGTGAGAATGCCGTATGTGCTTGGGCAACCATACGGCATTTAAAAACCGCCTGTCCCGGGCACTACAGTATTTCAACAGTGGTTACATCGCTCGGAGAATACTGTATAAATCATCCATTAACGGATGAATAGGTCTAAGTTTTTAGATTTTATTCGATAAATTAGTGCACAAAAACCCTAACGTCATCAGTCGTTACAAAACACGTACGTACCTGCTTGGAGCTTGACCAAGCGGGTACGTACCTACTACGTAGAACCAAGAAGAGCACTTGGGCAATCTTTTTTAACCATACCTTTCAATCCGGTATCGAAACATCCGTATGAGACTCCACGAAGACATTGCAGATGTAATATTTAATCTCATCAACAGATCTCTCACACATTAATTTAAAAGAATTGCTTTATTCGCAGTGACTTAATACGCACTAAATAACCATATTATTTATCCAGATGACTGTACCCAGGGTAGGGGGTACCATCACACTGCACGCACAGCGCTAATGAGAGGTAATCCACCCTCCACGTCACGACTATTTCGCGACCTACTGATTCTGTTGCGTCAACACTATTTATTGTTTCGTTTAACGCAATTTGTTGCTATTGTTTGTGTGTTATCTACTAAGTCAACACACGAGGTTTTGCATGAATACCCTATTTTTTCTACTTATCCTACTACTCGTACTATTATAAACGTGAAAGTTTGTGAGGATGGATGGATGGAATTTTTGTTACTCTCACGCTAAAAGTACGAAACAGATTTCGATGAAATTTGATATTGTAGTTGGTTTTGCTCTGAATTAAAACAAATTATATACTTTTATCCCGATAAAGTACAGTATTCCCGTGGGATACTCGATTTTATTTAACGTGAGCGAAGCCGCGGGAAAAAAGGTAGTTTGAAATAAACTTCTTTTAGAAAGTAAGTTATTTTATAATGCCGATTCCGTCATACCGCGCGGAATCCGTGGCGAATTTCTGTGCAAACGTTAAGTATTCAAAAACTCACGAATCAAAAACTGATATTTTTCTTACTTAGGAACATTTAATCGCAACATTTAAATGAAACAAAATATTTGATTTGTCATATTCGATCTGGCAGCGTTTAACCCCGGCTCAATGCTGTAAGTGTCCCCTCACACTTGCGCACAATACGCTGCTAATCGCACGACAAAGCACGGTTTAGATATAAATACAAATCGTGTTGTTTTCGGTCACACCCCGCTGCGTGCTCCCTATGTTAGGAACCCTATACACTGCTTTGATTTCCCGCGTGCAAATTTTTGTGCAGCAAACACTTGAAGAAAATGTAGTTTCCTAATATAGGCAACATTTACATTTTCTCGTGCTGAACTGAAAGGTTGTTCTTATCAAACAGATGCGACGGAGGTTACGAACTTCGACTTCGACGGTAGGTATTACGATACCTACGACGTAGGTACGTAATACCTACGACGTAGGTATGTAATATCTACTACGTAAGTACGTAATACCTACAACGTAGGTACGTAGAACTCTTGTCTTCCTTTCGTAGAGTGCAGATTTGGTAGTTGCAATTTAAACAGATTTGATCGTTGCATTTTAAAAGTGCAATATGCAATACCCTCAACTCACCCTCTGCGATGTGACGTGTGCGAGTGAGGGCGGCGAGGGCCGGGGAGGGCGGGAGGTCGGGAGGGGGGGTAGTGCAGAGATTTTTATTGTTCGCGTTTGATCGCGTTTGGATCACGCGCGACTCGCTGCGGATTATTTTGGAGCGTTCGAATAAATTATCGTTTTTTTATTGTTGCGTAGGTACGGGGGTAGTGGAAAATTGTTCTATTGATAAATGTGGGGCAATTGTTTTTTTTTTTTAATATATTGCAGCGAAATAATTGTTTATATTTGCTAGACACCTTTTCAATTAAATTTGCGCAAGATTTCATTAACTTAGACCTTTTAATTTGCGACATAAATAAAATAATAAACGCTTTCACACTACGTCAGTTCCCGTAATAAGTTTTCACACTACCTACTAGCTTTCACCCGTGGCTTCGCCCGCTTAAATGCAATCCCACGGAAACACAACATTTTCAGAATAAATAGTAGCCTATATGTTAATCCAGAGTTTAAATTACTACCGTAGCAAAATTTCATTAAGATCAGAAAGAAAGACAAACAAACATCTACCATTTCACCATACATTTACCTATATAAATTTTCACATTTATAATAGTAAGAAGGATACTTATATTAAAGATTTTTATTATGATATTTAATCCGTGACTTTAATACAGAAAACTTTTGTTCGCCTGGCGGAATTCGAACCCATGGTGATCAAGATGGAAGTCACGTCTTGATCACCAATGCGCTAACCACTGAGCCACAGAGGTCGTAAAAAATCGTTGTAACTGTTAATAGTATCTGGTATTCTGTTGGGTCAGATTTGGACGATTTTAATTTTTGGAGTGTTTTTCGTGAGTCTTAGATGTATTTATCTTATCGGAACAGGGAACTATCCGCTATAAAGAATCTCTTGATATCTGAGGATCAGCGGATCAATATGGTAAAAATCTCTCCGATAGTTAAAAAAGCCCTTTCTGTGAAAAGGATTTAAGCATAATATTATGACCTATCCTGAATAAAACCCTGCTTATAAAGACATTTATATTATAATTAACCGAAGCGAGAGAACCAAAATAAACGGTGAGCGGAATTTCACGCGCAACTAAATCAATTATTGTGCGCGGGAGTTTCAGGGGCGGATACAGCGCGGGGGCACGCCGCCGGGCCCGGGGCGCACAATACTTGTCAGCTAAACGCCTGCGGTATCGGCTTATTGCCGGAGATATAGGGTGCTTTGATTTGAGAACGTTTAAATTTAAAATGGTAATTATTCAATGATAAGACACAAATTTGGATATCCAACTAGGTTCAAACACTAGCACCCTAGACAAAATTATTGTATGCTCGAAGTTGAACTTTCTTTCAAGATTTAAGCGAAATTTAAACAAGAGTATTTATTTAACGTAGCCTAACTTATAACAAACTAAATGATGGTGATAATGTTAAAACGCTTAATAATTTAGATTATTTTGATAAACTATAAAATAAATTTTAAGATCGAATAAAATCATTTAAAAAAATTGTCTATATTATGTTATAAATTGATACCCACTGTATTTTTTATCTGTTAATAATAAATCTATATATTATATTATTATAAAAATGCAACCTAACAAATGCTTGCAGTACTAATTTGTCGTAAGCCGTGATTGACATAATTTATTCAAATCACGGCGAACATTCGCGATCACCCTATGAACAAGACTAGCCCCGAGCCATGCGCTGTCTGCGCGGCTAATACGACGAATTGACTGACAGACAGAGTTAATAAAAGCTGGCCGTAATATCAGCCATATGTCGGCACCCTTTATACCAATCATTATTAACATTTGTTATATTTATTTCAATAAAATTTATAAATCCTACTTAACGTTAAATATTGCGAGCTCAAAACATAATTTTTGAAAATTATTATTAATAAGAAGTAAAGGAGTTCGATATCCATTTATGAACGATTGTAACCTTCTCTACTACTAGTTGTAGCTCTATATTCAACGCATTAAAATAACTTTCAAGTAGGTAAGTGCAAAAAATTAGACAAGTTTTGTGCTAGTAGTCATTTATTTAACAGTCTTGTAAGATGACATAAACTAAAATTTAAAATATTTACTCCTTACTTGTTTAAATTAACTTAAACCAATTTAAACAGAATAAGTAAATTTCGATGCTATTAATACATTATAATTATGCAATGTTATTAATTTGCAAATTACGTATGATAGAATTTAGAAACAGAGAGAAAGTCAAAAATTTCAGCTCAATCGGTTGAAGATAATTATCTGCTTCAAAATCGAGTAGCAAAGACTCCATCCGAACTAACATACACACATTGCAAGTTAAATAAAATCTTTTTAAAATAAGGTAAGTTACTGCTAGTTTATTTTAGTTAGTATTTTAGATTGCCAAAAATTTGCTTCACCGTCCATTAAACTTAGAAACACTAACTTGTATTGTAACAACCGAAACATGCACCCAAAAAAGCAATAAAAAAAATAATTAGTGGTTGTGCAAACAGTGTCAGAGCGCAGAAGTGGCCCCAGCGGGGTCGCGTGCGTCCCGTGGCGTGATACCCGGTGCCCCAGAGGGCCCCATGCCCCAACAACTGTGCGTTATTAATTATTACGTTTAAGCAATATGCGACTTTTTTAATAATATGTCTTTTAACATCTTTTAACATTTTAATGAGGTCTGAGCGTTAATTATAAGTGATAATACTGTGATAATGGAGAAACATGGAATGAAGGTGACCGGCGACCTTGATTTTAGTTTACCAAAAACGTGGTGGACTTCGAAGAAAAATATTTATTATTACTAAATAATTGTTGGAAATTTAAGAGTAAATAAAAAGGACACGGGCACTATTAGCCTGTAGTTTGTTTTACTGAATAAAAAAAATCACTGTTATTATAAAGAAAGAGTAAGTAAAAAAAGAAATAAATGAACTTCTCTACCATTTGTTCCAATCTTATTAATGTAGGTACAAAGTGCAGGTAAAACAATGTCAATGTATGTCCGTCTGTTTTAGTTTCGCAAAAAATCAACACTCAAATCTCAAGACATGTAACAAGTTGCTGAGATATGAGTCTTTGAGTTCAACATATAATATAATAACTACAACTTTTATAATACCTCGTTTCTCGCGGAGGCGAAAAGCGGACCATGGAGAGACGCTTGGCTACGTTGAATGTAAGAGGAGGAATGGATGGTAAGAATAAAAGTGGACGAAGCGAAAGAAGTATGTAAGGATCGTAGCAAGTGGAAAGAAGTGGTCTCTGCCTACCCCTACGGGAAAGAGGCGGTCCTGCCTACCCCTACGGGAAAAAGGCGTGATTATATGTATGTATGTATGTAACTTTTATAAAATAACCGACTACGTAAATTATAAAGCCAATATTACCCGGGCTGTTGTTACGAATCTATTGACAACGCATTTATTAAAATCGTATCATTAGTTTAGGCACTACGGTGCAACAAACGTATTAATTATACCCTTCCTTTTCGCTTCGCCGTAGTCGGGTAAAATTAGCTAAGTAAATAACATGTATTTTAATATTGTTCATGATCTTTACTGAATTTAATTACTTTATTGGCCTATGATTATTGTGGTTTGACAGCACATAAAGTTCGCCATGTTTTTGCACAGGCCTCCTTGAAACTGTCAATGACTACCCTCCCGCGTAAGACAGACATACACGCGTCTATGGTTGTAGAGCGACGGAGTGTTTTTAATCGTTATACAGTAGTGTAATTTAATTTTTTAGAATAATGTCTTTACATTTAATTATTTCAAAAATATTACTTTAAATACTGGTCACCATGGTAAAGGCAAAACTGTAACTTAAGCTCCATCAAAACGTCCACCTATTAGTAATCGATTATTATTCATCATTTTACTTATTTTATCTCGTATCATGGTCTGCTAAAACTTTACATATAGATACATTAAAATATGATACGATGCTTTATCGCCAAAGTAGATTGGTAACTATTTATTTCGCTTAAAACAAGAAACATTACAATACACTTTTTTAACTAGACTCAAGATAATATGAAAGCTCGGATCAAACTCGTAAATCCAGTCACCCACATTGACAAGTTCGAGTCGAACAAACGCCGCCAGATGGCGGAGTGTTTACTCGACCTGTTTGAGTACAACTTTGAATTTTGAACTAGCTCCCCCACCAGACACCTGTCGCTGTTTACCCGCTATTGCGGGATTGATCGTATAGACTTAATTAATACACTATTTTTATTAGTCGATTAATTAGATAATTAAATAAGTTATAAAGTTGGATATCATAAATACATATTTCGTGCTACGGGTTTCCAAGCGTTAAACAAGCATTGATCATTGAAAACTGATGTCTTTAGCATTTATTAAATAGTATCAGATTGACGTGATATATACTATTTAATTATGTATATTTGTTTTGTATCTATTTTCGTGTGTTTGAATAAATTGATTGATTGATTGATTTATCTTAAGATAATTTCCGGAGATAACAAAAAGGCCACACTCGGTGTATAATTACAGTTTAATAAATAAATATGTAATTGATTTTAATACATAATCTGTCTCTATATTTATTTATTAACATTATTTTTACAATATGCTTAATAGCATTATGTTATTATAACATTGTAGATGTACGGTCTACGCCGAGCGTAGCGCCTCTACGTTCTCATTGCTACGAGCGATTATTATAATATATTAGTTACATAGAAGTTCGTAGTTTGACTTAAGGCGCTGTGAGTAGTCAACTATGAAGTATTCGAGGGGGTGAAGGAGATGAGTGGGGGACGTGCCGCCCCCGTTACTGCGGGGGACTTCATGCGAAATACGTCAAAGTGATGTGTCTATAATGTATAAAAGCGTAATTTCGATAAAATCGTAATGTGCTTCATAGTCTAGCGGTATCTTGCCCGCCTAAAGCAAAGCGTAGCGTCTAGGTTCAAATATCAGTACAATTTAATATATTTCAAAATGTCTATTTTCTGTCTAGGTCGATTAAAAAAAGTCTAATTCCTAATTTTGTGCCAAATTTAGCCATTGCGATTCGAGAAAGTTAAGTTTTTTAGTAAGTAGTTAAAGGGTAAAAAAAATCTAAAAAAAAGCTCAATTAAGTCACTGAACTCCTAAACGGCTGTACCGATATTAAGTAATGAAAAATTTTGTGTATCTTCAGGTTGATTCGAGAATGGTTTAGATTTGCAATCGGACCTGGTAGGTGGCGCTGCTGTCAGTAGTCAGTACGTCAACAAATTTAATTCTAAGGCGGTACGAAGTTTGCCGGGATAGCTAGTATTATTATAATATGCAGTCGAAGTACTGCGGAGTGCGGAATACGCACACTACAACATGTAACACATTACACAGTACACTTTATGACATCACACACATTGACGTTTCTTCCTAGGACGACATTTCAAAATTTTATATATTTCGCATTTTTCAGCGGTTACAAAATCTAAACTTGCTTTTGCCTGCAACTTCGTTCGCGTAGCACAAAGCTAAATTTTATCGACTGATTTTATACAATACATAAATACACAATAAAATTCAATATCAAATATTCCCATTCTACATATTACATGAAACTTCGGCTATCTGACAGCAAAAAAAATACAATTTCAAATAAGTACCTAGTTTCTGACATTTGTGGTTTAACCAAATAGTCTCTTCGGCTACATCATATTAATTGTAAATATTGTTTTATTTAATCTATTACTAATATAATACAGAGAGAAGGTTTATTTGTTTGTATGTTTGTTTGTTTGCATTGAATAGGCTCCGAAACTACTGGAATGATTTTGATGAAATTTAGGACAGATATAGAATAGACAACGGGGAAGCACATAGGCATACTTTTTATTGCCGAAAAATGTACGGTTCCATCGAGATTTCCTTTTGCGCGCATGAAGTCGCGGGCAACACCTAGTCTAAATATATAAAAGGCAAACCTGACTGACTCATCTATCAAAGCACAACCGAAACTACTGAACAGATGTTGCTAAAATTTGGCACAGATAGTTGTAATGACGTAGGCATCCGCTAAGAAAGGATTTTTGAAAATTCGCCCCCTACGGGTGTAACAAAGGGGTTTAAATTTTGTATGGAAACCGAACTTTACGCGGATGAAGTCGCGGGCAAAAGCTAGTAAAAAATAAACGTAGATTACTGAATAAGTACATGTTCCTAATATCTGCTCAAGGTGATTAGAATTAGAATTGATTATAATAATTGATATAATTATATGTATAAACTTTACAAACCAACAGAATAATATTTAGGTATATATATATATTTACTTATTCTGTTGTCAATCAATGTTGTCAATTTTGAATCAAATATGTTTTTTCTTTCGTCGTGTAATAAATTATATCAATAATTTCGGTTATTTTACGTTAGTCTGACTGGCAGCTCGGTTTGCGTATCGACGTTTGATTTTTGGTGGTGAGTTCAAATCCCGGTAAGATGAATATTATTTTTGTGATTCTTATAATGTCTTTGTTTTTCTTTAATATTTTTTTATTTATTTTTTATTAATTTTTATCGTTGTACTAAAACTACGACCAAAGCTCGGTCTCCCTAGTATCTACTTATAAAGAGTTTTTGTACCTCCATCTTAAAACTTTGGACTAAAAATTTGGACATTCATCGAATACAATCTTTTCATATTTTATATAATATAATCTACCCTTATATTAACAACAACTTAAAATAACTAATAATAAAATAAGTACATAATTAACCATATACTTTTATTACTGGGAAAACAAGCATCGCTCGGAGTTTTATAGTGCAACAAAAAAAAAAGAAAAAAAATCGTCTGACCGGGATTCGAACCCGAGACCAATTGGTCGCAACAACGCAAAAAGCCAAAGGGCTACCAAGCGTCTTACGTCAGTTAGCGAAATTACGCATATGTTATAAGTATTACACGACGAAAGAAAAACTAATATTTACCCCCGACTTGACCTTTATGCAGACGACATAAAGGTCCATTCGGGGGTAAAATAAATTTGAACGGACTTTCAACAATAAATTTGAATATTTTTTGAGCAGAAAAGAGGGGAAAAATTTGACATACGTCTCATTAGCAAGAGGCCTAAGCCGGTACTGTCTTATTCAATAGATATGAAAGAGAAGGAATGACAGGTCGCCATTTCGCGATGTTTCATTCGACTCGTACGAATTATTTATTATTGAAATAAATTAATACTAACAAATATCACATTCTATACGAAAAATCAAAACAACAATTCCCTTCCTTTTATTATGTTTTACGAAACTGCAAATAATTTTCTCATTTCTGTTCACAAATAATACAGTTACAACTCCAAGAATTTCTATTTTAATGGTTACTTTATGATTTTTTTTTATCGAGAAATTTTTCAGATAACGTGTTTTGAAAATGAAGGTCCCCTAGCAAATATGATCAAAATTAACATATATTTTTTTGCTGCACTAAAATGTATCCATTCGTCTCCAAAAATTTTTGAAAGAAGCGTATTTCTAGGGTAAGAGCGCCTTAATTCGCGCTCGTGGAGTCGGGAGTTTCCTGTTTGTGTTACTTAATACATAATAATTTTATTCTTTTTTTTAATTCAAAAACACATAAAAAAGATACAAAACAAATATACATAATTAAATAGTATATATACCACGTCAATCTGATCCCGTACTAAGTTGAACTTGTGTTACGGGTATCAGACAACGGATATATATTTTTATACTATAAACACACACAATTCTATACTATACAATACTATACATAAATCTAATTTTCTATATTATTCACATTCACTCTTACACACACACACACTGTAGTTTATCACGTATTGTCTTTTTTCGGCGACGTGATGCGCGCATCGTTGGGGAGCCTTCCCCGAAACCTCCGGTAGACTACGTCCGTCGGCCAGAACTCTTCCACCTCAAAGGTCGGTAAAAGATGCGTCGGTACTCTCACCACAAAGGAACTGAAATTGACCTTGTGGCGTGACTCCAGACGCTCGACCCTTAAGGTGAAAGACGTTTTCTTTCGGATGTAGTCCACGACGTCCTCGACCTTCGTAGACCAGTGCAGGCGGGACACGTACAGCGGTGTGGCGTGTACTTCGCACCGCAGACGCTGCTCGGGTTCGCTGGGTGCGGTGCCGCGGTGGTTGCGGACGGCGGGCTTCCTCTTCTTTCTTCTCTCTACCAGTATGAAGCCCTCCTCATCGCACCTCCTGCTCTCGTCCTTGACAGCTCGAGGAGGCTCATTAACGATATTCCAAGTAAAAATATAATTCAAATGTATTTCTTAGATATTTTTGTACGTACGAATTAATATTATTATAGCTTTAATTATGTTCTGTATGCTTAAACTTATCGTTTTTACTTTTAACAAACCAACAGTTCATTTCTGAAATTCAGAAATAGCGTAATTTGATATTTGCTAGTATTTATTAAGGAAAACATGTTTCAACAATAAATGTTCTTTGAATTGCTTCGAATTATTGCCCTCTTTTATTGTATACCCTGTAATAAATTTAAATTACAAAAAAGATAAAGCGTCGAATAGGCGTTTACATAGCCCAGTTCGTCGTGGCGGGCAATCAGAGCCGCGGCGCGCGATATAACGAGCGCGGCCATTAGTGGCATTACACTAGTGCGCCTCCTGTAATTGCTCGCTGTCCAACGTCTGAGCTGCGACGGCCGACCTGTGGGCCATGACATGTGGCCCATCAACAGGGAGTTACCGAACAACGGCTGGCCACGACAGACAGATAGAAGAGAAAGAAACACGACTTTAGCTACAACGACTGGCCTATAGCCCAAGTTATTTGGCCTATCAACAAAGAAACACGTATGGTAAATACGTCATGTGACGCATCCGATAGAAAATAGAATCATATGACTCTGAGCTTTGTAATATAAAACCGAATTGAACTGTTGCCTGCTAAGATAAACATTAGATAATTATTTTAGAATAATAAAGTAATATTTCATGTTTCCCTGTACTTTTAATAAATTTAATAAATCGCTTACTCTTCTTCCTTAAACCAAAACAATGTAGAACACTCGCACGCGATATATAAATTGCTGACATCATTTAGATATGGATCAGTATACTTGGAAAGCTTAGATATTACTATGTCTTATGTTATAAAGTAGACTTATTATTATTGTAATATGCCCACTATATAAAATAGTTTTCGGGGTTTCGTACCCAATGGGCTTATCCTACTTCTGAGACTTTGAACCTTATTATTAAGACTTCGATGTTTTTCTGTCTGTCCGTCAGTCTGTCGGTCTGGGCTATATCTCTTTAACTATAATCGCTAGGCAGTTTAAATTTTTACAGATGATTTATATTTTTACAGTATTTCTATTACTGCTATATTATATAATACTAAAATAGAAAAAAATATTTTAGAGAGCTCCCATACAACAAACGTGATTAATTCCGTTTTGTACGGAACCCTTCATACGCGAGTCCGACTCGCACTTGGCCGGTTTTTTATTTGTAATTTAAGATCGAATATCAAGATTTTCTTTGTTTTCAGCTATACGACGATCATAGCAGATGCTTACGTTTTTATTACTATTATGGCGAATGCCACGCAATCAGTTCAGTGGCTTAAGCTTTCTTTCTCAGCTGTACAGGTAAACAAATCAATATAATCATCATGATGGTTTCAGTTTGTGCAGGCGCGGATGTACGAGGAGAAGACAAGAGGGGCTGTGGGCCGGCGGCGTCGTCTGAATCTCAATAACGGTGGAGGGCCCTTCACCGTGCCCTGCTGTTCATAGAGTAGACGACACTAGAGATATACCATTAATTAGATAGCATAGACATAACTTTAGTGTACAGCATACGAATACACAGCTGAACCGTACTCGAGACTTTAATAATATCTATATTAATATCTATGGACGCTTCACACCACGTCAATCTGGCCCCCCTATCCGAAGAACTTGTGTTACAGGTACATATCTTTAAGATTTTTATTATATTATACACATATTTAATACACATCCATAACCCAGAAACACAGAAAAATTTTTGTTCATTCGGCGGGATTCGAACCCGCGACCCCCGGCTTGAGCACCAACGCGCTGAGCCACTGAGCCACAGAGGTCGTCTAACTTATCCACTGACTACTATTGTTATAAATGTGAATGTTTAAGAGGATGTATGGATCGATGTTTTCACGCAAAACTACAGAACGGATTTTGATGGATTTTGGTATGGTATTTTATATTATCCGGATTAAAACAGGCTACTTTTTGTCCCGAAAAAGTAAAGTGTTCCCGTATTCGTATTTACGCGGATGGAGGCGCAGGCAAAAGCTGGTCACTAATCAATCTTAGGAAATTATTGATTTTATTTTATTTGTTCTTGTATGTCTAGTAATTTGAAACAGTTTTAAAAATATTAAAATGTCACATTTGTATGTTACAATCTAAAATGTATTGAATGCAGTATCCCACGGAAACACTGTAACTTTTCGGAAGAAAAATGTGTTAATCTAGAGCTTAAACTACAACCCTACCAATTTTTATCAAAATCCGTTCAGTAGTTTTTGCGTGAAAGAGGAACAAACATCCATCTATCCATTCATCCATCTATCCTCACAACTTTCACATTTAATAGTACTAGGGTTTTTTACAATTAATACAATATTACTCTTAGATACTCTTGGATAATATGATGATTTTTATAAATATGTAATATTTATGTTATTAAAAATATTTTAATGAAATTAATTATTACAGTCACATTCTTTTACAAAATTTTGTAATTGTGTGGGTAGACTCCGAATTAAATGTACTTATAAATAAAATGGTCCCTCTGAACATGAGTAGTCTGTGCCAAGAGGAGATCACGGGGGGTTTAATATTAAAAATAAAATAAAAGAAGCGATCGCAGTGTAGTGGCTCGAGCATTGTATGCCTTTTAATAAATGCCTAAATCGCACAAGTACCTACTATGTCAAGGCATTTTAATGCAATATGGCGATTTTTTACTTCAAATTAATAAAATTTTAAGTTAAAAATTTAATTACATACTAGGTGTCCCGAAACAAGTTGTTCTGTTTTAAATATGAACTGGAATGAATAAATGACTACCTACAGCTACAATGCAACCTACGTCCTAGTCCTACACCTACTCCTACAACCTACACCTTGTCCAATATTTCTCACTGTTCAAACCTTCCCTGAACTTCCGCAATTATTTCAAGAGCAAAATAATCCAAATCGGTCAACCCGTTCTCGAGTTTTAAGTCCTTCGGGACCGGGATAAAAAGTATTCTATGTCCATCTCCTGGTTCTAACATTTAAACCAAATCGGTTCAGCTGTTCTTGAGTTATAAATAGTGTAAGTAACACCACTTTCTTTTATGTATATAGATAATTGATAATAGCATTTTACAGCTGAAACAAAAAAAAACGATTTTATATCCTAGTGGAAACTTAGACACGCATTAATCTAGCTTTAAAAATTATAAGCAACAGCTAAAAGCACTCAAAGAAACATACCTGACATGGCAGTTTTTGTATGAATAAAACATAGAACAAACAGGCGCTGCAGAGTAGACAATTCCGTCAAAGCCGCAGCGCCTGAGCCTTTGACGCACAAAGCGACCGCTGTTTGAGCCTCTTACCTCCGCAGCACCACACACGGAATATTGAACGTGCGCTCACATCGATATCAATTGACATATCGAAATTAAATCATGCTGCCTCTATATACAGTTATTCTGTATTATGACAAAGAATGTTCGTATCCTTTTTAGCCAGATATGACAATTATATTTTATAATAATAGGTAATAGGTACATATATAATTATTTTCCAAGTCTATCACGGTTTTGGTAAACTAAAATCAAGGTCATTAGTCACCTTCGTTTCCTTGCTATTGCTAATTAATAATTTTGATAATTATAGTTTTTTTAACGTCTCGTGGCTATACGAAGTTCGAATATTATGGTCAAATACCTCGTCGACTGACAACAAACAATATTTAACCAGCTTACGATATTTTATTGTCGAAATTAAAATACTAGAATATTTAAGGGATATAAGTGAGGTCATATTTGACTTCCAACAGGTATGTACCAAAATGCTACTCAAGAAACCCAATCACAACTAGAGGATCGAAGACCGGTCATATTTAAAAAAACCGGGTTTTTCGGTCCCAGCCATCTTCAAAACCGGGTACCCGGGTTTTTTCGGGTATTTCGGGTTTTTTGTTGATTTTTTAGAATTTTGTTAGGAATGTCCTAAAATTAACTTTTATCAGCCGCTTTCTGTTGTAACAACGTAATACTGGTAAAATGTGATCCCACCATAAACATTTTCATGTAAAGTAATTAATAATTTTACAAACTTTACACTTTAGTCAAAATACGTTGCCTGACGAAATGGCCAAGCCACATAATTTGACTAAAGTGTAGAGTTTGTAAAGTTAGGCTTGTAGAGTTAAGGCGTGTAGAAACAGAAGTGCCTTGCCGGCCTTTTAGGAGGGAATATGCTGCCTTTTTGAAGGTGTGCAGGTCGTAATGGTCCGGAAATACTGTTGGCGACAGTTGGTGATGAGGATGATAAATATTTTGTCCCTTCGAACGATAGCGAAAAGTTGCAGCAGGTATAAGTCCGAACAATTCCTTGGAGCACTCCCCGTAATATAACCGGTATATGATGCAGAGCGATGCTCATATCTACGTAGCTCTAAGAAGTAAAGCCTGTTTGAAATACTATTGCAGTCGACAATTCGAGCGGCCCTTCGTTGGATACGATCCAGAGGGAGAAGCTGGTACTTTGGCGCTCCTGCCCAGAGATGAGAACAATATTCTATGTGAGGCCGAACCTGCGCCTTATAGAGTTGTAGGCATTGGACCGGACTGAAATACTACTTTGACCTGTTCAGAACACCAACCTTCTTGGAGGCTAACTTGGCCTTGCCCTCCAGATGATATCGGAACTAGACCTCGCTCGATATGCTAACACTAAGTATTCTGATGTTGGTGGAGACAGTTATGGGTATGCTTTCAAAACGAGGACATACGACCATCGGTAACTTATTAGCGATGAACGCGCAAACTTGTGTCTTAGAGGTGTTGAATTGGACTAAGTTAAGTCTACCCCATTCAGAGATCTTCTCCAATGAATTCTTAATTTGAGAGACAAGTTCGTTTCGACTTTCAATGACGTTTTGCCGAGAGATGTTCGGGCGACCTGTATATAAGGCATCACCCGTACTGTCGTCATCACATAATATTATCATTGATATGCATTATGCAGTATGAACAGGGCAGGCGATAGCACACCAAAGCTGTCTACCAAGATGCCAGGACTGTGCCATAAGAGCAGGTGAGCCGAAAAAGATGCGTTAAGACCGGTGCCAACTCTGGAGCACATATTTTTAACACAATGGGACGGATTCCGTTAGGCCCACTATATTTTTGGGTATCATGGGAACGGAGAGCAATTCGCACTGAGCGCTGATGGAATAATAAATTATACCAAGTTATGAAGGTCCAAAAAAATCGACGAATCGCTTCGAGAAAAGGTAGTCTGGTCCCTTGCGCTTCGCTCACTCATCCTGGCGGCGCGGGGGCACTACCGTGCCCTGAAATGTACTACATACAACATGAAAATATTACAACTATTATTCTAAAATTCTACATTGACAATCACAAGTATAACGTTCGGTTTGTGACTGTAACTGTTATAAATTGTTGTAGAATTTCATAATGAAAAAAATCTCGAAAAAACCGAAAACCGGTTTTCAATAATTTGAAAACCGGGTTTTGTTGTAGGCCCGAAAACCCGGGAAAACCCGGGTTTTCGGTTTCGGGTAAAACCGGTCTCGATGCCCTAATCACAACCCTATGCAAAAACGTATCTCGAACTATCCATATTATAAGGTGTGAAGAGGCGAGTGGCGACCTATCAAACAAGGTGCCAGGTCTAAGAAGCACTTCCTTTGTGGTGATTAGCGTCGTCTCATTAGGCGTCGAGTGGATTAGCACCGTGTTGGCGTGGAACTACCTTCGGCACTAATTATGGATGCCGGATAAAGGGCTCGCTCACAGGTGATTAGATATGCTAATATTTATCAATTGAAAATTCATGACGCGATATAAAAAGGGAATATTCCCACATTGATGCCACGCCAACATGCTAAGCGTGGATTCTGTTAAATGGAATCCGATGTGAATTCTGGCAGATCGCGCAGAATTCATCGCAGATCTTTGCTAGGTTCTGCCGTACCCCGTGGAATGCTCCTCCACGTTGACGCGGTGTTGACAAGTCTGCTAACATGGCGACATGGTATTGTCCAACTATTATTATAAATATGAAAGTTTGTGAGGATGGATGTTTCTTACTCTTTCACGCAAAAAGTAATGAAAGGATTTTGATAAAATTTCTTAAGGCTCAGAATTCAAACATAGTCTAAATGTTATCCCGAAAAATCCAGTATTCCCGTGGTATACTATAGGTATTGTCTGTATTTCTGCGGGTATATGGATGGATATTTCTTACTCTTTCACGCAAAAAATGCAGCATTCCCATGGTATACTGTATTTACGCGGCCGATGCCGCGGGAAAAAGCTATAAAGCTAAGTACAAAACGATCTCAACGTTTTATTTACTAGGAGTCCAGTGATTGCTCGTCGAAGAGGATATCCAAGCCTCTTTCACGCTAATAGAATAAGAAGACTGTTAAGAATGGCGAACTGCATTCAGCAGAAAAGTCACGGGAAATTTGTGGAAATAAAACGTACTATGTTAATTTCAGTAATTAAGCCCTGAGAATCGTGACACGGACAAACACACGTACAAACACACCTTGGCGTTTCATTCCCAATTCTCAAAAACCGTTTCCCGTTGTCTCGCTCCATAAATATTTACCTTGGCCAGTTATTGGCTAGTACAATCACAACCACAACGGTACATTATCTGGAGTTTTTCTTAATTTTCGTTACAATAAAAATCCACCACCATCCAGTAGTGTACAGGTACAGGTGTCTATTACAAAATAATTATAAGTTCTATGTAAACAAATAAATTACAATTTTAATGTCAACACAAACAATTATTATTATCAAGATAAAAATATTTATCTACAACTTCTACCACATATTAATAAATAGTTACTACGTAACTTCTACACAGTATTAAATACAAAATGTAACCTTTCAATAATATGAAACAAACATATTTGTTTCTTATGAGTATTCTTAGATGTTGCACGCAAATTCGTGCGCGCAAAAGGAAATCCCGCGGTAACCGTACATTTTGCCGCAATAAAAAGTAGCCTATGTTCTTCCCCGTGGTCTAATCTATATCTGTACCAAATTTCATCAACATCGGTCCAGTAATTTCGGAGCCTATTCAATGCAAACAAACAAACTTTTCCTCTTTATTATATTGTAGGCGACTGTACCAGAGTATCTTTCAGAGTGTAATAGACTTGGCGGACATCATGATAGTGTAGATTTAGACAAAACGACTGGACTCAAAGAATGTTGACAGACTCCCTTGTTTCATGTGCCTCACTATGTAGACTGAAACAAAACAAACACAATAATTTACAACTGTCCGTGGGTCATCTCACAGAAATTTTAACCGTGTCTTTCCATAGGCTGTCAGGCATAATTTTAAATCATCTTCTATAACATCGTTTCTCAACCTTTATTATGTCGCGAACCACGAAAAAGCAAAAAAATTAAGTAAATAGTCTTGCGACCCCGTCATTACAAAATTATAATAATATGCACATAGCGCGCTACTTTTATCAGCTATACGTTATATTAGCCTTCGAAAAACCGAATCTTTTGTACATATATATAAGTAGTTTGTATTTGTTTATTTTCTTATTTTTCAACAGACTGCGACCCCTTTAAAAAAAACTCGATCCCCACTCCCCCAAGAATCGCGACACCCCGGGTTGAGAAACAATGTTCTATAATATTATATCTAATGGAAAACATTATTTTACGAAAAACTGCGTCCTCAAAACCCCTTACCAAACATTGACATATTATGTTGTTATGAATAATCATAAAAAACTATGACTTTAAAGTCAAGACTATAAAACAGAACAACCCAGCCGGTTCTCAGTAATAGTAAAATATTTATGTACTTCCTATATACATAGCATGTCACACAAGGGCATGTGTTCCGCGAACTGTTAGCGCCTGAGTGTGAAGCGGAGTACTCCGAAACATGTTGCAGCCCGCCCTGACATATGATGTACAAATAGAGGTTGATGGTGCAGTGGTTAGAGTAGACGAACTTGTTCAGGTGGTCTTAAATTCTTATACGGGTCAAATACTGTCGAAGAGCAAAGTAATTTCTTTTTTTCGGTAGAGTGCGCCATTGTTCAAGAAGTACCAAGTGCGATTCAGGACTGTGCGCTGATTGGTCCGCTACAATAGGATCGGTATATCCAAAATCCTAGCTCAGCCGGTGGCAGAAAAGAGAACTAAGATCTGGGTTTACTATTGTGTACATGAATTCTATGGAAAAACCTATACCGTTCGGACTCCTGGTATCTATACTTCGTGCCCATGACCCTGGATAATGATCTTAATTTTTTTTTTCTTTTTATGAAACTAACTCAACACAAAAGCATCTCAAGATATTTACTATATTTCATATCAAAATGTCAACAGCAAATGCAGTCTTAAAATACCTTGCTATACGGGGTCAGGGCTCTCGAGCCTCTCAGTAGTTCCAGCGATATTCCACGTTTGAAACGGCTGCCTCATCACAGATTATGGTGAATTGACTCATTTGATATTCTGTCTGTACTACAATCTTTCTAGGCCTCGCTAAAGCCTTGAGTAAACCTTTAGGGTTAGAATGGGGGAGAATGGGGAAAGAGCTTTCTCTACTGATATTATACTAATTTGCAATTGTAGGGGAGATCACAAAGTAGCCGTTTCTTATTCATGGATGCACTTAGACGTCGATTATGCTTTTATTAGGAAAGATAAAAGATGCACCGCTGTAGTTGACTTTTCTACGTCCATGCGCTTGCAAAACAATAAAAAGTGGAAAATAAATGTGAAATACATTAACTATCACGTTTTATACTCATAATTGAGTACGCCGTATAAACTATAAAGGAATCTAATTCATAAGCAGGTTGACCGCTGTCATAATTTGTTCGTATTGTACTAATACTAGCTGGTGCCTGCATCGTTGTTTGCGTGGAACTAACGGGAACGGAAACTTTTTAAACGGAACCCAAAGACAAAAGTAGCCTAAGTTACTCCTTATAACATAAGCTATTTGCCAGTGAAATTCCCGTGAAAATTGGTGCAGCCGTTTCAGAGATTAGCTGGAGCCTGGAACAAAGAAACAGACGGACAGACAAAAATTTTAAAATTGGATATTTTATTGTGAACTTTCATACCTAATTACTTCGTGAAAAGCTGTTAATTGAAAATCACAAACAGACACTTAAATTTTATTTATTTATATAGATTAAATGAAAATGAACATTTTTATTTCCAAATAAAACTTAACAAGTTATTTTCGGAAAGTCAACAACAATATATAATGATATGAAACTGACAACTGACGTGCAAAATGCTTAATGCATGTCGTCATTAAAATACAAATAAATTATTAAATTATGAGAACAATCTATGTGCTTATGAATTACATTCCCTGATAAACCCTTTAAGGGCTTTAAGAATATACCTAACTGTTAGGTACAATTTATTAGGAACATATTATGTAGGTACAATAATGTAGGTATATTTTTGGAATTTTTTTTTCTAATTAGAAATAAGCAGTCCTTTGTGTCCTCTTTCTTTGTTAATTGTATTGTCATAATTTTCTGTGTGTACAATAAATTGTTAAATAAAATAAATTTTCACTTTCCAGTACAATAACTGATCAATGAACAAATCACTCGGATTATCTTGGAAAATTATTTCAAGTCTATCGTTTTCAGTGTCACAACACGTACATATCGGGCTTTGAACCCGCTATCAACAAGTTTACTATCAAGGTGCACTTTATAATGCTTATCACAATCGATTCGCCGTATTGCAAGCTTAGGTACTTCGAACAGTTTATAAATATATAAAAGGCAAACCGGACTGACTCATCTACAACCTACTCTCTACACATACCTAGTAGGTACTTACATCTGTACCTATCGAACTACTGGGGCCGGCCGATTACTTTAAAATAAACTAATCAACTAAACTGAACGCTATATCTAAATATTTGACAGTCAAGTGACATTTGACCGTCGTTTTAGTATTTTCCTCGCAATTTTTCCAATTATTCTCACCGTTTAAACCTCCCTGAACCCTCCCTGAACTTATACAATTATCTGATGACCAAAATTGGCTAAATTGGTGGAGCCGTTTATGTAACCATTGTTTATGTTGAGCTTCCGTGGTCTAGTGGTTAAAGCGTTGGCTCTCGACTCGGAGATCGTGGGTTCGATTTCCGAATTGGAACAACAAAAATGTTGTTTCCAAGTTTGGTTAGGACAATGCAGGCTGATTGTCTGATTGTCTGACAAGAAAGATGATTCATGCGTCGGATGGGCATATAAAAGTCGGACCTGCGCCTGATCTCTTGTCAGTCGTGTCGGTTATCCGTCCCACTGGATTAAGAGTGTAAAGGAAGAGAGAGTGCTCTTGTGTACTGCGCACACACTTGGGCACTATAAAATTACTCCTGCGTAATTGGCCTGGTTTCAATGAAACCCACCGTCACCGAGATCGGTGTGAGGAGTTATTATTATTTTTTATGTTAACTATGTAATACGAGGGCGGCACTGAAAATTTCGGGAATCAAGGAAGTGACACAACATTACTATTTAAAAATGTATTTATTGCTTTTCGAAGTATTCTCCGCGAAATTTGACATATTTTTCCATACGATGGAACCAATCATTGAAGCAACCATTCCATTCGGAAGTTGGGGTCTCCAAAATGACCGTTTTGTAGGCGTCCACAGCTTATTCAGGTGATTAAAATCTCTGACCACGCAATTTATTCTTTATTTTAGGGAAAGTATAGAAATAATTAGGGCTTAGGTCGGGGCTGTACGGCGGATGGTCTAATAATTCTATGATTTCTTGCTCTAAAAACTCTTTTGTTCTGTGCGCGGTGTGAGAACTCGCATTGTCGTAATGGAGGATGATGCGGCGGTTGCAGTTCTCTTTACGGAGTTCAGAAACGACCTGTGGCAAACAAGTGTTAGCATACCATTCTGCATTAACCGTTCTTTGTCCCTCAAGAGGAATAGTCGCAATATGGCCGGTTTTGGAGACAAACGTGGCCACCATTTTTTTTGCAACACTCCGTGAACGAACAATTTTTGTTGGCTTTAACTCAATTTCGAACACCCAAACTCGTGACTGGTTTTTTGTTTCGGGTTCGTACGCGTAAATCCAGGATTCGTCACCTGATACGATGTTGTATACGGCATTTGAGGATCCCGCGTGGAATCTTTCGAGAGTTCTGACGCACCAAGTAACGCGAGCCGCTTTTTGCTCTTCACAGAGCAAATGCGGTATCCATCGGGAAAACAACTTTTTTACACCTAATTGTTCATGCAAGATTATTTGTATTTGACTCATGCCAATGTCTAAAGTTGCCTGAATTTCGCGGTATGCCACATGTCGATCTTCCTCAATCAGCTTACGCACAGCATCAACGTTTTATTGGGCGACTGCAATTTTTGGACGATCTTGACGGGGATCATCACTGAAGTTGACACGTTCACGTTGAAATTCAGCAAAACAGCGATAAATTGTGGTTTTGGATAGGGCTTCATCACCAAATGCAGAAATCATCCGGTCAACACACTGTTTTTGTGTTAAACCACTTCGAAAGTCATAATAAATCATCGCTCTAGAATTTTCTCAAGTCAATTCCATTTTCTCAACGACTAAACAAGTTTGACTAGACCTTGTGACAAAACCGAGAACCTTTTTTTAAATAAATAAACGGTATTCGATTTTTTAAAACCAAGGAGTTGTAAATTAAAAATATTTTAATATGACAGGAACAGTGGAAATATTCCATTCCCGATACTTTTAGTGCAGCCTATGTAAGCAGACCATTACCATGTATAAAATTGAATTTTCGTTAATGCAGCAGCAAATCCTTGGACAAAAAGATAATGAAGTGCATTGTTATAAGTACCTACATAATCTATGTTATCTATGTCTTCGCAGTGACAAACGGATACTAGATCTGAATGCCAAAGAAATGTTGATAAAACTAATAAAATTGTGTTGCTCACGAAGCGCTGGACACCGGCATCACAGCCTGAATGACCTCATCAGTCACCGCAGGTGTGATAGCTATAGCCCCCCGGTCTAGCGCGCGACGATGGCAAGAGACCCGATGGAGTGACCCTGGTTCCTTGGAGTGTGGGACGGGCTCTTGTATGGGATGCTACTTGTGTCGATGCTGTTGCTCCGTCCCATGTCCAGGGGACCTTGAACAGTGCGGGCGCGGCTGCAAACCAAGCAGAGAACCTCAAACGGTGGAAATATGAGAACCTTAGTGGAGATTTCATATTTGAACCGTTTGGGGTGGAAACCCTAGGTGCATGGGGTCCGGGCGCACATAAGCTTTTTAAAGAAATATCAAAAAAGCTTACTGAAGCCACCCGAGACCCCAGAGCTGGGAACTACCTGGCACAACGGATAGCCATTGCTATCCAACGAGGCGATGCTATCAGTTTGCTAGGTACTCTGCCAGATGGGGATGACCTGGGAAAGTTTCTTTATTTATATATATTTTTAGACATAGTCATATTTGTAGATTTATAGTAAGTAAGTCTTATTTTTTTTTAGTATTAATTTTTAGTTTTTTAATTGGCTCTGTATTGTATTTTCTTTTGTACTTAAATTTTTCATAAACTTAATAAATTTTCAATCTATATAAAGTTTAAAAGGATATGTCCTAATCATATAGACCTATCATAGATATATCATAATATAGATAAGGGGGTAAAAAAGTGTGTATCGAAAATATTTAAATATGCCTGATTTCAATGAAAACTGAGATTTATGCTCTTAAAGATATTTAATGAATTACATGGGATTATTAAAATTCATCCAGTGAGGGTTTAAAATGAGAGTTATTTTGTATGAAAATTATTTAAAATCTGTCCCAATTTCTATGAAATTTAATATCCGAGGTAATAAATACAAATTGTTGAATACGTATTTTTTTAAATTCTTCCTCTAAAGGAGTCTTGAAATGGGGGTCCAAAGTTTTTATGGTGAAATATCAACAGCTGGACGGATTGCTTTAAATTTGGGCGCGAAGACACATATTATGACTTAGAAATTCGTTAAAAAGGATTTTTTGAAATTCGTCACCCACAGGGGCACAATGGACGATATACTAGTATTAACTAGTACTCAAACTCAAACTCACTCAAACTCAAAATTTTTATTTCCATGTAGGTTATAATATAACACTTATAGAATTGTCCTACATGATGCCTACCACCGGTTCGGAAACTAGCCCGGCGAGAAGAACCGGCGTAAGAAACTCGCACGGGGCCACCTTTTAGCAAAAAGATGGGAAAATTGTTCTTTTCAAAAAATATTTTACAATGTTGTAACTTAATCTATATAACATTAGTCATAAGTACATAGAACATACTTAAGTACATAAAAGCAGCCTTGCATGGGGCCATCTTATTCCCAAGGTGTGCAATCGTTAGTGAAATCACTGACTTTATAATAAGCTTTAGCACACAAACGTTCTTTAACAGCTTTTTTAAATTTATTAATGGAAAGATTTTGAACGTTTTCTGGGATTCTATTGTAAAGGCGTATACATTGACCTTTAAAAGATTTACTTACTTTACTAAGTCTGATCACTGGTATTTCTAACTTGTTCCTATTTCTAGTATTCCTACAATGTGTGTCACTTTTCTTTTTAAAATTCGTTAAATTCTTTCTGACATACAACACATTGTCCAAAATGTATTGAGAAGCAACGGTCAGAATACCTATTTCTTTAAATTTTTCTCTCAGAGATTAAAAACATGACATCTTATAAATAGAACGTATAGCTCGCTTCTGTAGCACAAATATTGTATTAATGTCCGCAGCGTTTCCCCAAAGAAGAATGCCATATGACATTATACTATGAAAATAACTAAAATAAACTAGCCGCGCTGTATCCTCATCGGTAATTTCTCTAATTTTTTTGACTGCATATGCTGCAGAACTGAGCTTATCTGCCAGATTTGCAATATGGGGACCCCACTGTAATTTACAATCTAGTGTTATTCCTAGAAATACAGTGGTGTCCACTAAGTTCATTTTCTCATCATTTAATAGTATATTGGTTTGTGCCTGCCTAACATTTGGGAGGCTAAACTTTAAACATTTCGTTTTATTTGAATTTAAAAGTAAATTATTAACATTAAACCAATGTACCATTTTTGAGAGAGCACTATTTACCTCGTCATAATTTGACTGTCGTCGCTTCACATTAAAAATTAGTGAAGTGTCATCGGCAAAGAGTACTATCTCATGCTTATCTTTAACTAGATAAGGAAGGTCATTTATATAGATGAGAAAAAGAAACGGGCCTAAAATTGACCCTTGTGGCACACCTAATTCTATTTTGGTCCCAGTAGACCTTGTAGAATTAACTTCTACTCTCTGCGTTCTATTTTTAAGATAAGAATCTAAAAGTTTAAGTGCCGTGTCCCTTATACCATAATGGTATAATTTTTTGACCAACGTAGCATGCTCGACACAGTCGAAAGCCTTGGATAGATCACAAAAGACACCAAGTGCATCATGCGATCCCTCCCATGCCCCAAATATGCTGCATAGAAGACTGATGCCTGCGTCTGTTGTGGACCGACCTTAAGTAAACCCGAATTGGTTACTATGTAATAAATTATTTATGTTAAAGTGGGCTAGCAATTGATTTAAGATTATTTTCTCGAAAATTTTACTGAAAGTCGGTAGTATAGATATTGGTCTATAATTTGCTGGGTCAGACTTATTCCCAGCCTTAAAAAGAGGCATCACCTTGCTATGCTTCATTAGGTCAGGGAAAACACCATTCTTTATACAATTATTGAAAACTAAGGCTAGATAGGGGGCAATGATGTCAATTATTGATTTTATAACTTTTACAGACATACCCCAGAGATCGGTAGTATTTTTAATATTGAGTAATTTGAAGGTGTTAATAATATCTCTGGAGTCAATTTCTTTAAAATTAAAATTGACATCACATTCCTTGACATTTTCTCTGAGTATTTTTTCAGCAACTGCAGGTGAAGAATTTAAATCTTTTGTAGTTGAGACCGGAATGTCAGCAAAAAATTTTTCGAAGATTGTCGCAACCTCTAGGTCAGAATTTACCTTTTTATTATTAATACAAAGTTCAAATTTAGAGTTACGACTGCCTTTACCTCTTCCAGTCTCATCTGCAATTATCTTCCAAGTGGTTTTCACTTTATTTTTAGCGTTCATTATTTTTTCTTTTATGTGAAGTGCCTTCGCTGCTTGACATACTTTTTTAAAAATTTTTGAATATTGCTTGACATACAGTTTGAAGATTCACTCCTATTAAATGTCTTTTCGTTATACAAATCATATAATCGCTGTTTACTTATTATAACTCCTGCAGTATAATAAAACTAGTATTATTATTAAAAACCCGACTGCAAATAAGATGCAAGGTTTTGCAGTCGGGTTTAGATTTTTAGCTTAATCAACACACGCTTGGTTGATTTAAAGCAAACATTTGCCTATTTGAATACATTGATTACAAAATTCAAATGATTTAATTAAAATGGTTGTAATATAAATTCCTGATTTTTAAATACATGACATATCATGTATATGTTTGAAATTTCTTTTTAATTTTCTTTATTTTGATATCCTACTCGATAGGTTTGGTTAAAAAAAATTAACTACTTACAATTTGGCACCGAAATCCGCCATGTTGTACTTTTTCTTTGAACTAGCTATCTCAGGACACTTGGGTTATTTAGACAAATCTAACGATACCTTAATTATCGAAATCCATCCAGCCGTTTGGAAGATACGTGTAACGTGGGAATAAAGGAATTAACAAACATACATACATAATACATATACATACAAGATACGCGCGAAAAACATAACCCTTCTCGACAGTCTGGTAATAATGGACAAGTTGAATAATGAGTACATACAAAAATCCATTTGTGTATTAATAGCGTTTCGTTGAAATTGTACGCATTACGTTACACGAACCTACACTTGTGTGTGTTTGTTCAGTTGAGATGGCAAACGAAAACCCCGAAACCGGCTCGTAGACGATTTCGAAAATATTTGATAAGCGACGTACGGATAGCAAAAAAAGCCAGTGAAGAAAACGTTTGTACCTACGTTGCTTGTTATACCTACTTATACTCAAGAACAAAAACTTCTGTACATTGTCGTTCAAAGTTAATGCCATGGAGGTGGTCACCATCGATATCGACCAAAAACAATCCCACAGCTACATGGTCATTTTTCAGTGTGCAAAGCAGTAGGCAGCATGGCACCGCACTTTGATTAGCGTCTAGATCTAGAAGTATTCATAATTTTACTAGTGATCAATTGGGAACGTACCTTAGATATAAGTAACTTTTGAGTCCAGTCAATTTGTTAATGTTTTTTTAATGAAATGGCCAGAAAAAAAACAAAGTGATAACACCAGAGGTTGTACACTTGTAACGCCTCTGGTGTAGCACACTTAAGGCTTCTGTAAGCAGAAATTCAAGCTCAAAAGTTCTAACTTTCAATTGCTCTTCTGCATCATCATTTCCAAAACTAACTTTATTCGAGTATCATATTTTGTTAGCTTGATTGGAACTTTTTCTCTGACTCTACCAAAAAGTGTTGTTAAGGCAGCGACAATTCACGCGGAACGCCTCACGATGAGGTTCGACCTCAGAATTGGAGGCTCATAATGTTATACGACTTATTTTACGGCAAGATATTTTATTTTGACCGAAATAATAAATAAAACATAATACAAGGTTTATTACGACGCATGTTATGTTTAAATTTAAAAATTACAAAAAACATTGTATATTTAGTTTTATTTTAATTTCTCAATTTTCTACCACCATTTAAATAATGTTAATAGATTTATTTTATGAATATTTAGGATTTTAATTTCTATGAAAAAATATTGACTCAAGACTAATAAGATATAGCCGTAAGCTATAAAATGTTTTAATAAAGCTGAATATTTTTTTGTAACTGAACCTCACAAAATTATTCAAAATACATTCCTTATATTTTTAATTACTAATATACACCTCATTAAGTGGCTCGTAGCTAAAAGTTGGGACCCTTAGAGGACTACTAAAATAATAATACAATATAAACGAGGAGAGTACAGTCTTTGTCCCTATAAAAATAACTCTCCATTTAGAATAGCAAAGGGCACTTATTTTTTTAGACACCGAAATTTTAGATTTCACTGTTAGACTTTGTAAAACTTTCTAACTAGAGTGGTACCTAGTAAATTTTATACCCATACTCTGTAACTGTTTTTAAATGGCATATAAATAAAAGGTTGAAAAACATTGTGAGCGTAGTTAATAATTCACAAATTTGCTAAATTCTTGTCTATGTTCGTAGATGTATATTAATCTATACCTACTAATATTATAAAGAGGAAACGTTTATTTGTTTGTTTGTATGTATGTTTGTTTACATTGAATAGACTCCGAAGCTACTGGGCGAATCTGATGAAATTTGGCGCCGATATAGGTTCATTTTTTATCTGTATTTATATTATGATATATATTTAGTATGAATATAAATACATACAGTCTACTGTATGTATTTATATTCATACGGGGAAATATAGGCTACTTTTTACAGTTGCAAAATGTACGGATTCCGCGAGATTTCCTTTTGTGCACACGTAATTGCGGGCAACGTCTAGTATTCAATAGTATTTTATAAATTGTTAAGAAACACATTTTGTGGCACAACGGCTGTTATTTAAATTCTTGGTGAATGTCGTTTTCCTGAGATAACCGTGTTTGCATGCCGCGCGCCGGTTCCTGGGTGTCGGCCGGTTATCTAATGAGAACTGATAAGGGGGACCCACTATCAGGTGCTATGTGACTATATTGCGTTTAGAAATAGGTGATGTAGAGGGTATAAATTTTTTTGCCTATCGCATCTAAATAATATAAAAATCTGAGCAATACAATGCCAAGGAGAGTGGAAGAAAATTTAATTCTGCAAAAAATTACAATAATTTCTCTATTCGTTCATAAAGGATTATGTAAATTTCCTAACTTAAACTCCTTACAAGATAGAAAATTAAAAAAGGACGTTATATAGGAGAAATAATTGAAATTCATAACGAAGTTTCAAACAACGAAAGGCAGTCTACCGAAGATAATCTGATTTGAAGTTTTAAGAATTCAATTTAATTATGAACTGAAAATAAACATAAGGATCACTGAATTACTCCATTATACGAACAGCGCGAGGAATTTAAGAATTTTCAACTAATTGCCAATCTCCGAAGAAACGGGGATATTTTTAAATAAAAGTTTTTTTAATCGTTCCTAATTGTTAGCCATGGACGATTTATACTGAAACACCACATGAAATATTAGATGAATTCATAGGAGTAAAATATGATGCTTGGAATTAAAATTTTAGGTAATTTATTTGAATTGGAAAAGTAGCGACAACAGACCAAAATTCTATTAAGTAGATTGTAAAATTATCATTCACATTTATTTAAATAAATTAAATAAATGTGTAAATAATACATTAATTTAATTTTGGAATTAGTAATTTTTTTAATTCCATGGAGAAGAGGAGATAATCCTAAAATTGTTTATCATTTTTATATGGACATTCGTTGAATAAGATTAAATATAGCACAGTATTTATCCTACCTCCAGCAGACATGCGACCAATGTCGTTGAAATCCAGATGCAATTACGCGTATATTCTAACCTAATTTTATCTTTGGTCGCCGTAGCTAATTGTTCCATAGTAAAATAAGTAAAACTTTCGTTATATCATTGATATTAATTAGAAAACCGCAAATATAAGTTAATTGTTAATAATAATGATAAATATAACACGTTTGAATGAAATGACTTGTTCTATCTTGCATGACGCTATCAAAATTTATTCGTGTCGTGATTAGTCCGTGTCGAATTTTCCATTCAATTGAACTCATGAAGACTGCCGCTGGGCGCTGCGGGCTGCCCATCCGCCATAGGTGCGGTCATTTTTATCTCATCCTATGGTTGTACCTAAAGTATTTATATTTTTACTATAACAAAACTATAAAATTGTATTCCTGAGATATTGTAAGTATAATGCGTTTCAAATAAGAATAGGAACATCAATGACCTTTTTCTGTCAAATATCACTTGAAAAGTGCGATTTACAGAAAAACTTTTGTGCATATAAATATTGCTTGCATCGAATTTAAATAAAAACGTTAAATAGTAATAAATTATCTAAATCATAAATTTAACTATCTTATCAGTCTAAATTCGGAAAAATGTGGCGTCGACTCGATCCTATCTCATTTGAATCGCACTATAGGCTAGCCGCACACACACCATATCATTGGCAATAATGCTCATATTGACAATAATATTCCTTGTGTGCGGGCCATATTGCCGTTTTTTTTTTTTGTATGTGTTGGCTAGTATTGACAATTTTATTCTGTCAATAATATTACACGTGTGCAGCTAGTTATAGTGGTTTTAGCATACAGTTTTAGTGGTTTTGATTATTTTTAAGGAACTATTGTGTTAGCCATTTCTTCTTTGAGAGCTATTTTTTGTATTTCTTACTTATTTAATAAATTCCACCAGCAGCAGCCCCTGTACAAAAGTATATTGAATAAACACAGTTAGAACTAATATATTCAACAATTCATATAGGTATTTCTTTAACTTTATTAAAAACACATTTACAAAGAAATTGCAGCTGAAAAATATTTTAAAACAATTGGTTAGGTACCTTTAATTTGAAATAAAATAATAATATTCCTCTCGGATTGTTAATTTGATCGAAAATGGCAACTTTTATAAATTGTCTGTGTGCTTTATTAAAGCGGCAGCTAATATTAGACCCGAGTTACAGTTGGACGGACGGTCTTAAACAATAATGAGCCAACAATCTCTGTTGGCTTTGCGACGTCTAACGTCGTATTTACCTAGATACAGCGAAACTCACCAAAATTTTACATTTAAGACACGATCAAAGACAAGCGTAATTGCGAAAATGGTTGAAAAATGAATTAATGTTTTTGTTTAAAATTTATTATTACTTAGACGTTTACATGCACAAAAAGGTACGGTCAAGGTATACACAAGGTATGTACACAACTTAGTAGTTGTATAAGTAGTCTTATAATGCAATGTTTCCCAAATAAGATTTATGTCATTGTCATTAACAAACGCCTATTAAAAATTAAATCATTACAGCCAGGATAATTCATAATGATAACGAGGAGAGTTCTGACCTGGACATATTGATTTATCTATACCTAGCCAACTTTTGTATAATAATTTTTCCAGCGACTTAGTGAATTCAAAAGGAAATCCCGGCGAAAATGCCGGTGAAAATCCTGCTGGAATTCCTTTACGCTAGGCGTACAAAATTCACAAAACGACTAACTCGTGTTATGCCTAAATAAAATCGCGAAATAGCCAAAACGAAAGTTAGCCTTATTAACCATGTAGGCCACCCGTGAGATGGGTTAAATCATCGTTTCTCAACCTCTTTTATGTCGCGACCCGCGAAAAATCCAAAAAGTTAAGTCAAAAGTCTTGCGACCCCGTCACGATTTTTTCGACGTTTGATCCAAGATTCATTCGAAAAACGAATCTTTTGGGGTCGCCACCCACCGGTTGAGAAACGATGGATTAAATGATACATTAGACTTACTTACCGTGTCTTACAGGTAGACTTTTTACAATCCTTTCTATTATTTGGTACTCAATCTACCCTTTAATAAGGTGGCACGGGTCATTATTTAGTGGTACATCAAGCTTCGATTTTTTTTAATGAAATGGACCAGAAATTGAACTGACGGATCGCCTAGTGGTAAATGATTACGGTCACCCATGGATACCCGCAACACCAGAGGAGTTACAAGTGTAATTCAACTTGTGTTGTGCACTTGCGTTTCTGGTCCTTCATCAAAACCCTTGCGCTTCCGCTTAAACCTCATTCTCTCGCTTCGCGCTGTTTTTCTGTAACGCCGTGGTATTTATCCGGTCGAGCTGGCCCATTCGTGCCGAAGCATGGCTCAATTGTGAGAAAATACAATATCGTAAAAGTATCATTATCATGTGACAGATATAGCCAAACGTTACAACATTATTAGATACTATAGAGGTTGCCCGCGACTTCGTGCGCGCTAAAGGAAATCTTGCGGAAACTGTACATTTTGCCGAAATAAAAACTATCCTATGTCTTTCCCCATGGTCTACTCTATATCTGTTTCAAATTTAACTAAAATCGGCCCAGTAGTTTCGGAGCCTATTCGATGCAAACAAACAAACAAACCTTTCCTCTTTATTATATTAGTATAGATATACGAAAATTTAGGCAAAGCGTTAGTTAGGCCATATAAGATTTAGTTGGACAGCGAAATAGTTCTTAAGTAAAGTAGGCATAATGCAAGATATATCTACTATAGCTATATCAAGCGTACAAGTGTAAGTGTACCTAGTATTTTTTTAATATAAGTGTACCTAGTATTTTTTTGTCAGAGGGTTATTTCATCAGTAATTAGTTCCACAATAATAATTGATACAATCAGTTTAAAAAAAATTTTTCCATAAAATCTTTGACCCTTCTCTCGTATTAGTCCCTATAAACATTGCAAAACTGCCTCTAAAATGCTAAAATAAATAGTAATAAATAGATAGACGTGAACGACGTCATTGTAATTATGTACAATAATAGACGCTTCAGTAATGGAGTTGGTGGAACACGCACTCCGTAGTATTGACTGTGTCCACTGCGCATGCCCCTCCCTGTAGGATTCACGAGGATATAGATGCCTGGATAAAACCTCATTGCCTGTTATTTTATTTAAAACCAGATGTTCCTTCGTGACTTTACGCGTGCTAAAGGAAATACATTTAAGTAGCTGTTCTTCCCCGCAGTTCTCACGAGTGAGTTCATACGAGTGCCAAATTTTATCAAAATCAGTCCAGTAGTTTCGAGGCCTATTCAATACAAACAAACAAATCTTTCCTCGTTATATTATAAGTATTGATAAGCTACTACATAATAGTTTACCTTAATATATTTTAGCACGATTGAGTATATTTTATATCACTATTTTTTCTACGAGTTTTATTAGTCAATAAGTGTTATCTAACATTCTCTAATGTTAAAACTTCAGCACCTTTATTTCATACTTATATTATGGTGCAGTTAATAATTATTATGCTCATTATATTAGATGCATGTTGTATTGCAATTACTTTACGATTAATCTAAACCAATTCTTCTAAGTCACATATAGGTATAAAACCCACTATGTTATGCCTCAGCAGAATTGTCATCATCGACAACTTGGGAAATATCCCATAGTGGGACATTCCAGCTCAATTTGATAAAAATTAGGCAGATTAATCTTTACCAGATTATATTGTGGACTAGTTAATATTTCATCCGTTTGTCGAATCCCTATTAGTTATTCATAGATATACCTAACAGATACCTCTTACCTACTACGATGGTACTGAGTGCTATCTGCCGTTTTGTATTTCTCCTGTCGCTTCTAGATTTTATATGCAGCGTGTACGGTGTATATCTAACAGTGTAACGGCACGCTAAGTTATACAAAGTTGAGGATGCAATTACTTACTAGGTCAAAATATTATTTGTGCTTTACCTATTTCGTTAACTAGCGTTAGCGCGCTATTTCTTCCGTGGTGGATCCCCATTGCACCCCACGGGGGTATTTTTTTTCGAAAAACCATTTTTAACGGCGTTAACATTTATTAATAACTACGTAACATTTCTACCCCTATTTCACTCCTTTAAGGGTAGAATTTTTCAAAATTACTTCCTTCCTTCCTCTCAGTGCGCGTCTACATTGTAAATTAAAACCACTGTCCAAATTTAACGTTTCTACTATTAGCGATTAGGGCTGTGCAAACGTCTATAGTCTATACGACAGTCAGTGGAGACATCGCCTTTTATATATCTTATGCCTAATGCTATCTTGTGACCGTTTATTTTATGCATACTTACTTGTACATAACGTACAGGTAAACCTAAAGGCTAGGTAAACTAATTTATAGGTACGACTTCGGATGAAGGTTAGTTATTATTTCATTGTAGGATGAATCTCAAGATTGCAAGTTTGTATGCCTTTTGGATTAGTTTGCTATGGTAACAGTCATGGTAATAGTACAGTTCTTTAATATGTACCTACCATAAACAAAATTTATAAACTTACTCTTGACGCAGATTTTAGGTAGGTATATATAAAACTATCCCGTCGAGCGGACTTCCCAATTTTAGACGCGTAGTCGGCAACCACGGTTTGGCAAAAGTATAGTTTTACAGTTTATTTTCTTACACAGAAGTCTTAACATTTATAAGCGCGACAGATCAGCCAGTAAGTATAAAGAAATACTAATCACAAGGTACCTGTAGAGCTTAAGTGTTCCTACTTCCTAAGAACTCTAATAGATAGAATAGATCCTTGAAACCTCATTCAACAATCTTACAAAAAGAAACTGTTTAATAGTGTAACAAAAGAACATTAATTTAAAATACATAAATCAAAACGAAGAACAATCCATTAGTGAATATACAATAAAAAAGGATAGCAACAGTTCTGATTGGCCGGTGCAGGCTCGAAGCGCGCGATTGGCCGCGCGGTGCGTTCGGAAACCCGATACTTTTTAATAATGGCTCCTTTAGCTAATGCGATCGGATATTACTAGCTAGTATTTTATTACATATGAACCGAAATGCGATATTAAGTGGTACGGGTGGGGTCCGCAGCTTCGAATTTCTAGCGGTCGGATTAGTATGGGAGCATTGACCAAATTAGGAAAATGTTTTGTGGTTCACCAGACATTAGTTTCGTTAATCTTAATTATGTATTTTTCATTTGCATGGATATTATTGGAATTAATATATTAGGGTAACGAGTGGTTCGTTTATTTGGTATGATTTGCGATGCCATCATAATAGTTACGTATTTAAGATTATGAGTCTAGGCTTAATAAAGTTGATGTAGATTTTAGTGCAATGGAGCATAAACAGTTATGAAAGTTTTATATGAAAGTATTTAGATCGAGTAAAATTAATATCTTCATTAGGACTGTTAATAGTAATTCGGTTAAATATACCTGTTCATATTCTCTACGTTTGCCAACACGTAAAGGTCAGCTTACACGTTGCATTGCAAGAGTGGCGCTACGCTACGATATAGTGCGATTCAAATGAGAATAGGATCGAGTCGGCGCCATATTGTTTCGAATTTAGACTGTTATGATAGTTAGATTTATGTTTAGATAATTGATTACTATCTTACGTTTTTATTTAAATTCGATGCAAGACTATTAATATTTATATGCACATAAGTTTTTCTGTAAATCGCACTTTTCAAGTGATATTTGACAGAAAAAGGTCATTGACGTTCCTATTCTCATTTGAAACGCGTTATACTAAGGTTTCTAAATTCGTGACATCTGACAACTTTTTGACACGACAAGGACCGTCGTGCTACCAAGCGCCGCCTGGTGACAGAAGAACAATCGACAATTCTTATTAACCGTTTTTGATACCACTTACGCCACCCCATCACGCTTTGTGTGAGTTGGGTCTGCCTGTAATGTTTAAATCTCCTTGTGTAATAAATAATCTTTAAAATGCAGCGCCGTATCGCGTCGTCTCTCGGTGTTAACTGACGCAAGAGCCTGAAGCGGCTTCCTGTAGCTGTCGACCTCTGTGGCTCAGTTGGTTGAGCGTGTTGGTGCTCAAGCCGGGGGTCGCGGGTTCAAATCCCGCCGAAGGAACAAAAAGTTTTTCTGTGTTCCTGGGTCATGGATGTGTATTAAATATGTGTATAATATAATAAAAATCTTAAATATGTGTATAGTATAAAAAGTATTAAATATATCTCCGTTGTCTGGTACCCGTAACACAAGTTCTTTGAGAACTTACTACGGGATCAGATTGACGTGGTGTGAAGCGTCCATAGATATTATTATTATTATGTAGTGAACAGAGCACCAGGGCCCTCTCGTAGCTCGAATATCGGTTCGATTACCAGCCTTTCCTGCTTGCGAGCGCATGGAGATGATGCCTCACAGCGCGAGCATCGAACTGAGATTCGAGGTACGAGAATTGGGGCCCAGGGTAAATGCTGGAAAGTCGATTTTCTTGAAATAGGATTCCCATCTCTAGGTAATAGATAACATTTCATTTTCCTTTTTTACTTACGTACAACTTTTTATTTATCTAAAAATAAAACAATGTAACAATTACTTAAATACCTAAAAGATAAAAACAAATCACTAGTACTAATCACAGTGCAAGCACAGTGGAGCACTATCAAACAAGTTATTGCTCAAATACGCAAGATACACTCGAGTCGATGGTGGCAAACAAAAGTATCGACTATTCGATAACGCGAATCGATACTGAGTAGGTACTGACCCCGCGCACGGTATCAGCTCAGCAAATACTACGCAGATAAAAATATGGACGAGTCCTGTTCGGACTTCGGATAGACGATTATTTGCAATTATATTCACTCGTTATTCGCCTACTGATATGCTTCGATGAAATAGATTTAACACATACATACACACATATTTTATTAAAAAGAATTAGCAGTCTTGGCCGTTGTCAATACATGACAGAAATAAGAGTGTTATTCAGCCACAATAAACCAGCCCTATTGTAAAGGGCATCACAGACGACGAAGATAGTATAATTTTTATGCTAAGATAAAATATCGCTTGCTATACAATTTGTATGAATTTTCATATTACGTACTTTAATATGAAATATATCCAGGCATTTTAGTCAAATTTTAGCATCTTCGCCGTCTGTGACGCCCTTAAAGCTAGTGAATAAGTATCCATACTCTACCTTTCTTCCTCCAGTTACCCAGTAAGTTTTGTAGTAGAAATTCCTGTTTAGGAATTAAAGTGTTAACAGTTAATAGAACTTTAAGCTTTTTTCAGCAGCTATGAACTGAAAAAACAATGTGCGTAGAAAAATTGTGCCTACCGAACTAGCGCACTGAAGTCTTCACTTCGGTAGCGCTCCAAAATATAGCTTTCCAGCTGTAAAGTTCCAGAAAAATGTCAGTTCGCTTACATGTTGTGCAGGTTAGATTTTATCAATGTTTGTCCGTGCTCTAGTCGGTAATACTCATAGTTATTATCTATTCCAATTTTATTTGCTTATCAATGAATTTTGATTTGTTTGGTGATTCGCTACAATTCGAGTAGGATGCTAATCTGTTGAGCAAATACTGCTATGAAACGTTGTCTAAAACTGCGTTTTGATTGATTCATCAAGACAAGTGTAATGGTATGTGAAAATAAGTTATACAACACGGTATCGATAATGTGTAGGTACGGTATTATGTTATTTACTGTTCTTCTAAATACATATCTATAAACTTCCTATTCCTTGAGCTCGGTGGTCTCGGTCGGCCCTAGTGGGTAGACCGTTTGATTCGTACTTGAGAGTGCAGGTTCGATTCCCAGGTTGTGGCGTGTTTGAGTGTGTATGGCTTATTTAGATCTCAACGGACGCTCTAACGGCGAAAGAAAACGTCTCGAGGGAACCTGCACATGGTTGGTCCCAGACGTACTGTCATTTCACCAGTCATTTCATTCCTCTGGACTAAGCTGACTATTGCCCGGTTCCTATATCTAACGAATCGTCATTGTACATCAGCTACCAAACGTTTTTCACTTACGGGTAACGAACCGTTAAAGGCGTTTCACAAAGCTATTTTAGCTTCTACCTGCTACGGACAGTCGATAGTAACGCGCTAACCGAAGCCCTCCCGACCGTAATACTGCGTTTTGATATTATAAACCTACTCATTTCAAATTTAACGTAACCGATGTTTATTATCGGCTCGATCACTTATTATTCACTTAAATCATCCACGTTTTATTTAATTTGGTTTGTTAAGATGAAGAAAAAAAATATTTTAGTAGAAAATGTAGTTTTACCAAGTTTTACCCATTATTGCTGAAGACAACAAAACGCAAATTTTTTTTTTACGACTCTTTGACAAATGACAATACCTATTATCTGTGAGCATTGATTTGACATTTATGAAAGCGTACTGCGTAGATTCAACGGATTTCTATTTTCTAGCATAAATTACACACACAGTTAGAAATGTTAGAATTAAATTAAAACGTTTATAGAACAATAAATAATAATGGATATTACTCCGGTAAGTTTTTAGTGATCCGGTTGTAAACATCTTGAGAATTGTTTTAACTAGCATTCGTGTAAAACTTGTCTTCGTTTATAGAAACACAGGAAGGCTATGAGCAAAGATGAGGCTTCTTTATTGATTGATTTGATACAGAGCAATCCAATACTGACAAGCAAGGAGACGAACGCCGCGACTAACAAAACCAAGGAGGATACGTGGATTGCTCTGGTATCTTCATTTAATGCGAAGAGTGGTTCTATTCTCAGAACAAAGGAACAATTAAAATTAAAGTGGGACAATTTAAAAAAGGCGGCTCGTAAAAGAACACAACAAATAAGAATGAATAATCTAAAGGTGAGTTAACAACATTGACTTATATCTTATTTATAAAATTCTCGTGTCACAATGCTATTAGCGTACTCCTCCGAAACGACTTTACTGATTTTAACCAAATTTTATATTCATATTCAGTGGGTCTGAGAATCGGCTACTGGGTACTTTTTATATTGATAAGTGCATATTTTGTTAAATAAATAATAGTATAAATTATTACAACTCGAGACTGACGGAGAAAATTGTTTACATGCTACGGAATAGCGATGGACGTTGCCATGGTGACATACTTATTTATCACTTCAATAAAATAATATGGGCGAAATACTTTATATTATGGCAAAACAATGTTTGCCGGGACAGCTAATATTATATAAATCAATGGTTAAAAATAATAAGTTTTCTTAAAAATGTGTTATTGAAAGATTGTAGCTTGATTGACTGAAGCTGTATACATATATAATTTTTTTCTAGACTGGTGGTGGCAAACCTGAATACATCCCCATTGATGAAACTTTGGATAGAGTTTCCAGTCTGTTGGGATCTACGGGCACAGGTTATGAGGTCCCATTTGGAGGTGATGGTGTTGGCAGCACCTCACTGGAGCTTGTTAACACAGAATTAGATTTTGGTGGTTGCTCCGATGCAGGTGTCATTAATGATGCCAGACCAAATGTTCCAGACGATGTAGAAATTTTAAAGGAAATGACAATCAATGGTATTAATTGCTATATTTTTAAATTTCTAACCTTATTTACATACATGAAAACATATTGATAGGTTAATAACCGTTTACCTAGTTTATGACAGGCTATCTGAATGGGCTTGTATGTGAGTGAATGAGAGCAAGAAGTGGTGCTACATTTGTTAAGAAAATGGTGATACAGGAAATAGAAAAGAGGGTTAGACTGGTAGTATATGTATAAACAGTATAATCACAAATTAATTTTTATAAATACTTGAAAATAATTATTGGTTTCATATTTTTAATTTTCAGGAACCCCTAACAGAAAACGAAAATTAAGTGATAGTGCAATGTTTTCACCCAACGCCGATAGTTCAAAATATTTCTTTGGGAAGCCTATACCAAAAACATTAAAAATTACAAAGAAAGGTATAGAGTTGTTACTTAACTTGCACCTTACAATCCATATTATATAATTATATTTAATTTTCATGTTACATGTTTCAGGTAAAAATAAGGAAAATAGTGGAGCTACTGAAAGGAACTTAGCAATAGCAAGTTATTATGAAAAAAAAACAGAAAAATTGAATTTAGAAATAAAGATTTTAAAATTAGAATTAGAAAAGAAAGATAAACAAAGTAGAAATTGTGAAGATAGTGGTTTAAATAGTGATAAATAAAACATAAATTTAGGAATGATGGTTTTTAATTAATAATCCTTAAACAGTGCTTAAATTTATACATTAATTTATTATTATAAACTCAAAACCCAGGCAGTGATCACATAGCTCAGGAAAAAGCAGCTACACCAAGCTGAAATAAAAAAAATAGTAAATTAATACTAGGTACCTAAACTAGCTACTGCATCATATATTATGTATGTTTGTTTTTCAGTATAAATGTGTTTATATTTTTTTAAATAACATGTATTTGCTCTTGGGCCAGCGTCTAACACTCAGTCAAATGAGACCTACCATCGAGCAAGCTCAGCCAAAAGATGCCTATTTACTCATACTTATTATTATTAATGATACTCATACGCTCAATGCTTTGGCTCGTTTCTCTTCCCCCACATATACAATAATCTTATTAAATTATGTCATATTGAAAAGTGGTCCCTTCCAAAGTCAAAGCTAGTCCTTTCTGACACTCTTCTCTGTTGCTCGTACGAAGAAGCCGAAAACCTGATAAGGGTTACTGTCTAATAGTCACACACATACACACACACACACACGCACACACACTCACGCACACACACTCACACACACACACACATACACACACTTACAGTAAATATCTAGTAAATAAGTATAATATTGTGTTCTTTTCTTTTCTTTTTTTCTGTCTGAGTCACAATTCTTTGACAAATAATTGTATCCTCGGTGTCCCCACAGGACAGGCATTGCCTAGTGTGGGGATCCGGTATAACTTTTTGTAAATGACTTTTTGGAAAATAAATATTTGAATTTGAATTTGAACTTATTATTATCAATATTTAACTTACTTGTCAAAGAAATCTGATATCAACGTTGCTCTTTCTATGTAATTTTCATCATCTGCATTGTTTCCCATATGTATTGCTTCTGCAACAGGGATTTCTACTTCTGGTGGTGTATCATCCAGGTTATTTTGTATACAAATATTATGTAACACAGCTGTAGCTATGATGACTGCATTGGCTCGTAACAAACTTAAACGCATTGTCAGAGCTACAACTGGGAATCTCCTCTTCCAAACACCGAAACATCTGAAACAAAATTATTATTTTAAATTCAATTTTACAAAATTAGATTGTTAGATGTATGTATTTAGATTGTTAGATTGCAATAAAAACATACCTTTCAATACAGTTTCTGGTTCGAATATGGGAATCATTGTAAAGCTGTTCACCTCTTGTTTGTGGGTTGGAAATTGGTGTTAATAAATATGGTCTCAAGGGGTATGCACTGTCTCCAAGTAGCCATTTGTTGCTATATAGTCCACTTTCACATTGAGCTAAAAAAGAAAATTGTAATGTTGGTACTGAATAGTAATTGAGTTGTATAGGTACTTCAAATAATCAAAATCAAATACATATTATATAAGTCACGGGACTGAGTGATAACAGTCTCACCAAATTAGTCACAGGTATATGACTTGCCAATGTACCATCGAGGAAATTGATTCCTAGGCAGTTGACAGACCTATGTCATGTGGTTGGCTTATGTCAATACAATGTTAGCTGTGATCGGTTGGATGGGTTTAACTTTTACTTCTCTGATAGTACAATATTATTGATATCGCACCTTCGGTGCAACAAAGTCACAACAGCTCATTATTAAATATTACAGGAGAGAACTTTTAAGATTTATTTCATGATTTCTGGATCACTTTTTATACTATATATAGCTTACTAAGATTTAAGCCTACTATAAAAAGTGATCCAGAAATCATGAAATAAATGTGAAAAAAATCTTAAAAGTTCTCTCCTGTAAAATTTTATAATGAGCTGTTGTGACTTTGTTGCACCGAAGGTGCGATATATTGTTTTTCACAAGTATTCAACTCTTACCTCGTAATTCTGAATTATTAAATATAGTGGCATCGTGGGTTGACCCTGGCCAACGAGCCACTACATTCATCAACAGTAAATTTGCATTACAAACTGCTTGTACATTAAAGGAAAAGTAGCCTTTCCGATTTCTGAACTCTTCTCCTATCTGTGAACCTGTATAGAGTTAAAAAGTTATCTAATTGAATAAATTACAAATTGACAAGTAACTACTGCCTAAAACCAAAAAAATATAACTTACATGGTGATTGAATTCTTATGTGCGTGCCATCAATTGCTCCAAGGACTCTAGGAAATCTAGCAATGCAAAAGAAATCTTCCTCAGTATTGTTGTGCATGTAAATGTACTTGCTATAAAGCTGTGCTATGGTATAACTGACATCACGCACTATACGGCAAGCCGATGCTTTTGACACCCCAACAAAGTCAGCCACCGACAACAGCATCGTTCCCAATGCATAAAATCTTAATGTCAATAATAGTTGGTGCATGGGATGTATACCATGGTTCCTGTGAAAGTTCATGATTATTGTAGCTAGTCGAATATAATCGTAAGTAGATTCCTTTCCATCCAGGCACCAAAAGTAAAATAATTTTGATCATTGTACTTTTTAAGCAAATTAAAACAGTCACTACATACATACCTGGTTCCCTTCACTTTTAAGTAAGGGTATATTTCAGCAAGTAAGCTTTCAACGCACGGTTTATCTAGTCGAAATCTAAGCTGAAAATCTGAGTGATCCAGGGTATTGAAATGGTCGACTCTCATTTTGTGCATCCTATGATTGTTACCACTATCTTCGTCGGAATCAGAGCCATTCCAGTCTGATAACATTTCTAGATCACTTAGATCAGTCTGATCACTGTCTGAATGAGACATAATGAGTATTTCTCAGTATTTCTCACAATATTAAAGAACACAACAACGTTCAACCGCCTGATTTCGCGCGGTATGTACACAACAAACGTCTAGTAACTTTGACATATGTTTGACGTAACAAAATAATTTATAGAAACGGCACATGCTTTCATGCCCATACAATAACCTAACGGTCCGTTATTTAAGCCCTCCCTACCGCCTACCATCCGCAGGTACCATGCATACGGTAACTTTGCTTACGAAACGTTTTTTATAGAAACACTTTCGGGTTACGCCTCGTCCTCGAATCTACCATCCGTAAGCAAAACGATTCGTTTTGTGAATATTGGAACCGGGCATATATTGTGAGAATGCCGTATAATGTCCCAGGCACTACAGTATTTCAAGAGTGGTTACTTCGCTCGGAGAATACCTACCGTATAAATCATCAAATAACGAATGAAATGCCTAAGTTTATTTAAATACCTCCTATTCTTATCCGTATATTTACATTTACCTCAACAGATTGCTTACTTATATAAGCAGGATACAGGAAATAGGAATACTTACTTATCTTACCTGTTCGTTCCATCATGTTGCTATTATACTGGGTGATATTTTATTTCGTTTCGAGAGAAACAAGGTATAATATATAATTAGTATGTAATGATTACAAGGAAACAAAATGGCGGACTTGGGGGTCAACGCACGTTTGTAACAAGGAGTGTCCCGGCTTAAGTGGTATGATTGATTACACAATATTAGCCCCAGCAATATGTGGTTACTGGAAACGAGATTATAAAAATATCTTCTGATAAAACACTAACAACAAACAATTTGCTTCGACAGCGTCTTCAAGAATACAATACATACAAGAAAAAAATGGCATTTTATGTAAAGATCTTCTGAGACGGAAGAGTCTTTTATGCATAATAGGGCGTTCCACTAGTGCTAGTGGAACGTGAACCGTGCGGTCAGAACAAAAGTTTAGTTATTTTCATTCACATTCTGTTTCTTTAGCGCCACTATGATGGTTCGTAACTGTTTTCACCCCTGTTCTAGATGCAACTGTCATCTGTCAAAAACTGTTAAAAACGCTTAGAATGATCACAACATTTCGCTAATTTTTACCCAGCTCCCTACTTGGGTTAAAATTAGCACTTTTTGACGTTTTCAAATTAGTTGTGATCAGCTGTCAGTTGTTCCACTAGTCACAAAAATTACTAAAAACGACATCTTCGAAATTTTCAATAATAACGTTATTTCGCTAAAGAAACACCATTTTGTGGTAAAAATTATCGTAGCGTTTTGGGCAAAATTAGTGCCGTATGGAACACGCATTAAGAGTCAACTTACACCGTAACGAGACGATACGTAACGCGGCGCTGCTTTTTTTAATAGTGATTCGAAATTGAATTTTATTCAGTACACAAGAAGATACACGTTTCATTGCAAGAGCGATGCGTCGCCGGTATAGACTGGTGCCGATTCGCTCGTTTAATAAAATAGGCTTTGCATAGGCAGAGCGGTGCAGTTTAACATTCTAACTCTTGCAAATCTTTTTGTGTAGTGAATAAAGTTAAAATAGGAATCACTATCGTAAAATTTACGCCACGTCGCGTAGCATTACATTTAGGTTTGAACTGCCTCTTAATTTTCTATTAACAATTATTTTATTAGATTATTTAATGCATCTAAATACCAAATAACCATATACTGATAAGAAAAATTTTAAGCAAAAATCATAGCATTTGGGTTATGTAGAACTGGCCTAAAATTTAAATAACCCAAAGGAAAGTACCGAACCCGGGGGAGCGCGAGTTCGGGTTCTGGCAATACGGCTAAGTGCCGACGGCTGATGGATGGTGTTTGCTCAACAAATAGTTTTCAATTTTATGTCGCCGCCTGCACTAGCCATCGCCCAAAGATTTCACTCACGAAATTGATATTGCCGGAGTAATCTCGAAATCTTTTTACCCAAATGGATGGAGTATACCTTTGGAAAAAAATGCGCAAGGTTTCGGTTACTATTGTGAAATGTTGTAGTGTGAGTGTGAGTTTCAGTTCGTTATATTATAATATAACGAAAAATAATACGTAAAATTGTAAGCAGAATGTTTATTTGACAATCTGTCGAGATTTTACAATTTCACTAGTTATATTACAATCTAACGGTTTTTACAATTTTACGGTGACAGATACCAATTTTAAAGTTATATATACACGATGCTGTTTCCGATGTTTTGCTATTTACCTTTATCAATAAGGTATATTTATATTGGTAGTAGTAGGTATATAATCATAGAATAAAGAAACAAAGAGTGTTTCTTCGCAAATGTTAACCAATTATAACTTAAAATAATATTATATATTTGATTTGATGTTTATTATACTTAAGATTTGTTGTTAGGCATGTAAGTACTTACAATAAAATAACTTAACTACTCTGTCTCAATCATCGCAGTATTGTCAACTATCAACGACATAATCCCAATAGATGTAAACAAATTTCCCAAAACTAATTAGCACTTTTTGAACTCCATGTAGAATATTATAATTAATGACCGTTGAAATTAGTAAGTTGGTTGGACCAGGCCTTCTACAATCATTTATTGATTTATTTCAACAAATAGAATTTTTCAAATAAGCCCATTGAGATTTTAACTATAGTAGAGCTATAACTTAAAAGCTTTTATTGTCAATAAAGCATATAATATTAATGAAAAACGTAAACATGTAAGTTCTTATTCCTCAAATAATATTCTTAACGCTTGAGAACTTAATAAACAATTTTTTCATTAGCGACGTCGAAGTGCATCTATGAGCCTGCATAATAAAAACATCACATAAACATAGCGCTGTGGATTTCCTTAACTTTAGTTGCAATAAAGCATTGATCCACTATTATTTTCTAGCATTTATGAAATAAATAATTTAGTTACATTTGTCTTTACGCTTACTAATTTACATTGCAATAAAATGCGAACAGTGAGTTACCACGACTACCTTTTCGTTTCCTTTAGTTGTAAATTTTTCTTTGTCTCGGCTACACAAAACACAAGCAAAATATTACACATACTTGCATTTGTTGCTCCTCTATCACACCCTTTATAAACAATATTTATTTTGTCTATGAGTCTCATGCGGAGCCCACATCGAGAGGTTATTCCCGTTACAACTGACAAAGGGAATGTATTATTTTTATCAACGCCACACAACACACAAAGGTCGTCGCGAGGCCTCACTGACATAATATCATACAATAAAATCACAACAAAGAAACACAACAGACGCGAACGACAAGAGAAAAAGAAAAAATCAAAAGTGATTTACAAGAAAACTTAGCAATATACAAAATTAAGATGCTTTTAATTTTATAGCTCGTCTAAACTGTATCTTATTGATTGGTGATAGAGATTTAATTCCTGCCAGTGTTTTTTGTGTGTAACTTTTTATGTTGGGTACATTTGATGACTTGTAAAGTTTTGAATGGTCGTTATCAATGTTCGGAGGTGTCCGAAGCCCGGTAGCTGCCCTCGATGAAGACTCGTCCGTGTGCCCCCGCCGCCCACACACCACACACACTGTTTCCATTCTCCCATGAAAGGAAAAGTTTATCTCATATTTTTAGACTCAAGGTGGAATAATCACCCAACGTTAAAATGTAACTCTTTTACACGGTACTATAATATAAAATAAAATAATAACACATAAAATTGCAATTGTTCAGTCGATATGATTGCGTTATGGTCTACAATACTGAAATATCATAAAATCTTAAACCCGATATTATCTATAACCTATTCAACTAAGGATCCGTTAATTCTATAAACACAACTCATAAGAAATTCTCAAAGTGATAGGTATTGAAAGAACTTTTGCATGTAATCGATACAAATATCAAACAAAAAAATTAAAATATTTGTACTAGACGCCAGAGTTTTTCAATATCTATTTGAGAGTTACTCTAACTAACTTAAGTAAACAAAACTTGATTGGTAGAGATTTTTAGTAGCAATAAATTCGCCTTTTGTACATCATTTTATGTTGATGCTATTATAATATGCTGTTGATGCTATCATGCTATTGTAAATCGTTTATTTTGTTTACTTTGGTGATCAATAAAGTATTTTGTATTGTTTTGGTTAAATATTTTTAATTGCCTGTTGGTAAAGCTCTTTTTCTTTATATCTTCTAATTCTCTTTAATACAATAATAAACCAAAAATGGAATGTTACTATTAGAAACATTATTCTATTTAGTTAAATTATGTAGAGTTCCGAGTTGGTCCGATAAATGAAGAGTCAACCCGTCGCCGTGTCTAGTATTTTTTACTGGAAGCCGTGAGTCAATGAAACCGAGTCATTCATTTGTGCCGAGACAAGTCGCGGCCCGGCGAGTGTTGAGTGGTTAGTTTTATGGGCGCAGTAAACCACCCGCAGCGTCACACAAAAACTCAATTCAATAATGATAATTCCTGTACTATTCTTTCTTTAGCTTCTGTTTGCTTGTACAGCAAAGGTTTTTGCTAATACTGAAATTACTATACTATTTTAATGCAATCCACTAATACAAGCCTGTCAAAATCTAACATTGCTTGATTTATAACATTTTGGCGTGTGATGTAGTTTAGGCAGTTTATTGTTTAAGCAGAAATATATAATATGTGTCATATTTTATCATTGTTCCGTAAGTTAATCATTTGATCCATTTTATCATCGAAAATAAGAAACCATACAATTCCAATACTGTTTGTGTTTGTTATTCTATTAACAAAACTTTATATTTTTTTTAGATGAAACTTACAAATCAAGAAAACAGGTATGTAATAAGGTACACAAGTTTATGAAAGTCAAAACTAAATGCTAAGAATATAATATTTTTCTGTTGGTCCTCCTTCAGACGAATTTGTGTGAGTTCAAACAAAAAAAAAAACAGTAATAAAGTGTTTTGTTTTAGATATTTTAGATGCTAAATATTTAAAAAATATTTTACGACGGCGGGCGTCTAGGTTTAGGGCCGGATATGGGGTGTAAAGTACCGACAAAAGCTAGACTGCAATAAACGTACCAATTGCGTCGCGGGCCTTTTTGTCCTAGCGCCGCCAGGTAGGCCTCAAAGGGTTAAACGAGGATTATTGTGTTAATAACGATAAACCTCTTTGTTCGACGTGGCTTAGTGCATACCTTTTAACTATTTAAAGGTATTATTATCATAATATTTAAAGACATAAAAAATTAAACTCAACATAAAAAAATTAAATAAATTTAAAACATATTGACTCTACATTTTGTTACAGTTAGATAACTTACAGATTTTTATACAGTTTTAAGATATAATAATATTATATTGAATTTTTTGTTGTATGTAAGTATAAGTGTACTTTCAATAAAATATTTATTAGACTAAACATCTTTCAAAAATTCTAATACCTATTTTATTATTTCAATTTTATTCCTAATCTACACTAGGAATAAAAATAAAATATTTGCATGTATTTGGCATTCAATTTGTCTCGCGGTATTTTAACGTTTATTTTCCTGTTCTGTGACGAGTTTCCATAAAACAATTAACGCGAATTATCGTCAGTGTGTTAACTTGAACGTACGGACAAAACGCAAAACTGACTGACCCCTATAAAACATTTCGTTTGTTAGTATGTATTTTTTCAGAATGGCATGTTTGAGAAATTGTAATACATATTTAGTATTTAAAATAGTTTAGCCATACGAGGCAATGCTGCCAGCCTCTTAGGTACTCTACCCGCAGCCTCCGACTTAGATTCAATCTTTTACCTATAGCCCTTTTTATTTTTCATTTAGACAAAATAAAATAAGTACTTAAAAAATTAAAATAAAGCAAACATAATTGAGTGAAAATGAAAATCGAGAAAGTGAATTTAAATTGGAATCCTAAATAAGTATACCTTTTCTAATTTTAATTCATAATGAATACAAATTATACTTTAGTCAGCCAATCCATTGTTTAGGATTTTATGAAACACATTATGTTGCATTCAGGGTTCTTTTATAATGAAAACACTATAATATATTTGTAAACTTAATTTTATTAACTCTGGAACTAACAGATGATATAAGTATCCTATCCAGATTCAAGTAATCAATATGTATTTATAACTACAAGGATTAATTTAGCATAACTATTTGTATATAATTTTTAATTTACATTAGAAATTTGGCAAACGTTTGTTAATTTAAACTCATAGATTTATTGTAGACAGATATGTTTAAGTTCCAACTAAAATTCCTTATATTTTGTAAATTATAATTACTAAGCAAACGTTCTGAATTGCTATTAAAATAAAATATGGTTATTAGACCTATTTCGTAACCAATATTCAAAAAATATTTTGTTTCAGTTGTGTATAATTGTCTCTGAGAGAGATTTAAGTTCGGAAAACAATGTATAGATTGTGGTGGGATAGTTTTAATATGTATTAACGTAATTAATATTATCACATTTTTTTAAAATCATACTTTTCATAATATTAATAAGTATTCAGTATTCAGAGATATTGAAGGACTATATTATCAGAAGTGGGATATTTTTTTTCGTCTTTTTACAAAGTCATCTCATAATGGTTTTCAATGAACAAAGATTTCGACTATTTAGATATATTTCGTTAATACGTGACAAGTCGCGTGTCGCTGTTGTAAATCATATTTGGAGATGATAAAGACGAAGCCAAGGTCCGACTTAATTATTACGTCCAAGGTGGCTATATTCGACGCTGACGACACTTTTCAAGCCGTTTTGTTTTACAATACCGAAGTAATATCTTTACATAAAGTATTCAATAAAAATTCATTAGTTATTTGTTATAAATTTCACTATTTTTTCCACTAGTTGAATCTAAATTAGTTACCTAAATGTTTTTTTTTGTGTTTGAGCAAATAATAAGTTTTCTATCTATCAATCTACCTAAATGTAATTTAAATTACCTTATAAGAATATTTAATCTTACAAAAGAGCGAAACTTAATGTTATTGTTTATTTACTCTAACAATAGTAATTATAGTCTTAATCAAGCGTGTAAAATATTGTGTGTATGTAAAAAATCAAACGTTTGCCAAACGATATATATAATAAATATTAAAATGCTAAATTGACACTTGTATATAAATATATATTAGAAATGGAATGTGCAGAAGCGTAGATAGGTACCTATGAAACACCAAACACCGTTACTTAGAAGATATTAATATAATTTCACCTTAAAAGCTATATTTACAAAACTTAACTAGGTATACGTTCGACACGACTATAATTCTGTTCCCTATCTATTAATTTAATTATATATTTATACATTTGTTACACAAGCAACATTGCACAGTTCGTCGATATGATTTCAAACACGCACACTTGTATACTAAATACTTAGGCCTTTTAGCTCCAAAAGTTATTCGATGCATTAAATTACACTCCTATTCCGACAATTGTACAAATTTTAAATATTTACATCACTATTTAACTTTATAATATCGTATAAGATTCGTTTAGTTACAAATAATATTTACAAATAAACAAAAGATCTCAACGCGCGTTACGCGCTTATCAAAACAGATAAAGCTTCGATATCGACCGCATTAGCTGCGATTAGGTACTATTTGTGCTGTATCGATCCGAGAGAAAATGATAGTTAATGCTCTTGTCATTGTATTAAACTAGATTAAAACCGATGTTTTAGCTACAAAAATTCGCTAACGTATGTTAATCCATGTTTACTACAAAAAACAAGCAGAATTGAAATCACATTTAGTATACGAATGTGCGTTATCTCGAAGGACACTTCCAGAAGTCCTAGTCAGTTTATGCCCACAAAGTCTTTAGGCCTACTAGCGCGGCCGCCGCCCGCCCGGGGACGCCACTCGTGCGTCCGACATCTACATACTAATGCGCACAATATGGAACTCATTTGGAAACATGAAAAATATTTACATAAATTTACAAACCCCAGGTGGTGCGGCGCCGGCTACGCGGGCTACGTATCACAAGAACACAGATCACGCTCACTTGGAGTCCGGGGAGCTGACGGGTGGCCCGGGACCTCAGCGCGGCCAGGGCGCGGCGGTCCGGCGGGGCGCCTACGCCAGCGGATACTGTCACAAGGGCGGCTGCGCGTGCGCGTGGTGGTGGTGGTACAACGGCGACTGGTAGTAGTTGTCGGCCGGCGCGTGCCCGTACCCGTAGTTCACGTCGTACATCTTCAGGTCCGTTTTGGTGTCGGCGCCGGGCAGCAGACGCGTGATGCTGAACGGGTGCGGCGCGGGCGCGTAGCCCGTGGGCTCCTGCTTGAGCTGCGCGTAGTGCTCCAGCGCCAGTGGCGTGTGCTCGGGCAGGCACAGCTCCGGCGCCGCGTGCAGCTGGGCCAGCAGATCGTCCCGCATCTCCTTGTCCTCGCCCACGCCCGGTGCCTTGTCATGCGCGTGCTCGCGCTTGTCGTGCGAGCCGTGGTGCCCGTGCGTCTGGGCGGCCTTCTGCGCCTGGCGGATGTTCTCCTTCTTTTCATCTTTGAATCTCTTCTGCCGTCTCAGGAAGCAGCCGTTCTCGAACATGTTTCCGCTGTCCGGGTGCAGGGTCCAGAAGGAGCCCTTGCCGGGCTTGTCCGGGGTCCGGGGCACTTTTACGAAGCAGTCGTTGAACGACAACGAGTGCCGGATCGAGTTCTGCCAGCGCTGCTGGTTCTGTCTGTAGAACGGGAACAGGTCCATGATGAACTGGTAGATCTCCGACAGGGTGAGCATCCGCGACGGGTTGTTCTGAATGGCCATCGTGATGAGCGATATGTAGGAGTAGGGCGGCTTCGCGTGCGTGTAGGAGCGGCGGTAGGTCTTGTCGTTCCGCGCGCGCTGCAGGGCCGAGGTCGGGGACGCGGCCTCCTGCTCCCGCGGCAGGGCGCCGTAGGGCACCGCGCCGCCGCCGCCCATGCAGGAGGCCATGGTGCTGGGCGGCGAGTAGCCGACGCCGGCGGAGCCCATGCAGGAGCCGCCGGCCACCATGTTGTTGGTGTAGAGGTTCGGGTAGGGCTGCGTCGGCATGCACCCCATGCCGTTCACGTACGGAGGCGCGAGACCGGGCGACAACGAGGACAGCGACGCGGACGTCGGCACGTCGCCGTACGAGAGCTTCTGCGAGATCATGGCTAGCGCATCACCCGCGCGTGCACGCCGGCCAGGGGCAAACACTCGCACTGATTGAAAGAGTAAATAGAGGCCGGGGGCCCGATCTCCCCTCCACGGCCCGCCATGGGTGCCGGGGGCGGCGCCGCGGAGGCCCCGCCCCCGTGCGCACGCAGCCCCCGCCCGTCGCCCGCGCCCCGCGCGAAGCCTCGCGCGCGTCCGCCCGCCGCTAATAATACCGCAGTTCGGAAAGATAAAAACACGAAATAATCATAAGTGTGTTAGGAATGTGTATTGGTGTGAAGCTTTTAATGTTCACTATTTCATTGTTAATGTAGTAATAGGTAACGGGTACGAATACCTATGTTTTAAAGGCCTCTGAAGACATGAAAAGGTTTTTTTTTAATTTTAATCGATGCTGAAGAAGTTTCATGACTACCTGAAATGATACCTGAAACTACCCATGTTACTTTATTAACATTTCATACAATTTTTCATGGAAGTGATTAAAATATCTACCTAATAAATATACCTACATAAATAGTTCTGCAAGAATCTGATGCAAATGGGTAAATGTTTAAAATTGAGTGAATTTGTAAAAATCAGACTTAAGTAATACCATGAAACCAAGAATATTAAAGGTTGTAAGGAAACTTATTTCGGCTAATATTATTATAAATTAAGTTAGACTTTACTTATAATAACTATTCTTCTTTGTTTAAAAATCTTAAGATACTTTGTTCAAGAACTTAGTGATCTTTTTGAGACTAACTAGAAGATAATTATTTACCGTGATCTGAAGAATTAGAGTGAAATGGTTTTTCTGTAGGTAACGTTTTTAAATAAGGTAGACGCAGTTAAAATGAAGAATTAAGTAGGTATAGCTATAAAATGTTTTAATTTTTTTTTAGTGTGGCATGATATCTTAATTTCGATTAGCTGCTTTTTTAATAAATAGGTAGATAAGTATTTAAAATTTAACGAAACATTATTGATTCTATTTAAAAAATACAAAATATTTATAGCTAGCCAATTTCAGCTCTATCTCGGTACCTGATTAAATCGAATTAAAGAACTTTTGCACATAGGTACCTAGTAGACGGCACGAAGTTGGGACTCGTGTCAGCTATATCAGATACGGTAGGCCTAAATTCTGTTGAACACTCGAGTAATGATGCCACATGACATCAAAATAGGTGCTCTACCTTTATGTTTTAAATTTAAGTAAAGTTTAAGCAACAGAATGCTAGGAAATATCTAAGGAGGTTAGTATTACCACGCAATAGTTTTGTTTAATTACTTAAAAAATTAGGGTCTGACTTCACCCAAAATATTTTTTCTATTAAAATAGCCTACATGAAAAGCTTTATGTTCCTAACTTTTATAGTTTAGAAATACTAGTAAATTGTAAACTACTTTGGAGGCCTATGACCTACTCGAAAATAGTTAACTTTATAAAAAATATTGTATCACACCGTGCCTTTATTTAAAAAGACCTAGGTAGGTATATGATGAATGACGATGCCTCACACGATGGAATAAATTGAGAAAAAGAAAATCATCCCCCACTTCACGTGTTGGTAATGTAGGGGATTGGGCATTCACTCCAAGATACAAGTAGCACTACAAGATACATATCAAATGAAAGGGATTAAAATGTGTGTCATTTTATTATTTGACGATTAAAGGTTAAAAAAATTAAAAACCACCACCTGTATTATTGCACCATTTCATAGTGTTGCTAACAAGGAACAATTTTTGGGAAGTAAATATGTGCGACAATATTGAAGAAAGACCTTAGTTTTAGAATTTTATTATTATTCCATAGATTTCTTCAAAATATGAGGCAGTTTATCAAAATATAACATTTTTCTGAAGTTTGCTGTATACTTCCCGAAAAGTGTTCCTTATTAGCAACACTATGAAATGGTGCAATAATCCTGTATTATTTTTTAATGTTTTTTAAACTTTTTTTTAACCTTTAACCCTAATTAACTTTTTTGTGAGATTTTTCGTCATACAATAAAATTACAAACTTTTTAAGTCCTTTCATTTGATATAATATGTCTTTTAGTGCTACAAGGGTGGGGACGTTATGCCCCTTCTTCTTTATTTATCGATACTTCCTACAAGGTACGTCCTATGACATTGTTCCAATTGACTACACAGTACACAAACAGAATGATCTAAGGATCTAAATATAGCTCTCGCAATAACTGCACGGGCTGGCGCATTTGTGTCTTGTACTTATCTAGAATCTAGGATATTCGCAGTTATCACTCAGCAAAATGCACGCATTAGGTAACTCTAAAGGCCTGTTCTGAATAATCTTTTGAATACTTTAGACGATTATGAAACGGGAACATGCAAGTTTTTTTATTTGCTTTTTAAGAATACAAAAGAAGCCAGGAAAAATTGTCCTTGCAAGGACAACGATTCGATCGATCGATCTACGATCAACCGTTGGTGAAATACAGTCATCACAAAAGTGACGTTGTTGGAGAACATTAAAAACACTGTGTACAAAAAAATATGCACGAGTGACGTCACAGCAGTTGAATATGTATGAAAATTTATACAAAATTGGTTTTACTAACAAATACTGCATTTATGTATATGTATAATTGTTTAATAAAAATTGTCACAAATGTATTATGGCTATACGCAATTTTGGGCTGTGGCATGTGCCCCTACGAATTCACCGCGCGAAAACCCGTGAACGCCGTTCATACTTACGATTATTATGCTTGTTCGTACAAATACTAGTACCTATTCGTTACTAGTATTTGTATGAACCTGGTGCAACAAACTCTTTTAAATGAAAAGAAGACTTCAGGCAGCGATTAAGCAATTAAGCGAAGAAAACATGATATTATTATGATCTCAGAATATGTTTACACGTTAAGTCTCATCTTTAACTATCTAAGCAACACATAGTATTTTTTTAAAGTACCTATGTATAAGAAAAATACCTTTTTAAGTAAGTATCTTAAATAAGCCTAATGAGATGTCCAAGGGATACTACTACATTTGTTTTCTTTCTTCTTATAGATATTTAGTTAATCACTTGTTTACATTTAATAGTAAACAACTGTTGTTATTGTCGCTTCTATAAAGTACTCGTACAAATGTGTTTTGTTCAGCCATTACTGCATGACTGTAAAAATAAGTTTGTTTTTACAATACAAAATAATAATTTTACTATTTATTTCTACATGAATATTTTTTTATTTCTACATAATAAATTATAAAATTACCTGATGCATCATTTTTATTGTTAGACAACATTAACAACAATAAAAATAATGCATCAGGTAATTTTTAACAAAGATGCCTCGAACATACCTCAAAGCTTAAGCAAATGTTTAATAATAATAAGAATAATAATCTTTTATTGATAATACATTATTAGGCAAGTAGGTACAAGGAAATGCATCATAAGCCAATTACAAGGAATTACATACATGTAAAAAAAATACTCAAGTAGGTACTTACCTAAACTAGTACCTTATTTTTAATATGTATCAAAAATATCTAAGTGGCTGGTGGCACAAAATAAATAATAAGTAGACAATAATTATTATAATCCTGTCAAAGTCAAATTCAAGTAGGTAAGTAGCAGGTACATAGTTACGATTTCTTTAATCGGGAGTTTCAAACATTTCCAAGCGATATTCTGTAAAATTTTATGAAAAATTGACTTTAAAAAGTAACCCGATACCGGAATTGAGCTAATGGTGGAAGCTTGTATGGCGTACGTAAGGCGAGCTCATTGGCCCAACCACAGATCGTGTGTCTGGGGGGACCGGAGAAACACGATATCGCGAGGGCCGGGTATTCTGTCTGTCGTAATGTTTGGTAAATGGATATTAAATATTTCACATTAATATGTACATACAACTTTTTCTTTGAATCAATTTTTAAAGCTCAGTGATAAATGAGCTCTATATGTAGAGAACGCAAATTTTGTAAGTAATCAATAATAATCATCAACAAAATTCTATACTATAATAAAATCAAAACTTTTCCGTGATAACTTTGTTTATTTTTATTATCTCGTTTAACTTCTTTTATTATTTATCTATATCTATACATATAATAAAACTGTAGAAATGAAAATTCTGTACATTAAAGATGTTCAAAAAATAATAAGCGGGGGGTGTCACTACATCGCTATAGAAGCCAAAAATGTGGTTAGTTTTTTTGTCTGTCTGTCTGTCTGTCTGTATGTTTGTTCCGGCATCACACGAAAACTACTGATCCGATCTGAATGCGGTTTTCGCAGATATATTTGTCTTCTTCCAACTTAACATCTGGTGTATAAATTTTTCCCCCCCACCCCTCTAAGAGGACCAAAGAGGGGGTCAGAATTTGTATCAAACTTTTTTCTTTAATGGACTCACTTCATATTATTTACTGTGTTTTCCAACTTAACATCTGGTGTATAAAATTTTTCCCCCCACCCCTCTAAGGGAACAAAGGAGGGGGTAAGATTTTGTATCAATAATGTTGTATATAGAGAAGCTTTATGTACCGAATAACATGTAAGTTGTAACTTATTAATAGCGTTTAGCGTTGTAAATACTATTTCCTATTATCCATACTTCCATTGGGAAAGTGTGTTTATTTGTTTGTTTGTTTGTTTATCCTTCCTTGACGCCCAAACGAAGCAACCACTTGACTTGATTTTTGCCTTAGTTGAAAGGATGGAGAGTAACATAGGCCAGGGAGGCAACTTTTAGTCTTTGGAAAACATCATGATCCCAAAGGAGGCTTACGCGATTTTCGAATTTCACGCGAGCGAAGCCGCGGGCAAAAGCTATTACTAATATAATATGTCATGAGATACTCATCCCAACTTACCTGTCCGGTAGTTGTGGTATAGTATACGGGTATACGACCCCGGCTTCCCTAGCAATTATTGTCCTATCCCTTGCCCTCCTGGGCGGTAATATCCTACATTTCCTATTTCCCACTCTAACTTACCAATTTTTCCTTTTCACACCACATATCCTTCCTTTTCCCTATTCCTACCCTATCCACCAATCCGTGGGAACGCAATGGATAATCATAAAAATAATTTAACTATCCAAAATGGCGGCGATGTGGTTCGCCACCCATCACGTCTCGTATCTCGCGGAGGCGAAAAGCCATGGAGAGCCGCTTTGCTACGTTGAATGTAAGAGGAGGAATGGATGGTAAGAATGAAAGTGAACGAAGCGAAACAAGTATGTAAGGATCGTAGCAAGTGGAAAGAAGTGGTACCTGCCGATTCCTACGGGAAAAAGGCGTGATTATATGCATGTATGTAATATAAGATGTAAAAAAAAGTAGAGATTTTTCCGAAATCACGCCATCATTGTCAATCACGAAACACCCGGCCAGTATCTTCAGGTGAACTAACATAATACGCCAATAGGCAATCGGACTATTTTTTTTATTGCATAAATGAATAGTACTCTTAAATATGAGTAACTTCTCAGAAGAAACCGTATATCAAAAGTCAATATTTTCAAAGGTACAGCGATTTGTATAAAAAATTTCGCGAGTCTCCTAAAAACGCTCCATACTAAAGTCGACTTACAAATGACGTCACTTGTAGGTTATAGTATATGAAGTATATGGCCGCCGGAATATATTTGTAAATATCTTCCATATTTGGGCGTTTAAGTTCATACTTACCATAATGAATGTTTTTGTATATAATGTGAGTAATGATGTAGGTTTTGTTTACCAATTTCGCAAAAAAAATTTTTTTTGGCTCTTTTTAAATGTATTTAATTAGTAAACTACACATAAAATAATATATTTTTTTACATTTACCAAGTAGTAATGCCTCAATATTTCTGAATATATTAATGAAACTAAATATTTCAGATGTAGTCCGATCCCCTATTGCATGATTATTGATGGGCGTAATGTTAGTTAAAATTAATTACAATTTAGAGCAAATCTATAATAGTGTTCATGAATGATTTAGATAGGCACTTACCTGAGTATCTAATCATTCATGAACACTATTATAGATTTGCTCTAAATATGCCTTTTAAAAGCAAAAATGCTTTTCTATCAGGGTATACTTGCCCTAAGCAGTTGGAAAACTTTACAATATTATTAATGAATATAATATAACATTAGTGTATCAAGGGCAATCAAACAAACAATTAAGTATACAAACAGCGAGAAGTCTTCAATCGTTCACAAACAATGCTAATTAGTAGCTCCCTAATCGTACACAAATACTGCCTTATCGCCAATATGAGGACAACAACGATATTGGAAGAATATTAGAGGTCCTTCGACCTCAAACCGTGAAAGAAATCTGCGTAACTAAGAAGAATATATTTTTTTCCTGCTGTTTAAAAAAGTGGCATTTTTGTCCTACTGTTTATAAAGTGGCGTCCACAGGCCGTAATACTATTAAATGTACAGTTTTCATTCACACATGTATTTTGCGTATTTTGATTAATTATTTAAATTCAGACTCATGGAGCAGTGTAGATGGTCAATACATTGTTGATCATATTTTATATGAATTTTCCTTGGAATGAGTCAAAATATCACAGTTTTTACTGCAGATATGAGACATATGCTGCTGTTATCCAGATGTAATCCAGGAGAACAGCCCAATCCGTCTTGCATTGAGGAGAGATCCAAGTCTGAGCAGTGAGGATAGTGCCACAATATAATTTTTGTTCAGTGCTATAATTATTATCTGACCCGCCAAGACGAGCCAAGCGAATCGCAGCAAACCACATTTTCTCGAAGCTCTTCGTAGATTATTTGAACCCTCAATCCTCATAATTATAACTTTCATGGTTGAAATGATGGTTTCTTAAAACTTACCGGCTACACTTAACTTTTGGGGACCAATCTCAACCTACTATAATATACAATTATGTATTTTTCTTTATGACATATTATAGAAAATTAAAATCTAATTTATGAAGTATTTTTAATTGAATAATAAACAAATTAAAATATTCTACGGAACCCTGTTAAGTATACGATTCGCCTTTGAAACTTTGGGTACATGACGTTAGTCATAAACTCTGTACCCCTATTAACAAAATATAATGATAGCGTCTTTAGTAAAAATAAACAAGAAGTGTGAATTCTAATAGTTATAATACTTACCTATTAAAGTACGATAACAACATCATTGTACTTGCCAGCATCACTAATTAGTAATTACTCTTTAGCTGATTAGGTTTACTTTTGTACTTTTGTTTTTTATATTAGAGGTTACCTGAGCTTTTATGAAATTTATTAATTTAAACAAACAAATATCTATCGTTATATCGTAGGAAGCATAATACAATAGATAAATGAAAATTAAAATGATATTATTATTAAACGGAAGTCGAAGCAATCGTGTACTACAATGCATATAGGTAAATATAATATAACTAGCTCTCACCCGCGGCTACGCCCACGTAAATACAGTATCCCACGGGAACATTGGACTTTTTCGGGATAAATGTTTTAATCGAGAGCCTAAACTTCTACCATGCTAATTTTCAGTAAAATCCGTTCAGTAGTTTTTGCATGAAAGAGTCACAAACAACCGGATGGATATCTATTCATAGGTACATCCATCTTTAACATTTATAATAGTAAGTAAGACTTATAGTCCAGTTACTTTAAAACCATTCCTACCTCTATTTATCTAGACAGGGCCTCTAGTCAAGATGCATTCGATAATTTCGACAGCGAAGTTCGAAAACAAAATGTATGGGATTTGACATGAGGCATCGCAAGCGACATGTCACTTAGCGATGACTTATGTCAAATCCCATACATTTTTATTTTCGAACTTCGCCGTCGAAATTATCGAATGCATGTTGACTAGAGGCCTAGAACTCACAAAAAATCTCGATATCGAAAATAGCATAAAAATCATTCAAAACATTTCACATGTCAATCAAACTTACACCTAGTGCATACAAAAATAAACAAACAAAATTAAAAGGATTAACGTTTGCACCTTACTCGTAATCCCATAACTTTAATAGTAAAAGTTATGCATAAAGACATTGAAATAATAATGTCTGGTCACAACAGGAATAGATAAGTCCAGGTAAGTAAGCCGCCAGGGTAAGTGTGTCGCACGTAGAGTAAGTCCTTTTATTCTTCGCACCAAGGTGACGTCAAGCTTTTGTTGCGAAGATTGAGCTGAAAGTGACGTGAGATATCATACAAAATATTTGCCGAAAAAACTAGCCTCCATTGACTTCTATCTCGTTCTGGTCAGACCGTTTTGTGTTAAAAGAGGTAAAGGATGTTTCCTGTCTCTGAAAATGAAATTGGATTAAATAGGACATTATAACAATTAAGAGTACGCTAGTCAACGGCTCGAACTCAGTGCGGCGCGCGGGGAAAATTATTGTTATTTCACCTAGCATCGGGGAAAATCGAATATACTCATAAAATAGCAATCTATACTTACAAGAGAAGCTATATACATTTAAGTAAAGTATTTGCTTAGTTGTAAAGTATTTTAGAAAAGGCGTCCTCAAATTACGCAAATCGATATTCAGCTGTTGGTGTTTTATGAAAGAAACTATATAATATGTTAACATAATGTAACTATATAATAAGTCTGAAGCAAATGTTATCTCAATTGCTGAATATTAAAACTGTCGGTATGTGCTTGCTTTTTCATTCTCTTTCTTCGCTTGTTTTAGTTGTCAAAGTTGCGCTAAAAATCTGATTTTTGGAGGCTACTATCCCCTAAACTAATTTTAGAAATATAAGCACATACCGACCTAGACAAGTGTAACAAAAATCGATATTACGCTAAAATTTGAGTCTACAATGTTTGACTTTAGAGTAAATTACCAACAGCGTTTGTATGGAGACAAAACCGACTAGTGCAGACTTAAGGTCAGTTCACACCACGACAATACGCAACGCTACGCGACGCTGCTTTTTCAAGATAGCTATTGAAAATGTAACTTTATATAGTACTTTGAATGCTGCCGTAAACGAGACTTTTCTTAGCTCTTATTAATTTTCAGGAGCGAGCTGCGCTTACTATTTGACGATGTTGGGAGTTACGTAAAATTTTAAAATTTTCAAGACACAGAATATGTATATGTCACCGTAAAATTGTAAAAAACGTTAGATTGTAATATAACTAGCAAGATTGTAAAAATGTGTCGAAAGATTCTTTGCTATATATTTATAATATAACGTATTTTTTTAAATTAAAAGCAGAATATTCGGGTCCGTTTAGTAAGTATTGTAAATATTCAGTCTTTCAACATTTTACAATTTCACTAGTTATATTACAATCTAACGGTTTTTACAATTTTACGCTGACATATGCACAAAGTATAAATTTTAAAGTAAATGAAACATGCACCTAAAGGGTTTCCCTAAATAAAAATAAAAGACGATAAGGCAGTCCACACCAAAACAGGTATATGCCAGTTTATATCTTTCAACTAATTGACATACATACGCAACACACAAGCTGTATCAAAAGCACGGACGAGCTCCATATTAACACACCCACGGCCAACACTGTTGACTCGGCCGCGACTCACGAAATTCTCCACTTTTATGTGAGAATTGCCAGAAACTTCGTGTCTTCCCACTAACCTCACGAGTTTTACGTACATGAACTGTTTTTTCGTCGCTTTTAAGTTCATCAGCATGATAATTATCTTGTTTAACATACCAATTTTATATTATAGAGTACAGGGGGCTTACTATCAACGCTTAATACGATTTAATTTAGGACCTTAACTGAATGGCATTTGATATTTCGTACCATCAACTTCGTTTTACGAACCAATTTAGGTCGACGCCTAAACTAAACCGCATTCCAATATCATTCACTCTTTTTAAAGGTAAATTCGTACCATCACCTTACTTTAACTGACGTTAGAGCCTAAACAAAATCGCTCAACTGTCAAAACTTGCGATTCAAAACAAGTTAGTAAATTTGATGCTGATTTTGATTCTTTTGTTGTTAGTTTTTAATTTTTACTTGTTTAAAGTCAGAAAAAAGCAGTGAACTTAAGTGTCGCGAGGTAAAAACATAAATTGGTATCAAATAGCATTGATTTCGATAGTTCTACAAAAAGTTTAAAGTGCAGTTTTATTCGTAGGATGTGTGACGACGAATTGATGCTTTTTGAGTTCTTAGAAGCCGATAGTGAGGAAAATTCCTTGAGGAGAAGGAGACTGGATGCTCGAGCACAATTCGACCCATTCGATTTGGAAGATAATGAATTTATAAAACGTTATTGTCTTTCCAAAGAATTGGTAGTCGGATGTATATGATATATCATTAGAAAATTAGTGTCACTTTTTAACTAGAATTTATAAAATAATAACAACTGGATACAGTATTATGAAGACGATACAAAGTTTTAGAACGCGGCATTCAAATCAAGAGAAACAGCCTATTCATTATTCGTATAGCGTTGTCTCTTTCCCACTTCGACCCTGGGATTGCGGTTCAGAGACAAATGTATTTTTTTTACGACTTCATTCGTTCTTTTCGGCTCCGTAACGTTTCAATTGAGGCGCGGTTTTAATAAGGTGATGGTACGAATGTTAGCGATTTTGTTTAGGAACCCAAATTAAACTGCTCTGAATTTGAGTCGTCTTTTAAAAGTTGATAGTAGGCCTGCAGGAGACTGAGCTTTGCTCGGAGTTTTAAAAGAACGATAAAATAATAATAAAAAAGAAACACAATTAAACCGACTTCCAAAGTCAAAAAAATACACAAAAAAGTATGAAATAAAACTTATTTTCTAAATAATTCCCCTTTTTCAATTTGACTAAAATTTTAACTATTTCTCTACACATCTTAATTTTAAGTCGCTACCAGCCCAAACAATATTTTATAGAACTTACGTTCAAATTTGCTGATAATAAATATATAATAGATTTAGGTACTCGTACATCGCAGGAGCCGTAATCATAAGCTCCGAAAAAAGTACCTACATGATTTTCTGTTTTACAGGCATGTAGGTGCGTCAGTGAATAAGAAAATAATCTACTTAATGCTATATTCGTATATACTATACTATACATAGTAAACCCTTACCTACAGAAACATAATATTATGTGTTTCTTGTTCTTATTGACGTCAGCGTCACGGCTCTACGAAGTTACGTCTAGAAAAGCGATGTTCAAGAAATGTATGAGGCCTGGGCCAGCCCTACGTACAGTATATGTAAATATAGCTACATAATATAGTAACCGTTGCCTATTCTTTATTTTGTTTAATTTCACTTCGTTTCCATGTACATTTAAATTAACTTCGTCAAGGAGAGCAACACAAAGTAAAATAAAACATGGCGGATCAGATCAGAATTAACTAAATAATGTCATTTTGTCAATGACATGACTTTTGACAAAGAAAGACGTATGGCATTCAAGACGTCGCGTCGTCTCTTCGTAAAACTGTCTACTACGTCAAAAGTCAAGTCAAAACAACTGTTATGGCCGCAGTAAAAAAACAAAATAGTGTTCTCGCAATAAAAAACTCTTCAAATAATATTTTTGTACGCATGTACCCTTCTTCAAATTAATTTTTTCGTATTTTTATGATATTCCCATATTTTTTTTTCCTATTTACCTATGTAGTGTACATAGAACTGGCCCAAAATCAAACATGTCTTTTAAGCTTCTCAGGGTCAGCTCACACCGGATTCCGGAACGATACGAAATGCTACGCGGCGCTGCATTTGTAAGATATCCATTCAAAATTGAACTTAATTCATTATTGAACACTAATAAAACACAATTTTTCGTGCACTTTTTCCACTATATTAATTTATATTATATTAATATAGTGGAAAAAGTGCACGAAAAATTGTGTTTTATTAGTGTTCAACATGAATTTCCACCAAGAACCGACAGTACAATCAATTACATATATTAATTCATTATACAATAAGATACACATTCGCAGCGCGTTACAGCTTGATATTCAAATTCTTACAATAAAACTATCTTCTTCTATAATGAATAAAGTTCATTTTTGCATAGCTATCTTAAAAATTCAGCGCCACTTCCCGTATCGTTTTATTTCGTTATGAATTGATCCTTAGGTCAAAATTTAAATCATTAATTAATTTCTGTCAAAGTAAATCAGGTATAATGTTCGAACGATGAATTAAATTACATTAAGATATTTGATTCGCCTTGAAATCTCATCTCTGTTGACAAAATGCAAATAGTCGTTGATACAGCAGTGGGCCACTCGCTATATTATGTAGTGTACAATGTACATACTCAAGCGGAGAGCACTACTATATGAATATACATCTATGACACGTATGACGTAGTGTTATTAAATGTGTGTTTAAAGGTTATTTGTTTACTAATAGTGGCATACCTATCCTTTGATTTATTGCGCATTTGACATAATTTTATTAAATTTTTCTTTAATTTAAATTAAGATCTTTATATGAATTTATTGACAGAGAAATCTTTATACTACACAAAGTTAGGTACGCCATCTTGGTTTCAGAAGATTTTGTCAATTCTATACGGACTGATTAAACTATGAATAGCAGCTGTAAAAATGTCAAATGTCAAATTTCGACTGCACCAAAATTCCCCAAAAGTAGGGCAGTTAACGCGTGGACACTTTTTGTCTCGACATGCCTCGTCTATAATACATAGGTCTATGATCATCGCTATATCTAGGTAAGTAGCTTTATTGCAAAATACCGATGCTAACTTGACGATGATCACGGCCGAGGTAGAGCCTGAGTTGTGGAACCTTCACGAGAGTTTTCCGGCGCAGTGGGTGGTCGCGGCCACTTAGCGCGTCACACAAAAAACACCACCAAAAAATATGAAAATATCATACTCATAACGGGTAAGACATTGTGTGGATATACCGAACCGGTAACTTTTCTATTGGGAGGATTTATTTATATTCCTACTACTTTTTTGAAGATTAATGGCTGAGAAAGTGTATATTATTTGATGTGCCAAATTATAGTAGTTCCTAATTAAATTACAAAAATAATACAAGTGTTTTAAACTTAGCTCTGTATTATTCTACGTTCTTAAAAAACTTCGATCATCAACACTTAAAATAAGTATTACAATTCCAATATTAAGACAAAACAGAAAAGAAGACAATACTTAGTTTAAACAGTATAAGACTATAGCACGAAGTAGAAAATATATTTACTTACGTACAGAGAAACATCGATCCAAATTTAATTTTGACGTGCCTTTTAACGGCCCACATTTTTTCCAAACGATCGTGGACACATCGTATGTATATAACTTTGTAGCTAGTAGCTACTCCTCTTTCTTAATCGACTTCCAAAACAAAGGAGGCGGTTATACGTTCAGCTGTATATAATTTTTTAACCTGTGACTATAGAATAAGTAGTATCTTAACAAAGTATAGACTATACCCGTGATCCTGTCCACATGTTGCGAGCGTTGTCTAGGGTCAGGTACGATGCGCACAGGTAAGTCCACCGTCGACGTTAAGAGGTTTTTTCCTTTCCTTCAGATGATAATGAAATAACATTTTGTCTAAATGCCGGTAATACGTGCCTAAGTGTAAATCGACAACTTTAAAAAAATAACATATTAACTTTACTAGTTAACTTTTTATTATGAATTTCTGGAAAACAAAATATGACGGTCAAATAAAGATTTACAAAATAAAATTAATAATTTTATTTCTGAATTTTTATTTGATGTGGCTAAAGTTTGACTTCACTAACAAAATAAGGAAATGATTACAACAGTGAACATAAAATTTGTTCTTCAAAAGAGGGTATGGTTTTCTTATATTATTATTAACTATAGGACATCTAGAATTAAATATAGGACCTAAAAAGTTTCTTTAAGTTTCTAAAAGGAGAGTGGTTGATAACATTGAGAAAGTATGAATTTAAATCGAAGCAAATATATTTTAAATGTGGTTACAAAATAGATGATAAAAAGTTAGAAAATGAAATTTGTAAATTTTTCTTTGGTATATTTTTCCTCTCAAACCCTAATTAATATCACTTAAAATGAAATTTTCTTGTATTTGCAATATTGGCGTAATACGAGTAATAGCTAGGCTTCGATTTCGACATTACATATACAACTTTCTTTTACCCAAAAATTGCAGATACTTCAAACTTTCTTTTTAGATCAACTTCAACCATATTATTCAGGTATAAACCTAATCAACTCTTATAAAAAATTATATTATTCTCAGGTTAAAAGTTGAATGTTACTTTATTAGTGAAAAACCTACATTTGACCATCTTAACACAATTTTACCTCTATCAATCTTTAAGAAAACAGTTAAATTATTCATCATGTAACTGACATTTGGAGATGGGATATTATGTGATGGTTATAACGTTTTTATTTTTCCCTCATTTCACGTGAGATTTTCCAAAAAAATATATGAGTATACGTATGCGTTGATGTATATATTTATACACAATTGGCTTTTATACTTTTATTTTAAATACTAAAAAAGACTTGTATTTAAGATTACTCAGATTGTAATCTAAAATCACAGTAATAAAATTTGTGTTTATCTGCAGAATTAGATTTTCCAAACTTTAAAAAATAACTTAATGTTCTCACATTTTGAGACTATTCTTTGCCAGAAAAAAATTACTTTATATTTGCTACGTGCTACGATATACCCTCCCCCGCTCTCTCCCAAGTGAGATTTATTGAGATTCGGTTGGTCCCCCCCCCCCAAGTAACTAAAGTAATTTATGGATGCCCCCCTTTCTAACTAAGAATCTGCTTACAAAACATTCCCAAACAGCGTGTGAATGTTGAGTGCGTTTAACATCAGTGGCCCATTGCCTATTACTCATTAAGTTAAGAGCCGAGGTCTGTGGGCACGAGTACTATTATATTTGGTTCTGTTCTTTGCTATAGTGACCCTCCATTCAATGGGACCGCGTACTTTAAAAACAATTAAAGTTATGCTACAGGCTAACATTGTAGGGTCGGTTCACATATTATGGATGTTGCTCTTAATGATTTAATAATTTTGTTGTGTAATAACTAAGATGGGAGATTTTGTTATTTTGTATATGTATAATGTATACATACCTACAAATACAAATGTATTTATTATGTTACAAATATAAATGTATAATATTACATTTGTAGTGTAATTAATAATACATTTGTATGCGCGAGAATATTTACAAATAAAATATTGTGGATCTTCCCTGCTGCTTGTATTATTGTTAGTAATGAATCTAACTTTTACAGGAATCTGATATATTTCGTAGGTTTTTTGTTAATCATAACAAACTTAAGCATTCTTTTCACAATTAATTATTTGTCTTTACTCATAAATATGTACTTCACTTAGAAGCCGAGCCGAATTTAAAATATGCTATAGCTTCCTACTTGAAGTCAAGCAAATCATGCCTTATGACATCCAAGGAACTAAAGATTGGTCACCCACTTTAGCCTGATCTGTCATATATCGTTTTCCCTGTCAATTCTCAGCAGCATGTGAGCCCAGCGTGTTGCGATACGCAAAGCGCGTATGGGCTCCCTAATCCTTGGCAAGTGCTCGCCTCGAGGGATTTCTGTGAACTTTATTACCGAAGCTAATGCCGTAGTATTGGTGGCTTAAGGTACCGAGTGTGGGAGCCTCAGATTGGAATATTCGCGGGTAATGCGGCTTTAATTCGGCCCTCCGGCGTAATCCACTGCTTGTGGTTATCCCCATTGTGATAGTATGTTTTTATTAACTAGCTCATAGCTGGTACTCGGAGATTAGCTGTTGCTAATTAGTTTTGTATTTATGATGACAATTTTTGTATGTCAGCCCAACAGCCGATACGATGGAACGATAGTTAAATTAAGTGACGCTCAAGTCACATGCTGTCCTTGTCATATTGAGCATTGTCCTAGCAGAGACAGCCTGTGAATAGGAGCGCTCTTAATTTTGATGCGTTTCAGTTTTGTGCTTATTCGTTTATGCGGTAATATTTACACGTAAAACTTAGCTCTTTGTTCTCGCGAAAATTAGGCTAGGAATTGCTTCATAAAGGTAAGCGTGGCTAAAAGTATTATCTAAACTAAATTATTCTTGCCAATGTTTATCTTATTTTCACAGCCACTAAGGCACATTATGTGTTGCGACAAATTAATACGCAATAAAATTTAACTCACCCATAAATTGGGCTGGGAAATAAAAAGTGGGTGCAAAGTTGTCTAATTATAGAAAGGGTGAAGAAGTAAGGTGAGGTGAGACAGGGGGTGAAACAAGAGGGAGGGGTATACAGTAGCCGCAGCGAACGTTAAGTGGCCCTCGCAGTAAAACCATCATAAACTTATGTCTTACCATAACCTGCACATGCAAACGGAGTCATGGATTTCAAGATTTCAAAAGATCTCTTAAAGTTAGGGAAATAAAAATTAAAATACAAAAAGAATTGAGCACCTTATCAGTGAGCTCGACACTCGACACGAACTATTCTCAGTCTTTGAATTTTCCCGGGCCCGCCGGATTCCGGATCATAAATCATCCATTAACGGATGTAAAGGCCTAAGTCCCAGCCTTATATCCAAATAACTTTAACTTAGCTGCAGATTCCATAAAATTTAAAACAACTGAAACAAATGCAAAACGAACAATTTCCAAAAGCAACGGTACAAGGTCCCCTGTACGTGTGTCGGACCACCCGAGCTCAAGTGTTCTTAAACTTCAGACTAGTTCTGGCCACTCGATTCCTTCGTTTTACATAACGAAAATTTCTCGTAACTCTACAAAAAATAAAAAAATGGCTAAGGATTTTAATTGATTTAATTAGCATTTAAGCTATTTCTTTCAGAGAACAGCATAACATTTTTGTGTCATAACATCGTTTTTGGTGTAGCTTTTCTACTAGAAAAAACCTAACCAAGAGCCTGTCAGGACATATCAAAGGAGGGTTCCGTAATTATCAACGTGCCATAGGTTTTATTAAAGTATTTCAAAAGTTATTGTCCAAGTTTTTAGCATGACTTATCAGCATGAAAACTTACAAGTTTTCATCTCTTTTGGTTTAGAAATGTTAGAGAGGGGAAGGAAGAGGGGGAGCAAGTTATAAAACAGCTTTGGAGGCCGATTACACAAAAAGGTTGACTTTGTAAAAAGGTAATGAATAAAACCTTGCCCCTATTTGATTAAAAATACCTATTCAACAATACCCCACACGATGAGATAACATAAAAAAATATTTTTCATCCTCATTTCACATGTACAGAGAGCCTTCAATATAAAATTATTATTATTATTATTTTACGATGCAGACAGAGCGAAACTATAAGGGTTCCTTGCAGTAATACGGAACACTAAAATCCCACGTGTGTGCAACATGATAGTGTCTGAAAATAAGACATTCTTAAGGTTTTGTTTAAAACCAGCTTCAACCATGGTTTAAATAAGTGTTTAAACATAATAAGGCAGGCGCTATAGGTAGTTGAGGCTGACAGACGAACTGACGGGCAAAGCGAAACTACAAGTGTTCCTTGAGTATTAAGAAACCGTAAAAATATAAACTATTACTGAAATAATCATTAAAAATATTTTATAGATTGTACTCAATATATTTCCTTTAGAAATAAGCGTAGAGGGCTCAAAAAATGGACCAAATATTTATCCGGCAAGATCGGCATTATTAATTTTTGACCTTTTCTTATGACAGGAACTTTAAAAAATCATACTCCAGCTTCTAGCTCCCATATCTCAGTTAATTTCAATTTTAGGAAAAAAAGTTATGAGAACATTTTTATGTAAAATTTTACGCTTTATAACTTTTATTTGAAGACTTTTTTTCTAGCACTTGCCGTTTTCCCAAAATAAAAAAATAAAAACTTTCTTTATGTTTTTTCACCCCTTCTCGGGGATGAATTTAAAAAAAAACTTTTACTGTTCGGTTTTAAATTCTTCAGAGTAACTTATATTATCAAAAATTCAAGTTTTAACTAAAATTCGTATTTCAGAGCCTATTTTCTTGGACTATTAAATCCATTGGTAGAATTCGGTCCTCATACTTTGCATACTCAACTACATACAGCGCCCGCTCTATAAGACCTAGGTATAACGCGTTTCAAATGAGAATAGGAACGTCAATGACCTTTTTCTGTCTAATATTACTTGAAAAGTGCTATTTTCAGAAAAACTTATGTGCGTAATGCGTATAAATATTAATAGTCTTGCATCGAATTTAAATAAAAACGTTAACAATCAATTATCTTAACATAAATTTAACTATCATAACAGTCTAAATTCGAAACAATATGGCGCCGACTCGATTTTATTCTCATTTGAATCGCACTATACAAAATTATGTATCCCGTAATAAAATTCGAGTAACAGTGTTGTCAGTTATCACATCCAATTTGAGTCATCATAAGACATACCTTTTGTAATAAAAAGTAGATAAATATTCCACCTAAACATGGAATTAAGCAAAACACTTCACAGCCACGAGAAGGGTGTTGTTTGTTTAAGCTGACCATATTATTATCAGGCCGTGATCGTCGAAAAAGTGCCCAATAAAAGTTTGTGTTGGCAATTAAACGGAGGCTGGCGGCGTGGGTGGTCCAATGGGTGAAGGCTTCTGAGGAAATAAAGTTGTATCTACTATTTATTATCAAAGCCATCTATGACCTCTATATATTACTAGATGTTGCGCGCGACTTCTTGCGTGACAAAAGGAAATCTCGTGGAAACGTACATTTTGCCGCAATAAAAAGTAGCCTATGTACTTCCCCGTGGTCTATTCTATATATGTGCCTTTCATCAAAATCGGTCCAGTAGTTTCGGAGCCTATTCGATGCAAACAAACAAACTTTTCCTCTTTATTATTTTAGTATAGAATTATAGATATAGATAGACGAGGCATGTCGAGGCAAAAAGTGTCCACACATAAACTTCTGGGTTTTTTTGGAGCAGTTGAGGTTTGACATTTTGTCATTTGCTTAATCCACCGTATATATTCCGCATTCAAGTTACAAAATCTTTTGAGATCAAGAATTTTTTTTGTCAAAAATGATCATGTAGGTACATGACGTCATAACCCATCCTTAGTTTTGAAATCATTGATCTAAAGCATTTTCTGAAAATCCTTACTAGTTTATTGATAACCGTCCGTGACTATTTGATCTAGAATCCGGTAGGCCGGAGAAGATTCAAAGCATTGAAAATAGAACGTTGCGCTAATTAAACAGAGCTGAAAATCGAACACAAGTGTCGAGTCAATATCATTGTCATTTCATATATGACACCTTGACACTTGACACTTCGATTGTCAACTCTATTGTATTAGCGCAGAGTTCTATTTTCAGTGCTTTGAACTTTCCCGTAACGCCGGATTTCGGATCATATAGTCCCAACTCCCAACCTTCCACGAGAAATAAGCTCAAAATGTGTAAAATAAAAAAAATACTCTAATATTTAAGTATCTACATAATATATTTGGTGGGTAGTCTCTAGAGATTCGATTCAGTAGGGAGAGTTTGCAAAGTGTTTATTTATTTCATAAGCATTTAATTTTCTCTGCTACTCTACCGTGGGTAAAAATAGCCTAACTACAAAGAATTCGACACAGACATAATGAAATTAAATCCAAACAACGCACGCGTGTCGAAATCGTGCACCCACTTCAAGAACTATGCTCCAATAATTTATCTTATGATTAAAAAATGTGTTGCCATAAAATACCCTTTACTCCCCAAATATAGAGACTATTTTAAGTATCGCAAAAGGGGTGTTATAAATTGAACTGTGATTTGTTTATATTAGGGACCCGGAACAGTGACCACAAGTTGGATGATAATTTAAGAGATTGCCAAACTATTTAATGAAGTTTCCCATAAATATTGATATTAATTTGGGCCAGTCTATCCTACCGCAATATTTGTAGAGTAATATCTTTCAGCGTATCTGAAACTTTTAAATGTTTACTTTGTATTTAATTTAGATAAGTAATGAAGATTTGATACAAACACTATTCATAATATTAGAATCAAATTAATATTAAAATTAATTTTGTCACGTAATTAAAATAGTAGTATAAACTGGTAGGTACTGTAATTAAAATAAACAGAATTGATTGCTTCTTTTTATCAAACATTCTATCTAGATTGTAAGCTGTGTGCTTTCTGGTAGGGCTAATTTATTTATACTAAAATTATAAAGTTTGTTTGATTGTATTTTTGTTTGTTTGCATTGAATAGGGTCTGAAACTACCAATAGTTTTGAGCAATTTTGGTTTTAGACCAATTTTGATGAAATTTGGCAGATATATAGAGTCGCACGGAAAGGGCATGGGCCGAAAAATGTACGGTTTTCACAAGATTATTATTTAAAATAAAGATTATGATTAACTTTTGCGTGTGTGTCGCGCACAACATGAAGTCAAGGGCAACATCTAGCAATTTATAAAGCATATTTTGTCAATCCTTATTGAAAACATGTTTCAGGTTTTGAGGATTAAGATTATCCCAGACATTATCTCCCATGTAAAACCAAATAGTAAAAGCAAATAGAAATTTAGTGGCCAAAACAAAAGCCAAAACACCTGGCAATCGCAAAGCACATTATGAGCTCATCCCTCATTACAACCCCCAACTACCTGGCATCCCTCGACCCCCGGCTCCCACGCGACCCCAATATAATAATACTTGTAAAAATATAATTATAATTACATGCACACGACTAAACTTCCGATCTCGTCGGAGGGATGATAACTGTCAGTTTGACGTGAGTTTTTTAGTGTTGCCAGTATTAATATGTAATTTGTCGGAATGGGGTTTGCGATAAGCGTGTTCGGGGCTTTTTGATTGATTAAATAAGTGTGCGCTGGCAGATAGATGGTGTTTAGCGTGTAATGAGCGGATTCGGCCAACTCATCCTTCCAATGCAATTTTTATAGCGATGTAATTGTGTGGAGTCTATTCAGCCTGCCTACACTGGCCAAACTGGTTTACCACTGGCGAAAAATAATATTACGTATATATCTATAGATACATCTCATTAATCTGGTAACACAATAAGAATCCAGGGAACTTTTTAGGTACCTACGTGTGCTGTGTCAACGTAAATACGATAAACTCTGGTTAAATCTTTATCTTTTTGCAGGAACGAAGTTCCAGCATAACGACCGTTGCAGCCAAGCCGAAGCCTTAATCAAAGACAAGCCTTACTATTGCAACATGCTCATAGGCTAGCCGCACACGTGCAATATTATTGACAGAATAAATTTGTCAATACTAGTCAACACATACAAAAAAACGGAAATATGGCTCGCACACAAGGAACATTATTGTCAATATGAGCTTTATTGCGGCTAGTCATATATTCACTAGATAACATTTCAAGCGGCAAAGCTATTATTTTTATGCAACTACCAGTCTGTCGCATCAATCTATTTCATTGTTCAGTGCGCCGGCTATGATTTTATAATACCTCAAAATGAATTGTCAGCCCGCCTCCCCCCGCCCCTCACAACAACCGGCGCAGGTAGAACTTAATCAAATTATACAAATTGCAACATACAATATTCATTGGGATAGGGTGGAGCCCTTATCGATCTTGTCGACAGTTTTCATGTATCTTTCACCAGAGATGAAATGTGGAACTTGGATACTTCCAAGTTATTTTTGTCGTTTGTATAAATTAAAGTATCTTTTTAATTTGGGTACAGTGTAGCCCAAAACTTTACACTACCTACTTAGATTCTGAACCTACAACAAAGCAATACTTCTTTAAGTATAAAAAATAATAATCATATGCTCTGAAAGTAATCAATAATAATTCGCTCTATTCATAAGTGTCACTTTGATAACCCAAATTAAGAAAATACAATAAACGTCTCAAAAGGATTAATTAAAAGTTGCTAATATTCACAAGTCTAAAGGCGTTGAGTCCAATCCTAACAATAGTTTTGAATACTCCAAAAATCCAGTATCGATACTTACATTAATAGGGTAAATCCAGGGACATCACTAAAGTGAATCGACAAGTGTGATTAATTCATGTTCAATAATGAGGTGGAGGTTTTTAGCGGCCGCGAGTCGCGACCGGCCATTGATTCGCGCCCAATTTGTAGCGCTGCGGTCGCCTGAATATTTCATCAGCCTGTCTGCGTAATCCAATATTTAATTATTTATATTATAAGTGGAATATTGCGAGCATATGGACGATTCAATTACATCGAGTAAAAATTCCCTTTTGGTGAAGTTGCAATATGTGGCGCATCAAGGACGAAACGGTAGTTTTCTCTGCGTCTAATGCTGTTTGTCCAGCACCACCGTCAACGGGACGTCAACGAGAACGAGTTTATTTCTGGTAAAGATTAGATTGACGGGACGGGCGTGCGGTGGACAGCCTGCTATAATAAATGTATCGCGACTTCGGCGCCGTCATGACTTTCTCGTTGACGTCCCGTAGGCGGCGGCGGTGGACAAAGGCTGGGACTATAATATGATTCGGAATCCGTAAAACCGAGAAAACTTCAGAGCATTGAAAATTGAACTCTGCGCTAATACAATAGAGCTGAAAATCGAACACACAAGTGTCATATCACATAAACACAAATCGAAGTGTCGAGATTTTCAACTCTATTCTTAATAGAAGCAGAGCGCAGAGCTTTATTTTCAGTGCTCTAATTTTCTCGGACCCGCCAGATTTCGATATAGTCCCAGCCGTATCCTATCAGAACCATACTCAAGAAACCATCTTAACCTTTGGCAAAGAAAGTAGATAATAAACTTATTCCAAAGTCATACAATATATACTATTAGTAGAGAACGCGGTGCCTCAACTACCAACATGTAAGGTAGAGTACAACGATTACAGTAATCATTAGTGATTAAAGTACTCAGAAGGATGGTATGTATTGTCCATTTTTAATAAGTTTTCCCACAATAGGGTATGATGACACACGCGGAAGTTCCCACCCGCCGCAAGATGTCGGCACGCGGCCAGCACGGGCGGCGCGTGTGCGCTCACCACGCGCTTACCCTTTGCGCTTTTACTGTTTTTATTGAAAACGCTCAAAAATAATGGTAACAACGCCCCGGCGCTCTCGAATAAATTAGACCAGCGGCGAGGGTTAAACGCAATTGAACTGATCATTATTGACCAATACAACATAAACATGCGCTAATTACAACATACTTTTTACATTAAGGGCTTGTTTTACAATCGCCTAGTGTCGGATAAGCTAAGCTATCCTGAAGTTCTGTTGCTGCTTACTTTATACTGAGTGACAAAGACGAAACTTGCCAATAAGCTTTCTGGCATTTATTAGATGCTTATTAGTAGATTGTGAAACAGGTCCTAACTCATAGATGTATAATATTAAAAAGAGGATCACTGTCCTAACTCATAGATGTATAACTATTTTAAATTGGTTAACATTTTGTCTGAAAGCTGATTTGATATGTTGCAATGGTTACTTGCTGAAGCAATTTATGGAGATTTTAATATTCCTTGTTCTTAAGGGTCATTTCACACGGAAACGAAAACATAGCGGCTTATTGGAACTTTCTTTATTACACAAAAATATACGTTTCATTGTAAGAGTTTGAACGTCTAATTGCACCGCGCTGCACAGCGGAGGTGTAGTGTATGTATGACGTCATATGAATCGTGTATATTTTTGTGTAGTGAATATAGTTCAATTTTGAATCGCTACGTTAAAAATGCAGCGTCGCGTATCGTCGCGGTGTGAACTAAAATAAATAACGTCTAAATTCAAAAGGTACAAAATAAAAGATACAAAATTCATAATAATTCTTTAATCAAACCTTATACCGAGTGTCATTATTTAAAACAAAAGTAAAATATTATTTGAGACATTCCGTTAAAACTTATCGAGTATTACGAACAAACGTTAATTCTGTGCCAAACGTTCACAAATATTCAAGTTCAATCGACTACACAAGTGTCTAAAACTCAAAAACAAATTATTATTATTACGTACAGACGGTACAGTGTTTCCACAGCAGAATACATAAACATTTCTGTCAGATGCTCAATGCGTAATGTTGCCATACGAAAACTAAAAAGTTAGTTAATCCTCATAACAGAATAAAAAAAGTTTCCTCCAGCCCTATCAACCATAAATAAAACAGATTATTACTTGAAAAAATTCCGATTAGCCCGAGCAAATGGCACTAGAACGAACAACACATTCCACAAATAAAGTATAAACTTTATTCAAGAAATATCGCTACACCTATCTAATTTGACCAAGAACAAAATTTATCCCAGTTTAGTGGAACCTACATAGCCTTAGAGTAATTGTTATTAAGTAACGGGCGGACACAATTTCACATAAGGCACCATTTCTTATCCTAGAGTATTTCTTAGCAATTGCTATAGATTCTAGAAAATTTAAGTATTAAAAAAAAAGTATTTTCAGGTAACAAATCCAGCAAAATAGTGATCATGCAATTTAAAATATTTAACAATTACATATTAGCATTAAATATAAAAGAGCTAAAAGCTTAATAAATGTTTTTATGATTTTAACAATGAAACAATTTTTTCTATATTCTAGTTCTAGATTTACAACATTTTAAAAGAAAGAGAGTGAATACCTGTTAATTGTAAGAAAAAAACCCGACAATTTTACATTAAAATGAAATTATAAAGTTTAACTTTATTTTAATACAAATATATTTACAGTTTGCACTTGTGACTTATTTGAGCTTGGGGCACAGTTAACTTTGCAATAGTTAGATATTTTAGGAATATATAATGTACATTTCCCGTACATCGAGGATTTATCATGATTTACTTCCAATTTTCATTGAAATCTTGAAGTCAACAAGAACTATGTCATCTTACTCAAACTTAAGTAACAGTTTCGATAAATACCTTATATAGCTATGATTACATAGTTTAATATATTCTAATCTAACAGTAGAGATTATAATATGTTATAAATATCTAGTAAGTATTAATAAATAATTATTTGGTATGATCTCTTACATTATATCAATAAATAAGTGAAAATCAGTCTATGCTAAAGTAAAATAAAGTCGGTGGTTAGTATTTTCAATGATGTGATTAAGCAGTTACGCTGTCATAAAAATAATAGTATAGTAAGAAAGTAAATTATTAAAAGTTACATAATGTCAGAATGAAAATAAACAACTAAGGCCCACTTGTGCAGATCTTGATTAAAATATCATGCCTTGTCTTTCATAAATACAAAGAACGAGAGAGATACATGATATTTAACCCCAATCTGCGCAAGTGGACTTCATAGTACAAAATTTAAAACTTACAATGTACTCGTACAATACAACATGTCATAAGTCAGTAAAATAAAATGTATCTGTAAAATATCACTATTATTAACAATCTCGTAACAATAATGTTTGTCGTCAGATGTATCAAAACAACGAAAAACATTCACAAATATGTAACTTATGTAATGATTATGTGTATTGTTCTGCGTCAATATTTTATGAGACAATAAAACAATGTTTGACTATTTATCTATACGGTGTTAGTCAATATGCCACTTAATATTGAAGTTAAACAATTTTACACTATCTCTAGGAACGATACAAGAGAGCACACAAAATCAAAATCACCACACTAAAGTACCAAGATTAGTTGTAGAAACTTCCAAAATCCAAGATATTTATATAGATAAAAAGCGCTAAAAATAAGAATTGACAAAGCGAGATGTATAGAAAAAGCACCTTTTGCTGTAATAGGAACAAATTAGTACCATAAGTATAAAATATAGTCAACATCCCCTTAGTTTGATACTTTAGCATTAAATAAATATCATATCTACCTGTTACAATATGGTGCACTACCCAAAAATTATAGTATTCATATTGCGACGACCCATTTGTGCCATTACGAGTCTAGAGTTAGGCTTCTTAACTAATTTATCTGGCAAACAAAAGAAAAAATAAAACAAAATTAATACGTAAATCGCACTACATACAAGACTCGGGAGGTGAACATTTTCTGGAATGAACCCATACACTCGCATATTCTTCACGATATTTTTCATTCTTAGGAACCTAAAATTTTGATACATATACACGTTGAATTTTAATTTAGATCCTAATGATTACTGTACCTTAAAACCTATTAAATATTTATTACAATTTATTTTTTCCCAAATTCACGAGTTTTTGGCAATCTGAGATCGATTAAAAACAATGATGTTAAAGCGACAACAAAAAACACACGTCGGCCTTAACACCAATATGGAGATATTTTGTCGATAATGTATGTGTACCAAATACCAATAGAGGCGGAGGTGTCAAAAGCCAATTGAATGAAAATTGCAAAAGCCAATAATATATGCTACAAAATCTTACGCACTGACGTGTGAGCAAACTGTGTACGAGCTATCGTCGATACAAAGTATTAAGACAGTTTGGTCCGACTACATTAGCCATACATGGCGTCAAAAAATTTAGCATGAAAATAAAAAAATATTTTTATATGATGATACCTTTATTGTGTAAAAATGCCATGGTTTCGGAACGAAAATGTAAGAAAAGCGATGCATCCAATGGGTTTAAAGCACTAGCAACTATAGGCTTTTAATGAGAATTGATCTAATTGTTATGTTAAACGTAATATTTATTGCTAATTATGGATAAATGATCGTTTACTGTGCAATTCAATTTAATATCATGCAATATTTTAAAACAGCAATAATTAAAAATCCATTATCTGTATCATAACTTCTGCTAGGAGCCAGCCCATAAATCAATACCAAGTTTTTTTCATGCAATTTCGTTATTTATTAATAGCATTATTTAGAGTTGGCACTGTAGCAAAAGCTACAAATACAGGTTTCAAACGTTGAACTAAAGGATTTTTAATAGGTAGGTTACCTTAATAAAATGAACACAAAATATTTAAAACCTAAAATAAATAAAATTCGGCTTCGATGTATCCTAGCATTTAAGTTAAAAAGAATATCGAGATTCATATTAAGAATGCCCTACTATTTTAACAACAGTGAATAAGACATATTATAATTAAAGATCAAAAATCCTTAAATAGCTGTTTCGTTTCTATGATTTTGTAGCTCAGACTGCCTAATGTTATTTATAAAGTTATTTAATTTTTTGATCTTCAATTACTATTACCGTTCAGACTACAAATTATATTTGTTCGAAAACAACTACATAATTTAAAATAATGTTAGTTGAATCACATTATAATCCGCTACAAATCAGTGACCAGACCAAATACCATAGGAGACGCATTAGTTAAATGGCCAAAACTGCTATTATTAGTATTGTGCGACGAGTTGAGTAAGTTTGTGGACGAATTGTGTAAGTTAGAAGACGAGTTGAGTATGTTCGTCGATGAGTTGTGTAAGTTGTTAGACGAGTTGAGCAAATTGGTCGACAAGTTGTGTAAGTTAGTAGACGAGTTGAGTACGTTTGTTGACGAGTTGTGTAAGTTAGAAGACGAGTTGAGTACGTTTGTCGACGAGTTGTGTATGTTGTTAGACGAGTTGAGTACGTTCGTAGACGAGTTCAGTATGTTCGTCGAATTATTTAATGCGTTAGTAAGATTGCCGGTGGAGTTATTAGTCGAGCTGCTGATTCGTCGGATCCGTACGGGCTCGTCAGCGTCGCTGGGCAGGGAGTCCGGCCCGTTCTGTTGCGTGCCGTTGAATTTCGAACGCATCTGTGTTACTAGACGTTCGAGTCTGCAAGTGAGTTTAGCCTATAGTAAATGCACGTACTATGAAGCGATGCATGATTTTTGTATATCTACGCTTGTCATTTCAACAACACTTTCGACCACAGTATTGCAGCGAAGAATAATGTTACGATACTCACGGATACCGTCCTGGCCGAGCTATTCAATAAATATCACATTTCAATGAGGAGTGTTGTGTAAATTACATATTAATTCGTTATGCAAAATAACTTGTTACATTATTTAAATGTATTTAAGCAAGTATTCGTTAAATGAAAGTTAAATGAACAATAATAATATGAAAAACATTTAATTGCACATCTAGGCAGTTAGGGAAGCATTTTTAGTATCTATCTAAATTTTATAATATCTATAAAATAGTTATGAAGGCCAGCATCAAAATGTTACGTACCTACAGACTCTATCATTTGTTTTGGGACAATATTAAGACCCTATTCTTTATGTAAACACGGGTCACTTTAGCTTGACATTAACACGCTTTAGACTGAGAAGTCTTGATACTTTTCGGATTGTACTGCGTGTGACAACAATACTTACTTATGCGCGTTATCCTCAGCGCTTTGTTTCGCTTTCCGCATCTCTGCGAGCTCCTTGCGCAGTCGAAGTCTCTCGCACTCCGCGCTCTCGTCGTTGCCGTTAGTTACTCGATTCTCGGTGTGTTCTTGGCTGGTAACAAATAAAATCGAGTTTTGGCGGGGGATGTGAAAGTGTGACGTTGTTATTTTTCTATTTATTCCTTAAAGTTGGTTTAATTCGGTTTATAACGTTAATATTGGCACAATATTAACCATTAAATATTCGTTAACATGCATAAGAGTGGTCAAGTGGTACAACTATATGCGTTCTTATTTGCGTTCCTTCCCAAACTTTTTGGAAGTTGCAGTAAAGCGTTTACCACTTCAATGAATCGACTGACTTGACACAATGAGTCTGACTGACTGCACTGACGATTTACCGGTATTTTGAATAGACTTTAAGACTTGAAAAAAAAACATTGTTGCAAAGAAAATTCTGTTTTTCCGCCTTTTTAACTGAACACAGGCAATGGTTTTATACTATACTGCAATATATATAACAAGAAAAACAATTAAACGAAATTCAACACCATTATCAGTAGTAGTGGTTTTACTGTGATTTGAAATAAGAATGCTGATTAATCATCCTTAGGTTCAAATCCATCATCGATTTCGATGATGCGAATGCGAAAAAAAAAATTGCGAGCTACACCGCGATGAACGCGCCGCTCTTGCAATGAAACGGGTATCTTTTTGTGTAGTGAATAAAGTTCAATTTTGAATCGCTATAAAAAGTACGAGCCGCGACGCATCTCGGTTTGAACTGATGGTTAGTAAATAATGGTTGTAAGCATAAAGAGGTTAAATAATGAAAGAAATAATCAACTAGTTAACTAAAATATTATTGAAGGTCTGAATTAAGCTTTCGCAGTTTAATTGCTGAGTATTGAACCACATATCCATACTGTCCAGCAGTATTTGAAAGTTTGGTATTTAGTAAAAATTTAGTATTTTTGAAAGTTCTAGATTTAGAAGAAAATCTAGATTCTAGATAGGTAATACAAACGTACCCATTCGTCAACCTCAAGGTGCGTAGCTCGTCTTCCAGCTTGCCGATGCGGTCCATCATGCGACGCCTGTCCGTCTCGGAGGCGCGTAACGAACACTAAAACAAAGAATTCTTTTTAAATACTATTATATTTAAAAATATTATATTTAAGTGATTTTTATTCCGTTTCGAGAGACGCAGAGCAGAGGTTTTGTATCAAAAATAGAATCCTACTACTATTATAAATGTGAAAGTTAGTGAGGATGGATGGATGGATGTTTGTTACTCTTTCACGGAAAAACTACTCAACGGCTTTCGATGAAATTTGGTATGGTAGTAATTTAGGCTCCAGAACTTTAACTACTACTATAGCAAATAAAAAAATTATTCTACGTGTTAATCCAGATTAACACACGGGGTCCTTTTTGTCTTGAAAAAGTAGTGTTTCCGTGGAATACTGCATTTACGCGGACGAAACCGCGGGCGAAAACTAGAAAATTATATACAAAATCATTTGTATCGAAGGTCAAGGTCAATATTTGAAATTCGGAAAATCCTGAAAAGATCATGAATTTGGGCGTCGCCTCACGCGCCGAAAATCACCCAGTATAGTGCTTACCCATACCTAATATAATATATAATGTCTAATATAATATATAATAGGTATAATGTCTCCGAAAATCAATTACGTATACTTCGGGCACATGATCTACTGCTTATGTAAAGACGTTTAGGCAAAAAAATAATTGTCATACTAAAAGTAAAAAATAATCTCATGTGCCTCTCCGCAAAACGCACCGCAAAACGCAAATTCGCCCATATTAAGAAAAAATGTTTCTAGTATGACAATTATTTTTCTGCTTAAACGTCTAAGCAATAGATCATATTATGCCTAAAATATCCGTAATTGATTTTACCGAACCTTATATAATAGTGGGTATGTGGGCCAACACAGGTACCTATATCCGACTAGGGATAACAATGTCCTCAAGGAGTTATGATTTGATACAAGTGTTGGATAGCTCTACCTATTACATTAACATATTAACTCTCATTCTATAGATCAGTCTTATCGCATACAATAGTTACTTCGAATCCCAAAAATATTGACACAAAGTTTTTGTTTATACTTTAAGCGAGACAATCTTGTAGGTATATATATATATATAATCGGTTTCTCGAAAACGGCTGCAAGTATTGGGTTCCATGAAATTTAGTATACAGGGAGTTTTGGGGGAGAAAAATCGATGTAGCTTTTTTTAATAATAATATTATTTCGGTTACCCAAGTAGGTAGTCACAGGACTCACAGGCGAGGCGTGTATACAAGCCGGCTTCCCTTATGAGTATTAAGTACATAATATATATTTTATTTTATTATTAAACCTAAACAATATTTTGCGCCCAATGCACCCAGAAAATTGCGCTAACAATATGTGACGAACCAATTCCGTATTAAAAGAAATAATTAAATAATAGATTTAAAGTAATATTAATAAGGGAAGCCAGCTTGTTGGCACGCCTCACCTGTGGTAGGTAAGTTCTATATCATTACGTCATGTAGAAATATAGTAGTCATTTCTTTTCCCAAAAAGTTACGTCTAAGTTCCTTTAAAGAATACCGTTGCATTATTTTAGGCAGTAATGTCGACGCCGGTGTAAACACTGTAGAGAATTAACTTACGTCTGCTGGCCCGCCGCCCGGCTAATGTATTCCTAGACACGGTGACCCCGAGCCGCTGATTCGAAGGACCGAGCGGGATGTAGAGTTGGGCCACTAGCTAGCAGTATCGATAATATTTAACAATCTTCTATCGACTATTTCCGAATGTTTTGAAAACAATAATTATTACATTTTATACAAACAATCGGTACGATATCAATTGACTATTCGTTAAATATACACAATAATCACAGAATAAGTTTACCTTAAGTCAATTCTGCTAAATAAAACCTGCACTAATACAATTACAATCAAGTCCCGATACGGTAAAACTGCCAAACGGTATTCTCGTAAACGTTAAATCTGAAACGCGTTCTGATTTCTCAAAAGTTCACAATATCAGTTTATCATAACATATCGCATCACTTATAAAGTTATAACACAATCAAACAAAAATGGAAGTCTACTTTAAATACGAGAATTGTGGTTCTGGTATCAATACTTTGCTAGGCCTTTTAAACTTGTTGAAAATTGCATAATGACATAAGTTTATTTTAGTTAAATAGGCATTTAAAGGTTAAATTAGAAAAAGTAAAAAGATAAACTAACCATAACAACATTTCCGAATGATGATAATATAATATCATGTCACAACACTAGTACTGTAGTAAACCTGCATTTAAGAAAATAATGCTACGGTATACAAATAATGAATTCACTTTTAACGCGACTCAGGGTAAATGCATATCTTTCGATAATAATGAAAACCCTACTTAGTACTTTATCACTAAATGTTTCCCGCATTACTAATATAACTTTAGCGTTTATGATATTAATATTTAGTACGGATCTACTTAAACCATCAACTACTAGTCTACGAAACTGCATTTCAATGAATAGTCTTGACCAATTAAGCCAAATTGAAAATGGCAGTATCTGCAGATTTCAGGCGAAATATCGAACCTTTCCGAAGGGATATTCGTTACAGAGTATTAGGCGTATGTCTATATGCCGGACAAACAGACACACGGGCCGGCTAATTCTGTTTGTTCCGCTGGTACCTCGTCGTTACTCGTTGGCGCTAATATATTGGCCGCCGCGATGGACACATACACTCACGTCCCAAAAGATTTCTCTAAGCTTTTCATATAATTACCTGCACGTGATTGGATTTGCAAACGATTTCCACGGGAGAAAGTTTACGACGATGTTCATTTAAATTAATATTAGCGGCTAACCGACACTAGCCTTTAGCGCAGTCGTTTAGTTACGAATGTGGCTAACCGGGCACGTAATATTGTTGCATAACAGAAAAAGCTAAGTGTCAGGCCTCAACTCCTTGTACTTTTCCCTAACTAGCGTAGCCTACACTACTTCTAGGCATAAATGCAATTGAATATTTTCGACAAGACGATGCCAAAAAGTAACATCCTAATTTGAAAGGATGACAGTGGAATGTAGATATGCGTTTAAGGAAGTTCTTTGCGCTACATTTGGCAAATGCGCCCAACAAACCAAACCAAAAAATCACGCTATAACGGAACGCGTACAGAGGTATTTCTTAAAGCAAACAAAAGGGCAAAGCGAGTTTGGTTAGAGCTGCCTTATCCGTACCATTTAGCGCGGGAACGCATTAAGGTGGTGTTAAGCGGTTACGGCGCGTTTTTGCACTTCAATTAACTTATTACGAGCGCCGGAGTAGAGGTGCTAACCACAACTTCGCCTACACAACACAACCCAGCGGTTTGCCGTTGCACTTATCGAGCATGGAAAATTATCTTGGGAATGTTGTCCACAAATTGGGTTGGAATAAAGTATAAGTAATGTGATCAGGGCGGCGGTCAAAAACATACACGCCCAAATAAGGGCTAGGACAAAAGTAAAGCCGCTCTTCAACGTTAAAAACATATTAGCTCAGGCTTAAAGTTATCGTGGTGCTTATGGGTTAGTTTTAACAGTTTATCTATTGATCGATAGTTAATTGAACTGGTAAACAGTATGTCGAATATGCTAATTAAATCTTACAATAATACCCTTTTGATGTTGTCTCGATATGTTAAAAGAGCAAAATGGTGTTCTAATAAATGTCAAACCAACGTTTAACGCGTATGATTGGTCCAAACTCTAAAACTCAGTTTGTTTTCAATACGATTCAATTATCATTGAAAGTAAATTGACTACTGGGGTAGCTACTGAGTAACTCTGACGAATCACAACTCACGAACAATAGGCTCATCTTGTCTCCTAGTAAACATGGGATGGAAAAGAGGAAGTAGTAAAAACCTGAGCTAACTATTAGGTGCATAGAGATAGTAGCAGCAGATATTACCTTACTTGCAGTCCAACAAATGTAGTATCAAATCTTGTGAGTCTATTTGAAGGGAAGCGGGTACATCATGTGGAGAGCGAACAAATTCTACATACATTCGCTCATGTATTATAAATTCCGTAATTTCTTTGAGGAAATAGCTCTACATTGCGGAGGGTTTCCTCGTCTGCGATTCGGAGCCCACATCTCGCAATTACTCGGCAGGAGTCGGGTGACGTCACGCGGGGTGGCGCCCGGGCCGCGCCATCCACTCACATCTGCCAATATTTACCCAGCGCCCCTCCCCGTACGCACCCGCTCATATTTCAAATGCCCCGATGTGGGGAGACACTAAAGACTACAAAATACCGCGTAACGTCCGTCGCCTATCACACAGACGCGTAATTTGCATTCAAAATTTGCATACGTTTACAAATATCGTATTCAAAGTTAAAAAATACACGGTTTAAAAAAGCTATGTAGTTTATTCGTCTATTTTTTCAAAATAACATACAACAGATTTACAGTATTGATTACTTAAAGGAACTATTAGTTTAAATCAGCATTTACATGATCATTGTTAGATCATTGATCAAAATGTAATGAGAAGCAGTGAGTAAGCCTAGGCACTGTAATGTAATACATTGTATTGTAATGTAGTTTGATGTTGAATATTGGACCAAGCTATGAACAGCAATTAACCAACCCGTGCAAACGAATTAAATTGCATGTGGAATTAGATACATGTTTAGGATGACATACTGCAATGAGCCATTTCGTATTTTACTTAGTCAAATACATTCAAATACTTACAATAAAAAGTGTATCTTCTTCTGTACTAAATAAACTTAATTTTGAATAGCTGTGTTATAAATGCAGGGCCGCGTGACGTATCGTTTGTTTTCGGTGTAAAATGACCCTAAGAATCAAATTGATTGGTAGTCCTATGTAACAACTGTCTCCCTACGAACATAACATTGCAATCGGTGTAACAGTCGGCCTAACAACTCGTAATGCCCCACAGTACGGAACGGGTGAATCGATGCGTTTCGCTCTTACCGGTTGTACGACTCACGGTGATTTTATAATCCGCCAAAAGCACGGGTATGAAAATTCAACTAACACCCCCCGAAAAAAATCCCGCTGCTAAAATTTGCCGTACGTATGTATCTATTGCTTAACAATATAAAAGGCATGTACTGTAGGCATGTATTTTCATATTCGTTATGACTGTTAATTATATGTGGAATTTACATAACATCATTGTTTTACAAGTAACCGCTGGAATACCTACTAATTATTAATTAACTACTGAAATATAAGACACGGAATTTTAGATTGGAACAATTTTATCCACGGCGACCAAAGATAAAATAAGGTTAGATTTGAGCGTAATTGCATCTGGATTACAAGTTACAACAGCATAATATCTGCAAATAGTAAATACTGTGATATTTTAACTCATTTCAACCTACATTTATATAGAATACTAGCTGTTGCCCGCGACTTCGTCCGCGTCAGCTGATGGCGCAATAATGCATTAATTTCGACCAAATTTGATTACCATAAAAAAGGTTATACTTAGTGAGTCAATTTTAAAAGATGTTTTAGATCATTTAAAGAGGATTATTTTTTTATACATATTTTTGGGTAACTTGAGCCGTTTACGCAGCACACGCAACGGAAGCCCTCAAATAAAGCTCAAATATGAATAATTTTCCCCGTCTTTGCAACATTTTCACTGATGCTTCGCTCCTATTAGTCGCAGCGTAATATTATATAGCTTAAAGCCTTCCTCGACAAATGGACTATCCAACAAAAAATGAACTTTTCAATTCGATTTAGCAGTTCCTGGGATCAGCGCGTTCAAACAAACAACGTAACCCCTCAAAGATGAATATTTTTTCCCGTTTTTTACACATTTTCCACTGATTATTCACTCCAATTGGTCGCAACGTGATGCTATTATAGCCTAAATCCTTCATCTATAAATGGACTATCCAACACAAAAATATTTTTTTAATTCGAACCAGTAGTTCCTGAGATTAGCGCGTTCAAACAAAAAAACTCTTCAGCTTTATAATATTAGTATAGATAGCATCAGCCCGCGGCTCCGCCCGCGTAGGAAAAGTAACCCACGGGAACCGTATATGTCCCGCGATAAAAAGTAGCCTATGTTCTTCCTCGTGGTCTACTTTATATCTGTGCCAAATTTCATGCTGATAGGTTTAGTAGTTTTTACGTGAAACTGTACATAAAGTATCCCACAGGAACCGTACATTTCCCTGCGATAAAAAGTAGCCTATATCCTTTCTCCGGCTATACTATCTGTATCTACCAAATTTCGTTTCAATCGGTTCAGTAGTTTTTAACAGACACACACTTTCCCATTTATAATATTAGTATGGATGTATTATGAATATTAATAATATTAAATGCAGCATTCGCAAATATTTAAGTGCCTACTTTTTCAGATTTTCATCAAATTTAACTTTCGAATTCTTGTCAGATTTATTTTTCAATATGATGACAATATATTAAGTATGTCAAAATAAAAATAAAGCTCCCCACTCACGGGCTATCGATTGCTTCGATTAAATTGGAAATTAATCCGTATTTGAAAGTAAATTGATAACAATAAATTATTACACAAAATAATAAGTGTTAGACCTACCAGCTAGTTTTTGCGGTAGGCGCCAAAAGTAGGAACAAAATTTACGCGTATATATACGAGTTTCATATAAAAAGTATGGTAAGGTAGGCCTAGGATCTCAGGCTATATTCAATTTTTATCTAAACCGATTTACTTGCAACTTCCAATCCAGTAAATGTTTAAATTGTAAAGACTAAAATCGATCGATCGCTTGTGAGTGGGAGCTTTAAATCAAAAGCACTAAGGAGTATTATTAATATCAACTTTAAAGCAAATCGCTCCCAAACAACTTTCTTTCCCTTTTTTAACCCCGTTAGGGGATGAACTTCAATAAACTATGATAGACGAATTCCATCAATTCTGTTATATAATGTTTGTGCAAAATATGAAGTAGATTGGACCAAGGAATCACGTTGCCCCATACAAACTTTTTCCTCCCTTTTCACCCCCTTAGGAGTCGAATTTCGAAAAATCCCGTCTTATCGGATGCCTACGCATTACAATGAGTAAGCCCTGCAAGTTTCAGGTCTCTACGATCAGCGGTTTATGAGGCATTTACACGGGACTGCTTTCGCCGTGCGGCGAGCCGTCTGACAAATCGCCTCACCTCGCCGAATCGCAAGCCCGTTTACACGGGTGAGTAAAGCAGCATGCGGCTTGGTTATTTCCTTCGAAAATGTTGAGCAGAATGGGTGTTCGTGCCGGAATTGAAATTATTCAAGAACTGCTTGAATAATTGCATATATATTAGTGATTAATATTATATATCTATGATATATATAATACTTAAATAAATAAATCAATCAATATATCCATAAGCATGGATGCCTTTCATAGCATTCCAAAAACTCGATGGTGTTATTTTTATTCATGGTAGTTAAACAATATACTTCAATCAACGTACGAAAATTTTTCTTGTGTCATGTGAGATTGAGAATTGTGATGATGATGATTATGATGTGTACTTGCAACTGATTAATGTTGGTTGTCATAACGACAAATAACATTTTTTTTAATATTCAATCAAAATCAAACATTCTTTATTTTCTTTACAATATATTATATACAATATATTGCCTAGCGGCGGCATGGGTCCTGATCGGCTCCGTGATGCTTCACCTCCGCTCCTCCGGGTTGTATGTATAACACGGGGTTTTAGCAATTGCCTAACTAGGGTGGACCCCTTCCCGCGCTCCACACAACCTTTCATCGGAGTTTATGAATTTTTTATTTTCGTAAAATCTATGGTATATTAAACTTTGCTCTTAAAAATAGGTCAGGGGCTAATTAAAAAAAAAAGAATGCTTATTTCTCCCATTCCTAGTTTGATTGGCAATAGAAAAAAATCCTGAACAAAGAAACTATGATAAAGTATGGTTTAGTATAAAAAACAATTGCGAAAACAACTTAGTATCGGAGAAAAAAAAATAAAGTTTGAAAAGTGAAAAAAAAATAATATCTCTAAAAGGACTCAAGTGGCAGAAACGTAATAAAGTATAATAAATGCGCATCTAACCGGTGTATCGAAAAAAGTATATATCAAGTTTACAACGCCACGCAATTGACGTAATAAATTAATTTTATGAATCGATGACTTGAAAAAATGACCATCTTCCAAATTATTTATCTCAAAAACTAAGTAGAATTGGTACACAGGTGTTCTACTCTTAAGTTTGGACTACAAGACGGCATCGAAGTTTCGACGACGGAATCGATTAGTTTAGAAATGTCCGATTTTGAGGATTTCTAAAACACTGTGTATTGTTAGATTCTTTTTATCCAATTTTAAGGTCAATAAATCCGCTGTTATTGGGTATATTTAAACAAAAATAATAATAATATCTATCGACGCTCCACACCACGTCAATCTGGCCCCGTGCTTAGTATCCGAAGAACTTGTGCTACAGGTACCAGACAACGGGATTACGGGAAGTATATTTAATAATTTTATACTTACATATATTTAAGATTTTTATTATATTATACACATATTTAATACACATCCATGACCCAGGAACACAGAAATACTTTTGTTCCTTCGGCAGGATTCGAACCTGCGACCTCCGGCTTGAGCACCAAAGCGCTGAACTACTGAGCCACAGAGTAAGCCACCAAATAAGGTACAGAAGACCAGAAAAATTATTCTAAACATGACCTCTTTTGTATCTGAGGGGCCCCATACATGGTCCGGTCTACCTTCAGTTCGGCCTGAACGGATGCAAAATCGTATCGTGTGTGTGCAATTTCGAGATCGCATCAGGCGGCCGTACGGACTGAAGCGATTCGTTCCAGTGTTGCCAGCTCTTTTTTTGTGAAACTACTAAACTCGTATCGATTTCTACTAAAACTACTAAAAACTACTAAAGAGGCTACTTAACTTAGGAATTCCTGAAGCCTTCCAAAAACCACTGCATTTTAGGTTTTATTATATTAAATTTTTTTCATTAATTGAATTTGATTATAAATTTTACCATTAAATTAAAATATACTAGCTAGGAAATATTACGTATTTAGTAGCTATTTTGCATATCATTACTGTCTGGCTCTTTCCTACTTAAACACTACTAATAACTAAATTTCTACCAAGGAGGGAATAAAATACTCAATTTAGTAAAATTTTGTAAAATAACTAAGTTGGCAACATTAATTCTGGCCTGACCGATCGGCCTGAACGCGCGGCCTGTCCTGACCGTGTGTGGACAAATCGCTTCAGTTCTTGCCCGACCCGCTGCCGTGCGGGCGTGTATCTTGTACAAGCGTTGTATGAGTTTTCGCGGTGTTTAAATACAAAATTGATAAACACGACCGTAGCGCGCGGCAAACCAGAATGGACTGATGCGACTGTTCCGTGTGTGGGCACGAATCAGATCAGGCCGAACTGACGTAAATTGGATTGGATGCGATTTTTTCCGTGTGTGTGCTCGAATCCATTCAGGCCGAACTGACGTCAGTTCCAGCTGAAACGATCGGCCTCTCGTCTGTGGGGGCCTTGAGTATAATAAGTGCTTTATTGAACTATCGGCCCTAAAAATCATATATTTTTGTATGATTTAAAATTTGCAAATGGCATGTGTATGAAAAAATAAAAGAAAACCCGGCTGCGTAAAAACGAAAAAAAAAAACAGTCCAGTAGTCGGGAGTTTAGACCTAAATATAATTATATTGAATACCTAACAATGAAATAGTTTCTAGTATAAAAAATATAAATATATAGAAAGTATACGGTAGTTAGTAAAGAAATGAGCCTACGCGTTTGGTCTAAATAGTGGCCAAAGGTACAATCCACATACATAATATTATGTATAACAGCCTCCGTGGTCTAGTGGTTCGAGCATTGGCTCTCGACTCGGAGGTCGTGGGTTCGATTCCCACAAGGGAACAACAAAAAATGTTGTTTCCAAGTTTGGTTTGCAGGCTGATCACCTGTTTGTCTGACAAGAAAGATGATCCATGCGTCGGATGGGTATGTAAAAAGTCGGTCCTGCGCCTGATCTCTCGCCAATCGTGTCGGTCATCCGTCCCACTGGGTTACGAGAGTAAAAGGAAGAGAGAGTGCTCTTGTGTACTGCGCACACACTTGGGCACTATAAAATCACTCCTGCGTAACTGGCCTGGTTTCAATGAAACCGGCCACCGTCACCGAGATCGGTGTGGGAGTTATTATTATGTAGGTATATACATTCGAAGGCTAATAAGCACATTACTACTCCTTTGCGTCGCGCAGTCGGGTAACATTAAAATAATATTTAAAATGTCTCATATAATATATAAACAATAATAGGCTTGCTTTATTATAATTATTACAGTTTAGTGAATAGACCCCTTGAGTCACACACGTGCTGGTGCAGGTTCGATGCTGGGTTGCGGTGTGTATAAGACTTTCTCAATAACTCTGTACTAACGCTAGACTTTAATTTACCCTAATCTTCTATGACATCCCTTACAAAATTTGTATCGATTTAGAAGTTTATATGAAAGCTGTTCCTCTGTACGTATCCTGTACGTTCCTATGTACGTTCCTATACATATATATTTTTTACTCTTTGCCCGCTGCGTTCTGCCGAGCTGAGCGCCGTGCTGCGAAAGTCGAATGATACCCAACTTTGGAGCTTGCGGCTTTAGTCACTCGCGGCTTCGCCGAATTGGAATTTTCGCGGTCGATTTTCACCGTGCTGCGGAAATCGTGCGGCTAGTCACCCGTGTAAACGCTACAACAGTTGGGGCTTGCTGCTTTAGTCACTTGCGGCCTCGCCGAATTGGCATTTACACGGTCGATTTTCGCCGTGCGGCTGAAATCGTGCGGCTTTAGTCACCCATGTAAATCCCCCATTAGACTGTGCGTTGATCCGTCAGTCATTCAGGACAAAGGATTTTATATGTATAGATGATTACTTACTAATAATGTATTGATTATCCCCACTTCTACGTGGATCTGATCTACGTTAAAATAATTACGGAAAAAAAACATTAATGAAAATTTTACAGTTATTTAGTCGGGACAATTTACCATACTAAGCTACACGATTCAACTACTCGTAGAAAATGCTTTTGTTATCAAAGTTAGTGCGCTATTCGTCTAACGTTCCGTACCTTATACGTTTCGTTCAATTTATGATGTTTTTTAATAAATTGTGGCCAGGCCAGACCTCACAAACACAATATGGTCACTTACAGCACATGAGAACTTAAATTTATCGAATAAAAAGTCCAAAGCGACGGCAAATGGCCACGCTCGTGTGATTAACACGGCTCGATTAGTTACTTCCTGAAACTTACATGAAACCTCTAGTCTACGCAAACAAACCACTGTCAATTATTGCTACCCTAAAGGCCAACATAACTCTGGTTCTTCGTGAAATTGAGCCCCATTTATGTGAAAATGTCGTCAAAAATTGATCTACAGCGGAGCCATTTTTAGGGTTCCGTAATACTTAAGGAACCCTTATAGTTTCGCTATGTCCGTCTGTCTGTCTGTCTGTCTGTCTGTCTGTCCGCGCCTCTAGCTCCTGTAATTATGAATATAAATTCATGAAATTTGGTGCAGTTATAGATTGTGTATAGATCACGGTTTCGGGATTATAAAAAAATAATAATTTTATATTTTAGGGGTGGCTCTCCATACATGTGAAGTGGGGATGAAAAATATTTTTTCACTCTACCCCATCGTGTGGGGTATCGTAGAATAGGTCTTTTAAAATAAAGGCAAGGTTTCATACGTCACTTTTTTATAAAGTTGACCATTTTCGAGTAATCGGCCTAAAAAGTAGTTTGTAAGTTGGTCCCCCCCCTAGCATTTTTAAACTATAGGAGATAGAAACTTGCAAATTTTCATGCTGATAGATCATGCTAAAAACTCTTTAGGAAAACTATTATAAACCAAATCGGACAGTAACTTTTGGAGTAATTAAAAAAAATACATATTACGCGTTTATAGTTACGGAACCCTCCTTAGACATGTCCTGACATGCTCTTGGTTAGGTTATTCATCATAGGTACATAATGTCATCAAATATGATAGAAAGGATATGTTATAGAAATATATGAGGCGTGGGCCAGCACTAATAAATATAGCTAAATACGATATTATAGTAACCGTTTCCTATTCTTTATTTTATTTGATTTCACTTCGTTTCAACGTACATTTAAATTAACTTCGTCAAGGCAGAGAAACACAACATGGCAGATCAGATCAGAATTATCCAAAGAATGTAATTTTGATAATGACATGCTCTTGGCAAAGAAAGACGTATGACGTTTAAGAGGACGTCTCTACCTTTATCTGTCATGTCAAAACAACTGTCGTGGCCGCCCTAAAAATAGGATTATCGCATTAAAAACTTTTCAAATAATCATTTTTGTACACATGTAGCCTTCTACAATTTTTTTTTGTATTTTTATGAAAATCCCATATTTTTTTCCTATTTGCTTATGTGTACCTAGCCCATGCCTATGAGCTGGCCCAAAATCAAACATATCCTTTTGATTACAATATCACTTCTACAGGTTGTTTAATTTCGGGAGCTCTTATTGAAAACCTCTTTAGAAATGCATTTCTTCGAACATTTGATTCATCATCATGTTTGTGTCTTTATAAATTTCTTACTCTTGTTAGTGCTGCCAGTAGGCACCTACCTACCTATGACGGTCGTAATTCAAATGTGGCCATTAGAATGCATTTGTGTGAGTCTGAATAGCGGGCGTTTCGCAAATAAACACAAGACACGGTGAGGTGTGACGGGCTCGAGTGCCCTCACCGGACCACCCAGCTAGACGTGTAAACAAACTTTAATAGCACCGAATCCGAAAAAAAAAACCGAGCGTTTTTAAAGGTAATAAGTCAATATTTTTATTTATTCAACGTCCACACGTAGGCTAGAATTGAAGCTAGCGTTTAGCGAAATTCTAAAAGCTCATGATAACCAAAAGTTCCAAACGTTGGCTTATTTAAATATAATGAAGTAAAAAATTATATTAATTACTATGGTCGGTACTAAAATATTAATAAATAATGTTTTTCATAGTAATGGAAAATAATTTGGGTATTATTTATGTTAAAACTTAAAAGCCCTTTGAAAACAACGACATCTACTTGATATCACTTGTGTAAGGCCTTGACTGTACCACTTTTTTTTAGGTTTCGTAGTAGGTACTTAGGGAACTCTTATAGTTTCGCTGTGTCTGTCTTTCTGTCTGTGTACTATTTTAAATTTTGTAATAATAAATAAATGAAATGTAGAATAGTTCGTGTATAGAATTTGTTTTTGGCATCATAAAATAATACATTTTTAAATTAAAGGAAATGCTCTCCATACTGCATACATGTGAAGTAGGGTTGAAAAATTGATTTTCATTTTACCACATCATGCAGGGTAGGTATCGTCGAATAGGTCCTGACTCCTGACATAGTCTTGGTTAGTTATTTTGTTATAATTCATTTATTTCGGTCGTTTCCTTCGAAAAAAGGAAATAGAATTTATGTAGTTCAATATATCGCCATCTAGTCAAAGGAGACGGAACTAACTCGAAACAGCGCGCAGTATCTCGTTCGAATAGTCGGCAAGCAGTTTCAACTTACGTTGTATAGATGGCGTTGACTACTTTTTTAACTTTAATGAATATTAACTTACCTTTATTTCCTCCAGAGTTCTGTCTGATATTTTTGATTCTGCAGAAACGATTCCACTCTGAAAAAAAGTAAATTTCATTAGACATAAAAATTGGGTTTCTCTTGAATATTATTGATAGATACATTATAAACGTTCATTTTTGTATAGTCGGCGATCGGTATCAATCCTTTGATGTGTATAAGTAGTTTAATACGATGATTAGATAATAAAATTTTATTTTTACTTTTATAAAAGCACGAAATATAGCTATTATTTTAAGATTGCTTATATTAAGCAACACAATAGCGCTACTGGATTAGTCGAAATTATTATGGATTTACATGTTATTCATAACTTTATTACAATTTTACACTATTTATGCCTAAAGAACTAGTTAACCGTTAAATAGGTAAACTTATTAAATATTCAAAAAGCCTCCTACTCTAAACACGGTCAGAACTCAGAACCTTGAAACGACGAGATAATACTTATCGCCCGCGAATAATTATCGTTAGATATCTTCGTTAAATGTTGCTGCAAGATCAGATTATTTTAAACGATAAGGAAAATATAAGGTTAACATCATCCAACGTGCTACATATTCAGGGGCTTCTCTTAAAAAAGAAGAAACTTACAAGTATATGGATAGCTAGTAGCTTTCTGAGAGTTTTAGGAAATTATATCATTAATAAATAAATAAATGTCTACGTAAAATAATTTTAGTCGTGAGAGTAACACTGGGTACATCACCACCAGTGTTACTCTCACGACTAAAGATGGAATCGCACGAAATACCTATAATGTAATAGTAATAACGCGGCAACGGAACTACGCGACGCGACACGACCTAAGGGCTGATTCAGTGCGACGCGGATGATTTACCGTCCGCCGCGGACGTCCGCGTAGGTCATCCGCGTCGCACTGAATCAGCCCTAATATTAATTCTTTGTATAAAATTATATGAGATATAACGCACGCGGCAGTGTAACTACGTGATGCAGCACTTCATTGCGGTATTAATAGTAGGGAGTAGAGACGCGTCACGACTCACGCGACGCTTTGCTGCCGCTAAGTGCGGGCTTACTAAAGCGGGTATTACACTACACGGTATTCAGGGACCCTTATCATAACATTATAGGGTAGTGTAATAGAATTCCTGGAGTAAGGATCCCTAATTAGGGCGACCGGCAAGCCTTGCTCCCTAATCGCCCTTACGATCCAGTAGTGTAATAACACTTAAGGCGGTTAGGGAGCTTCCTGTAGCTAGAAATTTTAATGTTTTCCAATCTTTGTCTAGCACCTACACTCTGTCTTAAAATTGTGTCTTCTTTTTCTATATACGGAGCTACTAAATTTAATAAGTATTCAAATTCCTCCTCTTTCATTCTTAAATAATTTTTAAAATCCATTGGTTCCAGACCACTGAGTATCCGCATATTAGAGTGCTTTTCTCTTAATTTCAAGTTACTTGAAATTAAAAAAGTAATTAAGAAAAGAAAGGGGGCCGGTGTTCAGTGCAGTGTAATAATCGACGCCATGAAAGTGGCCACGCCCTCCCTGACTACCGGGCCCTGAATACCGTGTAGTGTAATACACGCTTAATAAGACGAATCTAATGATACCTCTCTGACTAAAATGCGACATTTAGGCTATAATATACATACATGCAAACATTCGAAAAACATAACCCTCCTTCTAGCGCAGTCGGGTAAAAAAGTGGCTAACCGCTAACAGGTATCCGTCTCACCTGTCAGTCAGTTACAATGACATACTGATAGTATACATACAGTACAGTACAATAACGTTTTATTGTAGGTCATACGGTCATACAATGTCCAGCGATGCGGAATAATGCTCAACCGCCAATCTGTCTACGACGGACTTTTTGTGTCAATCAGATCGATAATTTCATTGTCTTTTTATTAGCTTTGTCTATACTAATATAACTTACTTCCGGGCTTTCAAACGTTTTTGTCATAAGTACTATTGGAAACAATGCAACACTATTTTGTCACCATAAATCCATTGTAATAATTATTGTCAAATTATAAATCAAAACATATAATTAAATTGTCTTGTAATCATAAAAAAAAAATGTTATTCCCGTGGTGCTTCCCCTTTAATTCTGACTTTTTTGTCATCACAATATTTGCTGTCTCCCGCTTTGCTTGGGGAGGGAAACTGGAATACTTCCTACTCCTCCTACAGTCTTCTGATTAATTTCGTTGCGGGTTCCAAGACAGATTTAGCATGTCCCCCGGGCACCCCTGAGATCATATCAAAGGGTTTTGCGGTTGGTTACCACTGTCGATCCTGGCTAGACAGGAGTTGCAGTGGTGGGTAAGTGTGGTGGGCCAATTGCCCGTTAAAAAAAAATATATATATATACTAATATAATAAAGACTAAAAGTTTGTTTGTTTGCACTGAATAGGCTCCGAAACTACTGGACCGATTTTAATGAAATTTGGCACAGATAAATAGAATAGACCACGGGGAAGGAGATAGGCTTCTTTTTATCGGGGAATAATGTACGGTTTCTACTAAATTAACTTTTGCGCGCACGAATTTACGGGCAACATCTAGTGACTCATCTATATTAATATTATAAATGCGAAAGTGTGTCTGTCTGCCTGTTACCTCTTCACGCTTTAACCGCTGAACCGATTTTTATGAAATTTGGTATGGACATACTGTGGGTCCCGGGAAAGGACATAGGATATTTTTTATCCCGAAAAAGTAGTGTTCCCGCGGGATAATGTATTTACGCGGGCAGAGCCGCGGGAAAAAGCTAGTAAATTATAATTCAAATTATACCTACACTTAACAAAAAAAACCTTTAGTTCCAATTATTTTATTTCATTATATTGCAATTTATTATTTTGTCGACGTAAAATCTGTCACCGATACACGATAGACGGAAATAGGGGAGCGCCTTCGTCAGTAAAAACACAAGTACGATTGTGTGTTTATGTCCAACTTCCTCATTGCGGCATGGGCACTAGGCAGGCGGCTTGCGGCGTGCCTGTTACCAAATGAAACATGAACTAACGGACACACTTTGGATAGGCGCCAACCGACTTAGAAAATTACATCTTATCATGAATTTGTTAAAAATAATTATTTTGTGTTGCTTTGGCATTCTTAGAAAGATCATTATTCTAAAATCTATTATGAACTACTACGGTACTCGTATTTAGAAGAGCATTGCCCTGTCAACCCTGGAACGATCTCGTCATTGCAACTCCTGTGCACACAAAGATCCTGGCTGTGAAGAACACAAGCGGATCGATGGATGTTTATTACTCTTTCACGCAGAAACCACAAAACATATTTTGATGAAATTTGGTATGGTAGTAGTTTAGGCGTTGGATTTTTAAAACATAGGCCAATTTTTATTCCCAAAAAGTTAGTATTTCCGTGGTATACTTCATTTACGCGAGCCGAGCCACGGGAAAAAGCTTAGACTAGCTATAAGATCGGTACAATGAAAAGCTCGTAAGAGTAGACGGAAGTGGTAATAATGTCTCCGTCAAACTCAAACCAAAGGCATCAGGCACAAAATGGCAGAGAACAGACGCAGGTTGTGTCTTTTAATAGAAGTTAACTTACAAGTTAATAGCATACTTACGTCTTGCCTCTCGTGCACCATTGCCCGCACCCTCGCGTACATGGCTTCCTCCCGGATTCTCGCCGCGTCGCGGATTTCCCGCACCAGGTCTGTGAGGAAACCGGGTGAATACTGCCCGCCCAGCACACCTGGAAATGTCAGACTACAGGTCAATACATAATGATACTATTGACGAATTCAAAATGCATGTCGGTAATTGTCGAGAGCAGTTGTAAATCCTAAATGGTACACGGTAATTGTCAATAAGTGGGCAATGTCTATTGTCCATCAAATCTATCTATGGCAATTACCATATTCTGCCATATTAATGTTTCTGTGGTAAATATTGGAAGAACTTTCTTATGACTAAAGTCCGTACAATATCGACCAAGTTAATGCTCGAAACATTTTCTTTGCACTAGGACGCCTCAAAATATTTAAACACAAATGAAGTGAAGGCAACGACTGCAGACGTGGTTGAACTACGTTTTTACACGTGTATGCGTGCGCACGATTCAACGACGTTGTTAAACTTATTCGATAGTACTTATATGTATGACTTAAAGCCCACAGAACTGTATTAATAGCAAAAAGTATAAAACTTTATAAAGAAAATTTGTCACAACTCGTGACAACAATTTTATTAAACTCGAAACTAAATATGGCTAAAAGTTATGAAATTATAAACTTTACATCTGCATAATTAAGAAGTGGATATATTTGAAGACCCTTAAATATTGATGTAAATTTTAAATTAAATCTAATAGTATATTATTCCTAGTTGTGAAGTTCGGAATTAATTGAAAAGAGTACAAAAAGTGAAATTTTCGGCAATTTCCAGTAAGTATTGCAAATCTTCTAGCGCAATACGTCGAAGACATGAACAGTGAACACATTTAAAGCCTTGCGATTGTAACTAACTGCCGATTACAAAAACATTGTCTTTAATTGGTTCATTAAGGCAGGAGTAATCACCGTATGATTTGTACATACGTAGATGTGTACAAAAACATATCAACAGGCATGAATAGGTGTTCAAATAAAAAAAAACTTAGGATTATGTAGACTAGCTTTTGCCCACAGCTTCGCCTATGTTAACTCAGGACTTCTACCATACCAAAATTCATCAAAATCCGTTCATTACTTTTTGCGTGAAAGTGTAACAAACATCCATCCTTCCATCCGTCCATCCATCCTCACAAACCTTTCGCATTTTTCCACGACCCTCGGCAATCTTCTTTTTTGTATTAAATTGACAATGTATGGAAACCGACGATTTCCGAAAACTATTACAAACGCGGTTATACTGGTAGGTACAGTGTACGACATAATAATTATTGTGACTGTAGAGAAATATTTTAAATGTTTACATTTAATTGTGACGGGTTAACAACATTTAATTGTGAATTGTGATAGGTGGCTGGAATTAAAATTCCAGCCACCTATCACAATTCACAAGGTATGTAATAGGTATAACGCTGGGACTATATTTTCCGGCATCCGTAAGGCCCGGCCGGGGAAAATTTAGAGCAGTAAAATTTAAACTCTGCATACAATAGAGATGAAAATCGATCACACGAGTGTCAAGTCAAAAGTCAATTGTCAAATCTGACAACTCGACACTCGTGTGTTCGATTTTCAACTCTATTTTATTAGTCCAGAGTTCTATTTCCAACGTATTGAATTTTCTCCGGCCTTTCGTATAGTATAGTCCTAGCCTAAGACCATGTGACATGTTCATTAGGTTATCAGAGTAGGTCGTCTACGACATGCTACGCGGCGCGACTGATCACACATAATCTCATTCCAACAATAAGTATTCATTACGTAAGATTAAGAAGCGAAAAATGTTATGTAAAGGTGCTTATTATTATCGATGAGAGAAAATATTTTTCTCTAGTAGCAAACTGCAAGTTGCAACTGCATACAACGCGAATGCAGTTATAACCTACTTAATATGCTACGCCTCACTTTGTCATACGTATATTGTATACCTACATGTACCTATATGGTGTAGGTAAGTATAATACGCAATTAACTTTAACAGGTACTATTAACTCTCCTTATTCTAGAACTAAAATTTTAGAAACTTATTAGATATTTGAGATACGCCAAATGAAATATAATTAACTTTAAATCGATATAATTCCATCGATACGGTTTTTGTCGGTAATAAAGCTTGGCAGTACTAAAATTATATAGTAAAGCATAAAACACGGCTAATTTAACGCTGAACCGTTACTCCGAGAGCTCAGTCAGAGTCCGAGCGGTCTCAGACCTGAGTAAATATGCGAATAGGGTTGTGCCATAATACAAAAATACTGCAAAAACATATAAACTAAATTAAAATGTTAGAACTTTTTTTGATCTCGCAGGGCAAATGGCATTATGGGTGGCCCGGGGGTGTGGGACTCTCAGCGCTTTCGCCGGTACTTTATCCACTAAAACCACCTACGGGTTGGCATCAATCGCTATGAAAGGGATCTATATGGATAAGGGTGCCCCGTATCTGTCTAACACAGAACACCACCCACGACAGCCCGTCTATCTAAAAAAAAGGGGGGGGGGGGGGTACTGCCGATCCGGGGACCCGGTAACCGGGGAAGGTTTCCATCCTCTCCCTAAGCCCCGTTAAACAGGAGACGGGAGGTTCGCAAAGCTTCCGCCCTCCTGTCCTACGCCGACGGAGCAGAATGGAGGATGGATCCTCCTCTCTGTTCCACTCCACGCCCTCTTCTGAGATATGACTGTTTCGCAGAAGGTGACCGCCGCCTGCTAGGCCTTATCGCTATGTAGTGCACAACACTCGAAAGCAAGAAGTCCCGTTCAAGGACTGCGAACCACGTAAGGATTTTAAACAAAAAAAGTACATTTAATCTGCGCGAAGTCACAAAGTAATAGTAAAGTCATAAATACTGCCAAACTTGTAATAATATTTTAATACAAGCCAAATCTTCAAAACAAACTTACATTGGCAACCCTATTATCGCAAAAAGAATAAGCAAAAGGAAAGCCGATGCATTAAATAAACATTAACGCTTTTTAGTAGCGATTTTATCAAGTTAATATAATTAATCTTATTAAAAAGTGATAATTTAATTCTATTGTGGCAGTGAAACATTAATATTAGGCACTATAGTCAGTAAAACACATTTCATTGCAATTAAACTGTAAACATAATACTAGCATAAATTTTCCTCATTTAAGTTACTGTTAATTTTAATCTGTTAATAAAATAATGTAAATAAAACAAATGGTATTTTTTTAGGTACTTGAATAATCCGAGTTAAATGTATTATAAAATTAGGTAATATAGTTTACTTTCAGATTTAAATTAATATTTTGTAATCTTTGTGATGGTAATTCGCTACGATTTGCGCTACGATCGATCAAACTGCACAGTTCGGCTTGCCCGGTAAATCATTACGATAAAACGTTAGGTGTGTAGCAGACATTAGTTGGGCTTTAACGATATGCCTTGATGATAGAGAACTTTCTCTTAATTTGTATTGGTTAAATGTAGACATATAACAATATGCAATAGGCAGCCTGTCTGCTGTGAATAACGAGTGTCACACGCTACGTACAGGCATTTATTTGCGTCATACACTTATGCGTGCGATCTGTAAAAAACCGGCCAAGTGTGAGTCGGACTCGCGCGAGGGTTCCGTACAAACCTGTAGTGATTTTGTTACAGCTTAAAGGTATTATAGACCTGAGTATTTGATATGAATTTCATTTTAATATCTCTACGCGTTCATGAGGAAAGGGGTAGTTAAGTTTAAAATTATTAAAATATTTTTATTGGGGTCCATCCACATATTACGTCACAGCGGATGGAGGAGGGGGGGGGGGTCATACTAAATGTGACAGTACATGTTAAATACATGTACAGGGATACTAAAAAGGGGGGTGGGGGTTCAAAAAGTCGAAATTTGCGGAATAAACGGCTGTTTCTTTTGATTGCGTTGGCTTAGAAGTTTGATTTTTTCACAGCTCCAAGGGACAGTAGTCTTGAGTATTTGATATAAATTCCAGCTTGATACCTCCACGCGTTCCTGAGAAAAAGGGTCTTGACAGACAGACGGACGGACAACAAAGTGATCCTATAAGGGTTCCGTTTTTTCCTTTCGAGGTACGGAACCCTAAAAAGAGAAATTTTTGGTATCAAAAATGCCACTGTTGTAACTAACGGTACAACAATAACATTTTTGATTTGATTTGATCGTTGATGTTACTCAATAAGGGGTACACATTTACAACTCTCTGCCGTGGGAGATCCATCCCAACAAACAAAAATTGCTCTTGGAATGGCTTATAAAGCTAAAAATAATACTCTTATAGAAGCCGTATTATCGCTAATAAGGGTGCGTTTGGGCACAATTTATAAGGACAACAACCTTATACTCTCCTTATAGTTGCTTTATAGTCCGCTTCTTTTCCTTATATCTACACTAATATTATAAAGAGGAAAACTTTGTTTGTATGTTTGTTTGTTTGTTTGTTTGTTTGTTTGTTTGTTTGTAATGAATAGGCTCAAAAAGTACTGGACCGATTTCAAAAATTCTTTCACCATTCGAAAGCTACATTATCCACGAGTAACATAGGCTAAATTTTATTTTGGAAAAAAATAGGGTTCCGTAAGATATTTGGGGTTTTCGGACACAAGGTGTAAAAAATCAACCAGAAATGTTACTTATTTTGCGTACGCTGCCTAAACTATAAAAGATAGAACCGTAAAATGTTCTAATTAATTGTAGATCTTATAAATATCTACAAAAAAGTCCGCGACACACTATACCTATCTATATCGAGTGAGGCACAACAACCATTTTTTTATTTAGAAATCTTGATTTTTTTTTGGACTACATTTAAACGCGTTTATTTTATTCATGCTATTAATCCTTATCAAAATAAATTATTTCATCACTAAGTACAGTTTATGTAGATAATATTTGGTCTTTGAATGATTAAAATTGAACGTTTGGTTTTGAAGTTATGGCGAAATTAAAATATTACGATTTCTGCTGCACGGCCCGCTGCAAAGTGGGCGTCACCAAGGGTAGTCGTGCGGGAGGGAATTTAGATCTATGAGTAAGGGGCCCCATACATGGTCCGGTCTGCCTTCAGTTCGGCCTGAACGGATGCAAAATCGTATCGTGTGTGTGCAATTTCGAGATCGCATCAGGCGGCCGTACGGACTGAAGCGATTCGTTCCAGTGTTGCCAGCTCTTTTTTTGTGAAACTACTAAACTCGTATCGATTTCTACTAAAACTACTAAAAAACTACTAAAGAAGCTACTTAACTTAGGAATTCCTGAAGCCCCCCAAAAACCACTGCATTTTAGGTTTTATTATATTAATTTTTTTTCATTATTTGAATTTGATTATAAATTTTACCATTAAATTAAAATATACTAGGAAATATTACGTATTTAGTAGCTATTTTGCATATCATTACTGTCTGGCTCTTTCCTACTTAAACACTACTAATAACTAAATTTCTACCAAGGAGGGAATAAAATACTCAATTTAGTAAGATTTTGTAAAATAACTAAGTTGGCAACATTAATTCTGGCCTGACCGATCGGCCTGAACGCGCGGCCTGTCCTGACCGTGTGTGGACAAATCGCTTCAGTTCTTGCCCGAGCCGCGGCCGTGCGGACGTGTACCGTGTACAAGCGTTGTATGAGTTTTCGCGGTGTTTAAATACAAAATTGATAAACACGGCCGTAGCGCGCGGCAAACCAGAATGGACTGATGCGACTGTTCCGTGTGTGGGCACGAATCAGATCAGGCCGAACTGACGTAAATTGGATTGGATGCGATTTTTTCCGTGTGTGTGCTCGAATCCGTTCAGGCCGAACTGACGTCAGTTCCAGCTGAAACGATCGGCCTCTCGTCTGTGGGAGCCTTAAGGTACCCGCAGTATTAGTATCAGTATTGTACCCATAGATTATACAGATACATACTATTGTACCCGTGCGAAGCCGGGGCGGGTCGCTAGTATGTTATATTATGGCAAGGTATAAGGAAGTTATACTTATAGTGGCAAGAAAAAAGCTCTTAAAAAGCCTATTTACACTTATAAGAAACATATAGAAAGCGTTAATACGGGCGATTACTCTTATGGGTGTTTTATTGTTGTCCGATGCAAGGGAGTTATACTCATTGTGGCAAATCAAAAGCTGTTAAAAATCCGTAAGTCCTTGTAGCCGTCTCTTTATGACGCTACTATAAGTATTTTTGTCAGTGATTTTACATTTTCGCCACAGTTTGGAGAAGAAAGAGAAATGTCAACCATTTTAATGAAAAGTGAACGGTAAGTTATTACATTATGTAGTTTAGTTACTTAATTTTTACGCTTGATTAAAGTGAAAAGTGTATGGGAATTCAAATGCATGATAAAATGGGGTACTCTGTGTGTTGTAGTATCAACGCGCCCTCGAATTTAAGCTGTTTTTGTGCTTAAAACGTTATTAATTATTCAGTCATGTTATATACAGTGCTACTATAAGAGCAAAACGATTCGCACATCGTCAACAAGGAGTTTATAAGAGTAAAGACCATAGATAATACAGATATATATTAGTATAGATGCGCAACTCTAAAATTGAAACTGAGTCTTGCAAAAGTTTCGGAATGTCGTTTTTAGATGGCGTTGTACCGTTTTAGTTACTATCAAACCCGCTAGATGGAAGTAGTACCGCCTGATAATTTTTATTGAACTGAATTATGGACAGAAATTAAGTTTTATCGAAAGTCGTAGACACAACAACGACCAAGTTCCTCTTTAATAGTGGGATATGATTGCTGCATAGTAAAATGTTCGCGAGCCCTTATAAATACGCCTTGTGTTAGCGATAGCGCGATGTAGAAGTCGCTTAGTGGCATCTGTTGTGACAATCCGAAAACTTTCAAACTGTTAGTACCGGACCGTCATTTTTAGATGTCTCTGTACTCTGTTAATTTGTGCATGTATGAGAGTTTCACCCCCCTGGTAAAGACTTTATAATGCCAATAATTGTTGCTTATGCTATCGCCATTTTACATATCGTTAGGGTTCCTTTCACACGAACAAAATCGTACCTAATCTTGTTCCGATATGTATAAATAAAATTCATTTTTCACTATAGTTGGGTTGGATAGAAGAGATCTCTACAAGCTTGCTTTTGTGCACTAATTTGTAAATAATAATAGTACTAGTATCTAAATAATATAATATAATAAAGAATATAATAATATTATATTATATAATGTTAATATGTTTGTCCACAGATATTACAATGCAATGGTATACAGCCTTCTTTTAGACACTGCCCGATTTGAGAGCCACTTCCACTGGAATTTGAAATACGGCGGCATGGTAGCCTATAAAAATTATGTAATAAAAATACGTGATTTTCAAATTAATTGTTTTATTTTACACAGTATGGATCAATGGTGTAAAATACAATAACGAATTACATTCAACATTTAATCATTTATATTTATTGTCAGCGCATGAAAAGTCATCTTATATAATACCTATAAAAATGTTATGTTGGTTTGTGTACGCTTCAAAAACTCAAAAAGTATTGCACCGATGGAGCTGAAATTTTAGCATGATATATAATCCGCATCAAGGTAAAAAAATAGATAAAAACAATTATATCTATTTTTTATCCGCGACCGCGAAAAAACTATATTTACGCACGGTCAACCGCTAGTACCTATGTATATATTTTTTGATTTACTGCAGATGTTATCTTCACATTTATAAATACCTATATAATTAATGAAGATATTAAGGGGTAGTTAAAGGCGTCACCTAAACTATCACTACCGCCACAATTGTATTCTTTTTATTTTCATAAATAAATATCATATAAGAGTTTACAATTTACAGTGTTATACCCGAGATGGGTTTGTCTTTCATTCTGATTTTCTTTTCATTCTAATTTTCTATAAAATAATCCTCTACGGAACCACTGGCTGATTCGTTGGTATCGGCTTGGTTATTTTGAAGCATCAAAGGAGTTAGAGGTTAGACTGTTTTTTACTTTTCTTAGCCACCGCTCCTTTTAAACTTCTTCCATTGTTTTGAATCCATTTTTTAAATGTAAATTCCGCTCCGTAATAAATTCACACAATCTGCTGTATTTTCAAAATGGCGAATCTAGTTATGTAAAGCATTTTAATATAACAATAAAGAGAATAATATCTTTATAATCACTGTATAAGGGAATATGGATTACTTTTATCCTTGTTAAGGTCATATAAAATGCTACATTTCGTTTGTTGGATACACGTCTTATTAAATGCTCCTATATGTTAAAAAGCATCATACTTACCTTGTGCATTACTTTTATAAGCATAATTCGCCATATTAAAAACCTTTATATGACTACGAATATTATACGGCTAAAAAGCAATGTAGCATGCCTCTATAAGAAGAACACATTTAGAATCCTTATTGTAGCCATATAAATTGGATTTATTAACGTTTACCCAACCAAATTATAAGAGTAAAGGTTATATTAGCCAAATGTTCTTTTAATGTGCCATTATAAGGAACATTGGCATATTGAATGCTCTTTTATAACCAGTATAAGAGTTTAGACCTTATAGACTTAATTTTATAAGTATAATTTGTTTGTTGGGATGCTTCAAAAGACCTTAAATAATGCTTGCGTTGCTTCGCTGAGTGATAGAAGACACTGGAGGCCCTGGAGGTAGGGTTGCCAACTTTTTTTACGAGAAATAAAGAATATTTAGGTCTGAGAAGAATATTTTCCGCCGCAGTAAATGACAATTCGGCTAGATCGTAACGCAATTTTGCCAATAAAAAATACAATGCATCATGTCAAGCGACTCGCCACGCGGCTAAAATCGACTCATGTAAATCCCGCAGACGGCATAAGGTCCAACTCGTCCAAGAGATGGAGAAATTTAAGAACCGAGAATGCACTAAATATGATTAGTAAGTCCTCTAAAGGCTCCCACAGACGAGAGGCCGATCGTTTCAGTTAGAACTGACGTCAGTTCGGCCTGAACGGATTCGAGCACACACACGGAAAAAATCGCATCCAACCCAATTTACGTCAGTTCGGCCTGATCTGATTCGGGCCCACACACGGAACAGTCGCATCAGTCCATTCTGGTTTGCCGCGCGCTACGGTCGTGTTTATCAATTTTGTATTTAAACACCGCGAAAACTCATACAACGCTTGTACACGATACACGCCCGCACGGCCGCGACTCGGGCAAGAACTGAAGCGATTTGTCCACACACGGTCAGGACAGGCCGCGCGTTCAGGCCGCTCGGTCAGGCCAGAATGATGTTGCCAACTTTAAGTTATTTTACAAAATTTTACAAAATTGAGTATTTTATTCCCTCCTTGGTAGAAATTTAGTTATTAGTAATGTTTTAGTAGGAAAGAGCCAGACAGTAATCATATGCAAAATGGCCTAGGTTAAACACAAAAAAAAACCTATCATAATAATACATTCGTCCGTAATTTTCTTAAAACTACCCGCAGCGTTGCCATTTGGCAACTTTGGTTGCCATTTTGGCAACATTTGACCCTTCGTGGCAACCAAATGGCAACCAGGCTCAAATGGCAACTTTTTGGCAACTCTTCGACTTGTCGCGCGATCATCAGTTAAAAAAATATCGAATAACTTTTGCAGAACTGAACACGTCGAAATGAAGAAAATCAAAATCTTGAACACATTTTTATTCCCAAATGAAAACAATTCATAATTCATTAATTAGTAGATAAACAAATTGTACCCGTATTTCTATATCCAAAAGGTCTATTTTGGTGAAGCTAGAGATAAAAGTAATTTTATGAAAACTCTAAAACAAAAATGAAAGACAGTGTGTGTCTGTGAGCAGTGTGTAGTGCCACGCAAGGGAAGTTTTTTTCGTAGTTTTCTAATTTTTGTTTTTAAATCTACTTATTAGTTCTTAACTTTTTTCATGTTTTTAATATTTAATTTTAAATGCATGGGCACTTACACATTTTTTAACTTCCCGCTAAGAAAATCTAAGATTTTCAAAAATCGGGAAGTTATTGGTTTTACTCCGGTTTTTTGTAAAAGTCTAATTCTCATCAGATGTCTCGACGTTCTGAGGTTACAGGAAGCTTCCCTGACTACTCCCGCGAGGTTGACACTATGTCTGTATGTATGTATGTATGTGTGTGTGTGTGTGTGTAAGTATGTAAACCTCTTATAATTTTTGAACATGGCGCCATTCGAAAGGGCTTGGCCAAACTTAGATTTTGAATACAATTTGGACCGATTTGGACAGATAGATTTCAAGAAATCTCGAAAAAAACTGTTGTAAGTATGTAAAGCTCTTATAATTTATGAACACGGCGCCATTCTAAAGGACTTGGCCAAACTTAGATTTTGAATACAATTCGGAACGATTCGGACAGATAGATTTCAAGAAATCTCGAAAAAACGGTTTTTTTCGAATAACTTTTAAACGGCTTTATCGATAAACTCCAAAAACTAATCAGCTCTTAACCTTGAAAAACCACGTCGATTGCCGCTAATCTGGTCAAAATCGGTTGACTCGTTCGAGAGATAGCGTGAAGGAAATAAAACCGAAAAAAGTGTTTTTTCGGAATTGCTCCGAAATTTTTCGTCTAAAAATTTTTTGTTGTCGATTCATCCAAAGGACATGAAAATCGGTTGATTCATTCCAAAGTTCTGTCAGTTTGAAATTTCTAAAATAGTGTTTTATTAAACTTTTATCTTAAATATTTTTTTTTCTAATGGCAACCTTTGGTTTGAGATGGCAACATTTGACCCTAAAATGGCAACCTGGGCTGAGTAGGCTCTGGCAACACTGACTACCCGTTTAATTACTATATACGTAATATTTGCTAGTATATTTTAATTTAATAGTAAAATTTACAGTAAAATTCAATGAATGAAAAAATTTAATATAACAAAACCTAAAATGCAATGGTTTTTGCGGGGCTTCAGGAATTCCTAAGTAGCTTCTTTAGTAGTTATTTAGTACTTTTTACTAGAATTCAATACGAGTTTAGTAGTTTCACAAAAACAGAGCTGGCAACACTGGAACGAATCGCTTCAGTCCGTACGGCCGATCGCATCGATCTCGAAATTGCACACAGACGATACGATTTTGCATCCGTTCAGGCCGAACTGAAGGCAGACCGGATCATGTATGGGGCCCTTAATGTTGAGGATGTCCATGGGCGGTAAACGCTTGCTGTGCGGCAATCTGTATGCTGGTTTCCGATTTTATTCCATAAAGAAAATATTACCTTTTAAGTTAGAGCAAATATTTCAAATTCCAAACGTCGCTTAGTATAAATCTTGACCCATCGTATAAAACACGTAACAATTCTAGCGAACTTTCCTCGGTTAAAATTACATCGTAATTAGGATTTGTAAAAAGATTTCATCCGTGACTTTCGTTTCTCACAGAGTTTCGATTTACTTTTACCGAACTTAATGAGGTTTTATTCTCGCGTGGGGTCTTATTTATCTTGACCAGTCAGCCATATTATCTTGGTGTGGACTGTGAACGTATATTATTATTACTTAACAATTGACATAACAAACAAAAACGACTATATTTTCATACAAGGACGCTAGTGCGTAGGAACACTTTGCACTAGAACGCCTCAAAATATTAAAACACAAAGTAACTGCAATGACTGCAGACATGGTTGAATTATATTTTTACACGTGAGTATGTGTGCATGCGCACGATTCAACGACGCGGACTAGGGATGGGCGTTGAATGAACGAACTGTTTTATTAAACTGTTTATTTGTCATGAACGGGTAAACTAGTTTAGCGTCTAGTGATAAACTAGTCTATGCGTGAACGGTTGCCATATGCTGGACGGTGCGTGCGACAGAGACCGTTTCTTCGCGACGCGACGACACGATCGACGGACGGGCGCGGGGCACGACGACTCGGCACGAGCAATACGTCTATCTTTGTTCTTTACAACCGACGACGTGCTCTAATCTATGTAATAATTACATTCATTGAGTGGGCGGTGTTTTAATATAAAAACCCCCCGACACAAAAAATAAACTCTAAAAAATTATAAATAATATTTTAAAACTATTATAATTATATTATCACATAATATTATGTAAGTTGAAATAATTTTAGCTTATATACATACTTCCAATATCATTGAAGTAACATGATACCAAATTTCGAATCGATAGGACATGTGGACGATAGTCAGATCCCCTCATCAAATAATAAAGAAAAAATTATTTTCAAACGGCTAATCAGGTCAAGGTTACCTTACCATGTTCTTTAAATAACGTTGAAGTAACACGGTACCAAATTTCGAATCGATTGGACATAAGAAAGTTAGTAAGATCCCCTCATCAAGTAGAAAAGAGCTGATCATCTTCAAACGGCTGATCAGGTCATGGTTACCTTACCATGTTCTTTGAATATCGTTGATGTAACACGGTACCAAATTTTGAATAGATCGGACATTGGAAAGTTAGTCTGACTAACTTCGACTTCCCCTCATCAACTAGAAAAGAGCTGATCATCTTCAAACGGCTATCTTCCCACCACCAGTTTTCTCATCGAATGAAGCTACGAACACTCTCGATTAAGTCATTAATATTCTCTTTCAGTGCGCTTTCATTTGAGACCCCACTCGAGTATATTTGCACATTCGGTTATTCTTCCCCGCTTTCACCCCCAACAACTTTTAAACGGCTCAACCGATTTTCATCAATCATGTCTAAGAATACTCGCATGTAAGTCACCTTTAATACAAAAAAAAACTAAATCGAAATCGCGTCATCCGTTCGGGAGCTATGATGCCACAGACAGACAGACAGACACACGCACAGACAGACAGACAGACACGTCAAACTTATAACACCCCTCTTTTTGCGTCGGGGGTTTAAAATGAACTTTAAAGTAAGCTAACAATTTCCACCGCTCACAGATTAAACCGTCTCGTCGTTCGTCGTCATCACTAGTCGCGTCGATCAGCAAACGACAACAAGTTTGTCAAAACAGTTAATGCAAAAAGTCGTTCATTCAACAAAACTACTTTGTTTGTCATAGTTTATTGCTCAGTTCAGTATTCGTCGAACACGTAAACTAGTCGAAAAAAAAAAACTGTTTTTTCAACTAGTTTACGATGAACGATAAACGGTCTCGTTTCGTTGATGGAAAAAGCGTCGACGACCCACCACTAACGCGGACGCTGTTAGGCGATTTTTATCACATGCTTGGTCGAGCGGCAACTTGTTCGATAGTAGTTATAGTATACTGTAAAAAGACTTTAAAAAAATGCCTTAATTAATTCTTTTAGGATGTCATTGAAGTCTTATAAGAATAAGATTTATTAACCCCCGACGCAAAAAGAGGGGTGTTATAAGTTTGACGTGTCTGTCTGTCTGTCTGTCTGTCTGTCGGTCTGTCTGTCTGTCTGTGGGTGTGTCTGTCTGTCTGTCTGTGGCATCATAGCTCCCGAACGGATGAAGCGATTTCAATTTAGTTTCTTTTATATTAAAGGTGATTTACATGCGAGTGTTCTTAGACATGTTTGATGAAAATCGGTTGAGCCGTTTAAAAGTTGTGGGGGGGTGAAAGCGGGGAAGAAAATCCGAATGTGCAAATATACTCGAGTAAGGTCTCAAATGAAAGCGTACTGAAAGAGAATATTGATGACTTAATCGAGAGTGTTCGTAGGTTCGTTTGATGAGAAAATTGGTGGTGGGAAGATCAGCCGTTTGAAGACGATCAGCTCTTTTCTAGTTGATGAGGGGATCTGACTAACTTTCGAATGTCCGATCGATTCAAAATTTGGTACTGTGTTACTTCAACGATATTCAAAGAACATGCTAATGTAACCATGACCTGATCAGCCGTTTGAAGATGATCAGCTCTTTTCTAGTTGATGAGGGGATCTGACTAACTTTCTTATGTCCGATCGATTCGAAATTTGGTACCGTGTTGTTTCAACGATATTTAAAGAACATGGTAAGGTAACCATGACCTGATTAGCCGTTTGAAGATCATCTTTTCTTTATTAGTTGATGAGGGGTCGTCCACATGTCCTATCGATTCGAAATTTGGTACCATGTTACTTCAATGACGTTGAAAGTAAAAAATAATAATGAAAAAAAAATACTTTAAAAAGGATAAAATAAAAGTAAAATTAAAAATTTTGAAAAACCCCCGACACAAAAAATAAACTCTAAAAAATAATAAATAATATTTTAAACCTATTATAATTATATTATCACATATAATATTAAGTAAGTTGAAATAATTTTATTTTCCAATCGTCATATCGTCGGGGGACCGCTATGTGAAAAAACACGTGTAGTCGCAGAATGAACAAAAAAATTTACTCCGAAAAAAATTTGCTCATATAGGTATGAGCAAATTTTTTTCGGAGTAAATTTTTAAATGTAATTCGTAATAATTAATTAGCTGTTGTTGTAAAAATACTTTATAAACTTTAGCGGTCCCCCGACGAGGCGACGTTTGGAAAATAAAATTATTTCAACTTACTTAATATTATATGTGATAATATAATTATAATAGGTTTAAAATATTATTTATTATTTTTTAGAGTTTATTTTTTGTGTCGGGGGTTTTTCAAAATTTTTAATTTTACTTTTTTTATGTACGATGTTGCATTAAGATATTAGCAGACGGACTTATACCTGCCTACCTACAAAATTGTAGTCATAGTAGCTCTAAAAAAGTATAACCTAACCAAGAGCATGTCGGGACATGTCTAAGGAGGGTTCCGTAACTATAAACTCGTAATATGTTTTTTTTTAATTACTCCAAAAGTTACTGTCCGATTTGGTTCACAATAAAGAGTTTTTAGCATGATCTATCAGCATGAAAATTTGCAAGTTTCTATCTCCTATAGTTTAAAAATGCTAGGGGGGGGACCAACTTACAAACTACTTTGGAGGCCGATTACTCGAAAATGGTCAACTTTATAAAAAAGTAACGTATGAAACCTTGCCTTTATTTTAAAATACCTATTCTACGATAACCCACACGATGGGGTAGAGTGAAAAAATATTTTACATCCCCACTTCACATGTATGGAGAGCCACCCCTAAAATATAAAATTATTATTTTTTTATGATTCCGAAACCGTGATCTATACACAATCTATAACTGCACTAAATTTCATCAATTTATATTCATAATTACAGGAGCTAGAGGAGCGGACAGACAGACAGACAGACGGACAGAGCGAAACTATAAGGGTTCCTTAAGTATTACGGAACCCTAAAAATTGAATACCTACCTACCTACAAAATTGTAGTCATAGTAGCTCAAAAAAAAATTAAAAAATTTGACAGTGAGAGGCACTGTAGTGGCTAGTATCCGAATTTTTTCTCCTCCTGTCCCCCCCTTTTGATTTAAAAAAAAATCTTAGCCTGAAGCAACTTTCAAACTGAAGTGGACTTACGCCCGAAATTAATAATCAATCCTAATCTCATTTTAGCTATCTGAGATCAACATTTCAATACATTTCAACGATCCTAGGATTGACTTTACGTCAGTTTACGTCAATTTTTGTTTGAGAATCTAAGATTGTAGATACGTTATTAATTTTGGCCGTTAGACTATGCCAATTGGAAAAATCTAACTACCTATGTATCCCCATGTTTCTTCAAAGTTTTAATAATATAATAAACAATGGGTTTTATAATGTAATCAGGTTAACTTTTAAAACACATTATTTTATTATTGTCCACTAATATAATAATATACTTATTATATTTATTATGATGAGTAGGTAGGTACAAACTTGACCCTAAAAATAATTTAGAGTCATTATGTGTAGGTAGAACTATTAAGTACTTAGCGAATAGTTTTGAAACAGAGCTGCATCATATTTATATTATTGAAAATCATGATATTAATCATGATTTTCAATTATGTTTAATAAAAAACAATCATGGATATTCCATAATATCTGTGGTACCACAAAAGTAAATTTTAGAATCAGCAAGTTGATTATTATGAAGTTACAAAACTATAATACATACCATTACTGCTAAAATTATTTGGGGCTTGAGTATAAAATGCTTGATGTCTCGCAGTTTCTAGTTCCGCTGAAACAGAGAAACGGCATTAAATTAAACATTTACCCCCTTACTAATAAACGCTGTATAAGCTTTGAATAGTTACACAGTGTTTTGTCTCCTTCTATCGAATTAAACATGTCACTTGTGTGACGTGAACAAAACACTGTATAACTATTCAAAGCTTATTACAGCGTTTATTAGTAAGGGGGTTTAAGTTTTAGTCTTTCTATGCGAACAAGGTCAAAGGCAACATCTAGAAAAACAAAGTCTATAAAATCTGGCATAATATTATTTAGCAATATGTGATCCATATCTCTTGACCTTAAGACTGCCTACACCTGTTACTTAACTTAAATAGAATTGCATCGAATATTTGTGTGGGAGAGCTGAGACATATAAAAATCTTTTGACCTTCCTTCAGAGGTGGGCTGTAAGTTTAAAAGTGAGATCATAAACAGATAGAAACATTTTTTTAACCAACTTCAAAAATCATAATAGTTATTATGTATGTGAGAAAGACTGACAATCTACAATTACATAATATATTTTGAAACTAACAATTTACAATGTAAAATATATAATGTGTGAAAATGCATCATAATGTGGATAAACATAAAATATGGACGGACCTAAAACTACTTTAAAAATAATAAAAATTCAAACTAAAAATTTTATACTTCATAGCTTATTAGTATTTTTGATACTTTTTGAGATTGATTATAAATCCTGATTTGGTTTCTCATAAATTTTGTAAAAATTATTATGGACATTATGAAAGTTATCAGTTTATCCACCCCTTACCCCCTCCCCCTTTAAAGCTGGGGCCACCGGGATATAGAGCCTATCCATTTATACAAATAACAAAACATTATAGGAACTTAGAGAGTATACCAAGGAAACAAACTAAATACCTTTGGTTTCAATTAGCTCCTTGTTTATTCTCTCATTGGCAGTTTTCAGAGATGATATTTGATCTAATAAATATGCCAACAGTCTGCCTCCCACTTGACTCCCAGATAAGTCGGAATCAGAATCACTGTCTGATTCCACTTCTCCGTTGGCCGGTCTCGCTACATCCGGCAGACCTCTGACCACTGGGTCACTGAACCTCCTGCCGTTGTTTCCCTCGTCTCTCTCGTTAGTGTGCACATCACTGACAGAGTTCGTGTCACCCGTCGACGTTATTATTGGCGGTAAGCTTGTGTAATCCTGACTATCAGACATAGTTTTTGGTTGAAAATAGTGAGAATGATTTATAGAATCGATTGGGGCACTCGATATTTCTTCAGCTTTGCTCCTGTTGGTTTTACGCACTCGCGGCCTTTGAACTTGGACACTTTTGTTTTCACTTTGGACGCAACGATAGTCCGAAGGAGGTATCACAGGGTTGTATTGGTTGAGAAATGTAGGAAGCGACATATGTCCTGCTATGCAACCGTACATGTCTTGCCTATAATTATCGTAGCCTGGACCGAATTGAGAATTACCAGTATGCCAATTTATATTAGGATTTACATACATATCGGCATCTAAGCTGGGAAAGGAGCCCGAGTCGTGATGTAGTGTTTTATCAAGCCACTTAGACAAGTATGAACGTTTGCTACTTTTACTTTTCTTTCGTTTGGCACAGGAATTATTTTGGGGCGATTGATTAGAATTTATTTGTTGTGCCGTAGAAGCCATTGAAACAATTTAAATGCACACGATTTTAACACAATGTCACATTCGATCTCACACAAACAGTTTGTTGTCACAGTATTTTCACCGAAATAAAATTAATAAGCTCAACAATTTATTTGTATTATTTTCTGATTTCACTGATTTCTACTTCACTCATCACCGTATTTCCCAGTATTTCCTTTGCTTCTGCAAAATATAAGTCTTTGCTGCAAATGCAACGAATAAATTGACATAAATTTGAAATTGTCACTTGTCAGCTGTCACTTTTATTTTTAAATATATTTTAAGAAGTATAGCATTAACTTTTACCAGAGAGTGACTGTCATGGAAGAAATGAAAAAGACATGTTTGATTTTGGGCCAGTTCTATGTACACTAGTGATGTAACGAATATTCGCATTCGCATTCGCATTCGCGAATATTCGCACATTTTTGTATATTCGCATTAGCATTCGCATTCGCAAAATTTTTGCGAATGTTTTGCGAATATGAATATCAGAAAACAAAAGCAAATGTGCGAGTTTCTTACGCCGGTTCTTCTTGCCGGGCTAGTTTCCGAACCGGTGGTAGGCATCATGTAGGACAATTCTATAAGCGTTTTATCATAACCTACATGGAAATAAAATTTTTGAGTTTGAGTGAGCGGAGCGGAATGAATGACGCTTTATTTAGATCATAGATGAGTTCGTATGAACTCGGCAATACTCGGAAGATACGAACGTAACGAACCCATAACGAACCTTGTCTAAACGCGACTGCCGCCAAGCCAAAATAAATTGGCGCCAAATATGAACAAAAACTGAATATTCGCATTCGCATTCGCATTCGCGAATGTCGGTAGCAGATATTCGCATTCGCGAATGCTAAAAAAATACATTCGTTACATCACTAATGTACACTACATAGGTAAATGGGCGTTTTTCAAAAAATATGTACATTTGCGAATTTGGGGTGTCCAAGACTTTAGCTATTTTTTATAATTTTTGTATGCACCATACTGTAACAAACTGCACATTTATTTAATAGTTACACATTTAAGTTACAAAATTGACAATAATATGCAATTTTACTATCACTGACGTTAAAATATCGTAAAACTAAGAACAAAAAAGTGTAAAATATGCATGTCCCACCTACATGTTTGAAACTTTCAAGCCTTAGGTACGATTAGATTAATTAAAAAACGTCACTATTTTTGGCTCTGTGGACGTATGATAAACTCATAATACAGTTTAGAGCTCTGTATTGTACCGAATTTGGGCTTGAAATATCTCAAATTGATTTATTATTGTTGTCCCAGGAATATGACAAAACCGGAATTCCGGTTATGGTCACGGTAAAATTTTCATACTTTGATGCAATATTCCCCTAAAATATGGTATTTTTTCATTTCTGACAACACTTATCTTGTCTCTGGTCTAACCGCCATATTAAAACAAATGTCGGTGTCTTCAAAATCCGTGACGAAATTGGGCGCATTGCGGTGGTGCCGATTTGGAGTTCAGGATAGTAACAGGATTTTATGAGGAATGTCGCAGTTTATTATGTTATTTGCCGTAACACGATCACACTTCTGTTTATAAAATATCATAAAATAAGTCGAAAGTAATCATAAAATTAACACAACAGCTTCAATTATTGTTTAAAAGTTTGTTCATATGAATTCGTCACATCAGGTTCGTCACGTATTGTACAGCCGGAATATTTTTGTGACGCACCGGAACTATAAGGCTGAGGCTACATTTTGGTAATGAATATTAATAAAATAAACAATCTTTCGACCATTATGATTTTTTTTTATTTGGAATAGGCAAGCACTTGACCACAAATTGCCCGATGGTAAGCAATGCAGTGTTCTAAGATGAGACACGCTTAAGCTATTAAGAATAGAATAAGGTAAGATTTAAAAAAATATGCGTAAAACTTTAAAAAAAAACATAAAAAAGGTATTTTTTATTTAGTTAAGTATATTTTTTTTCTTTTGATTCAGATTAAAATAAATAAAAAAGATTACCTTATAATTATGGTTATAGACTGCTAAATTAAAATGTTCGACCAAATATTATTAATTTATGTAAACTAAGCTTAGTTTTTTCCAGTTTGTCACATACATTTCCAGATAGTCACTGTCCCATATTTTTACCGAGATAAATCTTAGTCTTATTTAAGAAATATTTAGTCATTAAAAAATATTAGTGTAGTTGTAGTTAGCTCTGGATTTGCTATTTATTTTATTTGTTACTTTGTTCAATTTTATTTTAAGTAGTTGGTAGAAATACATAGTTATTAATGGTCGAAAGTTCCTACTGTGACGATCTCGAAAGAAAAACGATTGTTCAGCAATGATTATAGTGATATTTTTATAACTAGATTTTTTTGTTCAAAGATTTGAATGTTATATACTAAATAATAAAAGCAAATTGACACACAAACTTATATATTTTATTTTATTTACATGTTTCCTTTGTGACGAACCGGTACACGTTCCTGTGAACTGTTCCATAAAAATTGAGATTATAACGTTGCTTTTAATTATACTGTCCGGAATCTTTTTTATTTTTATTTCAAAAAGTATATTTTATACATTGAGATAAAAAATTACATTAAAATGTATCTAAATCAAAAACCTGTTCCGGTTCGTCACGTGTACATCTTTTTTGAAAAACGCCCAAATAGGAAAAAAATATGGGAATATCATAAAAATACGAAAAAATTAATTTGAAGAAGGGTACATGCGTACAAAAATGATTATTTGAAGAGTTTTTTATTGCGAGAACACTATTTTTAGGGCGGCCATGACAGTTGTTTTGAGTTGACTTTTGACGTAGTAGACAGTTTTACGAAGAGACGACGTCTTGAATGCCATACGTCTTTCTTTGTCAAAAGTCATGTCATTGACAAAATGACATTATTTAGTTTAACCTGCGGGCTGATTACCTAACTTCGTTGAACTTCATGAACTGCTTCTAGGTCTTCTTCTTCTTCTTTTTAAAATGGCTCCTGAGTGAACTATAATAATTGTATTGAAATTTGCGTTTTGGTGTGTATTAAAGCACCACGTAATTTATAAAAATATAAAATTTTATACTATTATTTAATTATAAAAACTATTAAGGACCTAAAAAGAGCATTTCAAATGACCTGATTTTCATACTTTGAAACACCGCCGATGTTATAATTTATTATTTTAATCAATTTATATAATTTTCTAAAAAGTCCATTGGGAACATTCAAACGCAATTTTACCTATTGTCATTTCACTTCAAAATTATTTTTTTAAATAAACATAAATTGGAGTTTTGCCACAAATATTAAGCGACGTTGTTGTTTTTATATTTCCTCCAAATTTTTTGTTAATTTGGTTCCTAATGTGTAATATTGCTAATATTAACCATTAGAATTCATTGACGTGCACAAGTATGGGCAAGTGGTACAAGTAGTAAAGGAGATTGTCTAAATATTTATTTAAAAGAAAACACTTGAGTATATCACGATTCAAAATCCGTATATTCAGACACCACAATATACTTAATACACGGTAAACTGTAAGGGCGCCCCGTGAAGTGGGCGGAGGGCGACAAGCGTCCGTCGCGCTGGAGCGCCTTGGGCGAGAGTAAATAGTGTTCTGTGGCCTTGGATCGATTGACTTAACAAAAATACTTAAAGCGTTTAGGGATCCACGGGGCTCCGGGCTCGTAAGGATATTCGCACTGGCATGCACGGACGGCGCGGGCGTTGTAACGGTAAATTTTTGAGGGCGAGGGGGAGGTGGTGCTTGCAGATTTGCTAGACTTGCTACGCAGAAGTACTTTAAAATATATCCTTTTAAAAACTTCTTAATCGCGATCATAATAACAGAAATTGACACGGATGAAGTCGCGGGCAACAGCTAGTTAATTAATATAATAACATAATAATTAAGTAATATAATAATTTTTTTTCGGATAGAATAGAATAGAATAGAATAACATTTATTGCATGAAATGTGGTTTATAAGGGTGTTACAATATGATGCTTTATATGGATCCAACATTCTGCCTTGTCAGTGGCGTGCAAAATTATTACAAGAGGCAATATCACAAAAGTCAAAAATAAAGATATTGAACATTAACATAATAAGTATTAACATTAGATATTTAAGTCATAACATAAATTGAATTCATTAAGTAAATAAATTATATTCTCATGGATGGATATGGATCTCAAATACATTATACGGACGCTCTAACGGTGAAGGAAAACATCGTGAGGAAAATCGCACATAGTTGGCCCCAGACGTATTGACCAGTTCATTCCTCTGGACTAGGCTGACTATGTTGTGAGAACACCGTATGTGCTTAGGCAACCATACGATATTTTAAAAAACCAACTGTCCCAGGCACTACAGTATTTCAAGAGTGGTTATTTCGCTCGGAGAATACTGTTTAAATCATCCATTAACGGATGCAAAGGCCTATGTTTTATTTTTATTTTATAATAACATGTACAATAAAACAACTTCTTACTGATTTTATAAAATTTTATTAATGTTTTTCATACACAGTAAATATTGAACACTGCTAACCTGATTTTATATTCTAGGTACTGAGTTTTATCTAATGGAATAGATTGTCTCACATACCTACTTGTATCTACTTTACTATACCATACCTTATCTACACTAATATTATAAAGATGAAAACTTTGTTTGTATGTTTGTTTGTTTGTTTGTTTGTTTGTTTGTTTGTTTGTAATGAATAGGCTCAAAAAGTACTGGACCGATTTCAAAAATTCTTTCACCATTCGAAAGCTACATTATCCACGAGTAACATAGGCTATATTTTATTTTGGAAAAAAATAGGGTTCCGTAAAATATTTGGGTTTTTCGGACACAAGGTGTAAAAAATCAACCAGAAAAGTTACTAAAGGCGTGACTCCTGTTCGAAACATTACACAGAAAACATGAAACATTGGGGCGTGGCTATACACATTTGTCTAGGAATAGACAATGTTTTTGTTTTCGGAGACGGACGAAAAACATTCCCGCGCGGGTAGAGAGGGGAAGAAATGTTTCATTTCTTATCTAGTGTTCACATCGTTCACATGACACCTAGGTACAGGTTTTTTAGGGTTATAGTTTTGCTTGTTGTGTTTTTTGTGTTTGTTTTTGTGATCGCTCATAATATATGGCCTGACTTAATAAAAAAACACAAATTTTGTCAGTTTTCAATAGAAATGCGTAAAATGGCGCACATATTTATGAGTTGAAAAAAATACTTTTATGAAACATCTAAAGTGGCCTTTTCAGAACCCCTCTTTTCTCCTAGATTCTACACCTACAATCACTAAAACTGTGAGCGCTAATACGTCTTCCTCGTCGGAACTTAGATCGTGTCTGGACAAAATGTTTTGTTTCGACCCAAAACATTTTCTGTAGCTGGAGACAGCTTGTGTATGAAAACAAATGTTTTTGTTTCATGTTTTCTGTGTAATGTTTCGAACAGGAGTCACGCCTTTATTTTGCGTACGCTGCCTAAACTATAAAAGATAGAACCATAAAATGTTCTAATTAATTGTAGATCTTATAAATATCTACAAAAAAGTCCGCGACACACTATACCTATCTATGTCCAGTGAGGCACAAGAACCATTTTTTTATTTAGAAATATTGATTTTTTTTGGACTACATTTAAACGCGTTTATTTTACTCATGCTATTAATCCTTATCAAAATAAATTATTTCATCACTAAGTACAGTTTATGTAGATAATATTTGGTCTTTGAATGATTTAAATTGGACGTGTGGTTTTGAAGTTATGGCGAAATTAAAATATTACGATTTTTGCTGCACGGCCCGTTGCGAAGTGGGCGTCACCAATGCGGGGATGCGCGTGCGGGGGGAGTTTAGATCTATGGTATTTCACTACTATTAGGTATAGGTACCTATATTAATTTGTTTCTGTTTGTTTTGACTAGATTTCGCCCGTTTTGTTAGAGGTTCAAAGACATTCTTTAGTCTTAGTATCAGTTTTGTACCCGTGGAAAGCTGGGGCGGGTCGCTAGTCATATATACATATAAAAGGCGGACGGAAGGTGAGCTAAGCATTGAGTGAAGCACAAAAATGGCGGCGACTTACGTTTGTGTGAGATTAAGGATAATTGCCATTTGCGTATTGGCAGTCTGTCGTCTCAATTTGCTTGTGCATGTGCGCGTGCGGCACGTGTCGCTAAGATATGGCCGGCTTACTTTGATTTCTTCGCTATTCATATTACCGAAGCGGTGTTTGCCTTATTTTCTACGTCTATGACCTTACATTAACCTTGCCTTACCAATCACTAAACTATGTGAGACGATTGCTTGTTGCTTTTTTAATGCTGTCGATTCCTCCACAACCTTTCAACCAAAACTTGACGCCCTCCATCATGTTCTGCTCTCTTACAGGCTGTGCCGGCTGAAGATTGCTGTCCCCACTCAACTCATCATCATCGATGGAAATACGCGAGTCATTGATTAGGTTATGGAGGACGACACAAGCATTAACTATTTTACCAGCTTTGACTGGGGAGTAGTGCATAATCCTGGTAAAAGTTTTAGAATTTGTAGCTACAATATAACAAAAAGCAACACTGACTCAAAACTCCAAAACTCAAAAACCGACTGCAGCAAAGCCAAAAGTGACGTTTCCAATGTATAAGACTAGGACAAAACATTGTATAGTTTATCCACTGTGTAAATATTTTTATTAGTAATAACAACGAAATTTTATAAAATTAAGATAGCCTCGACATTTGTAAGCAGGAAATGAGTGTATGATGATGAATTATAGCTAATAATGCTTGTGATTAGATTCCCTTGCATTGTAAAAAAACAAGCTTAAAATCTAAGCACAGACAGACTTACACGTAATATTGTGTATATACACGACAGATCAAAGTTATAACACTTCTCGGAATTTTATTAGCAAAAGCGGATAAAACTCGAAAAACTCAAGACTCACAATATATTTTAATACATAATATGACAGAAAACAACGAGAGTCAAGAGCGGTTATTGGCGATTTCGAATTCAAATTTGAATTTGTATTTGCGATCAAGGTGTCATAGCCTCATACGTGTACTAACAAGGACAAATTTATTAATAATCTGTGCCTTATCCGTCTTCTTTTTGGAAGTGTCGAAGCCAAGAGCACAATAGGCCCCTGCTTTGTTTGACAGTTCTCATTTCATGAACTATGTCATAACGCTTCATGAACTATGTCAAAAGCACTACGTCACACGATTTAATTGGTCGAAAGAGCGTTTCATTCGTTCTATGAAGGACAAAATGGCGGACTATTTAGTTTGACATGACAGTAAGCTTGTCTTTTTTGACATTTTAATTTTTTAAATTGTGTTTTAAAAAGTTCAAACGTCAAAATGAAGTCCATGCCGGTTGTCAGTTGATGTCCAGAATATTAGGTAATAGCCCCGCTGACTTTTGATCTGATCCGCCATATTGTTTTATTTTACTTTGTGTTGCTCACAGAACACATATTATATGGTGTTGCTCTCCTTGACGAAGTTAATTTAAATGTACATGGTAACGAAGTGAAATTAAACAAAATAAAGAATAGGAAACGGTTACTATATTATGCAGCTATATTTACGAGGGGAGGTCCAAAAGTTCGCGGAATGAAAGGGTTGTTAATAAAATATAACAATAAATTTATTTTTCCTTTTCAATATAATCACCCTTAAGTGTAATCCTCTTATTAATATTATATATCTATGAGTGTAATACATTTATTTGATCTATGGATTAATTTTTCTAAACCATCGAAAAAATATTTTTTGTCTTTGGCCTCAAAATGCGCCGAAATTGCCTCCTTCACTTCGTTATCGTCGGAAAATTTCCTTCCCCTTAGCTCTTTTTTTTAAATTTGGAAACAAATAAAAATCGCTAGGGGCCAGGTCTGGACTGTAGGGTGGGTGAACAAGTGGTTCGAATCCATGCGTGTGAAGAGCAGCCATGGCAACTCGGCTCTTGTGAACCGGCGCGTTGTCTTGCAAAAGCAACACACCCTTGGCCAATTTTCCACGACGTTTTTCTTTAATTGCCTCCTTTAACTTTTCCAATATTGTGGCGTAGTATTCTCCGGTTATAGTGGTACCTTTTTCTTTATAATCAATCAGTAATATTCCCTCACAATCCCAAAAAACAGTGGCCATCATTTTTCCAGCCGATTCTGACACTTTGAATTTCTTGGGAGGTGGTGTACCCTTTTTGTGCCATTGCATGGACTCCTGTTTTGATTCAGGTTCAAACTTCAAAGTGATGAACCCATGTTTCATCTCCAGTAACAATCCGCTCCAAAATCTGCACAGGGTTGTCTCCACACACCTCCAAAAAGTGCTTAGACGCGTCGATGCGCTGCTGTTTTTGAAGCGGCGCGGCGTGAGCATTCTCGGCACCCATCTTGCACTGACTTTTGTCATGCCCAAGTGGTCGTGCAGGATCCGCAAAATGGTTGTATCTGATACTCCAACAAATGCAGATAATTGTTTTTTCTTTAAACGTGTGTCTTCCAGTACAAGTTTTTCGACTTTTTCGACGATGTCTGATGTGGTGGCCTCAACTGGCCGCCCAGAGCGAGGGTCGTCTTCGATTGAATCTCGACCATGTTTAAAAGTCCATGCCACTTATAAACCATTGTTTTACCAGGGCACTGATCTCCATAAACGGCTTCCATTTCATTTAAAATGGTTTGAACGTTGTTTCCTTGCTTGGTAAGGAATTTTATCACAGCGCGATGTTCAATTTTCTCCATAGTTGCAGTTTGCTTCCGGATTGACTTGTTTAGCAGGCGAGTACTCGTAAACGAATGGCGCTATAGGGTTGAGATTTTATATATATACTAATTATGAGTGCTCAATTAGTATGACACTAAGCGAGCTACCCTATCCCCACTCCATCCCCTCCATTCCGCGAACTTTTGGACCTCCCCTCGTACATATACTGTAGGTACGTAGGGCTGGCCCAGGCCTCATACATTTCTTGAACATCGCTTTTGATGCAGTTTTCAACACCGTTTTTTTAGTTTCGTACCTCAAAAGGAGAAAAAAGCTTTTAACACCATTTTGCTGTCCTTCCATGAGAAATTTCTGTTTGAAGGCTGCATACATCGGCCTCATAAGTTAGTTTCATTTGTTCAAGTTCCTTACTACAAATGAAAAATTTATTATTTAAAAGCATTTTGTGTTTTACAAGTTTTGATAGCTTATTAAGACATTTTTTATTTTTTACTGACATTTCCTGGCATTTTTTAATACATTTCTTCACTTTGATATAGGTATTTCTTTAACTTTTTCCTGCTATTTATATGACATGATAGCATAGTGTCCTCATTTGTCAAGTCAATCGTTGTAATGTTATTATTTTCCTGGGTTTTAGAAACTGAATAATTTCCTATAATTTTATCAAAGAGGTTGTGTGTTTGGGTGTAGTTTTGCATATCTAATTGTTGTTCCAGTTTTGATATGTGTTCTTCGGCTTCTCTTAATTTCTGTCACATAGGTCTGTCAAGACTTAATAATTAGAGTCAAGACCATTTATTTGAGTGGGTAACTCGTGGAGTTTGCCTAAATGTATGGAGGGTAGAGATAAGGAGTACCATCTCCATACATGAAAAGTGTCCGTAAAAAGCGTTAAATACGGGGGCGCTGAATACTTAACGGGGTATAAAGCGACAAAATTTAAACAGATAACTAAATCTTAGCATCTTCTTCGGTTATGTTTATAAAAATACATTCGACTACGCGAGTAAGTAGAATATTCATGATTTACTGAATTAACTACTTTTTACTAAAGTCGTCAAAAATGTTAATTAACTAAACTCAACTCACTTTACTCCATGATCCATCTCTTATTCCTAACTTCATATCATACCCTTCTTGTGCATCAGCGCCATTGTGGAAGATTTTTGAACTGTTATTTATAGCATACAGCTGGACACTTTTTCAACTTTTCTCCCTTAAGGCGAAAATATACGTAGATGACGTCACAGATTCGGGCGTGGCCTAACACTTCCCGCCGCGCCACCCGCATACACCCCGCAGCGCGCGCGATCTCCGCGCGCGGCCGCGCCGCGACTCAAATTATAAACTGAGGAACGGCCCTTTTATGTATAAAAGGGCCGTTCCTCAGTTTATAATTTGAGTTGTAACTTTAACTTTAAGAAAAGTTGTAACTTTAGGATTGATTTAAATGCAACTTGAAAATATTAATTTATTTCTGGTCTGGGAGCAAAGAAAAAACGTAGAATGTATTAGCCGCTTCTCCTTCTTCTGTAGAAGCCGGTCGAGGTTATTCCCGAAATCTGGAAATTATTTGGTAGGCAATGCGGCTTCCAACCCATCATATTTGATTTCATTTTCCACCTCTACGCCCACCAAAATGCAATACTTAGTGCTATTGACAGAATCACTAAAATATCCGCTAGGTGTTTTTTCGCTTTCCTAAAAAAGAAGTTTCATATCGACGCTTGAAAGGTAAAAATGCCTAAGCGACAAAAATACCGAAAATGAGTTTAAATATCAATGAGTTTGTATTTTTTTTTTGCGTCGATTGGTCTAATCGTCGTCTTCCTACGACGATTTTTTTGTCGCTTAGATATAGTGAAATTTATACAAAATCATGAATGTTATGTTCACTAAGCGACAACAAAAAGCGATTTATAAAAAAAAAATCACTTGGATATTTTGAAGAATTTTAAAAATCAACTTAGTCTATTTTTATGTTTTTACTTTTTTTGTTTGCACAAAAATATTTTTACTTGTTTAAAAAATTCTTTTCGTGGACACTTTGTACATTTTCTTCATACAAATTATTTGTGAATTGTCCTTACAGTGCATTTAATTTGATACCATTATTTTACGAAAGTGCAACTTGTAGAATTTTACCCACAGTGAAATAAAACAATATTGGCGTAAAGATAGTTTTACATATTTGACACAATAACTATTCGTGCTATGTAGATATTTTTATTTCAAACTTTTGTTTTTAAGTATGTCGGTTAGATATTTTTTTTGGTTCCCTATTTTTTCGCATAAAATCATATGTCATAATTTTACTTGGCATAATTTCATTTGACCTAATAGTAGTTTCGCATAGTATTCATTTGGCATAATTTTCTTAGCTTAATTTTTTTTCGCATAATAATTGTTAGGCATACTTAATAAAAGGCATACATTTTTACGCATTATATTAATTAAGAATAATTATATTTTATGCTTAATATTAAAAAGCATAAATATAAATATGCGTTTAATTACCTTATCCGTGTTTTATTTTGTCCTTCCATTTTATGCATATTTGTACCTTGTGACAGAATTACTTGAATTTATTATGACAAAAAATATGCCTAACGAGTTTATGCCAAAAAGCAATTATACCAAAGTATTATTATGACAAGAAAAATTATGCCTTACGAGTTATGTCTCATTAAATTAGGACAAAAAATATTAGTCTAAATTATATTTATGCCTAATGATGTAGTATGCCAAGAAACCATTAAGTATGCCAAAGTTATAGTATGCGTAACAAAATTATGCCAAGAGAGGTATGCCAAATGAAATTATGGGGATACCTTTTTTTTCTTTGAAATGTTCAAGAATGACGAAAAAAAATGTAATTTTTTCCTGTACCCAAAATATTATCTTACGTCGCTAAGATACAATACGAAATCAAAAATGTCGCATGAGTATCAATAAATTCCAATACATATGAATTTATAGACAGGAATAAATAGCTAAATGATCTGAGTGTTTATAAAACTGACAAAATGTAACTTAAAGTATTAAATTAATAGTGTGTGGGAACATAAATGAACGCAAACATTGCTAAATATATTTCTATATTTATGCGCCTAATGTTTCGCTAGTTAGTCCTGTCGGTAGTAGTAAATATCAATATACTAGGTTATGGGAGTAAACTGCGCACATACTTGGACATAATAAAATAGCTCCTAAAGCTGGTCTATATTCAATTAAACTGGCAACAGTCACTGACATCGGCGTAGTTTCATTATTATTCCTTTTTTAAGGTTCCGTAGTTCATGTCTCGGAATCCTTATAGTTTTGTCATGTCCTTCCGTTCGACCGACCGTCCGCCCGTCCGTCTGTCCATCCAAACGGTGGTGCTTGAAATATAAAACTTTGAATGGGTAAGTTTATTTATCACGTCTACACAATGCTAAAATAAATGAAGATAATTTTTGGGTACACCTACACGAAAGGGGGAGATATAATTAGGTACATAGATATTTTAAGAACATTAAGAGGTTTCTGAGATTATATTTTGATGTACGTACATTCCGTTTGCGCGATATTCCACTTTTAAGCGCATTTCTTGTTAAAATACGGCGTCTCCCCTCTAAAAGCCAAACGGCTGGCTCTAAAAATGTGGAAAATTCATGCTGGTAATACATGCAATAAACTTTGAACGAAAACTATAACGGTCCAAAAAACTTCATAAGTTCAGGAGTTATAGAGACTTAAATTGAATCAGTTTAGATGAAGATATCTGATACAGAGCCTACAGATTGTCCTTGTCCATAAAACATCCTAATCTTATAGAGAAGATTAGGATAATTTAGATGATATTTCTGCTACTGTCAATGCTTTCAGCGCAGTCTATCAAAACAATCACACTGCGCTGAAGGCACTGACAGCAGCAGAAAGAAGAAGGGGCATTTCTGTATGGATCCCGTCCCCACTACTGTAGCACTACAAGACATATATCAAATGAAAGGACTTAAAAAGCGTGTAATTTTTTTGTATGACGAAAAATCTCTAAACCATGGGAGAAAAAAGTTTTAACCCAAAGGTGAAAAAAAGTTAAAAAATCATTCTGTATTATTACACCATTTCATAGTGTTGCTAATAAGGAACAATTTTTGGGAAGTAATGGTATACAGCAAGCTTCAGAAAAGTGTTATATTTTGATAAATTGCCTCTGTTTATAATATTTTGATAAATTTTGATAAATGTATGGAATGATAATAAAATGATAAAAATAAGCTCTTTCCTCAATTTTGTCGCACATAATTACATTATAGAAATTGTTTCTTACTTGCGATACTATTGAAAGGATGTATTTTTTTCATAATTTATGGGTTCCAATCCTGTCTTGAAAATTGAGTTATTAAAAATTTTCATGTTTCAAGAGTTTAAGTTTTCATCAAGTCGGACTCGATATTCCGTAGGGCTAAATTGCTATTGCTAATTTTTTTTGACTTCTTTTACAACGCCCAGAAGTATAATTTACCATGTACTATATCTTTTTTTTCTGTACCTAATCGTTTGAAAATTATTTTTGCTATTTAATTATATGTATTTTAATGTTTTATCTGAAATTTGATTTTATATAAACCACTTTTCCAGGCCAGGATTCAAACCCGCAAATTAGGAAAAAATACATTTTGTATTATTGCGCCATTCGATAGCGTTGCAAGTAAGAAACAATTTCCAGAAGTAATTATGTGCGAAAAAATTGAGGAAAGCTTATTTTTAGTATTTTATTATCATTCCATACATTTCATCAAAGTATGAGGCAGTTTATCAAAATATAACACTTTTCTAAAGTTTAGTGTATACCATTACTTTCCAAAAATTGTTCCATAGTAGCAACACTATGAAACGGTGCAATAATACAGAATGATTTTTTAAACTTTTTTAATCTTTAACCCTCATTAACTTTTTTCTCCCATGGTTTAGAGGATTTTCGTCATACAATAAAATGACACTTTTTTAAGCCCTTTCATTTGATATATTATGTCTTATAGTGCTACAAGGATGGGGACTTTTTGCCCCTTCTTCTTTCATCTTAATAAGTTATGGCTTGTGTTCAAACGCTAAACATGCTAGGACGAGACAACAGCATCAGTCTGGTATGGGTTCTAGGCAACGGCAACATCTCCAGCAACAAAACTGCGGATGAGCTGGGTAGGCTTTGGGCCAATTGTGTCACGGTGTCATGCCCAGAATCGGTATTTGGAATATCTCCCAGCACTACCAAGAGAGAACTCAAGGAATGGGGCCGCAGCTTAAGTATAAAGCAATGGGCTGCAATCCTAGGCCTTGAGTTTTTATATTTCTATACTTTTTATTATTTCAAGATCAAAATTAGCTCGTTTTAGTAACTGCAATTAATTTTTATAAACTATATAAATAATTTTTATAGATTTTTATAAATATTGTCAGTTAGGAGCAAAAATTTACAATGTCATTGAATAATAAATTTACTAAGATAACTTTAGCCGTAGAAAATTCTTAATGGAAGCAACATGTATGTAACTTATCTTGTTTTATTTTATAGGCCATTTAGATGAATACTCCTATATTTTTTTTTGTTTGGAATTAGTTATTTCTACCTGTTACTACAGAAAATGTATCTATAGCTTATCTATTTCTACAAGTTGCTGAAAACTTTTAAAATAAAATTTAGGCAATTTTACTTGCTATTACATAACTTTCGTTGATAGCTTAGATAATTTTACCTATTTTTCGAATTAGGACTTTTTTACCTAAGCGACATAAACTGCCTGTAATTCGAAAGCTATATGATTCGTTTTAATATCAAAAATTGCTATAAAAATAAGATACACGTTGTATTTTATTGATATATAGATGTATGTTAAAACCATCTAAATCCGACTATTTTGTGATTTTTAATGATTTTTTTTCTAAAAATTTTAACTTTAAATCACTCTTCTGTAAAGTTTACTAAATTTATGCATCATATGTGTCTTTTTTAATTATTATTTCTTTAATTATTATTTTTTATCTATTATTATTATTTAAACTGGAAATATCATAATATGTATTATATTATAAAATATGAATTTGCTTTCCTACGCTATCGAATTGGATTTTGTCTGTAATAGTAGTTGTATGTGTGTTAAATAAATAAATAAATAAATGTCGCTTAGGCATTTTTACCTCATATACTATATAGCTCAAAGCGTTGATATACTAAATAGACAATTAAAAAAGAAATAATATAATATATCTATGGACGCGTCACACCACGTCAATCTGATCCCGTGGTAAGTTCTCGAAGAACTTGTGTTACGGGTACCAGATAACGGAAGTATATTTAATACTTTTATTATACTATCGGTACACATAGTTAAGATTTTTATTATATTATACACATAATAAAAATCTCCTCCTCTCCTCTGTGGCTCAGTGGTTCAGCGCTTTGGTGCTCAATCCGGAGGTCGCAGGTTCGAATCCTGCCGACGGAACAAAAAGTTTTTCTATGTTCCTGGGTCATGGATGTGTATTAAATATGTGTATAATATAATAAAAATCTTAAATATATGTATAGTATAAAAAGTATTAAATATATTTCCGTTGTCTGGTACCTGTAACACAAGTTCTTCGGATACTTAGCACGGGGCCAGATTGACGTGGTGTGAAGCGTCCATAGATATTATATATTATATTTAATACACATCCATGACCCAGGAACACAGAAAACTTTTTGTTCCGTCGGCGGGATTTGAATCCGCGACCCCCGGCTTGAGCAACGACACGCTCAACCAACTGAGCCACAGAGGTCGTCATAGAAATAGAACTATACACTTTCTGTGAAATTTACAAGTACATATATACAATAAAATATTATACTATAATATACACTATATAATATTATATTAATATATTATTAATTTCAAGTAAGAAGTTGAAGGAACAAAAAAGTACATTCAACGATCGAACATTTTCATTCTATCGCAGGCAGAGTGCTCGCTAAGGTTTACATAATTTATTTTTTACGGCATGTTGTTCCCTATTATTTCAAGAGTAAAATAAACGATTGCGAAATAGCGGCACCGCGGAGAGTGACACAACCTCCTCGTACGAAAGTCAGCGGCTCACTGTCCCGCGCGCCCGCGCACGCACCGCTTACAAATATTTTCACAAAATAATAGTTATTTACGTATATTTTGAAAACAAAACGGTATTTCGAAAAACCCAACGATGAAATGTTAGATAAAAATATTCTTCACATTTTCGTAAAAGAACCATCTTTATAGCCGTAGTAGGTAGTAAGTAGATAGAAAAAGAAATCTAAAAACAGGGCTACTTAATTTTAATTTATTTAATATTAATCTTCGTCGTATTAAAAAAATTAACGATGATATTAAAGATGAAGGATTGAAGTGTGAAATGTATATTTTTTTGAATTTTTTTATTCCCATTTTTCGGAGTAGTTAGGACTCAAACTGAGCGATTTAGGGGCTATTTGCCCCTTAAGAGATGGTTCTCCTTAGCTCTACCCTCCATACCTAAATGCCTACACCTGAACCCCAATTCTCGTAGTTTTAACTTTTACAATGCGCCATATTGTTTCGAATTTAGACTGTTATGATAACTGTTAAATTTAATTAATTTATTACTATTTAACGTTTTTATTCAAGTTCGATGCAAGACTTTAATTTAATATTTAGGTACTTATATGCACATAATTTTTCTGCAAATCGCACCTTTCAAGTGATATTTGAAAGAAAAAGGTCATCATTGACGTTCCTATTCTCATTTGAAACGCATTAGGTATATTGAATTATAAATTACTAAATGTCGCTCGCACTTCGTACGCGCAAAAGTTAATTTTGCAGAAATCGTACATTTTTACCGATAAAAAGTAGCCTAGGTATGTCCTTCCCCGACCCCCGTGGTCTACTCTACACCTGTGCCAAATTTTATCAAAATCGGTCCAGTGGTTTCGGAGCCTATTCAATGCAAACAAACAAACTTTTCCTCTTTGTTTTATTATGATTAATCGTCTTGATATCACTGAATTTTAGAGTTTGGACCAATCATAACGGGTTTCACGTTTATAGAAAACCATTTTGCAGTTTTAACTTATCGGCACTGGATTGTAACTGGAATATTGAAGGATTTAATAGCAGAATCCACCTTCTGGTCTAGCTTATTGTAGAAAATAGAGTCGTTTAGGTAGTCTATATTAACTACATATCCTGCCTCAAGCAAATGCCTCTCGCAGTGGTGGTCTGGTGGATCTTAGTGGGTAGGTAAGGCTGACCGCACATTAGGCGTGCCGCGTGCGCGTTCTTAGGGCGTGCTCGCGGCGCGCACGCAGCGCCCACATCGCTGACACGGATTTACAGATGATGTATTACTGTTGCTGCTATACTTAATATAACAACGTAACGGTAAAATCAACGGATATACATATATGACCTATTGCTTACGTAGACGTTTATGCAGAAAAATAATTGTCTTATGTAACTAGTTATTCTTTGAGGGCTTCCGTTGTTTGTTTGTACGCGCTGATCTCAGGAACTGCTAGATTGAATTGAAAACTTATTTTTTTAGTTTGTGATTGCATATTATTTAAGAATGATGATATATGGACGTAAATACAATCATATTTTCCATAGAAAGTGAGATGAAATCTGTATTTTTTACATAATTCGTAACTTATTCTAAAAATATATTTGTCTTAGTGTTGCTATTTAATTTAGTACCAAAATATACTGACTAAAGTTCTTTCGGTAAAAATTTAGTATAATGTCCCACGATCCCACGATTTGTGGAGGAGGGGGATAAGAGGGGAGGGGAGGGGGAAGGTTGAACCCCCACTCTCCCCATCAGGAAACCCACAGTTACTGAGATATTAGTGGTTGAAGTTTTTAGTTGGGAGTAATAAGGCGACAGCTAACCCTTACCTCCACAAACCTCACTAAACATAAATTTTGGATACATACCTAATCAATTCAAATAGAAAATAATCTTAAATTAATTGCTCGTTCACTTTAACTTAAATAATCTATTATAATATAGTAATCAATTCGGTTTTACTTTTAGGTCGGTCCACAACAGACGCAGGTATTAGTCTTCTATGCAGTATATTTGGGGCCTGAGAGGGATCACATGATGCACTTGGTGTCTTTTGTGATCTATCCAAGGCTTTCGACTGTGTCGAGCACGCTACGTTGGTCAGAAAATTATAAAGGGACACGGCACTTAAACTTTTAAGTTCTTATCTTAAAATTAGAACGCAGAGAGTAGAAGTAAATTCTACAAGGTCTACTGAGACCAAAATAGGACTAGGTGTGCCACAAATTTAAAAAAGTTATTTCATTAATGATTTTATTAACGACTAGCTGTTGCCCGCGACTTCGTCCGCGTCAACTGATGGCGCAATAATGCATTAATTTCGACCAAATTTGATTACCATAAAAAAGGTTATAGTGAGTCAATCTTAAAAGATTTTTTTACATCATTTAAAGAGGAATAATTCTTTTATACATATTTTTTGGGTAACTTGAGCCGTTTACGTAGCGCACGCAATGGAAGCCCTCTATATAAGGTCTCCGAAAATCAAATACGGATACTTCGGGCACATAATCCACTGCTTATGTAAAGACGTTTAGGCAAAAAAATAATTGTCATACTCAAAGTAAAAAATCATCTCATGTATGGGTGACTCTCCGCAGAACGCAAACTCGCCCATATAAAGAAAATTTTTTTATCAAGTATGACAATTATTTTTCTGCTTAATCATCTTTACATAATCAGCAGACCATATGCCCAAAATATCCGTAGTTGATTTTACCAAACCTTATATATAGCTCTCCTCTAACCTCTATAATAAAGCTCAAACAGGAATAATTTTCCTCGTTTTTGCAACGTTTTCACTGATGCTTCACTCCTATTAGTCGCAGCGTAATGTTATATAGCTTAAAACCTTCCTCAACAAATAGACACAACACAAAAATAATATTTCAATTCGATTTAGCAGTTCCTGAGATCAGCGCGCTCAAACAAACAACGTAAGCCCTCAAAGATTTTCCCTGTCTTTGCCACATTTTCCACTGATTCTTCGCTCCTATTGATCGCAGAGTGATGTTATATATCTTTAAACCTTCCTCAATAAATGGACTATTCAACACAAAAATATTTTTTTAATTTGATCTAGTAGTTCCTGAGATCAGCGCGTTCAAACAAACAACGTAAGCCCTCAAAGATGAATAATTTTCTCCGTTTTTTTTCACATTTTCCACTGATTCTTCACTCCTATTGGTCGCAGCATGATGTTTTATAGCCTAAATCCTTCCTCTATAAATGGAATATCCAACACAAAAATAATTTTTCAATTCGAACCAGTAGTTCCTGAGATAAGCGCGTTCAAACAAAACAAACTCTTCAGCTTTATAATACTAGTATAGATGGCTGATGCCCGCGGCTCCGCCCGCGTAAGAACCGTATATTTCCTGCGATAAAAAGTAGCCTATGTCATTCCTCGTGGTCTATTTTATATCTGTGCCAAATTTCATGATAATAGGTTTAGTAGTTTTTACGTGAAAGTGTAAATAAAGTTTCCCACGGGAACCGTATATTTCTCCGCGATAAAAAGTAGCCTATGTCATTCCTCGTGGTCTACTTTATATCTGTGCCAAATTTCATGATAATAGGTTTAGTAGTTTTTACGTGAAACTGTATATAAAGTATCCCACAGGAACCGTATATTTTCCTGCGATAAAAAGTAGCCTATATCCTTTCTTAGGCTATACTTTCTGTATCTGTGTACCAAATTTCGTTTCAATCGGTTCAGTAGTTTTGGGGAAGACGGACAAACAGACACACACTTTCCCATTTATATTATTAGTATGGATGTATTTTGAATATAATATTAAATGCAGCATTCGCAAATATTTTTGCCTACTTTTTCATCAAATTTAACTTTCGAATTCTTGTCAGATTTATTTTTCAATATGATGACAATATAATATTATGTCAAAATAAAAATAAAGCTCCCCACTCACGGGCTATCGATTGCTTCGATCAAATTGGAAATTAATTCGTATTTGAAAGTAAATTGCTAACGATAAACTATTACACAAAATGATTAGGGTAAGACCTACCAGCTAGTTTTTGCTGTGGGCGTCAAAAATCGGAACAAAATTTACTCATATATACGAGTTTCATATAAAAAGTGTAGTAAGGCGGTCCTAGGATCTCAGGCTATATTTAATTTTTATCTAAACCGATTTCCTTGCAACTACGAATCCAATAAATGTTTAAATTGTAAAAACTAAACCGATCGATCGCTTGTGAATGGGAGCTTTAAATCAAAAGCACTAAGGAGTATTTATATCAACTTTAAAGCAAATCGCTCCCAAACAACTTTCTTTCCCTTTTTATTCCCGTTAGGGGACGAATTTCAATAAACTATGATACACGAATTCCATCAATTCTGTTACATAATGTTTGTGCAAAATATGAAGTAGATTGGACCAAGGAATCACGTTGTCCCATACAAATTGTTTTCTCCTTTTTCACCCCCTTAGGAGTCGAATTTCGAAAAATCCCTTCTTATCGGATCCCTACGCATTACAAAGAGCAAGCCCTGCAAGTTTCAGGTCTCTACGATCAGCGGTTTAGGCTGTGCGTTGATCCGTCAGTCATTCAGGACAAAGGATTTTATATGTATAGATTGCACACCTTAGGAATAAGATAGACCCTTGCAAAGCTGCTTCCATGTAATTAAGTTATCTTGACTTTTGCTATATTATATGTCACCGTAAAATTGTAAAAACCGTTAGATTATAAAATAACTAACTAGATGGTAAAAATATGTCGAAAGATTAAAAACTATATACCTATTTATAATCTAACGAAAAACAATGTGTTAAATTATAGACAGAGTATTCGCGTCGGTAGTCAATCAGCATTTTACAATTTCACTAGTTTTATTACAATCTAAAGGTTTTTACAATTTTACGGTGACATATAGATTAAGTTACTACATTGTAAAAATATTTTTGCTAAAAAGTGGCCCCGTGCGAGTTTCTTACGCTGGTTCTTCTCGACGGGCTAGTTTCTTTTATATGTATTTTAACTGTAATTTTTTAAATGTGTTGAAGTGAATGAAGAATGTTTGAAACATCTACTCAAATAAAAAACTATTTACTTTTTTGATATTGTTTAATTTTTAATATAATTTCATTTTATTGTTTAATTTTTATATTAAGAGAAATACCTACCCTACCTAACAGTATTAATAGTAAGACTTTTTGTTGGTTTATGCTTGGGCTACTTCAGAAAAAGTCAAAATCACCATATAAGTTTCGACGAGTTCCCTCGATTCCTCATAGATCCCATCATCAGGTCACCACTTTTTACACCCATAGGAACCCTTTACATAAAAAAAAAACAATTCGAAAATTGGTCCACAGACAGCGGAATTATCGTTAATTTTAACAAAATTACTAGGTATTTGAAGCCATTAAACCATACAAATTGTATCTTTTTCTTTTTATTATAACCCCTAATAATAATATATAACTAGCTGTCTCGACACACGTTGTTCTGTCTTAAACATGAACTGAAATGAATAAATGACTTATAATGCATCCTACGTCCTAGTCCTACACCTACAACCTTTTTCATTATTTTTAAGTTTGTGGCGGACCAATCAGCGCACAGTCCTGAATCGCGCTATCGAAGTTTCTGAGACTCGGAAGTATATATACGACAGCTGAAATGATTACAAGTGGGCTTCGGCCTGACCGGGCATACCACCTCGCTCGGTCGGAGATCTCCCTTTGGGGCTTACCACCATATTCCCACAAGTTCAAGCCTTCCCTGAACTTCCGCAATTATTTCAAAACAAAATAAAATGTGCCAAATTGATCCAGCCGTTCTCGAGTTTTGAGTCCCTTGTGAACGGGATAAAAAGTATCCTATGTCCTTCTCCTGGTTTCAAGATACCTCACCAATTTTCAGCCAAATCGGTTCAGCCGTTCATGAGTTAAAAATATTTTTACCACGTTCATAATATTTTTTTAATATATCTATTACTTTCGGTCTTGGCCTAGAGTTTACTTAATAATAGGTGTCGATCGAGACCAAAGACTTCTAATCGAGACTGAAAATCCAGGTACGATCGTACTTTAATCGCATGTTTTCTTAAAACCTCTGACTCATAAAAAATATCTAGAACAATTTAATCGCCAGTATTAAAATATTGAAATTTACTTATTTTAATAATGAGTGGTGTAAGGGAAAACTCGTTTTACGGTTCTTGTTTATTACTGAAAACATTAACCCGCACGCGCACCCCGCCTTGGTGACGCCCACTTCGCAACGGGCCGTGCAGCAGAAATCGTAATATTTTAATTTCACCATAACTTCAAAACCAAACGTCCAATTTTAATCATTCAAAGACCAAATATTATCTACATAAACTGTACTTAGTATTGAAATAATTTATTTTGATAAGGATTAATAACATGAGTAAAATAAACGCGTTTAAATGTAGTCCAAAAAAAATTCAAGATTTCTAAATAAAAAAATGGTTGTTGTGCCTCACTCGACATAGATAGGTATAGTGTGTCGCGGACTTTTTTGTAGATATTTATAAGATCTACAATTAATTAGAACATTTTAATTTTTATGGTTCTATCTTTTATAGTTTAGGCAGCGTACGCAAAATAAATAACTTTTCTGGTTGATTTTTTACACCTTGTGTCCGAAAAACCCAAATATCTTACGGAACCCTATTTTTTTCCAAAATAAAATTTAGCCCATGTTACTCGTGGGTAATGTAGCTTTCGAATGGTGAAAGAATTTTTGAAATCGGTCCAGTACTTTTTGAGCCTATTCATTACAAACAAACAAACAAACAAACAAACAAACATACAAACAAAGTTTTCCTCTTTATAATATTAGTGTAGACTACGACGAGAAAACTTACATGTGCATCCTAAAATCAAGACAAAAATACCACAATTGAAGGCTATGTTTGTACATGGCAACACATAGTGGGTGAGCGAGATGCACTCTAGTGGTTACAAGTGTTGCGTATCTAAGGGTTCTTAATCTTAGCTTTAAGCTATATAACATTACGCGCTGCGACCAATAGGAGCGAAGCATCAGTGAAAAATGTTGCAAAAACGGGGAAAATTACTTATTCATATTGGACAGATTTTAATTGGATTTTAATGATTTTTTTTGTGTGTGTTCAAGTGGATTCGAGAATGGTTTAGATTTGCAATTGGACCCGGTAGGTGGCGCTGATGTCAGTACGTCAACAAATTTAATTCTAAGGCGGTAGGTACGAAGTTCGCCAGCACAGCTAGTAGGTACCTATTAAATATGCCAAATTATTTTATATCTGCTCCATTATTTCAAGCCTAGTCAAAAAAACCTAACCCCGTTGTTTTCCGAGTAAGTAGGTACCTACCTACTAAGTATGTATATTATAATAATAATAATATTTATGGACGCTTCACACCACGTCAATCTGATCCCGTGGTAAGTTCTCGAAGAACTTGTGTTAAGGGTAGGTACCAGACAACGGAAATAATATATTGAATACTTTTTATACTATACACATAAAATTTTATTATATGTATTATACAAATATTTAATACACATCCGTGACCCAGGAACACAGAAAAACTTTTTGTTCCTTCGGCGGGATTTGAACCCGCGACCTCCGGCTTGAGCACCAACACGCTCAACCGAGCCACAGAGGTCGTCAATATTATGTAAGTAGGTACTTAAGTTAGGTACGTCATAATTTAAGACACATCATTCATCATAAGTGATCACGGCCTCGTCATTTATCTGACACTGCTGCACACAATATCATTATTTTAAGACATTACGGAAATTAAAATGGAGACCGTAGATTACCTACCTGACCCTCACAATCATTAACCTAGTGTCGATAAGTCAAATTGGTCAAAATATGATAACATTATCATACTTTAATTACATAATTAATAAAGCGTTTACTTATACCCAATAGATGTTGCACAATTCTTTATTTTTATAACATTTAGGTTTTCACATATTTTAGATTTTAGTGCATACATAATATATGGTAGGTATGTGACTTACTCAGTAAGCCCGGCATTCTAGCAGTCAAGTCACCTGATGGTAAGCGCTTACCGCACCCTATCCATCAGCATAAAGTCATCCAATTAGAAGTGCGTTGCTGGTCTTTAATACCCCTTTTGAGGCGCCATCCGTTACACTTATTCACTCAACAAAACACAAGGCCCAAGAGTTTTAAGTCTGATTTCAGTGATAGCATAGGGGCCATCCACATATTACGTCACGCAAAATTTCGACTTTTTGAACCCCCACCCCCTCTATGTCACGCTTTTTAGTATCCCTGTACTTGTATTTAACATGTACCTACTGTCACATTTAGTATGACCCCCCCCCCCCCCTCCCCAATGCGCCGTGAAGTAATATGTGGATGGACCCATACCTACACGTAGTATCTGCCCGGTCGAGACGGCCTATTCATGCCGAAGCATGGCTACTTTCCATGCTCGATTCTTCATCCTCGTGGAAGTATTTCGACAGCATCTAGTTTAAATAAAGAGATTAAGTATACAATAAAAATGAAACAGTTATTTAATGACATACATTTAATCTCAAAATATATAAAAATTTGATTCATATACTATTTACACGTTATATTCTTTTATTATATTTTTAAAACGTCAATTGTTAGACCGGAAGGATAAGACATAGTGTTCACAGTATGGCACAGAATAATTGGGTTGGTAAGAAGTTAGTAAGTTATGTTATGACATATGACATTATTGTCATGCTGGTAGTCACTCTGCTTAGGAGCAAACATTACTTTTTTATGAAATGAAGCAGAAAATGAGCAGACTGATCGCCTGATGGTAAGCGATTACCGCCGCAACACCAGAGGGTTACACTTGTAACTCCTCTGGTGCTGCGACTTGCGTTCTCAGTCCTTAAAATCCCCAACACCCTTGAGCCTAGACTACCAATACTTATACCTTATACTACCAATACTTATATTCATAGTATAAGGCTTTTACGATTTAATGTTTAAGAAATAAGAAAATAATTGGCAGCAAATTAGGTGTAGGTACGTAAAATTAGCACATACATGCTTTGGCTTTCGTAGCATCTGTGGGTTAATAATTATAAGAACTTAATTATATTCTTTACTGCAATTCAAAATTAGAAATGACTGCTATAAAAAGAAATTGCTAGAAAACCATAGCCATAATATAAATTATAACCCATATTCTAATGCATTCAAGCGGTATCAAATAGTTTCCAATATAACCGCACTTATGTCAGAGTACAACAGCGAATAACTAAAAATTAACTAAAGATTTAACTAAATATAAAATAAGCCTATCGAGATATATAATTAAATTGCTTTCAATATTATCCTTGTAATATAAAATTAATTAAACTTAGGGCCCTTTTCCTGTCACACGCTTGCGGGTCTCGGCCGCATGCGCGCTGCTCGCATTCTATCATTACATACTACCCGTGCGAATTAACTAGGCACCTGGCTCGAAACTCAACCTCTCTCCCGCTTCCCCGCGCGGGCCCCGCTCCCGCCATGAGTGTCCAGTAGCGTTAGCATATCTGTTATCGCCTACCGGTGCACGTATCCTTCAGTTTGCATTTCGAATTCATTTATTAGCTATTATTTGTTAATATTTTTGAATTCTTGTTATCTTTGTATATATGTATTTTTGACAGCTGGAAGTGCACAGTTACAAAAATTGAGTATTTCGTAAATATTGATATTCTTCATTTATCGACAATTTTTTTTTGCACTCAGTACTTTATGCAAACGTCAGTTGAACCAGGTGTCAAGTTAACTCGCGCGTGTTATACATATTTTACCTGTCCCGCGGGCAGCACGCACGCGGACTGGAACATCCTATCACCGGCGTGCGGCCAAGTGCGGCCGATACCCGCACGCGCGTGGCAACCCAAGGCAGGAAAAGGGCCCTTAGTATACGGCGTTTGACATTAACTACTCTGTTGTTTATTACTAAGAGTTGTACATACTGGTCTTATATCGAAATAAATATTCGAGTGTGTAGTATTATCGTATGCCGTACACGATTAAATACGTGTGCATTTCAAGGGAACAATCAAATTCTTTACTCTACGCATCTTCTGTTTCCTTTTTAGCAAATTACAGTTAACGATTTGAAAAGGTTTAGCTGTTACATTTTTTATTTCATATGGCAAAAGAAAACCGTTTATAGTTAAATTTAATATAGGTATATTTTATTAAATAAAATTCTCCATGCCCCAAAAACTTATGGCCTAAGTGAGTATGTAAAATAACCTTCTGTAATCATCATGGGTTAAAAGTGGTTACACTGACCGTTTTTTTACAAAAATTTTACCCATGAAAAAGCCGTTTGTTTACAAATTGTTTTCCTTAATAGATGGCGTTACATATTTTATTTTTGAAAACTATATTTTCTTGTTTATTATGTACAATCATAATATTATTGTAGGTACCTTAAAACATAGGTTATTTTCGTTTGTAAGTTCGTGATAAAAAAAAACTACCCTCTTTAATGATCCAACATTTTAAAATATGAAAACAGACTGAAATCAAAATTTTAGTATATAAATCTTAAACTACTGTTTAACGACACTTACTTCTAATAATATAATAATTATTTCTATCATAATTTTACTGTATACATTTTTCCTTACATCATCAGAAACCATTTTGGATAATCTTTATCGTTAATAATTGCACTATACAACAACGTCATCCGCTGCTATCAGAGCATATGACTGATTTCAATTTTAATTGATGTTGATACTGCTAATAATAAGCATGCTTAATGCTTATATTGACACTGTGCATTTTATATTTAAAACAATCATTTATGTCGTTGCGAGTAGAGGTATACGTGACGCAACAAAAAAGAGTTTGTTACAAATCTTATCTTTTTAGTTATACATTTTGCGCACCCTTTGTTAACTTAATTTTTATTACGTTTTTCTTTACTTAAATTTGTTCGATGGGTCAAAAACAAAGGTCCGGCGAGCCACATGCGGCCTGCGGGCCTGCCGAGCCGGTAATATCAAAGTTTAAATCAATTTTACATTGATAAAGCGTAGACTAGCCAATGAGAAACATAAAAGTTCGAGTCGAATAGTGTTAGTAATAAAAATCTTATTCTTTATTTTCAAAAGTAGGCAGTTTACGACGTTCAGGCCTTCAGCCGAATAATATAAAATCTTGGCCTCTTTCAATTTTATTATCGACCGACCGGTCGAAAGGTCAACACAGGATGGATAAGCAATTCGCTCGGCTGTGTCCGAAAATTTATTAAGGCCATGAACATTATAGAATCATTATAGAAGCAACAAACGTAGGCACGCGTTAGGTTGTTGATTTCCCCGAAATTCATGCTTGTCCGTGGAACAGGTTCGCTTCGTTATGAAATGTTGCCAGGTATAAAAATATATATAAAAAAATTAAATATAAAATATTATTGTAAAAATCGTACATTTTCCGTACTATTATAGTGTAGCGATCGTACATGAAGAAAAATAGGAGTACCCTACGATTTTTTGGTATTTTAATTTATAGATTAAAATCGTACATCTGGCAGCCCTGCTAACAAACCACCTTAGTTGATCACGGTACCCTTCTCAGAAAAATGCTTCGAATCTTATAACTTATCCAATCAAAAATGAAATCACTCATACGAATTCAGTTATCCTAACTTGACATCATCGAAAGCGGCCATCATGTCAGTCGTGCTCTGCAGCATTTCTGTATCATTCCAAAAATCGGACGCTATCGATATGCTGCCATCCATCAAATCAGCGGTTTGCGGGGAGAAACCCGGACTCGTTTGGAACTTGTTTAGGTAGGGATCGTAGCCTTGCATGACTCCGGATGGAGACACGAGTCTGCTGGGGCCGTACATGTAGCTGTTCGGTGACAGGGATTGGGGGGTGGAGTAGGGGCTTACCAGGTCCCTCCTACCCGGACTCACCACAGGACTGTAGTTCGGGCTGGCCGGGAGAGAATACACGGGGCCTATGTTGACGCTCAGAGGCGATATAGCGTTGGTTAAATTAGCGCGGATGTTGGGCACAAGAGCTATGGACTTATTGGCACGCATCATATGTTTGTTTGGCTCTGACTGTATCATATTTATGACCGGAAGCGGAATATTTCTGTTCTGGTGATTCGGTGACGTTTTCTGTGGATCCGGCACCAGTTGATAGTTGAATTTGTTCTGGACAGCCTGGCGTCGCTGCTGCTCCAGATCCTGTAATTACATAAGAAATTATATTAGAAAGGTTAACATTAAACGTTGTTTTTATTTTTTCTTGTCGAAATAAGTAATTCTCAATTTTTTAAAATTAAACTATGTAAGGCTAAAGTGGTAAAAAAACTACAAAACCGCTGTAGTCGAAAGGAAGGAAGCAAAATTTCTACACTTGTATTTTATAAGTTTGACAATAAACTATGAATGTGGTGCACATGAATTTTATATTTTACAAGCCCAGTCAAATAAGGATGTGTCAATTTTTTCTAATTATTATTTTAGATAAAAAAAATAGAACTTTTTATGATTATTACGTACATTACGTAGGTGTTGAGGCAGACTATCAAATTGCTTACGTATAACGAATTCTTCTTGTATAATTTGCAAACAATAATAATATTTTTTAGGATTATTAAAGTAGATTAATTAACCAAATAGGTTAATTACAATTAAAATTTGAATTATAATTCTACAATTAAAGTATGTTTTAGGAATTCTTAAGAAATTATTTTATTTAACATTTTATTACGTAGTACCTACCTAATATAATGTTAAATATTACGAATTATTTCAAAACTTAGAGGAACCTTTGTCTAAGGAAAAATAAGAACGAAAATCTTACAAAATAGAACTGACTGAATATTTTACTGTACTTTTTATTTGACTGGACTATTTAAAAGAAAGGATGGATACTGGATAGCAAGATTAATAAATTTATAATAATGGCAACAAAATTTAAGGCCTAGGTTTTCTAAGTGTCCATATTTTAAACATTTGTTAATATATAGACCCCGATGTCCGCATGCAACATCCTTTTTATTTTTATCACGTAGCGTAGGAACGAGCCCTTTGCCTAACTTGTCCGTTTTTTGATGGAGTTAATTTATCATACTTACCTACTGTTACACATACGATACAAACCGATACACTCCTGCTCATTAATTATTAGTAGGTATCTGGTATGTAACTGACTGACGTCAGTACCAGTAGGTAAATGACGCCATTATAATTTCTACTTGTTTTTTACAAGTTAAAGTTGACTTTTAGGCAGGAAGTTGTTTTATATTTGAGTTTGTAAAGTTAATAATAATCAATATTTTATCAAGATATTCTGTAGTCTTTATATTATGCACCTACGTACCAACCGGTAAGTTTTGGCTCACGAGCATTGTGTAATTGGCTTCATGCGCCAGAGACAATCAAATGGACAATAATAAATTGTCTTATACTGTGTGCATACTTTAACTAGTTTTAATTAAAAGTCGTTACAATAACGTCATATGGGCGTAGGATTATTAGGACCTTCATCAAATTGTCAGTACCAATGATACGGGATTTACACGGGTGACTAAAGCAGGATGGCTTTTGTCGCACGAAAATCAACAGAAAATCGACCGTCTAAATGGCAACTCCACAATTAGTCACCCGTGTTTATAACTTTATACCCACAAGCCCTTCAGATACCTACTGTAAGTAATAAAGTTGTAATTCTCGTATCGTATCATCCTATTTCATAAGCACGTTGACTGTTGTCATAATTTGTTCATATTATATCGTACGTACGTACGTTATTAATATTATTATATCAAACGGACATGCCATTGACAATTGTACACTATGTGTGTGTGTGTGTGTGTGTTGCGACTGCATTATACCACACAAATGAACTATCAGAACACTTTACCTGTTTATAAATTAAATTCTCTCATAGTTCTTGCAGACCGTACATTTAGTTACAGTAATTTTTCTTATACACAACCCTACCAAACAGATAGGCAATATTGTTTATCTAGGCATAGATATAATTGCCTATTCCGTCGTATTTATGGATATTTATGTGCGACTTATCAGTTTAATTAAACAGGAAAGTTTTGTTTATTCGACATCCTTATCGCATACAGTACGTTGTGCAATTTTGTTGTTAACATCTAATACTATTTGCAATAAATTGATAAGTGCAAGATTTTTGATGTTCTAGAATTCTTCGGAGATTAGCTACGATAAGTCTGCTTTCGTTGAGATTCTAAGTCACTCTTGAACCTTGAACCTCGAGCTCCGTGGCCTAGTGTGTAGATAGATGGTTTGGTTCGCACTCGAGAAAGTGCAGGTTCGAATCCCAGGTTGTGGCGTGTACCAATGAGACTTTTTCAGATCTCAAGTAGGTACATTATACGGACGCTTTAATGGCGAAGGAAACATCGTGAGGAAACCCGCACATGGTTGGCCCCAGACGTATTGACCAGTCATTCCTCTGGACTAGAGTGACTGTGTTGTGAGAATGCCGTATGTGCTTGGGCAACCATACGACATTTAAAAACCGACATTCCCAGGCACTGAGTATTTCAAGAGTGTTTACTTCGCTCGGAGAATACTGTATAAATCATCCATTAACGGCTATTAACGGATGAAATGGCCTAAGTCTTTTTTAATGTCACTCTTGAACCTTATTGTTAAGTTATAAGGTCGAACACTGAGGGGCAATTCTGCTAAATAAAGCCGGCATTAATACAATTACAATCAAGTCCCGATACGCTTATACTCCCAATAGAAGTTTTTATGAACGTTAAACCAACGTGAAACACGCTCTGATTGGTCGAAACGTCATAAAATCCGTTCACGGTAACATGACGCTACACTTTCAATCCAAACAAAGTAAAATTGACTGTTTAAATTACTACTTTAAATACGAGAATTGAGGTTCTGGTATATCGGATCAGTCGGCGACCGGCGCGGCGGTCTCTCGTACAGATTTAAGATAGATAGGTACCGGTAGTCTATCTAATTTATGATCCAAGTTGGTAGGGTGTAACCACAGGTTATTAACAAGTTACTTCGGTATAACTCACTCTACATTTTCTGATTTTATTATCCTACTATCCTATCCTACTAATATTATAAATGTGAAAATTTGTGAGGATGGATGCTTTGTTACTCCTTCACGCAAAAACTACTGAACGGATTTTGATGAAATTTGGTATGGTAGTAGTTTAGGGTCTGGATTAAAATATAAGCTACTTTATATCCCGAAAAAATACAACGTTCCCGAGGGATACTATATTTACTATTTTTCTAAATATTTTTTTCTTTGATTCTATCTACATAGATATAGTTGCGGTATCATTATCTTACATAATTACATAGTCCCTTTTTTGTCTGTCCCTATGTATGCTTAAATCTTTAAAACTTCGCAACGGATTTTGATGCGCGTTTTTAAAATAGTCTTTAAGTATTTGTTTTTAAGATATAAGATATCGTAAAATTTATATTCAAGCGCGATAAATATAATATGTAGGTATATCATCGCGCATGTCGTGTCGAGGTGATAGGGTACCATTTTTAACCATTTGCATTGGGTAGGTACCTAAACCTAAAAACATTTTCAATATTGTATCAGAAGTATATTGCTGTAAGTAGAGTTTGTTCCACGCGGGCGAAGCCGCGGGCAAAAGCTAGTAATAACTAAATTATAATTTCTGTACTTACTACTTAGAAATGAACATAAATAATTTGCTGACCGTCATAACTCATTGGAATGTATGAGGACGGATATAATGTAGATAATATTACGTACTTATACCACAGGGGCGACACTCTATACAAATGACAGTTCGAGCACCGACAAATGTCAGTTATGTTGACTTAAGCCTAGGGTTGACATCGAATTAATTTAAAATATTGATTTACGCCCGCATAAATACAATACTTTATACGCGGTCGCGTACGAAGCCGCGGGCAACAGATAGATACTTTATATGAAAAGGGAAATCATACCTACCTACTTTAATTTTTTATTAATTTAAATTTGAACTTTTGAAGGATACTGATATTTACAATGAAAATTCAAAATAGTCTCCAAATGCTAACGTCTAATAGCCATATTTTTTAATCAAAAATGTACTCAGCCATTGGCCCTTATATTATATACCTTGTGTCCTTAGCAATTGGGTTTAATTTGTTCTAAATTCTTAAGTAGTATAAATACTATTTGAATGATATCAATGCAATTTTAAATTTTTATTACCACTAAACAAGTGTTGTAACATAACAGCTAAGATCGTCGCACAATATCGATAGGTATCGACAGATTTAAATGCGATTAAGTACTACATGTAATACTTATTCAATCTAAAATATTATGCGGAAATCCTTACTAATATTTTACTACTTTTTGAATATGAAAGTTTGTGAGGATGTATGGATGGATGAATGGATGGACGGATGAATCTTAAACGGGCAAATGGCACACGACACGTTTGTTACTCTTTAACACAATAACTATTGAACGGGTTTTAATTTGATATACGTTCGAAGTAAACTTCCTACACACTTTACCCAACCCAAGCATATTTCGTTAAAAATATCGATAAAATCAAATTATTGCATGACTACATCACTAGTGAAACAAAAAAAACAAATATTTTTTATAAACGTCGCATCAGACAAATCTTTCTTATGAAATTACATTGTCGCGTCGCTGCGTCGCGTCGGCGAAACTGCCAGCCCCGTGAACCATAGTCCAGGCTGGGAAAAAGTTACACCCCACCCGCCCCCGCATTCGCCCAGACGTGCACACACAGCTGCGAGCGGTGAGTCGTGTAAATCGGTGGAGTGACGGTTCTTTACGTTAGTAATATATATTCTTTGCTTATACTTAGTAATACCAAAGAATATATATTACTAACGTAGTAATACATAAACCCCCTTACTAATAAATGCTATATAAGCTTTGAATAACTATACAGTGTTTTGTTCCCGTCACACAAGTGACATTTTTAATTCGATAGAAGGAGACAAAACACTGTATAACTATTCAAAGCTTATACATTGATTATTAGTAAGGGGGATAATATATTCTTTCCTTATACTATGTAAGGAATGTCTATACTCATACTAATATTATAAATGGGAAAGTGTGTGTCTGTTTGTCCGTCTTTCACGCAAAAACTACTGAACCGATTTAAATGAAATTTGGTACACAGATAGTCTAGAGCCTGAGAAAGGACACAGGCTACTTTTTATCGCGGGACATATACGGTTCCCGTGGGTTACTGTACTTACGCGGGCGGAGCCGCGGGCATCAGCTAGTAATATAATAAAGAGGAAAGTTTTGTTTGTTTGCATCGAATAGGCTCCGAAACTACTAGACCGATTTTGATGAAATTTGGCACATATATAGAGTAGACCACGAAGAAGGACATAGGCTATTTTTTGCTGCATAATGTACGGTTCCCGCGAGATTTCCTTTAGCGCGTACGAAGTCACGGGCAACATCTAGTATTTTATATGATAATACCTAATTATCAAACAGGACTGTATCGCGTAACAAAATAACTAATATACAAGCTTGCATTGTTTAAATATAATACGTACTCTTTTTTTAATAACACTTTTGTGCAAGTTGTAAAATTCCTTTCGAAATTCATTTCATTTTAAATAATCAGGCATTCATTGTTTTTGTTAACAAGACAAAACATTTGAGTAAGTACGAGAAATGTGTAGCTCTACATATTTTATATTCTCTCAGCCATAGGCCCTTTAAGGTTTGGCTTTGAAATTGTAGGTCAAGTGTAGGGCTGAGGTCGTGGGTGCATAAAATGCTTTTTTCTTATGACCAGTATAAAACATGACATGATTACTTAAAGAATAGTGACTGAAGATACTTTTTTATTAACCACATCCCCCAATATTTACACCACGGATACGCTAATCTATGCTGTTGTATTTGTCCGTCGAGTGGACAAAGAAAGTAACATGGATCGCGTATTCGTGGTGTAGATATTTTTACTAAGGGGTTTAAGTACGGTCTATTTATCACATACTTTTTGGAATCGTCGTCGAATACACGTTAATTACACCTCAACACAGATCTAATAAATGAGTTTTTATTGCCATTATTATAATTTGATGATTTATCAAAATTCAAAACACGCAAAGGAAAAGGAGATAGGAAAATCAATGTGCACCACAGTTCATTCTCTTCCTTCGTTTAATATCGAACATTTCAATTAAACTATAATCTATATATTATTTTCTTCGAGAAAAATAATGTTCCAATACAATTTACCACTTACTCTAGTAAACACTTAGATAAATAACAACGTCGATAGGTTATCTCTACATACAAAAAAGTTACGCTTTTCAAATATACATCGGTACTCGCTAAAATCAAGCACAGTCTACGATCGGAGTATTCGAGGTGCTACAGACATTAGAATTTATCTATAAAATACAAAAATAATAAAAATACTATTCCATCCGCTACATTAATCGCTCGCTTAATTATTGTACTTGATATTAGTTTTGGCAGTGAATATAACGGTTTCGATACAGCCTAACTCGAACATTCGAATCGGCATCACAAATACTCTAATAAATAAACCTACTTTAAACCACCTAGTGACAATAAATAAATTATGTTCGTTAGTGAATATAATATAATGATATTCGTTGAAAATAGCTTGAATTTAAATTGAATTGCTTTAAAACATAAGACTCAGAGCGCGGCAGAACGTTTATGTGGGCCAGCGACTACCAACCCTACACGACGTTACAAAAGTTCATAACCCTATAGATATGCGCTGTAAAACTTAACACTAATCTTAATGATTGCTTCCTTCCAAACGTCCACAAATCATGAGATCCCGACATCCGATCTGTTGGGAGAATTGCTAATGAATTCAACATAAAAACCAACAATAATATCACAAATATTGACGGCACTGTCCGTTATCTACGCACGGTAGTCTACTGGGTAGAGAAAACCACTTAAATATTATGTGCAAAAAAAAAAGATCACTGGACGTGCAATATCACAGTTTTCGCTTTTTCGGTCTATACGAGTTAGGCTTTGGCTTTTTGTCGTGGCCTGCACTGCACCATACAAATATAGCCCGCGTCCACATCACAACCGCTCACCAGGAGGTTCATTAGGACGCTCGAAGACGAATTTTGGGGTTTGCGCTGAGGCGATGGACTTCGCTTCGCCCGTTTCGCGTTATTGTCTTCGTCTTCATTCATGACTCTCTTCACACCTTGATCCCAAGGCGATACACTTCTACTCGGTATTAGTCCTGGAGAAAGAAATATTTATTTAGTAGGCAAGTCAATTAAAGTTATTTCAAATATAATATTCTCATCAGAATTTATACCTTGATCTGAATAAATGTTTGTTATAATATCTTGTGGAGGTGGTCCAGTTGGCGGGGCAGCTAGTAAGCGTTGTAACGCGGGTGCCGAAGATTGAGGTTCCGAAGGCTGCGGTCTAGCCTGCCTCACACTTTCTGGTAATGCTCCCCACATAACAGCCGGCTCCAGTAATGGTAGCTCATCTGTAGTGGGTATAAATGGTGAAGTCCCATCATCAACGTCATTATCGGAGCGTGCTCCATCAAAAGTATCCAAAGACAGTTCTGTTAATAACGATGACTGTTCGCAAGACGATTCCGTTTCCTGGAATATAATTATATTCTGAATAGAAATGCTCTAACATATTAATTAAATTACTTTAAATACATTGTTATTATACCAATAGCAGTAATTTACCTGTGGTTCAGGAGAAGATAGTAAGGAATCTGCTATTAGCGAATCCACAGGAGATCCATTTTCCAAGTCATCACTTAACAGGCTACAATAGTTGTCATTTAGAATGAATTCATCAAACATTTCAAAGGGGCAATTTTCTAATGGTATGCAAGCATCACCGGCTGTAGGCGCCAAATGGGTCAGATCATCCGGCTCGTCTTTAAGCACTGAAAATTAAAATTCAAATAAAACACTGCACCACTTTTAACATAAATTAAAAATTCTAAACGAACACTTCGATTACACAAGTTTCTCTTATCTAGCTCTACATTGTGATTTGAAACTCACTAGTGACTCCCGCGCCTGGAGAGAACATGAGAAATCCTTTGTTCATTTCCTTCTCCTTCGGTGCAAAAATGAGCTCTGTTACAGGTATAGGGCGTTCTTCTTCCGGGATTATATGGGCCACAATAGCACCGTTAGGTGGTTCGTCGCTCTCACAGATCAGAGGCAACGCTGGGACTGTTGGAGTCGGTTCAACTGCTGGTTTCAAATCTGCATGCTGCACTTGGTGTGCAGCAAACACCTCATCTTTGCACTCGATACCGCTGTTGACAAAAACATTAATGCATAGGAATCACTAAAATAAAAAGAACATACGATCTACCGCTTTAAGTGACAAATATCTAGTAACAGATATACGATTGTGCTAATAGAACTTGCGAAGAGGCAGCTGCTAATAGAAAGACACAAGTAGAAAAGTAACAATGTATCGTTAGAGCAGAGATGTGTGCGGGCAGATAATGAGCCAACAATACGTCAAGGTTATGCTTCAACTAGTCACATCTCTGATTGTTGAATAGGTAAGACAGTTATTGATATCTAGCTTAGTGCAAATTTTAAGTGTAGAATATAAATTCTCCGAAACTCAAAAATAGTAAAGTTAACTTTTTAACACTCAAGAAAATTATAGAGATATCTTAAAATTATTATTACATTAGTTTCACTCATAGAAAACACGGACAACGCAGAGGCAGTATAAAAGTTTGTTATATACAATATAAAATTATAGTAGCTAGAACTGAAAAATTCATTTAAAAATTGCACCAAATTCATAAAACTACATACCGACAAGAAATTTTCTATTTCAGTGAAACTGCAAATGCTAAATTTATTCTTTAAAATACAAAACCAAGTTTTCTCGAATAACGTGCTTACTGGAGCGCTACTGATAAATATTTGAATAAATCATTGCTTATCGACAAGTTCATGTTAAATAATTTGTTATCTGTGTTGGTTAACTATGAAAGCGTAGGATTAATTAACTCATGTCAAACGACGATAACCTGACCACTAGTCCTTCGGATTAATATTACGTCAACTACTTAGAACGTCAAAATATCGTATGATGCGCTTAACTATGATAAGAATGTGATACGCTCAGCAAAAGTTCATGTTTCTATTGACTTAAGTATATAATTAAAATCGTGATAGAAAATCATAACCTTGAATTTAAAATAACAAAGTGTGAAGCTGAAACAAAGCTAGTATAAGAATAGATACGTTTTCTTTGGATAAAATTTGGTTACTTCGTCTGACGTCACAAAAAATGAAAACAAGCTGAAAAACATTTACCATTGGCTAGACGAATAGGGAGAGCGTTGCATTTACGTTGGATAATCGAAAGTGAATTCGAGAGGGAAGACATAATGGTCGCGTTAAAGGCAGGAGGGAGACACTAGACGAGTAGTATATAAATGCGGCCTCGCTGAAAGGCAGCGCCTCACACCCTCCCAAAAACCCCCAGATTTTCTTTGTGTTGGCCATTCACTGAGACATGAGTGAAATTGACTGCGCGCGCACTAGACCACGCGGTAGATATCGATTGCCGGCTAGATTACGATCCAAGACCTGTTTACAAAGCTCAAGAGAAAGTTCTCCTAACTGTCACTTACATGACTGGTAACTGATTTCTATTAACTACTTTGCTAGCTGTTTATCACATTAGGGTAAAAAAATTGATTGGCAAATTACCATCACTTCATGTAAACTAGTGCTGACTTATCTCTACTCTCTACTCTAATATTTTTCAATTCCTATTATTTTATCTAATTGTGCTACGCAATTATGTCTTTACTTAAAATAAATCTTACAAAGATCCCCATATTCACATTGTATTTATAAGAATAAAGCAGGTACAATGTAAACATTCGATGCAGATCACGTTCGTTATCAATCTGTTGATAAATAGTAAAACATATGCGGTAAAAATAGACATAAGTATCAAATATTCGTTTTCTCTGAAGGTCGAGAGGAAGTATTAGAACAGCTGCTCGTTCGCGACCTTGGCCGTGAATCGTGATACCATTCAGCGGACGCCGCAATTTCAACAATTACACAGAAATGCTCGAGAGGGCACTGGCCACTGACGTGACAGATTTTTGTTATGACACAAATATCTAAAGTTTTTAACTAAAACACATTTTAAAACAGAGGGATTCAGAGAAATTGATTAATTTATAATTACTTTCTTGTTTTGTGACAACATTTATTATAATAATATTGTCACCCTTACAAGTGACGATAAAGATACTAAGCAAATTAGATTAAATTTTAAAGTACAAACAAATGCTTCGAAGTTCAGCGAGACTGTAATGGCTTTCACATTGACGAGTCACGAGATCTATAAAATACCACGCCTAATGTTAGCCATACATGTAAGGATATACCTGACAAGTTTGACTGTACGGTTGTGTTTGTTTGTTGCACATCCGTGCAGATTTTCACACTATTTAGCTCAAGCTTACCTGACAGGTGTAACTATGCAGGCAAAACTGTCAGGTACACCCTTACGTGTATGGCTACCTTAAGATTTTCTATAGAACCGGTCATTTGATAAAGTATCTGCCTGCAAGAAAAATATTTTTTGCTGGTAAATAAATCGTATGTAATAATAATATATTTTAGATACCTTAATCCTTTAGCTATAAAATTGCGCGATAGACCTTCATTTAATTATTTTTTTAATAAATACCTAGTTATTAAGTATCAAATGAAAATAAATGTAATTATTTTAATAGTGATATTATTATTTATCATTATTGTAATAGCTTATTATTATGCAAAAGATGTTTTGTTACGAACATTTAACAAAAAACATGAATGAAAGCATAATGGAACTATTTAGTTTATATTATTACATGATGTTGTTTCAATGCAAATAAAAGTAGAATAAATTAATTACAGTAAAATATATCGCACGCTTAAAAATAAAAAGATGCAACTCAAAATTACAACTTTGTGGGAAATGGCGTTTAAAGTTTTGGACTTATTCCGTGTCGTCTTTGATAATAAATTAACGACTATTGTATTAAACTTTTCATTATTCTAACTGCTGATATTATCAGAATAAAGTATATGGATTAAAAAAATATTATTAATATTGTGATATAATTTCTTATAACTGGATAATTTAACCCCCAAAAAAAAGTTTGTGATTTAAATCTGTTTATGCAAAAAAGAACTGTACAAATGAAAAATTGTTTATGTAGTAAGTCCTAAAAATTCACTTTCGTTTTAAATTGGAAGTGCTATTTTTCACAATATTAGACATTACTTCGTTTTATTGTTATACAAAAGATAATAATGTGATACAACTATTATTGTACCTTTTTTGAAGAAAATATAAAAATAAAATTGTCTTATTTTTTTAAACGAAACAAGTTTATTGAATAATCAGGTAATAATTACTCTTCTATAAGGTTAACAAAATTGGTTTTAGGAACAATAAAACACATAGAAACTTAAAAATTAAATATGTAACTAGCAATCGGTCCTTAGTACCAGTAAGATTTAAGAATAATTAAACTAAATAACAGTAAAGTTCTTTATCAAAAGTAATCAAAATTCTGAATTATAATATGTTTTATCATCTTTACGAATTAATAATGAAACTTACAAATTAAATAGGTAACTAACAATCAGTCTTAATAGTACCAGTAAGAATAATTAAAAATAGTTGAACAAAATAACAGTAAACTACTTTATCAAAAGTAAACAAAATTCTAAATTATATGTTTATCTTTACGAATTAACAATCAGTATCTTGTATCTTCTACTCCAGTGGCGAAGGCTGGTTCTCCTTCATAGGGAAACCGTAGCCTGTATAATAGGTAGGGTTTTGGATGAGGGTCGTCAAAAGGTAAGCGGTAAGGGAAGCCGATAGGAATGGAGTTATAGGAACCTCTCGCCACTGTTCTACTCTTTCACAAGAAGAGTAAATTACAATCGAATTTTTGGTCGACGCAAACCATAAAATATATGAAAAAAATTAAAGTATCGAATTATAAAATTGACATAAAAGGAAGGAATCAACCTCTTTGATATAAAATCTTTTAAATCTCTTTTTTATTCGCACTTAATTCTTGCTTTTGGCTATAAGCCTTAATTAGAGAAACTGTTATTTGGGCCATTTTCTTTCTTTTATTCCTAAAGTCAACTTGCCTAAAAGTAGTATCACTGTATGAAGTCTTAAAATAAAAACTTAGTGGTTCCGACTTAACCATTTGTAAAAGCTTAATATCATTCCAGTTAATAGTCTTTCCATCTATTTCAACATTAAAATTATATATATTATATAATAATTCTGTTAAAGTCAAATTGTAACTGTTTAACTTAGATTTACAATAAAATGCTGAAGTTTCGCCTCGTGGATACTGAAACACTGCTTCTTAGTCGTAAATTACTACTTTACTTTCTTTGGTTACATTTTGACGATCAGTTTTCATCAGTGGTCAGACGATTTCTGAACGACTCAAAGTCTTCTCTTCTAAATGCTTCAGATATTTCTCTTCCAACTCCTGTTTTTGCTCTATATTAGAGTTATTATAAGACTCACATAGATAACATTGGTCCTCCTTTGGCTGATAAAATTTTTATTTGTATTAATCGAAGTAATGACCCATGCAATCAATGCATTTTTGCCAACGCAGTGGCAGTTTATTGATGCTCTTCTTAAAAAAACCAGCTGGACGGGAGGCAACAAATATCTTCAAAGGCATTTTGTACTGCCTCTCGGGTATTGAATTTTTTTCCCGCCGAGAAGTTATCCAAATTCTGGAAAAAGTAGTAGTCTGTAGGCGCAAGGTCTGGTGAGTAGGACGGAAAACGGAGAGCTTCCAACCCCAGTTCTTGCAACTTGGAGACCGTCTGCTGTGCAGTATGAGGTCGCGCGTTGTCGTGCAGGAGCAGTGGAGACGAGCGATTGACCAATGCTGGTTGGAGATGGTCCAGCTTCTCTATCATTGTGTTCAGTTCTTCACAGTACACATCTGCAGTAATGCTCACCCCGTATGGTAAGAAGCTGTGATGAATCGCACCGGCGCGGCGCTAGACCACCAAACAGTGACCATCACTTTTTAAAGGGGTAAGTTTTCGTTTAGGGCATTGTTTAGGTGCTGAACCAGGATCCAACCAACTTGCTGAGCGCTTGCGGTTATCAAACAGAATCCATTTTTCATCGCAGGTAACAATGCGGTTCAAAATTCCTTCATTTGTGTGTCTGTTGAGCAGTGCAACGTACGTCTCGACGCGTACTTCGCGCTGGCGATAATTGAGTTCGTGGGGCACCCATTTGTCAAGCTTTTTTACCTTGCTAATTTGACGCAAATTGACCAATATTGTTTTGACGCTAACGTTGAAAGCTGCTGCTAATTCAGCCGTAGATTGTGTATCATCAGCTTCCAAAATCGCCTTTAATTCGTCATTGTCGACCAAAGTCTTCAGACGACTGCGAGGTTCATTTTTCAGGTCGAAATTTCCAGAACGGAAGCGAGCAAACTAATAACAGGTGGTGCGTTGGTTTGTAGTGTTAGCTCCGTAAACGTCGTTGATGTTGCGTGCCGCTTGTGACGCGTTGCTGCCACGACGGTACTCATATTCCATAATTACTCTAATTTTTAACGTATTCATGACGACGAAAATAATTTAAATGCGATGAAAATGTAACACTAATCAATAAACAAATGACTACTTATGGAAAAAGAATTCCATGTTTTTAAAATAAAATTAATTTGACATTAGAATTCTTTGCCCAACAAATTATTTTTATAAAAATTATTTTGATTCGAAATGGCCAGTACTGCAGAACGGCAATTTCATAGGTAAAGACCTATTATTTTGGAGTCACGTCTACTAAACATATTCGAATATAAGCCCTCTGTGCAATTAAATTACCTAGGTCCCAAAAGTCACAAAATAATTTGTATCCACCATCAGTAGCAACATTTTCTGCACATTTTAATTTACATTTAGCATTACATGTATCTTTTATAAAGCGAGGTGGAGTTTTTGACACCAAGACATATGATTCGTCTTTATTCCTTATCTGTTTTGGTTCAACTTGTTTCCATTTTTCAAAATATTTTCGTGATAGCTTGCGGCCTCTACGATTTTTTTGTTCTGTACTGCAGTCAGATAGATGTGAATTTGTGAGCTTGATGAAGGTGAGCTACATGAAGATGATGAAGAGGAACTAGATGAAGAAGATCTTGAAGACTAGGATCCTCCTAGACCGCCCAGATGCCATTTTCCTAATTTGTATAAAAATAATAATAAGCGCATTCAAAACTTAGTTTTAGCGTGGCGTTATCGAAAAAAAGAATTAACGTTCAATATTTTTAGTTATTTCTTTTCATTCTAAAAAATAAAAAGAAATAAATGAAAGTGATATTTCACAGATTTGGTTAAATTTTATAATGAAGCGATGCTTAGCTAATTACTCCAGTAGCTAGGGCGTAATTTTTAAAATAAAACTGAATTATTATGCATTAGCTTCGCAGTTTACATCCACCTTTAAAACTAAAAAGAATTAACTCCAAATGCTCACATACTGCATGAATTTGTTTTCTTAGAAAACGAAGTATTACAAAAATAGTGCATTTTATTTTTAAATAATGAAATAATTTAATAGTTACTTTTTAATCAAAGACAAATTTATTTGTTATTACTCCGCGTTACTTGAAAAATCTGCTCTCCCTACGTCACTCACTGCCGGTTAAATACTGAATCACGTCACTTTTTTAGAGTCGACCTGTCCAATCCTGTTAATTGAAGAGAGACGAATGATCGCATAACTCCCTCATTTTGACCTTTATACGCGCTGCTGTCGAATTCTACCTATTCTTTATGTAATGATTACGCGTTTTATTAGAAAATCTCCAAACTCACAAATTTTGACTTACATCTTTTTATTTTTAAGCGTGCGATATAACGATAAAGATTTTGCAATCTTTATCTTTAAAAACGAGCAATTCTTATATTATATAGATTCCGAATCTCGGAAACGGCTCCAACGATTTTCATGGAATTTAGTATACAGGGGATTTCGGGGGCGATAAATCGATCTAGGTAGGTTTTATCCCTGGTAAATTGCGCATTTTTAAGTTAGGTGTATATTCGAACCCTGGTGAAATATTTTTGTAATACTTTTTTAATCTACTACAAAGAAGAAATTAGTGTCAATTCTTGTCTATGATATGATTGTTCGATAATAGTACAGGTTAAAGCCAGACCTGTAATCTCTTATCACACCATGATAAATATTTACGCATAAATCAAGGCCATTAGTGATAACAGAACACTTATTATGGAGTGGCTGATAATGCAAAAATTTTGAAATTATTCCTGAAGATCATTGATTAATGATTTAACTATAGTTAGCACACATTTAGTAATTACAGGTAATTTAAAAATGCTAGGAGTTTAATATGACAACAATTAATTCAAGTATAAATTAGAAAATTATTACAAACCCCAAAAGGATACCTACGTTAATTGAAACGATGAAAACTTTAGTATCGATTTTACATGATTTATGGAGGATTTTTGCATTGATATATTTTTGATTTTAGGTATTTATCAGTTTGCCTAATAAGACTCACTTATACATATTTTAAATAGCCATGGAATGATTTGAAGGAACTATTTCGACAAAGAGACTGCTACAGAAATAGACAATGAAGCCGATAAAGAAGCGGCTCATAAAATAGACAATGATTCAGACAAAGCTGCTAAAGAAATCGTAGGTAAAACCATTTTGAATGCAACTGTTACATCGGATGATTTAATGGAGGAGGCAGCGTTCGCGCGAGTTCGCGATCGGCGCGGGAGTCAAGGCCGCGGTGGCGCGGTTATATAACCGGCGGACGGCGCGGGCGGGGGGGACGCGCTCGCTATTTTAGCATACGTCAAAAACAAGACGCAACTCTCCACTCGGTTACACGGCTTGCAGTACGTAGCCTCATTCGGAATGATACGATTCTTCCACAACCTATTGTATAAATGCAATTGCATGAAGGCGAAGTATTCGATGAATATTAATTTAATGGAAACATTTAAATTTTAAAACGAGTTGATTATGCATGTGAAGCAAGTGACGATTTGTAAATAATAGATTATGCAGTGGTTTGTTTTTACATTTAAAAAATGAGGTAGATAATTATTAAAACTAAAACTTAAGTCACTGCGACCGATTCACTCTAAAGAAATATGAAATTTGGGATTATGGAATGATTTTAAGGACAGCTAATTATTCCTACTTTCTGAGCCGCTATCAACAAACACTGCACCACACATCACTTCACTGTCACTAGCACTGATGCTTACCATTTTGATGATGCAAATCAAATCCGATCGTGGATGAGGCAATTGAATTGATTGGTGGTCGCAAAACAAACCGCTGATCGTAAATATTACTTCCGTTCCGGGTGTCGTTCATAAGTCGTACGTCTGTGCCGAAGTCTGTGGCGCGAATGATACGAGCGGGTTCAGCGGCGACGGCGCACTCGTGAGTCTTGTGACGTGACTCGCTGCACAGACGAGCGTCGTCCGATGATAAATTTTCGAGGGTTGCCGATTCATTCGCCGACCACGCATATAGATAACTAAGCCGATCTATCGGTGGTCGGTTCCGATCACGACCAACTTGGCGCGGTATCACTTCCAAACGAGTGATCCTTATTACGATGTGCTGATAAAAACAAATATAAAAGTTCTTAACTGCCTACAACAACATCAATTATTACTTTTGAGATACATACTAGTGTTTTAGATAGGGAGTTGTATTAAAATTACATTACTTATTTACAATTTATTACGTGGAATTAATTGTATCTTAAGTAGTTTCCGAACCGGTGGTAGGCATCATGTAGCACAATTCTATAAGCGTTAAAATATTATAACCTACATGGAAATAAAAAATTTGAGTTTGGGTTAATTTTATGTTCTAGTTAATTTATTGTATATATTACAATTACATATACTCGAAACTCTTTATGAAACAAAACTCAGTGTGAGTTCAGTTATTTTTGCAACTGCTAATTCTGAAAAGGCCACCGAACCTATAAAGTATTCGAAATGCGAGCGCATTATATAAATAGAAACATTCCTTTAAGGTAACAATATCCATATGGGTTTTGTTTCAATGGTATTGCCATTTTAATATTAGATTCTAAAATCAGAAATAAGCTTTGGTTTTGAATGAAAGACGATCGTGTCAATGCTTTGCGAAAATTATGTACAACGAATAATTTCGTAAACATCTCATGTCTCTTGAGGGGTATTATAAGAGAACTTTAAACAAATTATTATTAAGCTGGAATGTTTAACCACATGGTTATGTAAGTTCCCTATAAGGTACTTCAAAGGTTAAGCGTCCCTTTTAAACAATATCGACCAATTATTCTTAATTGGATATAAGAAAAACTTCCACATAGCCATTACTACCTAAATATTAGTTAGTAATGGCTATGTGTAGTTTGTAGAAATTAATTTTAAAATATTAAATAGTAAAGATTTTTTGATTAAGGAAGTTCAAAATTCCCACACCAGGGAACTTAAAAGTGACTTGACTTGCTGAAACCTGTTTCACGAATTTTTGAGGATTCAAAAACTCTCATAAAGCAGTTTATGTTGAGAAATTACATCATACGCCATGTGCAATGAGTTAAAACTTTGCAATGATAATGCTACGCCTTTATCAATCATAACAGTAGGGCAGATTGGATAGACGATACCTTTAGCTCAAGCCACGTTGTTCCACAATTTAGCCGCGTAATTTGAAACCGGACAATAATGGAGACTGCTGTGTACCGCAATGAAAGCCGCCGTTTTATAATAACAGTAAATAAATAATAATACAGGCTATAGATATTTAGAGTTTTGGAAAGCCAAAAGCTTACGTCGATACGTTTAAAAATTCAAGCTCTGACTAACGTGGTCATGCGCGTTTAGCGATTTCACAAATAACTAAAAATGTTCATCATTTGATTATGCAATTTTTTTTCGTAATTGGGTTATTTATAATAATATATAATAATATAATAAAGAGGAAAAGTTTGTTTGTTTGTTTGCATTGAATATGCTCCGAAAGTACTGGACCGATATTGATGAAAATTGGCACAGATGTAGAGTAGACCACGGGGAAGGACATAGGCTTCTTTTTATCGCGGAAAAATGTACGGTTTCTGCGAAATTAACTTTTGCGCGCACGAAGTCGCGGGCAACATCTAGTATAGTATTTTGATAATGATAGATAAATGTGCACTATATGAGAAAAGCAATCTCTTGCTTCCCCTGGTTAAAGAACTACTATAGGCATTAGATACCCTGCAAAGACAGATGAAAAAAGTCGCGAAAATTTTAAAGTTTTTATGTGACATTGTCGAAGATCTATTACTGTAATTTTTTTCTTCTAAAATACGTCCGTCGTATATGGCAATGATGGTTTTTCATTGAAACATTTGTATTTCATAATCTTAATTTTAATAAATTACATGAATGATTTTTTTTTTTTTTCTTTATTTAAGGAGCTTTAGTTCTTGCGAACTACGCCACTCCATTAGACCATCCATATAATAAACAATTAATTATCACTGAAGTAAATTAAGAGCGTCGACGAAAACCAATAATAACAATTTTGTACAGTGCTTTAGCAGAGTCAGAAAGAGGGTATGCCAGAATTCTATTACACTTTCCAAGTTCATTCAAGTCTCCAGTAATTGCTGACACTTCGCTTCTTATATCCTCGCTCCGAACACACTCCGCCATAATATGTAACGCATCGTCTAAGATGCCACACTCAGAACAAAGCGGTGATGGAACTTTATTCATCATATAAGCAAACTTATTAAGCGGAATGTGGCCGGAACGCAATCTAAACGCTGTAATCAATATGTCTCTTTTCAGTCTACATTTATCAAACCAAGGAGTCTTCCAGGGTTCACTCTGTATTTACATGAATGATGCACATCATAAAATGACAATATCAGTGTGTAGTTACTAAGCAAACATTACGTCCTAATGACGTAAGAGTTTGCCAAACCACTCATCGCCAACCACATTAAACACAAGGAAAACATTAAATAAATAAAAAACATTACTTACTTGCAAAATGCACCTGAAAAATAGTTTATTAGAAGCAGGACGAAGACTTGTAACGTCAAGAAAAATATTTGAACTATAGAGTAATTTCAAGATTACAGAAGAAATAGAGCTGCGTTTTAGCTGGAGCTGAGATGAGCTATTCTGGAGATAATAGAGGAAGTTCACAATAACAAATTCTAAGGTACAATTAATTAATAACAGCTGTCTGCATTGACCATATATTGTTATCTCAGAGTAACATACGCTACGCTAATATTTTTACATCACAGTTACATACATACGCTGGAGCCTTATGGGTCGTTCGGTTCGGTCGTTATTATTGTAATAAACAGGCCACCGGGGATAAAGCAAGATAATTCGACTCTTGGGAATTTATTATAATTGACCAACGATTCAGGAAGAAATAAAGAATCAGTAATATTTTATAGATCCATATTTCTTAGTACTAATAAATACAAAAATTTATTGAAAAATACAAATCGATCACAAAAGAAAATGGAGTCTCTGAGAATAATTTTGTGGCAAAAAGAAAGTCTTTATAATGTTGCATAATAAACGATTTGCCTCGTGAATTGCAATTGTACCATTAGGGCCGGCAATGGGTCGATGACCACCACACCCCCATTTCGCAGCGCCTGTTGGTAGGTACGTGTTTTAAACCACGTTCTATCGCAATTGCATCATTTCCAGACAGAATCAACGATGAATCATGAATTATGAGGAACTAAAAATAATCTTGCAAACTGTATTATATCCTTGATAAAGTTTAATAACGGATGAATATTTCATAGTTTTCCAAGTTACGTTTATATTACATCATATTTTAGACAGTCCAAGTTGATAAAACACATAGTCTATATTACACAATATTATGTTCACATTTTAAGTATTAGAACTTCTTGGATATCTTTGCATATTGAATTTTAATTTTTCTCATTCTTCGCGCTAATATTATTATTATATACGCGAATAAATATTGAATTATGTAGGTTGTGAAATTTCTGCGAATTTACTCGGCGCCAGACCGCCATATCGCAACACATTGCACTGTGCACATGCTATACATACATCGCCATGCAATTGTTTGCTTCACATTAAGAACAGTATTTAATAAGGACTGGAATTACGTAGAACCAGAGTGATATTGATCCTATTTTAGTATTTAACCCATACTTAGGTATAAATAATGTAATCCCTGCTTTTTCATAAATTGTAAGGACTACTTAAGGGGTCGTAAAGATCTTGATGAAAAATAAATTACTAAGGATATTGATGATAAATAAATTAATGATAAAGTGGCAACAATAAGTACTTAAACATCTCAAGAACAAAATATCGTCCCAAATATTGTCTAAAACATGTTACTTAGAGATACGGGCAATCATAATATGAGACGAGCGACAATAACAAGGGGGCTAGAATTTAATTCGGACGAACATCAATCAGGAAGCTTTACAATAACTCGGCCTGTCAAACTAAATTACTTTGGAGTGAATATAGCAATTCAAAGATGCCTACGAGGAGTTTCAATTCGTATAATTACTTGTTCGCACGTCTCGATTCTGTTTACGACGGCCAAATATCGAGTTGATGTTGACGACAGTCAATGAAAAATATTAGCTTTAATTAGACATGTGTTAGCGGACTGTAGAAGTGAAGACTATTCAATTTCAATTCAATTCAATTTATTCAAACACACATAAAAATATATACAGAACAAATATACATTATTAATTATTATATAATATATATCACGTCAATCCGATCTCGTGCTAAGTTGAACTTGTGTTACGGGTATCAGACAACGGATATATATTTTTATACTATACACACACAATTTTATACTAAGTATATAATACTATACATAAATCTTATTTGCTATATTATACACATTCACTCTTACACACACACACACACACTGTAGTTTATCACGTATTGTCTTTTTTCGGCGAGTATATAATACTATACATAAATCTTATTTGCTATATTATACACATTCACTCTTACACACACACACACACACTGTAGTTTATCACGTATTGTCTTTTTTCGGCGACGTGATGCGCGCTTCGTTGGGGAGCCTTCCCCGAAACCTCCGGTAGACTACGTCCGTCGGCCAGAACTCTTCCACCTCGAAGGTCGGTAGAAGATGCGTCGGTACTCTCACCACAAAGGAAGTAAAGTTGACTTTGTGGCGAGACTCCAGACGCTCGACCCTTAAGGTGAAAGACGTCTTCTTTCGGATGTAGTCCACGACGTCTTCGACCTTCGTCGACCAGTGCAGGCGAGACACGTACAGCGGTGTGGCGCGTATTTCGCACCGTAGGCGCTGCTCGGGTTCACTGGGTGCGGTGCCGCGGTGGTTGCGGACGGCGGGCTTCCTCTTCTTTCTCCTCTCCACCAGTATGAAGCCCTCCTCATCGCACCTTCTGCTCTCGTCCTTGACGGTTCGAGGAGGTTCAGCCTTGCGGCGCTCCTCCACCCCTCTACAGTTGAATCGCGAAATAAACGAGGAAAATTTGACAAAAAATTATAAGCAGTGGGGAGCTTACGTGACCAATCACACGAATTGATACAGATTCGAATACGGGAACTTGCATTCCTCGTAACAACGAATGGAGACCGAAACGTTCAATACCGGAAACGTTTATTCACTTATTCCGAATTCCGCTCATGTGGCGACGATTCCTGGAAGTTTTCTATAGTTTATTGATAAGTAAGATGCCACAATTGGTCAGTAGAATAATTGCTCCAGTTAAATCTTATTCAAGAAGAAGCTAATTCTTACGAATTTCTTTATAGTAAATCAGTTATGGATTTATTTAGACATTGGATACTATAGGAAACAATGACTCTAATAAATAACTACAGTTTTCTACAAAACAAATCTAACGATTCATTAAAATAATTATTGAGCAAAACATAAAACTTATTGTCACCAACATGGATTTTTCATATTTTTAATTTGAACTTCTCCCACGGTTAAGCATTTGCGATAATAATCATAATGTATTTTTTTGCAAATTGTGGGTTCTAATTATTATTAGTTCGAGGCCACGATTAGCAAGAAAAAACCAAAAACTTTTTTTAAATAGGAGATCAGACCGATAAAAGTAGAGCAATCAACTCCCCTCATGACGACGAATATCCGCGAAAACTTCTTTAAAACGATTTCTGATAATAATTATATTGATCCCACAAAAACATTACCTAAATGAAAAAAGCCAAGTATTTCCTTTGCAAAAAGTAATGGGATGTCGTAGAGACTAAGTGAAATTCAAGATAGTCGATTTAATTAGTTACTCATAAAATATTTGTAACCATATGTGGAAAATTTCATTTTTATAGGTTATTTATTATATTAAATAGTGACTTGGCAATGAGCACTTTAATAAATCAATATATAAATATCATGGTTACTAGTAGTTTAACGCTAGTGCTAACATCTTATTACCCGCATCAGTCATTCCATTATTTGTGATCTAGATTGTGTTGACGATTTCTAAACTTAACCATACATATGAAAAGTTTTCAAAATGGTCAACAATCTTTGAAATTGAGGTACGGATAACCCGCATAAGGATAACATCGAAATGCTTTTCCAGGTTTGTCAGTGACTTGCATGGATCTAATCTATATTATCTATCATTATTTATATTAAAATATGAATACCGGTACCGGAAATTTATCACTATTTAATATGATAAATTATGAAATAAAATTTTCCACGGTTACAATTTTTTTATGAGTAACTAATTAAACGGACATTTCACTTGGTCTCTGCATCTCCTTGGCTTTTTTCAGTTAGGTAATGTTTTTGTGGGATCTCATTTTCTTTTGTAGGTTACCGGAAGACCAATGAATTTGGCGTTTTAAACAAAGTGAACGCAGTCATAATTTCTCCGGTGTTGCGAATGTCTTAATGCGGAAATAATTGCTTACTATCAGGCAGTACATTAGCTTGTTTCTAGATCTATTCCATAAATAAAATGGTTACCCGCAACACTAGAAGAACCACAAGTGCGTTCTCGAATCAATTACTCCTACCCCCATTAGGCCTACAATTTCTTTGACCAGGGTAGGGTTTGGAGATTTAAAAAAAAATTACTGAACGTACTTTTAACACCAGACTTCACCACTATTACCTTGTGTTGAGTGTTTGCTAATGAAGTGTGCAAACGGATTACCTTATGGTAAAAAATTACTACAACTTCATACCTTCAGGGGAACTATTTTAACGTTTCCAGAACTTATTCCATAATTAAAGCGATTACCGCTCATCATAGATATCTGCAACACCAGAAGAATTACAATTTACAGGCGCTTTCCCGATCTTTAAAACCACAAACTTGTGATGGTAAGAAATTAAAACAAGTTCTAACCACCAGGCGATCGGTTTGCTCGTTTTCAAATTAAATAGTAATAACTTATTACAATTTCATACTAACGGGCGATCCGATAGCTCATGTCCAGATCTATTCCATAGTTAAAACGTTTACCGCCGCTCATGGACATCCGCAACACAAGAAGAGTTACAAGTAACACCCTCCATCTATCCATATCTTTTCTTTGCGCGTTTTAACCGCTTTATATATCCTAAACTATGCACTTGATTTTTATGAAATTTAAAACAATAGCTTGTGCCGCTAACGACTTCTTTGCGACAAAAATTCAGACCGCTAGCTTTGTTACAAACAAAAATATAGGGACACGAAAAAGCCGCGAAATGCTCCGAGAAAAGATAGTTACGGCCGCTTAATACTTGGCGATACCGCTGCCGCGCTATCGATAGCTGGATATTATCACAGGTGGCGTGACTAACACCCATATCATTAGTTGTTACCTCGAGATTTCCTCCACTCGACTCAACCTCAATCCACGAAAGTTGTATCATTAGTTCAACAAAATTCCCTCGACTTGAGGAATTTCCTTACGCGAGTCGAGGAATCAACTGTCAAACTTAAGGTACCTCAGGACGTACCTTGAGGCTCCCTCGAGCGTCTATTATATCAATTCGTTTTAGAAACAGAGTGGAATTATTTGAAGCAATTACGCAATTATAGAGGGATACTTATTTAAAGATAAGCATGGTGGATTTTTTGGATGATTTTTACTTTACGAAAATCCATATAATTATACAGCTCATACATTTCATCATTCTGTAAAATTTGGATCGAGTTTTAATGGTTACTATTGGTGTTAACATAAAAAATATATTTTTCCATGATTGTTTATGATGTCATACCTTCACTCAACCTTACTGGAGGAGCAAACAGCTGAGGTAAAATTATGTTTAAGAATACCAAACTCGAGGAACTTCTCAAGGACACCTCAGATGAGGTTGAGTCGAGGCGGATCTGAGGAAACAACTAATGATACGGGTGTAAGTTTTGCGTTCAAAGCAAAAACAATCTTATAAGATTTACCACTAGAGTTCTTATATTTTACAATATTTTTCTAGTGTTACCTTTTACAATTTTACTACATTCGTCATTTGGGTCATTATTAGTTTTATCTTCATTATCTATATCTATACTAATGTTTATATGTATAAGGAAAGATTTGTTTGTTTGTATATTTGTTTGCATGCATTGTATTTTTTTATCGTGCGAGAACCATGCTTCGGCATGAATGGGCTGGCTCCACCGGATAAATACCACGACCTCAGAGAAAACCGGCGTGATATAACGCTTGTGTTGTGTTTCGCAGAGTGGGTGAGATTACCGGACGCCCAAGGGGGATGGGGATTTTGAGGACCAGAAACGCAAATGCCCAACACCAGAGGAGTTACAAGAGTAACTACTCTTGTAACTCCTCTGGTGTTTCGAGTGTCTATGAGTGGCGGTTAGCGGTTACCATCAGGCGATCCGTCTGATCCATTTCTTAAAAAACAAAAGAATAAGCTCCAAAATTACCTTCTGGACCAATTTTGATGAAAGACAGATATAAGGAAGACCACGGGGAAGGACATGGGCTATTTTAGGTATATTATATCGTTATGTACGAACTATGGTTCCTGCGGGATATCCTTTTGCGCGCACAAAAAAAAGTTGTGGTTATTTTTCCTTAAAACATAACGTTTAAGATACGCCTATAATTAATTTCCGTTACATCTTTTATCAGTACACGTTCCCTTCCGCCTCCTTTCGACTCGCCTATGAGCTATGCTATAAAGAAGCCAGTTGAAATGACCTCCTTACTAACTTTTTTTTAATATTTCCATTTATCAGTCATTACTTATACCTCTACCCCATAAAGTTGACAAATTCCATACACATTAATCTTTCCCATATCACAGCAAACTCTTAATTGAAATATTAGTATATTATATATCTCGTTCTGTATTTACATCCATACATATCAATTTTATAATGTGGTGTCATATGAATTTTATAATGTCGCGGTGATAACACGACAAGCGCGCGGCGGCCAGCACGCGCGGCGCAGAATGCGTTGACGCTGTCCCGGTTAGAGATGTGATAAACGGCTTAAAATTAAAAGTTAACTTATCCGTTATTGAATAGTCAAAAGCAACTTATTTTAACTGCTTTATCTGCTTATTTGCTTATCTACTTATTGCCAACTATAATGTTTTTTGCGCTTATGTTACGTTTTTCGATCGCTAAAACTGATTTCAATGAACTTTCCTTCGTACTTTGCAGGTTTAGGACTGTCTGAAATCTGAATAATATTAATGAGCATTTCTCAAATTTTTTGACCATAGCCGCAACGTCGATGTCCCATGTTTTGGTCTTTGATTATTTTTTTACTACGATAACATAAATTTTATAACATACATAACTGTCGTAACTTCGTTGATATTATTTAATTATCAGAGAAAATATCAAAGCTATAAATAAAACACTCTCACTACAATAAATAATTAATAATCTAAAATACCAAAATTTTCGTAGTATGGAAAATAGGTTGTCCCATTGCGACCGCGGTGATTTTGAACTCATTTATTTCATTAAATTCTAAGAAACGGAATATATGTTATAGTCTTAAAACACTACTTAGAGTATTTGAATACATATTTTATGTAGTATAATAGTGAAATACGTCGTAAGTTAATCAGTTTCAGGAAAATAATATTGTCCCATAAAAAAATTCCAAAACGGAATTCAGATTTTGTTACCGAGTTTTGTGTCGAAAGATTTTTTAAACTACAAAGTTAATTGATTTTTTTTCCTTTGGCAACACTATTGACGACATTTCACATTGCTATTTTGTTGTGATGTCATTTCGGTGTCGACAACAGCCGCGGCTTAACGTAGTGCTCTGCACTGCGACTAATTCGATCTGGATTTTGTTATACTGTGTGAAGGTAAGTTCAAGATACTTAATACTCTTGTTGAAATTGATAAATAGTTCTTTTAATGGGCTACAATTTGATGTAAAATACTGTTTTAAGTATTGAGTTTTAAAGAATATGTATTTTATTCAAAATCTGTACCCGTCATTTCGTTACTTCTGTTTTTGTTACTTTCGCGTGGTAACGTATAACCAGAACGAGGGGTAACAAAAAAGGAGTTTTTAAAGCTAAGTACACATTTCGTAAAATTGCCATACTGGTAGGTAGGTATCTATATTCGTTTAATCCCCATAATGTTATATATATCTTTTGTCTACACTAATATTATAAAGAGGAAAACTTTGTTTGTATGTTTGTTTGTTTGTTTGTTTGTTTGTTTGTAATGAATAGGCTCAAAAAGTACTGGACCGATTTCAAAAATTCTTTCACCATTCGAAAGCTACATTATCCACGAGTAACATAGGCTAAATTTTATTTTGGAAAAAAATAGGGTTCCGTAAGATATTTGGGTTTTTCGGATACAAGGTGTAAAAAATCAACCAGAAAAGTTACTTATTTTGCGTACGCTGCCTAAACTATAAAAGATAGAACCATAAAATGTTCTAATTAATTGTAGATCTTATAAATATCTACAAAAAAGTCCGCGACACACTATACCTAACTATGTCGAGTGAAGCACAACAACCATTTTTTTATTTAGAAATCTTGAATTTTTTTTGGACTACATTTAAACGCGTTTATTTTACTCATGCTATTATTCCTTATCAAAATAAATTATTTCATCACTAAGTACAGTTTATGTAGATAATATTTGGTCTTTGAATGATTAAAATTGGACGTTTGGTTTTGAAGTTATGACGAAATTAAAATATTACGATTTCTGCTGCACGGCCCGTTGCGAAGTGGGCGTCACCAAGGCGGGTGCGCGTGCGGGAAGATAGATCTATGAGTAAGGTATGAGGGAGTTTAGATCTATGAGTAAGGTACCCTCAGTATTAGTATCAGTATTGTAGCCGTGCGAAGCCGGGGCGGGTCGCTAGTTATGTATATATTACTAAATTTGAAGATTATAACACAGGATAAAACTAAATAATTTTCATTTTCACTTATTTTGTTTTCATTTTAATAGGTTGGGGAAAAAGTCTTTTCGCATTATAGTATGTATGAACTTGTCATAAAATATCTTGGGCTATACCAATTGTATCTGGCTGATTTTGGTATCATTAAAAAGATTTAATTTTACAGAAGACAATTCCAAATTCAAATTAGGTAAATTTGAGATTTTCATTTGTTTTTCTTATTGTTAAAATAAGTGATTCTTATGAAGAATTTCGATACATTTTAAAATTTTATTACAAAAAAGGTAAAAATGCAACACAAGCCGCGAAAAAAAATTGTGATGTTTATGGACCTAATGCAGTATCTGTGAGAGTAGCGCAAATTTGGTTTAAGGGTTTTCAATCCGGAAATTTTGATATCAAAGATGCACGTCGCTCTGGTCGCCCTGTTACGGACAAAACTGTTGCCATTTTTGAAAAAGTGGAGCAAGATCGGCATATTAGTAGTTACAATGTAGCTGAAGAACTGGGGATTGACCACAAAACGGTTTTGGCGCATTTGAAAAAAGCTGGGTACACAAAAAAGCTCGATATTTGGGTGCCTCATGAGCTCACTGAAAGAAACCTAATGAACCGTGTACTCATTTGTGATTCTTTATTACGACGTAATGAAACCGAACCATTTTTGAAGAAGCTGATAACTGGTGATGAAAAGTGGATCACGTACGACAAGAACGTGCGAAAAAGATCGTGGTCAAAGGCCGGTCAGGCTTCACAGACTGTGGCGAAACCCGGGTTAACTCGCAACAAGGTGATGCTGTGTGTGTGGTGGGATTGGAAGGGCATTATTCATTATGAGCTGTTACCGCCAGGCAGGACCATCAATTCTGAACTGTACTGCGAACAACTGATGAGATTAAAGCAAGAAGTTGAGAGAAAGCGGCCGGAATTAATCAACAGAAGGGGTGTGGTTTTTCACCATGATAACGCTAGACCTCACACATCTTTAGCCACTCAGAAAAAATTACGGGAGTTTGGCTGGGAGGTGTTAATGCATCCGCCGTATAGTCCTGACCTTGCACCTTCAGATTTCCACCTGTTTCGGTCGCTGCAGAATTCCTTAGGCAGTGTCAGGTTGACATCACAAGAGGACTGCCAAAACCACTTGTCGCGGTTTTTTCATCAGAAGCCCCAAAAATTTTATAGCAATGGGATCATGTACCTACCAACAAGATGGCAAAAAGTTATCGAACAAAATGGCACCTATATTCTTTAGTTACTTGTAAATAAACTTTATAAAAAAACCTTTTGAATTTTTATATAAAATGCGAAGAAACTTTTTCCCCAACCTAATATAATGGAGTGTCAAGTGTGTGTATGCTTAGCCTTACATTTCCGATTTTGTTACCCAAGTTTCTTGTTTTGATACTGTTTTTTTTCTGATAATAATGGTAGATATTTCTTTTTCTTTAAATTGAAATGCTATAATCAATAATTTAAAACAATTTTATGATAAATATTATTATAATTATAAATAGTAAATATAACATGCCTTTTTCTATTTTAGAGGAAAACTAAACATTTTGATTAGAAAGTTTAAAAAAGGTAACAAAAAATACTCAGTACTGCTAAAAACAATTTAAATAATTTTTTTCACAATTTTTACTTTTATCAGATGTTGTTTAATTTATGATCTACATAGAAAAACATAAATTTATAATACAGTCTGCATGTTTCTTTATGGTTTTCATTAATTTCCAAGTAACAAAATAAGAACTTTTATTTCGCCCTTAACTAATAATTTACAGGTTTTTTGTATAAAAACTCTATTAAAACAAAAAAACAACCATAAATTCAGAATCTGTCTAGTTTTAGCTAGCTGTATTTAACATAATATGTCCAAAATATACTTATTGTATTTTAAGAAGATTATTAAAATGATGGTCAAAAAATTTGAGAAATGCTCCAATACGAATTATTGCGTAAAGTAATATAACGTGTTTTCGTCAACCCGCAAAGCGCAACTAACAAAAAGTGAATAAACGTGAAAAAGCATATTATAAGTTATAAGTACAAATATTAACCGTTTAAATAAGTGATGAGCTACATTAAAGAATTTTCACTCTTATTGCGCTGTCATAAGAACTATTTTTCTTTGCTCATACCACACTTATGGTTTTATGACTATAAACGATATAAACGATAAGTACAAGCGTTAAACGCTTACGTTTATAAACGACTTTTGAACTTATTTATAAATGCACGCTTTTTTATACGCTTTACGTTTAAACGGCCATCTCTAGTCCCGGTGCGCCTGCACTTTGCCCCCTACCCCCTACAGCCTCCCGTTGTTTACGTTTACTCGATGCCTACTGCAGTAGATGACCTTGGCACCGTGTATATTTATAATGCACCTTATGTTATTTTAATTTTAATCAAACATAGGTACCTAATATATTATATTATTACTATTTATTACATTTATTTGTGTATAATGTATGTAATATATATATATTTTTAATTTATAATTACATAATTATAATAAATTTGTGTAAGTATATCACTGTGCTGTCGCCTTGAGTGGTCTGTCTCACGCCTGACAACAGGTACGGATCCACAGAATATCAGGGACTGTGGTATTCCTCAGTCATTTACCTGAGTGGACTCCTTTTCATTGGTTTGAGCATTAGGTACAACACCTACCTATCCTTAGCAACTTTTTAATTAATGCTCACTTTATTTTAATGTAATGTAGTTATGTAGTGTAATGTCCAAACTTTTTTGAATAAATGTCTTATTATTATTATTACATTGCATAATTTGTCTAGAAATTACAAAAAATCATTTATTAGATTTTTTTAAATTTACTTATTCATCATTCATTAGATTCTGCATTAGCAAGTCTTTAACATGAATATTATTATTATCGTAACATGTGCCATCATAATCGTAATAACGTTATAATCATTCTTGAAAATTAAAATGAAAATGAACATTCTAAAAATGTAAATGTGAAAATTAAATAAAGAGTGCAGCTGAATATAAATGGACGTAGGTAATAGTCGTTCTAGAATAGAACGGATGAAAGTTCTCGCCGTAAACGGGACAATAACTGGAGTCCACCCACGAGCACCAACATGGAACGAAAACTGCAATGTTCTAGATACTGTGCAGTCGGAACTCGAGTTGAACGACCTGAAAAGGGAGGTTGCATTCGTCCGACGTCACTACCAACTTCCAAAGCACGTGTCTTTATTAAGTTTTCATGCGAGTTCTTCGGTTATATAAGTTCAGCTCTTGCAAATTACATTCTTTAAAACTTTTACACAGCTCCTGCGATGTGACAATAAATATACGATGTGCCAAGTCTTTATTTTACGACAAATATTGACAAGGAATCGTATCCGGCAATACAAACGACAATCGAGTCTGTAGATAATGATAAACAGAACCGGTCCCTTAACACTTGCCAGTTGTCAGCTAAAATACTTTGCGAGGTATAAAATTTAAACGAACGAGAAAAACAGTAACAAGTGTTCATTGGCTAATATTACTGAGAAATTGGAAAAGACAATGGATAATAATGTTGCTGTCATTATAACAAAACCATTAAAGCTAAAAACAAATTTTCTGTTATGTTTTACCGATCGCGATAATACATTATAGTAACTTAGGGATAGTAATTTGAAGAATTTGCTATCTGAATGGTGATATAGTTGAGTTTTTTGTGAGTGTGAAACGTAGGATAGTTAAAAACTAAATTGCTTTATTAATTCGCAAGTGTTCTAATTATAAACTAATCTAGAGGCGTAGAACGTATTATAGTATATTGTCACATAATAGCATTGACCTACATTACAGCATATGTAACGCACGATTTGGACCAGGTGTGTGCACTTGCCTAGGGTCATGGATAGAGAACGGATCTGAGATAAGCTGTATTAATAGAAAAACGCTTGACAATAAAAATACCAATAGGTTTGAGCTTGACTTTTAGACTTTTTACTGCCATACTCAGCGCTTACTTCATCCACGCCCTTATATAAGTTCGTACATTATGCTTTCTTTATAATTTTATTTTCTAGTAATTACATTCTCTCATCGTCATTCAAAGATCGATATTTTTAGAGATTTTTATCGCAACCGAATAGGGATTTTTAATAAAGTTTTGCTACTCTAAAAACTTATTTGGCCTAGGATACTTTTAAGAAATATAATGTAACTTGTATTTTTATGGTTAAATTATTTTTTAAACAAACTATTCATATCTATTATGGTCTTGTTGACACGTTGTGATAAAGATAATAGGGATGGATAGCGGAAACTGAGATAAGGCTGCTGCATGGCCAATATCGAATCCGATTTGTCTCGCACATGAGAGACTAACTTGTTGGAAAATATGACGGCACTTTGATAAAAGATATACTTCACGATATAAATGCATTGTTGATAAAACAATATCGAAAGAAGCATAGTTATCATAATCTATAATTATTTTAGTCCTTAACATGTGCAACTGTTCTTGTTTATTCTGTTTATATTTTATGCAGTCATATAAGTTACTAGCTAGGTAGGTTATCTAGTGCTGACTACTTCTTACATTTTATGATTTATAAGGTAGTGAATATTGTTAGTGAAGCTAACGACAAGCTTAGCAACCACATAACCGATAACCCACAGTTAAGGTCCAGTGCATCAGATGACATATAACATGTCGCCAGTTAACAGCGATAAGGTAATCTATAGTCCACGAACTTTACGTAACAATCATTGTAGATTGGGACCAAATGTAGGAAGAAAAAAATAGAAGATTAACAAAATGTGATAAACTGTTCCTCCATATCCTTCTTTATGTCTAATGTAGAACCAAATGTAGGAAAAAATAAAAGATTAACAAAATGTGATAAACCGTTCCTCTATAGCCTAATGTGTCTAATGTCTACAGTATACTTAAAATTTAAATATTATTTTGATTGGGTATGTGACTGGGCCAACACTTGTAAAATAAGGAAAACAATGTTAACAATAGCCAAGTCATATGAGGATGTTGACTTTGTTGAACCTTTAGGCTGTATTTCAGGATAACCTAGGCAACAACTTCACAACACAATCATAAACAAATATAATAAATGAACACACTTTCGTTTATTGTACAGTTTTCATAGAGACTAGAACGCAGACATACTGTAATAGGACTATTGTAACGTTATAGGAAGTGATACAGTGATTGTGATTTGTGGGTGCATGTTACTCTTTCCGTATAAAAACATTCACGAAATAAGTTTATCTGTTATGTGATTATTGCTGGAGTAAAAAATTCATCAAGGTTATCAAATCAAAGTTGAAGTCGGTGGAAATAAACTATTGACATTATATTGATAACATAATTATTACAGATATTGATAACATAATTATTACAGATTGTATTTATTTAAAAAACTTTCCTACCGTTCTCGTGTTTTAGCGAGATATTGGAATTGAAATTCATTTTTAATCGATTTGAAGGAGGCGGTTACTAAGAAGATATATTATATATTCCATTATGTATGTTTTCCGGATAAATAAAATGAAACAAAATAAAATTACATCTGTTTGCAATTTGTATGATGTTTAAAGAGTAGCAAATAAGACAGGAAAATCTTACTATGATAATATGATAATCTTCAACGTATTTTATTCGTACAGCTTTGAGCTAGAATAATAGGTAAATTATTCTTAATATCCTTGTGCTTTTAACAACAACAAATATCGGAAAAATACAAGACTTGCGAGTCATGACAACTTTCCCGTAACAGTGGATAGTTCATGACGCATTTAGTTTGTTATTCGTAAACAAAATAGGGCCCATCCACATATTACGTCACAGGCCACAGCGCAAGGGTGAGGTAATTCAAAAAGTCGAAATTTTGCGTGACGTAATACATGGAAAGCCCCATTGTGGTTATTTGACCACAACATTGGATAAATGTGTTTCTTATGCATATAACTTTTGGTTAAAATAATTGTCATTCTGGGTATGAATAGAGAATATTTCCTTGTTATACTTATATCCAAGCGAGTGGACTAGTTGTGTGTACAGGGTAACGAATACCCGCGGGGTAAAACATAATAATTTTCCTTGAGATGGGTAAATTAAAATTACTACTAGCGATCTCACTTAGCAACATTGCTTTTCCTTTCGTTTCTGAATTATGCCGACTCATAAAACGTGCGCGGAACAAAAATGTTACCACAACAATGATTAGCAGATCGGCATGGGTTGTTGAAATTAGTCATCGCTGCTATGTTAACTAACTAACCCCCAGTTCTATCTTGTACTTTAAACGAGCAAATGTTGTATATTATATAATAATCGGAATCTCGGAAATGGTTGCAAGTATTTCCATGAAATTTAGTATGTACGGAGTTTGGGGAAAAAAAAATCGATGTAACCTAGTACTTATCCCTGGAAACTGCGCGATTTTTCTTTCGTCGCGTTGTAAAATATCAGTGATTTCGATTTCTAAATGTCAAAATCGGTTGGTGACTTGTTTAGCATCGGATTTTTACGGTATTGGCAAATTGGTGTCTCGGGTTTGAATCCCGGTCAGACGAATGTTTTGAGCCTAGGGACTTCAGAATTATTATTTTTTAATAGCAAGTTAATTAGCAAAACATCTAAACCCCTTTCAGTTTGATATAATTTAAAACATACTGCTGCAGACACTAGACAGTATGTTGCTAATCACCGGGAGTTTAGTATTAGAACTTTTTAGTCACCTGAGTCCAGAACCGGTGCCAATGTGCGTGTGCAATCCCAACTTGCGGCCAAATAGCTGCCCTTGACACATAACAAATTTTGTTTACATCGAGCTAGTATCGTAGAGCTGAACAAACTATAATTCCATAACAATTAACAATTGAGCATGATCAATGTAATATTTAATCGGATTATGGAAAACACACCAGCTATAGCAATATATTCTAAAGATTATAAAGTAACAATCTAATTAGATTTTTATTTTCCCTTCCATTATAAATTTATAATGGAAGGGAAAATAAAAATCGGAGCTTGGATCAAGATTGATGGAGCTATCTGAAAACATTAATGTCCTTCAAATTAGAGACCGACGCAGGAGACGGATTAATTTTTCAATTATTCTATAAAGTAATAACTCCATGATCCGTTGACGCTTTTTTATGAAATATAAGTATTGACTGCGGTAGCAAATAAGTAGATAGTAACGTAATGCAGTTACTTTTATGAGAATGCATTGTAACTAAACCACATAAGCAATATTATGTCGCGACTCCTAAAACAACAAAGACCCATCCAAATCACTGTGGCGAAAATGAAAGCAATAAAACTGAGGCGAAATGGTCCATGGCGGGTCTGGAATGGATAGCCAAAGGACAGATTGTAACAAACGAAACGCGCATTCAAGAAATTAGGATTTCTCCTTTTTCTGCCCAATCTCCTCGAGGACCCGAGACATTGCATTTTACGAGGCAAATCGTAGGCGTAGATGTCACTTGATTGAGTCATGTATTATATTTTTCTATGATAAGTACCATTTAACGCATTTGAATGAACTTGGGGTGATGTTTAAGTGTTTTTTATTCATATTTATTCATATCAGCTGTTTATCATGATTCTCAACTACAGCACACACGTCACAAAAATAGTCATAAATAGCCTATTCTCTCTATATTAGGATTATTTTAATATATTATGTGATTTTGCCTAGAATGGACAAAACATGCTGAGACATAAAGAATGACAAAAAAATCTTCCTTACACTGCTTAATATAAGTTGAATTTGAAATTAAAATTTTCATTAGAATTTAGATGGTTAGAAATCAGAATATTTGCAGTTGTAGGACTAGAATCAGTATTCTAAGATTACGTATTTTATTAATACTTAGGTGTCTTGTATGGCTACAGAAGTTGACAGAATAGAGAATTTCTATGTTTAAAATTTATTGATCATTTATTTCACAGGAGCATTAACAAATATTATTTTGTGAAAACACCGGCTTGTGCAAAATGATATTAAAAGATATTGCCCTGACCTAAATATAACGTGAGAAGTAAGAAACGTTAAAACGTAATAAGCTTACTATCTTTTCATTCCATCGAATAAGTTTCCTAGCTATTGCCAATTATGCAATAGTGTGAGCGCGTCACTTGTTTTCTTTTATGTAACCGTTATCAATTTTATTGTTATGGTTATGTCTTTATTATTGTAATTGCTTGTATTTTAGCCTCTTCAATTTGTTCTATCTTTATAGCTTCTAGAATGTTATTGTGTCACAAAAGCGGTAAACCATATTATACTACAAACTCCAATAATAAAGTGAAACTTTACTTACCTCGCATTTTCCTCTAAATAAATTTACAATTTACCAATTCCAATAATATCATCACCTAAAATGTCAGAAACATCATGATAAAAAAATTGTGTCACCATTGCTCAAATTCCTTAATCTAGCCCTACCTTATGACGTAGTTGACGCAGACCACGCTGACCGGCTTCTGTTGTTTGTCGGTGATGACGGTGGCCTGGGTTTGGACCCAGGCGTAGCCACCTGTCTTGGCCAGGAAGCGGTACTGCCCAGTCTCGCATTGCCCCTTGGAGAACACTGTAACAGAATTGAAGATGAATGAGACTGCAAAATCAAATTAATTAATCACAATAATTAATAACCGAATCAAAAGTTGAAAAATACTGATTGATTTCATTTTGAACAACAATATTGAAAATGATGAATGCAAAAACAGTTAATTAATGACAATAGGTACAACTATATGATAATAATTAATAACCCATTAAAAAGTTTAAAATACTGATTGATTTCATTTTAAACAATAATATTGAAAATGATAAATGCGAAAACAATGTATTAACACATTTGCTAGCGTTGAATAATATTAATGACCCAATCAAAACTTGAAAAATACTGAAGTCAGTTTTAGGTCGACTAAAATAGAAAGCGTGTTTCAAGTTTTCAAAGCTCCCTGAAGAAGCTCTAAAAGATAAAAGAACCTTATAACAAAGAAGTACTATAATTTTAAATTAAAACAGAATATTGTTTTAAATTTCTATCTCGAACTTTTAGTCCTAACTCCTAACATTCTTTACAATTTATCGTTTTATATAAACGCGATTTTTCATTATAAAGGCGTGGAAAGTAAAAGCTTTGGTACTTCTAACAGAAAAGTGTCAAAATCGATATCTTATGATATCGATTTCGGTTTTGTTAAAAAAGGGTTCCTTCAATATCGGATTACTTGCCTGACTGGCGTTTGGTAAATTCAAGACTAAAGTAATTACAGAAGTGAATGAATAAGTGACTAGTCGCGTGACTAGCTCCTGTGATAACATGCACTACTATAGTCGTTACTATAGAAAAAATCAAATTAGGTTAAGTGAGAACCATTTTCTTGCCATTCGCATTTGGCAACTTTATTGCACGAATTCCTAAGAGAGAAGAGAGAATATAGTGTAGGGATCCTGGACTTATTTTTGACTTGTAGATTTTTGCTAGCGTTGAATAATTTACTCGTATTGTAATTAATAGAACGCATTGGCATTGGCAACACACGTATTTTATCAGAGAAAGGCTGAAGGTACGAAACCTTCGATCTATTTCTTAGCATCAGATATGAAGTTGCGGTTAACCAGGTCAGTGGTTACCCGCAGTGAAATACTCTATGATAGCACAAGTTAAATCTAGAGACGTGATGACTTGTAATGTAATGTAAAACATGGAGGTATGCTAGGTACTAAGTTTCTTAAAGTACTAAAACATTTCGTGTTCGAAATTCAATTATTTTGTTTGAAACAAATTATTCTGAAACAGTCGAAATTACAAGCTTTTCCGGATTGGATTTTCCCAGCGACGCGACGGTTGGAAGACCGGCCACAACATAATATGTATCTACTTACAAGCAAAGTTTGCATAAAGATATCCACTTGAAATTAACAGTGCCGTAACGATGGGTATGACTAACAACTTACATATGGACATGAGGAATAAAGATAACACTTCGCCATGTCGGTTCTCGCGCGGTAGTGCTAAGAGCTTACTTGGTAGAATATCAAATATTTATCGGCTTACACTTGTTACAGTAACGTAATTCTGTAATATTTTTGCATATTCATAATGAATATATACACTCTGGTACATATTTTATAGCCCTGTTTGAAAAATATCCAGATTGTGGAGGAAGTATAAAATATGAATTTTTAACAGCACAAATAATTTCCTTAAGATATAAATAAAAAATGTGTAAAATATGACTATCTTGATACGAAACAAGTAGTACAAAGATTTTGGCCATTCACAAAGCGCTTAAAACAATAACAAATAATAAAATGTATCATGCTACGTGCAAATATGCTCCGTAATATTTAATGCACCTTCAAAGGTATACCGTTATCAATATCTAAGCTACCGGTGTCACTTTGAACATCTAGCTCTGATAACGTGAAAGTATGAGACCTATCTATAGCTATGATTACATCTATCAGGTCCGCTGAGAAATATCAAAAGGATTCGCCGACTCACAAAAAAACGCAGTCAGATCAGAAAGGGATTCCAGCAATTATGCAAACAAAGCGATTTAAAAAAACAGGAATAATATAAGGTCTCCAAAAACCAATTACGGATGCTTCCGGCACATGATCTACTGCTTATGTAAAGAAGTTTAGGCAGAAAAATAACTGTCATACTCAAACTAAAAAAATCATCTCATGTAGGTGACTCTCCGCAAAACGCAAACTCGACCATATAAAGAAAAAATTTTTTTTTCGAGTATGACATTTATTTTTCTGCTTAAACGTCAGTAGATCATAATATGCCCGAAGTATCCGTAATTGATTTTACCAAACCTTTGTAATTTAAAAAAAAGGCACCAAAAGTTCCCGCTACCTTCTGCAGTTTTCTACACTAATATTATAAAGAGGAAAACTTTGTTTGTATGTTTGTTTGTTTGTTTGTAATGAATAGGCTCAAAAAGTACTGGACCGATTTCAAAAATTCTTTCACTATTCGAAAGCTACATTATCCACGAGTAACATAGGCTAAATTTTATTTTGGAAAAAAATAGGGTTCCGTAAGATATATAGGTTTTTCGGACACAAGGTGTAAAAAATCAACCAGAAAAGTTACTTATTTTGCGTACGCTGCCTAAACTATAAAAGATAGAACCATATTATGTTCTAATTAATTGTAGATCTTATAAATATCTACAAAAAAGTCCGCGACACACTATACCTATCTATGTCGAGTGAGGCACAACAACCATTTTTTTATTTAGAAATCTTGAATTTTTTTTGGACTACATTTAAACGCGTTTATTTTACTCATGCTATTAATCCTTATCAAAATAAATTATTTTATCACTAAGTACAGTTTATGTAGATAATATTTGGTCTTTGAATGATTCAAATTGGACGTTTGGTTTTGAAGTTATGGCGAAATTAAAATATTACGATTTCTGCTGCACGGCCCGTTGCGAAGTGGGTGACATTCTGTAGTATTAGTATCAGTATTGTACCCGTGCGAAGCCGGGGCGGGTCGCTAGTATATTATAAAGTGATCCTATCTCCCACATAAAAAATATATTTATGAAACTACACTGTTTAATCAACTGTGGACAGTTGACGAGGACCACTGAGAACTTTGCAAATAAATGGCATAAAACTTAAAATATTAGGATGTTAAAATCTCTAACATAAGCGTAGCGTGGTGTTTAAACCCAACCGACATCTTTTAAAATTGTCAGCCTTGGCCCTTGACCTTCTCGTTGGGCTGGACCCTAAAAAGGGATCAGGTTGATTTGAATAAGCCTATTTAAACACGAGAATGCGTCGCCGGCAACCACTGAGCACGTACTTTATTAAGATTAGGTAGAATCTAAAATCTAAATAATAAATGTTCTCGGCGACGACGACGCTAAAAACCAATTTCGGTCATTCGATCTTAATATTAATGGAACGATTTGGTTGCATTTAAATTTTAAATGTACACACGTTAAGGAAAGGTTAAGCTGTGTGTGTGAACAAACGCTCGTATTTTGGAGAAGTTTCAGTTCGTCCACGTTATCACAACAACAAAGTGCACAAATAGCACTTTGTTTTTGTGATATTACGTGGACGATTTTTAACCCCCGACGAAAACAGAGGGATGTTTTAAGTTTATACGTGGGAGAGCCACGCTTCGTCATGAATAGGCCCCGGCTCGACCGGGTAAATACTACGGCCTCACAGAAAACCGGCGTGAAATAACGCGTGCTTTGTGTTTCGCCGAGTGAGTGAGGTTACTCAAGGGAAGTTGGGGATTTTAAGAATTGGGAAGTGGGAACGCAAGACGCAACACCAGAGAGTTTTGGCGGCGATTCCTGGTTCATTTCATAAAAAAAGTTTGATGTGGCTGGCTGTATGTGTCTATCCTTGACATCGTAGCTCCTAAATGAATGAACCCATTTTGATGTAGTTTTTTTCTGTTTAAAAGCTGACATGATCGAGTGTTCTTAGCTGATTCATCATTATCAGCTGGCTCACTGCATGAAAATTCGGAGGTTTATTATAGGTAGGTAGGTAGGTACTTAATTTTTTATTTTTGTTTATATATAATAATTAAAGCTCTGAATTACAAATTTCCAACGAATAACGATTCTATTTATACTGGATCTGTTTGTATGAGAATTGCTCTGTGAATCGTTCAAGATCAAGGTTATGCGGTCTTTACAAAGTATTAGGTATATTACATGGATTATCTTCACCTACAATATATTATTTCCTGTTGGTTCTTGGTGTGCATCTTAGTATAATATTTGCACATGCATATTTATTTTTATCGTGTTCGTTAAGTTTGCGTTCCATTTTCCATGTCTTAGTAATAATATTATGTAGAAATAAGATTTTGTAAACCAATTAAGTGGTTGATGTCTCCGAAAATAATGTCTTAGTTTATTTTGAGGGATGAAGGGACGATCATTTATTTTTTTATAATCTCTAATATATATAAGGTAGTTTGAGATAGACAGCATAATGCATCAAACATAAATATAGCTAGCTACATTCTTTAACTAGGTACTTCCGTAGTCTGTACAGATTCCTACTACGATTTTATTCTGCGGATTTATTTCACAAATAGGGTCCCAGCACACTACATTTCTAGAGTTGATGTGCTATATCAGCCGTAGAAGTGGTTTCTTTGTACTGAAGAATAGACAAAATGGCTGATAGATAAAAGAAAGCTGTCATTTGGTCAAAATTCATGTCTATTCTTGTGTAGAGAAAACTCATTTCTTTGGTTGTCATACTAAACGTGCAGGTGGTTGACGTTACTAACCAGTTTTAATTTAGCTGTATCAGTAATGAATCTACTATCACGGGCGCGTCACACGCACCTCACGTGGGTCGTATCAAACACGTTAACGATCCTCCAGTATCACCATTCACCTCACAGTCATAGCATTTTTGCGCACATGATGTGCGCATGCGCAAATGTGAAACTGACATAATTTTGGTACTTCTTGTACTGTAGGTTATTTATATCTCAATAAGAAGAAATTAGGTACATATTATGAAACTGGCGTTTTGTAAAGGAGGAACTTAGGTATAGTCGATTTTTTTAATTATAAATTGAGTATGAATTTGAAATTGTAATTTATAACTAACGAATATATATTTGAGATTAAAGTGTATAACGACAATTTCATATGTAAGGACCTAATACCTACTATTTTTTTTTTTGAGTTAGGTAACAATTTAATACACCATCAACTAATGTAAACCAATACAGCATTGTCATTACCTAGTAAAACAAACAACGGGTAAACTAACGATAACGATGGGAAGAAAAAATTGGCAAGCCCCATTTCCTAGATGATCGCCATTTTAATTTCAGGCGCACGTTACTCAAGTCAAGTGTCAATGTCACGCACACACGCAAGTAACGCGGCGCGGCCGAGCTGCGCTCACGTGATATTATATATTATGTTACCGTAAAATTGTAAAAACCGTTAGATTGTAATAAAACTAGTGAAATTGTAAAATGTTAATAGACTTTCGACGCGAATATGCTGCCTATAATTTAACACATTATTTTTCGTTACATTAATAAATATATTTTTAATCTTTCGACATATTTTTACAATCTCGTTAGTAATTTTACAATCTAACGGCTTTTACAATTTTACGGTGACATATATTAAAAAAACTAGCTTTTGCCCGCGGCTCCGCCCACATAGTATCCCACGGGAACACTGTACTTTTTCGGGATAGAAAGTAGCCTATGTGTGTATGCAGAGTCTTATCTACTATCAAAATCCAAAAAAATCCGCAATAACTACTGAACAGTTTTTGCGTGAGAGATTAACAAACATCTCGACATATACAAATTTTCGAGTTTATAATATTAGTAAGGAAGTAAGGATAATAATATGTATGCCTAGTTTACGAAAGTAAAACATATAAGGCAGCTTGGACAATCACGATAAAACGACTGAGGGGGCTTTAGAGACAAAATTCAGTTCTCATGATTAGCTGAGACTAGAGAAACTTAATTGGTATAAAGCCGTCATAATAATTGTAATATTTTTGACCTTGTTTTATTTGATTGATCTCTATCAAAATGTTCTACGTTCTGTATACGTATTTCATTTTTAATAACGTCCTTTGGTTATAGAAACATAAAAACATGATAAGACACAAATAACAATTAACAACGTAATAGTAGGTAAGTATGTAGTTAGGGTTAGAGGTCGACTAACAAACAGAAAAATAAACAGATCCAAATTTACTTGGGCTGATTCTCAAATCACGTACTTAACACTTTTATAATCGAACAGTTATTATATTTTATCAAATTTTATTTACATTTTAGTTAGAACTTAGGAACAAATTACATAATTAAACGTTCCTACGCAGTGTTATACCTACCTACTTATTAGGTGTTACGTAATTTAACATATAAATAGTACTGAAGGAAACCGAATAATCCAAACCAATTCTGCCCACGAGGGGAGCTCAGATCAAATAAAAATCCTAGATTGCGCATGGCGCTTGTTTCAACTGAAGCCTCAAAAACTACGCTACTTTGTGTAAACACACGCGGTCACGCACACTCATGCAAAAAAAGTACGCTACTTTTCGTCAGTATCGAACGTGTTGTCGTGCAGTGATTTTGCCACAAAAATGCCGTCCTGCGCTATTAAGTGGTGTAAAAATTGTACGAGGGCGAACAAAAAGTGTCAGGGAATAACATTTCATAAGTAAGTACACACAAAACTGTAGTTTGTTTAAGATAATTTATTACAATTTTGAGGTTACTCGAAACAAATAATGACAATTTCATAATGGCGGATCGAGAGAGTGTTGCCAGGATTTCATATTCTCAATAGCCTAAAATAAGGTAAGTAATTTGTAGGCAAATGCTTAACAAAATTATGAAGTAGAGAGTCAGACTGTGTTTTTATTTTTTAATTAGGAAGTTTTGAAGTTTGAAGCAATTTGTGGTAAATGCCCCTATATTCGGTAAATGGAAAATATCGGGAACGATAATTCCGCCGTCTGTGGACCGATTTTCAAAATTCTTTTTTTTATATAAAGGGTATAATCCCAAGTTGGTCCGGTTTTCAAAAAAGTGGTGACCTGATGATGGGATCCATGAGGAATCGAGGGAACTCTTCGAAATTTTTATGGAAATATATGGTGATTTTGACTTTTTCTGAAGTAGTCCAAGCATATGCTACCAAAAAAGTAAGATTTTGCTCCAAGTGCTGTGCTCTGGATCCAAAAGTGCAGAACAGAACTCCTGACTCCTTATAGATACATGTGTGGGGATTTCGGCGTTATTTAAAGAACTTCAAGCATATGCCACCATGTCAATTAAAGTAATCATCATCATCACCAGCACAATCACACCATACCTACATCATCACATTTTGATGATATAAAAGGTACTTCTTATAGTATTTTACACCAACACGGAGATCTTTGAATATTACTCTGTCGTGGACATTATATAAAATTATTTTATTGCTGTAAAGGGTATAAATTCGAAATTGGTCTTTTAGTCACTAAAGTGGACACTTGATGATGGGGGATCCATAAGGGAACTCCTTGAAATTTATATGGACACATATAATGATTTATATTTTTCCTGAAATAACACAAGCTAACCAAAAAAAAAATAGGCAAGTGGTACACTGACTTGTGAGTGACCGTATATTAACTACCCTATTACCATAATATTATGTATTGGTATTTGGTACACCTAAATCGAAACTTTTCATCTTTACCTATCCTTTATCTAAATTTATCTATAAATAAATAATAAACAGAATTATCACTTAGTTTTTTTTCACATTTAAAGACGTTTTTAACGCAATAAAAATGTTCTAATCTAACCCATTTTTAGAATTCCATAGTCGAGGAGAGTTGTGACAACGTTATTTCGCGCCAGGTTTTTTTGACGCCGTGTTACAACTTTTACGTAAAACAGAGCTCTGCAAAGTTTTTTGACATAAAGCTATGGAAAACAAAACATAAATGTCACAGAAACATTAACATGGCCGAATTCCTATACAATTTTCGAAAATTTATTATATTATTATCTCGAAAACTACGGATCTTATAATTTTGAAAACTTGCGAAATTACTGCGACAATAAAAGAACTTTAAGCGGTAAAATGACCATAAACCAATTAATAGTACAAATGTGGGATGTTATTTGAAAGTTTAGCCAACATATCTAGGGTAATGAAAATTTAGTATGGCAACACCGGCTCACGCACACAATGCATAAAAAACCGGCTTCACTATGTTGTTCGGAGAAGTCCATCTATAATTTTTATTTGATCTGAGGAGGGGAGTAATTACGTTGTGGAAATTGGTAACTACAACTTTTATAAAAACTTTTTATAAAACCGATAACGTTAATTCTATAGCCTATGTTACCCATTATTGCGTATCTTTTGACATCTCATTTATTAAAATAGGATCAGTAGTTTAGGCGCTAGAGTAGAGCAAACATATACACATTACACATACATACAAAGACTACCAATCAATCAATCAATCAATCAAGTCTTTATTCACAGAATGTAGTATTACATGCAGGTGGTGACATAGTTTTAAAGAAATCCGTACATTCTACCATGATATAGCATGGTGTGTGAAATTACATGTCAATAATTAGATTTTATTAGTACCTAACCATAACCAAAATCATATTCCTTTTGGATTTGAGGAATCTGACCTCAACGGTTGTGATGAGACAATATCTGACAATAGGGAATATGCATAAAACATAAAAATAGCTTAAAACATAATAATATGATACTAGACTGAAAAATAAAGGAAATGGCGAAAAAAATTTCAATATCTGTTGATAAATGAGCAAGATATGGGCGGTCAAAGTTTGTAATCTATCTCTTTCTAGCAAAATGACATTTAGTATGAACTTTCTATGAAAGTCGTGTTATGTGACGTCACGATACACGTCCGATCTCTCTGTCTAATAGACAACTTTAAACGTTCATATCTTAGTTATTTTTAATGATATCAAAAAACTGATTTTACCATACGATTTACCAAACACGATAGATCTATATAAAAAAATAAAAAAAATTACGTGCATATTCCCTATTAGTGGCCCTGACGCCTAGCGAGCACCAAAATTACCCTCAATGAATTTACGACACATTGTATCAAAGTGTTTATTGTGTAACACATGTGTAACAATATGATTTATCTAATTATCTCTTTTTTTTTATGAAATAAGGGGGCAAACGAGCAAACGGGTCACCTGATGGAAAGCAACTTCCGTCGCCCATGGACACTCGAAGCATCAGAAGAGCTGCAAGTGTGTTGCCGGCCTTTTAAGAAGGAATAGGGTAATAGGGGAGCGTAGGAAAGGGAATAGGGTAGGGGATTGGGCCTCCGGTAAACTCACTCACTCGGCGAAACACAGCGCAAACGCTGTTTCACGCCGGTTTTCTGTGAGCCCGTGGTATTTCTCCGGTCGAGCCGGCCCATTCGTGCCGAAGCACGTCTCTGTAATCAGTAGAGTATATCTACTATCTACAGATGTTTTGCGTCTCAATATTTATTGCGATTTGCGACCTTGTTCGTGACCTATTTCGTTTCGCGGTAGGCCCGTTGATATTGAGGCCAATGTACACAAATGTCACATGCATAGATAATAGATCACAGAAACTGTTTTAACATTATGTGAAATGTCAAAAAGAAATCAAATTCACGTGTTCACATTTGCCAATTACAGTAAGCCACACTTTACACACTTCTTAACGGGAGTAGAATTTAGTTGGAGCAAGTAGAGCATAATTTATTTTTCGTTTCGATTTCCGGTCACGAGGAACTTGTTGTATGTCATCATCAATTATTATTATGTTCTCTTTACAATACCTAACAATACACTATTTTGTTAATAGCAATTTAGTTTTATTTTGATACTAGCCGTTGCCCGCAGGTCCGCCCGCTAAATACAGTATCCCACCCAGACACTGTAATTTTTCGGGACAAAAAGTAGGTATCCTATGTTTTAATCCAGAGCTTAAACTACTACCATCGTAAATTTCATCGAAATCCATTAATAATCTTTATAATAATCTTCAATATTGTATACAGAAGTAGGTACATATTATTATATTGCAGTGAGTTATTTGCTGAAGAAGTTTTTTCTCCAAGAACCGCGCGGGCGAAGCCGCGGGCAAAAGCTAGTAGGTAATAAATGAAAATTATGTGAATTAAAATAATACAAGAAAAATGCAAATTTTATTCAATTTGTGATAAATGTGTAATTGACATGAGATTCTATTAATTAAGTATTCTATGGAAAACTAACAACTGACATTCTATTTATATTATAACTAGCTTTTGCCCACGACTTCGTCCGCGTGAAACATTTACTTTGTTATATCGCTAAAATTTACCCGTGACTTCATTTACGTAGAAGGAGAAGAGCTTCCCCCTTACGACTGCCCGCCGCGCGCCGTACATTATTGCGAGTTTGATTATTTTATTACTGCGATATCTTCTAAAATTCTCATTGAAATAAAATGAGGTAAACGGCAAATTTCTTCTAAATTTAAAATTAAATGCTTGTAATGAATGACGTATTTACTTGGATAAGGATTAATATCATCTTTATGAAAACACCCTCAAAAATAATGCTTAATTTTAGAACAAATTTGGTTAGCATAAAAAGGTTATTGTGAGCCAACCTTAAAAGATAGACATATATAATATACAGTCGCGGACTTTTTTTTTAAACTTTTAAAGGGAAAAAATTCTGTCATACATCATTTTAGCGAAACTTTAACCGTTTCCGCAGCGCACGCAGCGAAGCAGCGAAAGCTCTCAAAAAGAAAAAAAAAACCCCGATTTTGAAACATTCTTGATTGGTGCTCCGCTCGTATTGAGCTTAACATGATGCTATAATATAGCCTAAAGAGAATTTTTCAATTCGAACCAGTAGTTCCTGAGATTAGCGCGTTCAAACAAACAAACAAAACTCTTCAGCTTTATAATATTAGTATAGATTTTCTTTAACAATAATAAAATTCCAGATACTCAAACTGCGCAAGCGTGCATAAAATGCTAAACACGTCAAACACGAAACACGAAAAATACTATAAAATTATTATTTTCATGCTATGCACTGGCATGCATCACTGCAATCATCAAGATTGCATCTCGCATGCACTACTCTGTCCTAGTTACTTCTGAACACCCATTTATCACAATTGACATACCTATCTTATATATACTTTCAGACTTTCGAGACAATCTTGTATATTATATATTCGTAATCTCGGCAACGGTTGCAAGTATTTACATGAAATTTAGTATGCAAGGACTTATGGGGAAGAAAAATCGGTCTAGCTAGGTTTTATCCCTGAGAAACAGCGTATTTTTAAGTTATACAATAATATGTTTTTGCTTTCGTCGTGCAACAATATAGGTATGAATAATTTCGACTTTACAATGTTAGTCCGATTGGCAGTTTGGTTAATTTTTGCGTTGTTCGGAAATTCGAAATGTGGTGGGTTTGAACCCCAGTAAAATATTTTTGTGTTTTTTTTTTATTATTACGGTAACCCAAGTACTAATTAATATAATTATTATACTAGCTTGTGCAAATTTTTTTGCGTATAACTAACGAAAGGGAAGCCCTATTTTTTAACGGAACCCTAAGATAAAAGTAGCCTAAGTTACGCCTTATAACATCAGCTATCTGCCAGTGAAAGTCCCTTGAAAATCGATCCAGCCGTTTCTGAGATTAGCCGGAACAAACAGAGAGACAGACATACGGAGAGACAAAAATTTTTTTTTGTTGCAAGTACCGTACTTATAATATAATATACTTTCATATACATATTATATTGAAAAGCTGTTAATTTAATTACAAACATACACTTCAATTTTATTTATTTTTATAGATTATAGATAGATAGTACCTAGATACCTAATCTATATCTAGTGGAAACTTGTTAAATGATTTCCCTGGGCACTATTAGGTTTTATGGACACACATTTTGTAAAAAAAAAAATAGGGTTGTACAATGTACATAAGATGTAACTTAAGTTTTTGACAGGACGAGCTATAGCATAGCCTATAATCTATATGGTATCGTTTTGGTTTATTTGACATCAATGCCATATTTTAATCCTGCCTCCGTGGTCTAGTGGTTAGAGCATTGGTTCTCGACTCGGAGGTCGTGGGTTCGATTCCCGCATTGGAACAACAAAAAATGTTGTTTCCAAGTTTGGTTAGGACAATGTAGGCTGATCACCTGATTGTCTGACAAGAAAGATGATTCATGGGTCGGATGGGCATGTAAAAAGTCGGACCTGCGCCTGATCTCTCGTCAGTAGGGAATATTATTCGAATATTCGAATATTCGTTTTATTCGAATATTCGACGATTTTATTATTCGAATATGACTGGGTTCAATATTCGAATATTTCGAATAAAACGAATAATAAAAATATTTTATTTATTTTTCAAAAATATGTTAATAATATTAATAAACTTGTATATAAACCGGTTTCGTTATTTAATACATTATTTTTATTACTTATTAATATTGTCGTCAATAATATCCTAAAACAGACTTTACTACATTGTTTGTGAAAGAATACAAAACTGTTTTTAAATAAAAAGAATATTTAAAGTGAATACTTCCTACAGGCCTCAGCGAAAGAAATCCATACTTACACGCTTGTCACAATAACCTAACCAAGAGCGTGTTAGGACGTGTTTAAGGAGCGTTATGTTACTTTAAAGCGTAATAAGATTTTTAGTATCTTAATCTTACTGTTCGATTTCATTAAAAATAACCTTCCTAAAGAGAATTTACCATGATCTACCAGCATGGAAATTGTAAGTTCCTTATCTTCATAGTTCAGAAATGACAGAGGTGGGTGAAACCAATTTGGAGGCCGATTACTTAGAAGTGGTTGACTTTGTAAAAGTCATGTATAAAGCTTTTCCTTTATTTTAAAAAACATAATATTCAACACACACTTCACATGTATGGATATCCGGGGTGGCTTTCCATACAATATGTGAAGTGTACTTAACTATATTATAATAATATTATATTTTTTTATCAAACCAAAACCGATATCTAGACGCAATATATCTAGAAGAGCAGATAGAAAGAGAGAAAGGCGGACGAACATAGTGAAACGATAAAGGATACCTAGTTAAGTTGATTATTACAGTATTACACTGGCCTGTAAAACTAAGCACAAATCGTTTAAAATTTCATATTTTTCAAAATATTATAACACGACTTATCAGTTTTCTTAAAAAGTAATAAATTATATATATATCAGTATATAATTTTTATGTTTAAACAAAAATTAACCATTTTAATCTTAGTCTTAAAGACTAAATTTACATGTTACATAAAAATACGATTTTCAATAACTCCTCGAGGCCTGACAACAGCTTGGAGGAGGTTTGTCATACTGAAAACGAGGTTTCGGAGCCCAATTATGCAATATTCTCTCCCATTCTTATATCAGGGCGTGATTTAGTGTAAAGGTACTGTAGGTGACAATTTGCGGCTTCTGGCTAGCTTCTAAGCTCTTCTCAGGATATACTTAATCGGGTTCAGGTGAGGACATTAAAGATAATCTTTAAGAATCTCTTCATATCTTATCTTTCTCCAGGTAGATGTCTAATTGTCATGGCCTGGATTCCTGAAGGTATGCCAGCCCATTGTATAATATGTACTCTGCTTGAGCATACTGGACTCTATATGAAAAGTAGGCTTAAAGATATCCCCTACCGGGTCACGTTTACTTACTCTCCCTTCAGAACTTCATAAGTTAAAGTGAGTAAATCCACTCATCTGGGACCAAAATTCTGGACCATTCTCGTTCATCCTTTTGTATGTGTTCACGGACGTATCAGTGTTGCTACTCGATACTAGGGCTCTCGAGTTTGGTCTCGAGGTGAGACCACTCGCTCTTCGCCTCGGTCTTTAGGGTTTTAGATTAACTTAAGCGAGTCTTCTCCACTGTGCTGTTAGTAACATAGCCCCTTCGGGCCTGAAGAAGCTGTTTCTGAACTTAACTGCATCTAAGTGTTAATTTTCAACAAGTGGAAACAATTTAACGGTCTTGCCGAGCGCTGGGTCTGCCATTAAATTCCATGGCCTTGTCAAATGTTTTTCAGTCTCTTTGTACCGTCGCTTCATCTTCTGAACGGTTTATAACATGATACACTGCGTTCTTGCAGTACAACGTCTACTTGCCTACTTCTGCATTGATGCCTTCTGCCTAACCTAACTTCCTTTTTGTAACAAGACTCATTGTTCAAGAAAAAATTGAAAACATAAAGAGACCAAAAATATGGCTAACTTGAAAATGGAAAAAGGTTATTTTCTCTTTTAAAGATTTTCCACCCACTTTTTACCAACAATGAAGTTTTTTTTATGATAACATAACATTAAAATCTTTTTTGAGTGTTTTTTTTTGACGGTCTATCTTGTTTACTTATTCTTACTACGGTTTAGATACACATGTATCGATTAGGTCTGGAGAAGACCATTATGACAGCATGACACTCGTGTGTTTCGAGTTTTCAACTGCATTATATTAGAACACTATTTACAGTGCATTTCGATTTCTGTGCAGTGTTCCAACTCTGCAAATGTATTTCTCTTCAATCTTAAACAAACTGATATATAAATAATAAAAAAATATGTTCTGTAATATTTGTGTTCTTTATAGGAACATTAAATTATACTACCAAAAGGTTAATTTAAAACGGTCTGACTTTTTAAATCGATTGTCATTTCTGAATCGATCAATAGCTTGACTCAATTAAAAACCAGAAAATACGAACCTCTAAAACAAACCCCAAAAATTCTCTCCCCTAGAGGATCTTTTTTCTTAATTTTTGAGAGAAACCACTTAGTTGGCAACCAAATCCATGGTCTGCTCCAGACCTAAACCGTTCATGTGTTAATAGTTTTTAAAAGTTATTGCAATTTAGTATTTTAAGTTTGAAACTTAAAATAAGATTTTTTTTATTAAAAAAAAACGTTGATTTTTTTAGAGTAATTTGTGAAGCACTTCCCATTTAAATATTACTAAATATGCAGGTATATATAAACGCATTATATTACTTGTATTTAAAGTTTATTACCAATATTCGTATTATTCGAATTATTCGAATTTATTCGAATAGTGTTTAGCCATTATTCGAATTATTCGAATAGTAAAATTTGTCGAATAATAACATTCCCTACTCGTCAGTCGTGTCAGTTATCCGTCCCACTGGATTATGAGAGTAAAGCAGGCGAGAGTGCTCTTGTGTACTGCGCACACACTTGGGCACTATAAAATTACACTGGCCTGGTTTCAATTAAACCGGTCACCGTCACCGGTATCGGTGTGGGCAATTATTATTTTAATCCTAGTTACATTTACTTAACTACATACATTAGTAGGTAAAGTTGTTTAATTAACTTAGTGTTTCAGTAAACAAGACTGGTATTTTGCAGTGTTATTAAAATAATAGACTCAATTACGTTTACTATTTATTCAAATAGCTCTTTAAAAGAAAATAGTAATTTACTTATTTAAATAATTGCTAACGTTCTGTATTATATTCCGAGTCGAGCGGTATTATTTAATGCTAATAAGTTACTTCAGAATAACAATATCTGTTTGTGTTTCTAGTGTTCCGTACACAAAGGGTAAATAACCTAACCAAGAGCATGGTCAGGACATGTCTAAGGAGGGTTCTTGTAACTATAAACGCGTAATAAGTTTTTTTTATTCAAATTACTTCAAAAGTTACTGTCCGATTTGGTTCAAAATAATTTTCCTAAAGAGTTTTTAGCATGATCTATGAACATATAAAATTGCAAGTTTCTAAGTCTTATAGTTTAGAAATGCCAGGGAGGGACCAACTTAAAAATCATTTTGGGCGCCGATTCCTCGAAAATGAGTGGCTTTGTAAAAAAATCATGTATGAAACCTTACCTTTATTTTAAAAGACCTATTCAACGATACCCCACACGAAAGGGGAAAGAAAAAAAAAATACCCCCACTTCACATTAATGGATAGCCACCCCTAGAATACAACATTTTATCAAATCCGAGATCTATACACAATCTATGACTATACCAAATTTCATCCATTTATATTCATAATTACCGACGCTAGGAGCGCGGACACACAGACAGACAGACAGACAGGCGGACGGACCGAGCGAAACTATAAGGGTTCCTCAAGTATTACGGAACCCTTAAAAAGGTATTTTAGGGCTATAAGGGCTCCCAAACATAATTTTTTTCGAATTCGCATCGCAAGCTTTCAGATGAGCTGTCCGTCCGCCTGTCTGTCACCAGGCTGTATCTCATGAACCGTGATAGCTAGACAGTTGAAATTTTCACAGATGATGTATTTGTGTTGCCGCTATAGCAACAGATACTAAATAATAATAAAAAAAAAACCGACTGCAAAAAACGGCAAAGGAACGCACTAAAAAGACCGAAACAAGATTGAGAAAACAGACTACACTATGAGCTGAAAGCCTAAGTGAAATAATTAACTATGTTTGGTAGCATGCGGGCCCAATTTGCATTATAAATTGTACAAAAATATATGGGCCGCGCCTGCTAACAAACATAACGTCAATTATTTCACTTAGGCTTTCAGCTCATAGTGTAGTCTGTTTTCTCAATCTTGTTTCGGTCCTTTAACTTTGTAACTCTGAGCTCAAACTACTGTCATACCAAATTACATTAAAATCCGTTCAGTAGTTTTTGCGTGAAAGAGTAACAAACATCCATCCATCCATCCTCACAAACTTTCAGATTTATAATAGTAAAGTAGGACGAGGGCCAACCGTAATCTTGTTGTAATCACCAAGGATATTTTCTATTGTTCTTTATACTCTACTTAACTGTTAAAGCGTTTCGTTCGCCTTTAGCTCTGCACTTGTCGACACAAACACACATTTAAATTTCAAAATACAGCCATTACGTTATTTCACTTATTACCATTATTATAATAGGGGTGAGCCGGGCTCCTTATCAACGCTTTCAGGCGACTAACACGTGACGCGGAATTTTTTACGCTTGCATAAATTATGCACTTGTAAGGTGTTAGGTGTCACTTCATCACTTGCCGACCATATTCTTATGATGATAATGTACAAAAGTGCTACACCGACTTGTCGACGACGGACGACTGTACCTTTTCTCATTTCTCTGCATTTGAACGAGCCTGTCTAAGATTTTTAAAAATAACGAACAGGTTAGGTACGTTTAAGTTACAAGTTATGCAGTATCCCTGTAACGTCGGTGTCGAAAAAAGTCAGTCAAAAAATTTGTAAAATTAATTTACAGGTTTTAGTAAACATGATTAAACACTGTTGACGTTTGAAAGTCTGTTTCGAAAAAAAAATATTTTCTAAGTCAAAAGAATGAAGAAAGTTGAATATTGAAAAATAATAACTTATTATATAGTATTATACTATAGACGTATATTATAGACGAGGCATGTTGAGGCAAAAAGTGTCTCCAGTAAATTGGCCCCAATTTTTAATTTTTTGGGGCCATTTTGAAATTCGAAGTATGGTGAAAACAAGATGGCTGACATTTGAGTTATGGTGAAAACCAAGATGGCATAACATTTTCTTGTATGATTTTTTTTTTCTGCTAAATGTACGTGATAGCCTATCTTGAGATAAAATCTTTGCCTATAACAGATAATAATTGGTACAAAACTATATTGTCTGAAATCCGTAAAGCCGGGGAAAATTCAGTAGGTACACTGAAAATAGACTCGGCGCTAATAAAATACAGCTGAAAATCGAACACACAAGAGTCGAGAAAAATTATGTCATATATATGTCACCGTAAAATTGTAAAGACAGTTAGATTGTAAAATAACTAACGAGATTATAAAAATATGTCGAAAGATTAAAAACTATATATATTAGGTTGGGGAAAAAGTTTCTTCGCATTTTATATAAAAATTCAAAAGGTTTTTTTATAAAGTTTATTTACAAGTGACTAAAGTATATAGGTGCCATTTTGTTCGATAACTTTTTGCCATCTTGTTGGTAGGTACATGATCCCATTGCTATAAAATTTTTGGGGCTTCTGATGAAAAAACTGCGACAAGTGGTTTTGGCAGTCCTCTTGTGATGTCAACCTGACACTGCCTAAGGAATTCTGCAGCGACCGAAACAGGTGGAAATCTGAAGGTACAAGGTCAGGACTATACGGCGGATGCATTAACACCTCCCAGCCAAACTCCCGTAATTTTTTCTGAGTGGCTAAAGATGTGTGAGGTCTAGCGTTATCATGGTGAAAAACCACACCCCTTCTGTTGATTAATTCCGGCCGCTTTCTCTCAACTTCTTGCTTTAATCTCATCAGTTGTTCGCAGTACAGTTCAGAATTGATGGTCCTGCCTGGCGGTAACAGCTCATAATGAATAATGCCCTTCCAATCCCACCACACACACAGCATCACCTTGTTGCGAGATAACCCGGGTTTCGCCACAGTCTGTGAAGCCTGACCGGCCTTTGACCACGATCTTTTTCGCACGTTCTTGTCGTACGTGATCCACTTTTCATCACCAGTTATCAGCTTCTTCAAAAATGGTTCGGTTTCATTACGTCGTAATAAAGAATCACAAATGAGTACACGGTTCATTAGGTTTCTTTCAGTGAGCTCATGAGGCACCCAAATATCAGCTTTTTTGTGTACCCAGCTTTTTTCAAATGCGCCAAAACCGTTTTGTGGTCAATCCCCAGTTCTTCAGCTACATCGTAACTACTAATATGCCGATCTTGCTCCACTTTTTCAAAAATGGCAACAGTTTTGTCCGTAACAGGGCGACCAGAGCGACGTGCATCTTTGATATCAAAATTTCCGGATTGAAAACGCTTAAACCAAATTTGCGCTACTCTCGCAGATACTGCATTAGGTCCATAAACATCACAAATTTTTTTCGCGGCTTGTGTTGCATTTTTACCTTTTTTGTAATAAAATTTTAAAATGTATCGAAATTCTTCATAAGAATCACTCATTTTAACAATAAGAAAAACAAATGAAAATCTCAAATTTACCTAATTTGAATTTGGAATGGTCTTCTGTAAAATTAAAACTTTTTAATGATACCAAAATCAGCCAGATACAATTGGTATAGCCCAAGATATTTTATGACAAGTTGATACATACTATAATGCGAAAAGACTTTTTCCCCAACCTATTATTTATAATCTAACGAAAAATAATGTGTTAAATTTTTACGTGGTAGAGCCATGCTTCGGCACGAATGGGCCGGCTCGACCGGAGAAATACCACGGGCTCACAGAAAACCGGCGTGAAACAGCGTTTGCGCTGTGTTTCGCCGAGTGAGTGAGTTTACCGGAGGCCCAATCCCCTACCCTATTCCCTTCCCTACCCTCCCCTATTACCCTATTCCCTCTTAAAAGGCCGGCAACGCACTTGCAGCTCTTCTGATGCTGCGAGTGTCCATGGGCGACGGAAGTTGCTTTCCATCAGGTAACCCGTTTGCTCGTTTGCCCCCATATTTCATTAAAAAAAAAAATTATAGGCAGCATATTCGCGTCGGAAGTCTATCAACATTTTACAATTTCACTAATTTTATTACAATCTAACGGTTTTTACAATTTTACGGTCACATATACAGCTCGACAATCGACACTTCGATTTTCAAGATAATAATCGAAGTGTCGATACTGAAAATTTCAACTCTATTGTATTAACGCAGAGTTCTTTTTTCGGCGCTCTGAATTTTCCCGGACCCGTCGGTTTCCGGATCATATAGCTAGCGCCTGGCGGCACTCACTCGTAGCACACAAGTCTAGACATAATTGAATTTCATGTTTGCTGTACAACTAGACAAACAAGAATTTTATATACCTACATCACGCCTGTCGTCGCGTCGTCGTGATTACAAAACGTAAGTATTTTATTTACATATTTTATTACGCCATAAACTACCGACTGAAATTCGCAACAATAACTTGGTTGAAACCGGTTCTAATTTGGAAAAATGGAAACTGGATATGACTTTGTATGATAACAATAATTATATTCAAGGTATTTTTATCAGATCTCGTTACGTGCGTTTGTACGACAGATATGTTTTGTAGAAATAAGAATAATATCTATGGACGCTTTCACACCACGCCAATCTGGTCCCGTGGTAAGTTCTCGAAGAACTTGTGTTACGGTTACCAGACAACGGAAATATATTTAATATTTTTTATACTATAAGTACATATATTATTTAAGATTTTAATTATATAATACATATATACTTAATACACATCCATGACCCAGGAACAGGAACACGGAAAACTTTTTTGTTTCCTGGAGGGATTCGAACCCGCGACCTCCGGCCAACGCGCTAACCACTTAGCCACAGAGGTCGTCAGATATCGTGTAGAAATAATATCGACGATTCACATCTACCTGGCATCCTGCTACGGTTCAATGATTTTTAACGAGGCCACAATTATAGGGGCACATGCATAATTGTTTTAAATCATCAAAATTCGCAACATAAATTATGGACCGAAAAATACAAAGTACAGTAATCAGATGCAAAATTAAAAAGTTACAGGACTAAAATGGTCTTAACTAAAAAAAAACGTTTTTAGCTACCATTGGAAAAGTAAGATTAGTACTGCTTAAATAAATTATTATGTTATCTGTGACATTTTTTTATTACAAAGATATTCAAAAACAGATTACATATTTAAGTTAATAAAATCACATACATTTTCAACGATCTCACTTTTGCTATCGAAAGACAATATTTCCTGGCTTATTATGTACTTTTCGAAAAGCCAATTAAGAAAATTATGCATGTTCCCCATTTATAAATTTATGATATGTAATTGATAACCTAGCTAAAAAACTTTAGATATTAATGCACATTTTTCGTATGCGAGTTGGCAACACGCAGGTATTCAGCTATCAGTGAGTTGCCATGTGATGTGATATAATAATTAATGCATATGCACACCAAGGTTGCATCATTTATATAATGCGTAAACACTATCCCACAACTATTTGAGGAGTGGCAATAAGCCAAGCTATAAAAATTATTTACAATAATATTTTTGGAATCAGATGAAGAACTAAAGCTGCTTCGCACACATTTACTATTAAAAAAAATAAGAAGTGTTGCAAATTGCTGTTAAAATATTATAAAAACCCTGTACATATTTATTAGGTCGGTACAAATAATACACAAATAATAATATTATTTATGTAATAAGTAATATAAAAAAAACCGGCCAAGTACGAGACGGACTCATGCACGAAGGGTCCATACAAAACAAGTTTGTTGTATGGGAGCCATAATATTTATTTTATTCTGTTATTACTATAAATTGTTATTTTATAATAAATAGTATGGCAACAAACAAGGCGCAGAAACACACAAAACACAGAAAAACAAGGAAAAATTTAACTGTAATTAAGCTATCACGGTTTATGAGACACAGCACAGCCTGGTGACAGACAGACGGATGGCCAGCGTAGTCTTAGTAACAGGGTCCCGTTTTTACCCTTTGGGCACGGAACACTAAAAAGAATAACAATTATGTGTAATTCGCTTAGTTACAATTTTAATTTAGTCATACAAAACATTTAATTCTAAAAATTTGAATTAAGCTAGACATGGTTTATGTATTTAGTTACAATTTCCAAATGTGAAATACGTGTGCTGCCATCTGTTTTAGGAATAAAGTAACGACGTGTATGCTGTATAAGCTTGACTAAAACATGACAACCAGTTTCCATTACTTGTCAATAGATGCCGGTGTGCAATTCTCTATGAATGATAATAATTTAAACGAAAAATAAACAATTTGTAATTTTTTAATATAAATTCTTAAGCAGGTTAACAGGTGGCATAATTTGTTTATAATAAAATGATATCAATTATGTATTATGATATCAAAGTTGTGACCTCATGCCCCCGTTATAATACAAATAGGAATAAATTAAGAGAACACTCTACTTGTTTATGAAGTAGGTTCCCCGATAGTACATAGTGCTTTGAAAATAAAGAGATTTTACAAAAGGTATTATATTATACTAAAAGTTAACAGCCCCGGATTTATTGGGGGGGTGCCAATTGGGGGCACTTTCCCTGGGCGGCAGTTTTACGGGGGCGCCAAATCCTTGATGGATGGATGGATGGATGGGAGCCACATCAAGTTTTTGCCCAGGTTCGAAAAAGTCGTAGATCCGCCACTGAACGTCAATATTTTTTAAAGAAACTGCGGATATTAGCTTATCTATAGCTTTATCTATCTATAGCTCTATCTATCTATAGCTTTCTAGGTTCTAGTGGAAACGTCCCATACGAAAATCATTGTGGCCTCACATGGCTCGTTATACTAATAAATGTTAATTTTTTACACTAATACTGATTTGGTTTTCACTATTAACCGAAATGACCAGTGCAGTACCAGTCGTAAAAGTTAAGTACCTATACTTAAAAAGGTATAATTCGATATATTTTTTTAAATTATTATCCTACAGAGTATTTCATTTTAGAACAAAAAGCTATCTTACATGATCTAAATCGGTACATACCTATTTGCTAATTTAATTTAATTTCTTTTAAGTTTTGTGTACGATATAAATAATAACAAAGAAACAAAGATTTTGTAAATTCAATGACTTTTATACAGATAACAATAAACGTACATTTTTACATACAAAATGTAGTCAGATACAACATTTTAAGAAGATGCATTAAGTTAAGGAGGGTTCAAGTTTATCCCTAGATAACTAAACTATTTTTGTTGTTACATGGTTACTAAACATTCGTCGAACAGACTACGCCAAGTAAAATACATTTTTTGGAAAAAGTATTTATTAATCATATGAACTTCTGACATTGGTACATTATATGGGTCATAATTAAACAAAACATAATCAAAACAGTAACTAAAAACTATTCCACACAGCCACAGCGTAAATCCATGTTATGAGGTCCGCAAATGTATTGCTTGAATGCGATGCAGCGGTGTTTGGTCATTCTGCGGGTCTTAGATGTACTAAAGTAGAAAATTTTGGGCACATTTGACGCAGAAGGAACTGGAGCATTTACAGGCAGAGTTATACCGAGAATGTCCTGAAGCATGACCTTGATGTCCCGCCTCAAAGTAACAGTTTGAAATTTTTGCCTCGACCAGAGCTACATAAATTCGTCAGCTAACTTCAGCACAAAATCACGCCGATGCAAAGGTTTTTCTTTTTCCGCAAGGAATTAGATATTATGTTGATAGGATATGCATTGATAATATAATATAAGTTTAGCAGATTATAACAAATGCACATGGACTATCTGTTGGTTTTACGGTTGATACATATTTTTGGTTGCTGGGTGTGGAAACATTTCGTTCATCCTCAAAAGAGTCGCTGGAACATATAATTCTTGTTCTATGTCTCTTACTTGGCCGTATTTTTTCTTCTTCTGACACAGAAGATTCGTGAAATGAATCAGAATCGCTACTGTTAGACCGGGTACCTACCGGTCTACCAACAGCCATTTCTTATTCCAAAATATCCTCAGTTTCTGATTCCGTACCCCGAGTTTCTTCATCGTCTTGTCAGTGTCGCTTAGTGTCGGTAAGTCCATGTTAAAATAATAGAAAAAAATCGTAACTATACGTAACATATAAAATCATACGTGAAGTTAATATTATAGACGTACAAAATTGAATTTCTATACATAAATGTGTTGACACTTGGTCTTTTTATTTATAAAATAAATATTATTCATAAATACTAATAAATAAAAACAATTTAGAAAAAAATAAACAATACAATGGACAAATATTTCATAAAAATATAATACAAATATCACCACATACATACGTCGTTTTTACTAAACTTTCGTCGAGCTGACGACGCTATGGTCACATCTCCTGTTCTAATTATGATGCGATCACTTTCACATTATACGGTGCACTATTTACATGTTTTAGGAAGGTAAACAAAGCGGCATGGGGAGGGGCCACCTAGAAGTACACGAACACGAGAATCGCGAGTAGGTGGATCGTCGAACGGACGAATGTTTAGTTATCTAGGGTTAATAACATCCACATTTTAGTTGTCTCTTAAATTTGTAAAAACCGTTAGATTGTAAAATAACTACTTAACGAGATTGTAAAAATATATCGAAAGATTCATAACTATATATTTATAATCTAACGAAAAATAATGTGTTCAATTATAGGCAGCATATTCGCGTCCGAAGTCTATCAACATTTTACAATTTCACTAGTTATATTACAATCTACCGTTAGATTGTAATATAACTAGTGAAATTGTATTTTACAATTTTACGGTGACACATACATAACTTAAATATATAAGATTTGGTAAAATCAACTACGGATAATTTGGGTACCAATATATGATCGACTGCTCATAATAAAGACGTTTAGGCAAAAAAAAGTCATACTCGAAGTAAAAAATCATCTCATAATGGGTGAATCTCCGCTCAACCCAAACTCGCCCATATTAAGGATTTTTTTTTCTGATTTCAATTATTTTTCTGCCTAAACGTCTATACAATATAAGCAGTAGATCATAAGCCCCAAAACCTTATATTTAAATATAGATAAATAGGATTCCTTCTATCAAGTAACAAGTGTCATAACGGAATCTGCGAAGTACGCACCCATTGTAAAAAAAAATATTTTTTTTACAATGGGTGCAAACCGAAAAAAGGTGGTACTCACGCGACTTGAACTGATGTATGAGCGCGGCGCTGTCTGCCGCATGATGGTACTCGTACACCGAGTGACCCACCAGCTCGTCTGGTTCGAAGCCCAGGGTGTTCATCAGCCTGCAACAATCATACACCTATATTAGGCAACAATATTTCTACTTATCTTACGAGGTCTACATCACGTTACTTAAATAGTTTTAGTAGTTATAAGAATGTTGTTATCTAGAAATTAAATTTATTTCGTTTTTATGATTTAAATAGTATTAATTAATATAAAATATTAGTTATGCCTGTCTGTCGAATTAGGTTAAGGTCCTGTTATGACAGATTTTAGTTTTGGAGAAATAAATAAATAAAACATGTCAGGATTCAGGAGCACATTTAACACAGGTGTTTTTATTTTTTATTTTTATTTATCTTATACAGGACGTGCAACGGTTTATGAGCGCTCAGTGACGAGTGGAGGGGGTCGTTCGCGCATGTGTACAATCACATATAGAATTACTTTGGGACATTTCTATTAGATGCAATAGACGCTGTCAATTAGTACTATAAAATATTCTTCTGTCAACACCGATTTATCAGCAATACTGGATATTCTATTTCGAATTATAATATGTAAGGTTTGAATAGTATTTAACAAATTTTGTACAAAGTAATCCTTGTTCCTGCAGTTGTATTATTTATCTGTTTCAAATCATCGATACCCGCTTTTGCTTCTTTTTTTATAAAACAATTCACGTCGTAAACCATTTTACTAGCTTGTCGCTTTGAAAACTATTCTTCGGCATGATGGCAAAAGTAATCGTAATAATAAAGCTATGCGCGATAGTACACTGGCACAAACAATGTGTTGATGCGACTGATCGACCAATAGCGTGTCGACAACCACGTTCGGTGCATTCGCACCTCCCCGCCCGCACCCGCTACCGCCAAACACACCCAAAAAATGACTTCTGCGCATACCCCCTCTACTTTTGTCGAAAGATCTTAATTCGTTGCGCGACCTATACCTATATTTACGTATCTTACTTGCTTAGGACCTAGGTATATGGGAAATCTGTGTTTTTATGATTTAACATTTTTTTCAGCCTAAGAGACAACTTTTTGTATAAGCCAAAAAATACGGGATTTCAGTTTTAAACAAAATTAATAAAGTAGTGACAAATTTTATTTTTTGATATTTTTCTAATCGATCGAGCGAGTTTAAGCATAATATTTTGATGAGTTTTAGCACGCCCAGGCTCATATTTATGGAAATTGGATATTGCGATCGTTGTGTGCATGTGTACTGAGTACTTTATTACTTTTTTACGGCGGGACGTTTTAAATAATACCTAAAATACGGGATATCTGGCACCTTTATAGCAGGCAAACGAGTAACATGTACCTTCCCCATGCAGGAACATTTTGCGGTATGGTTACGTGTAGAACCATACCGCAAAATACCCATTAAATGAAGAATATTGTATGAAAATTTTAGTTACTTTTACGTCCGCTAGAGGCGCTTTCATGGTTTTCATACAATATTTCTCGCTTAGGTACACGTAACGATACCGCAAAATATTCCTGCTTGGGGTACTGTTCACCGGTAACGTAATTCGTACACGGACATCCGCATCACTGGAGTCGTTGTAAGTTCGCTGCCGGCGTTGTGTTAATCAACGGATGAAATATAAAATAAGTAACAAACATCCCATCCAGCCTGATAAACTTTCACAATTATAATACTAGCTGTTGCCCGCGGCTCCGCCCGCGTAAATACAGTATCCCTCGGGAACACTGTATTTTTTCAGGATAAAAAGTAGCCTATGTTTTAATCCACAGTATAAACTACTAAGCTACCAAATTTCATCAAAATCCGTTCTGTAGTTTTCCTGTAAAAGAGTAACAAACATCCATACATCCTCACGAACTTTCACATTTATAATATTAGTGGGATTAGTATGATATCTCTCAAACATTATGCATTATTTCATAAAATTCAAAGTACCTAAGTATTCTGCCCTGTTTTATAATAACAAAACTTAATTTTAAAAAAATATAAGTAATAATTTTCAGTACTAAACTTTACTTAAACAACTTAACTTTACTTAAAAAAGTAAAATAGCTACTAAGTAAAAATGTTTACTAACCCTGCATTTGTACTGAAATAAAAACATTTTTCTTATTAAGTACTTATAATTATGTATTTTTTTATTTAAAAGAATTATTGTTTTTTTTTTTTAATAATTGACTGGCTTTTAACTTTTAACTTTAACGAAACACACAAAACTAAAAATTATGATGATGGTATCTATCATTTTTTAAATATTAGTCACATCACATCTCTGACTGAGAGTAGAATATCTGTTTACTTACAAACATTAAAAAATATTTTTTATATTCCAAAATATATTATCATTATTTGAATCAGAAAAGTTAATTTTTAAGTATAGAAGTTTTTAAAAAACTTATAAAATAATAAAGCATAGCATATATGATTTATAAAACTAAACCAACTATGTTCCGAAAATTAATTAAAAAATCCATGAAAATCTCAAAGGTGAAACCAATGTGACCTAGAGTCCTTATTCAGGTTATGTTTACCGGTATTTACACCGATAACCTTGAATGACCTATTCGTCTTTCTCTCGATTTTTCTAATAGCAAACAAATAAAATAATAACATACCATAATTCTATGATTTTGCTAATTATTTATCAATAACACAGAGTAATAACTCAATAATTATTTAAACTAACAGTATATTTCGAATAAACCGCCATCGCACTGGCACTAGTAACTTTTATACTGATCACAACACAAAACGCAGCATTGCCCACTATTTAAAAACACTGCAATCCTTATTTACAACATTAAAACAACTGAGCCACAACACGAACTGAACACAAAACCGCGAAATTTCATCATGTTTAACCTACAAAATACATTTGAAGGTGATATTTTGTTGATATAATACCACCACATTGAATGCGCGCGTTCAACAAAGGAAACCAAATGACAAAGGCGATAACTAAATTCCGCCAGGTAGCAATTTATATATTCGTTGTACGTGCAAACGCCATCTATGAGGGCTACTAAGAACTAAGTGAAAACGTCGACAAGAACCCAAAATGAGCCAAGCTGTTTAACTAGTGTCCCAGCATTTAAAAACTGCCGTAATCTCTTGCAATTACAAGAAAATGTTGTGGCCACAATAAGATTAGATGGTTAACTTAATAACATTGTGCATCTTACAAAACCTCATTGCTGCGAATAAAGCTTAAAGATCTCACTTAAGATGATAAATGGAGAACATGCATATTGTAGTTATTTTTATTGTATTTTCGAAAAGTACCTACATAATAAGCCAGGAAATATCTATGATCAACTGCTGACGAAATACGGTCATCATAAAATTGAGATCGTTGGAGAGCATCAAAACGCTCTACACAAAAAATGTAGCAGGAGTGACGCCACAGCTGTCGTGTCATAACGAAAATGTATAAAGATAAATACGAAATTGATTTAACTAACTTAAATACTGCGTTTATGTATATCATTGTTATAACAAAAAATGTCACAAATAACATAAGGATTTGAACAGTAATTTTCGTTTTGCGATAAAAGCAAAAAAAAAAGGTAGATTTTTAATCATGTAACTTTTTAATTTAGCACTTATTATTACTGTACTTTTTGCATTTTTCGGACCATATTTATGTTGCTTTTCGGAAAATATAAGAATTTTGCTGATTTTTATTTTGCTATTGTCAGCATAAGTTTTTGTAAACGCTTTTTCATTCAAAATAATTTTGTCACAACAGAACCTTTCAGAGCACAACATATTTTCTTAGGCTAATTTCTTATGTAGCATATATAGATAAAATAAGCACCACCTATAGTTTAAATTTTTGAGAACGAGATTCAAATCCTACTTATATTATAAATGTGAAAGTTTGTGAGGATGTATGGATGGATGGATGGATGTTTATTACTCTTTCACGAAAAAACTACTTAACGGATTTTGATGAAATTTGGTATCTTGGCTCTGGATTTAAACATAGGCTACTTTTTATACTAGTTTTCTATAGTTGCCAGTAGCATAAACTAGATGTAAATTCTAATAAATACTATAAAACGTACCCTTCATCAGTGTATGTAAACTTCATGTCCAGGCTATGTTTGGACAAGAAAGTCTTGTTGTCGAAGGGTATCTCGATGTTGGAAGGATGCGGTATCGGCCTTCCGACAGCTACTAGAGAACCCATTTTGGGGTCTTTTTTATCCTCCTTTTTCTCTACATCACCATCATTATTATTGTTCTTCTTGTCTTTAGGAGTCAACATGTGCCCAACGACGTGGATGACCTGAAATTAAAATATTTAATTATTATGAGTATGTATATAATAACAATATTATTATGAGTTTAAATTTTAGAATAATGATTCGGAGAGAGAGAGAGAGAGAGTAGATACTTAAAGAAATTTCATGATTTTCAAAATTATCTGTTGATTCTTATGTTTGGCTTCTACTTTCTCATTTTGCAAGCTGCAATTAAGAGAAGCAAAATCTGTAGTAATGCAGGGCTTTATATTATAATAGGCATAGTAACTCTGTCCTTCCGTCCGTCTCTCCTCCCAAGCTAACTTCGGTAACATTTAATGTAAATAGACGAAATACAATATTTGTATAGTTACTGCACATAGACTTTTTTTCATTGTCAAAAAGTTATAACTTTGTAATTTAGTGCTGGCTCCCCATACATGTGAAGTGGTGATGTCTTTTTTAATTTTACGCTATCATGTGCGGTGTCGTCAAATAGGTCTTCATAAATAAAGGCGAGTAATCGATCTCCAAAGTGATTTAAAAGTTGACATTTTCTACTATAATATGTGGTAGAAACTTGTAACGTTTAATGCTGATAGGTCCTGCGTAAACGTAAAGACTCTTTAGAAAAAATATTTTGAGCGACATCGGAAGATGAAGTAATGTCCTAGAGGTTTTCTTTTTTCTATAGCCTTTTAAGTTTTCTTTTTTAGGTTTTTTACTATGGTAGTCATTATTATGTTATCTGTTTTAATATTATTTTTATGTTTGTGAATAAAAGTTTCCATTAAAAAAAAAGACCGTTAATAGTCACAGAACCCTCAGACATGATTATGTTTTTATTTTATGTTATAACTTTTACATAGAGGGTGCTAAAAATTTAAGACTAGGCTACCAGACGTAGTCAGTAGTCATACCATAAGACATAAGTTTAAGTAACACAAATAGGGTATTTTTATATTTCTGTTAAACCGTTCGACCCAATCTTTAAATATAAGAAGTTTCCAAAAATTCGGAAAATACCCCAGTTTTTCATTTATAAACTTGTGCCACATTCAAATAAACTTCTGCATATTTGCAACGAATGAAATTCTATTAATGATGTATTTTTGGGGAGCAATCTAATCTATAATCAAATAAAGAGAACACGCCTTAAACTAATGTTATGGTGATAAAAATAAATATAATCAATCAGATTGCGACATGTTTCAAAGTTTGATAAATTCTGTTTCGTAAATCTGAGCATAGATAAAGTCTTATATATATCTTGTGATACAAAATATTTATACTGTGAGCTGCAGATCTGTACTCGGAATGGATATATGACACTGAATACTTAGAACTTTAGGAAATATCAAAAAGAAATCAAACGAATATACCAGGAAAATAATAGGACTATGCATGATGCAATCTTATATTAGGTCATTTACATATCAAATTGGCGATTTGTATAGGAGAAACATAAAGTCGATTTTTTTAAACATAATTTATTTATTTAATCAAGGTATATATAGCATTGCTATCTATGCACTTTTGACATCTCATAGGTAGTTTATTGATTCCTTTAATAAAAAAACCATTTATACTGTTTTTGCTTAACGTCTGAGTGCATAGGCAAATTTGTCTAGTTTTGTACAGGGAACTGCAATCCATTTTTATATATAAGAATTACATCATTTATTAATATAATATTGAGAAGTCCCATCCAGATTCCAGACAGAAGAACCTAGAAACTCGAGTGAGTATACATATTACCCTTCTCGCTAGTCGCTATCGCGCATACTTCTCGCCACGACTATGGATAATATTAATTGGATTAACTGCGTACAAAGCGAAAATGTGAAATACAAAAATAACAATTTGTAAATAACAATGCTTATTATCGTAAGCACATAGACACGTAAAGTAGACAACATTATCTGTTATTATTTCATGGCTTTTGTTGCACTTTTAGCATTGTCTGATAAAAACCGTTGTTACTCACAAATTGAAGTCGTTTTACGTATGGAATGAATTTTTACAGTAGACGTAGTCGGAAAAATCAGTTAGTATGAGAAACTGTTAAGAAAATATTAATTTATTTTTCTTCTTAGATTGTTTATGTATTTGTAATGATGAATATTTTAATGAAGTTAGGAAATTAAACATTTAAACATTTTATTCTTAGATTAGCTAATACTAGTAGCAAGTGTACAGCTACTCTGATCAAATAAGAATGCAAGCCTTGTCAAACAAAAACTGAGACTGTTTTTTTATGTATGAAGTGCGCGTGTAGCTACGCACTAAACTTGGCCTTTTCATCCGATAATGGATGATTATACAGTATTCTCCGAGCGAAGTAACCGCTCTTGAAATACCTACTGTAGTGCCTGGGACAGTCGGTTTTTAAATGTCGTATGCTTGCCCAAGCACATACGGCATTCTCACAACATAGTCAGCCTAGGTCTAGAGGAATGACTGGTCAATACGTCTGGGGCCAACCATGTGCGGGTTTCCTCACGATGTTTTCCTTCATCGTCAGAGCGTCCTATAACATTATACATACTCACTCTCTTGATTGCTAACCAAACGGTCTACCCACTAAGCCACGGAGCTACGCACTACATACATAAAAATACACACCGCGATAGCTCGCCTTAAGGTAAGGTAAGGCGTAGTTTCGTTATATTGTGTGTGCGTGAAGCTGTGTAATTAGACTGGCCTCACTTTGTGGTCCGCAGAACTCTGTCTTCACTTTTTTATTAGGTCTGAGCTAGCTTAGTACTTAACTAGACCGTATTTGCTATTCTCGAAGATAATCATTACTCAGTATTTTTTGAGACCTAAAGGATTCACCAGACCAGACCAGAAAAGGATAAAGACTATCAATAACGTTATCTTATTATCAGTGTAGAGATAAAATTTCGTCAAGATAAACAAAACCATGTCCTTTCTAATTCACGACTGCTTACTACTACGTCACCCTGCAAATATTAAAAGTTTACAGGTCAGGGTTGAAGCCGATTTAGATAGTAAATTTTTGTACCAAATTATTAATTTTTGCAACAAATAATTTAATTGGAAAGAGTTGCTTATATTTTTCATCGAATTGAACTACTGGACCGATTCTGATGAAATTTCACAGGAAAATAAGGTCCAAGTACCAATACAATTAGTGAAGCCAATAGGAATGGAGTTAAGATACCCCGCGCCACTGGAGGCTAGTACCTTATACGAAGCAGACTTCAGATGCACGTTCCTGCCCTTGCTGGTGAGCGTGCACTTCATGCGCAGCAGCAGCTCCCTGCGGCCGTCGGCGGACCGCAGAGCCTCGCGCACCTCGTCGTGGTCGCACGGGTGGCTGAACTCGTATACGCTCTGCCCCATTATCTCCATCTGAAATATAATAATATGTTGGCTATTATTCAATATGGACGTTGCCTAGGGTCGAAAATCAACATTTTTACAAATTAATTTTTTGAATTGTTGAATAGACATACATAAACAAATCTTAAATAGTTATTAATTAAAGACGCGATTAAAAATTATAAACAAATAAAAATATTGCCCATCTCTTTCTCGCAAAATGTGACGTCACAATTTGCTACCGCCATACATTGTTTAGTGACAAAGTATGGCGATAGGTCGACATATCGCCCTTTTAATCTTATTGTATTTAAATTGCTTGTAACTTCGTTATTTAAAGGTTTACAAAAATATGTTTTAGATAGTTTATTATCATGTTGTCTAGCATTGAATAGATGAAATATATATATTTTTTAGTCACCATGCCTATAACTGTACTACAACAATTGCCACTACCAATATGAGAAGACTGTTGTCTACTACACTAGTTAGCATGTTGACATACTTCCTAGCATTATAGTACGTATAACGTTTCGCAGGTATCCTCACGATATTTCCCTGCAACTGTAAGTTCTTTTCTCTAGTATTTGAGCCATATACAACATTCAGTACACAAACATTTTCAGTCAGTCATTCCGAAGTTTTTGGAAGTCTCCATATAAAAACTGTTTAATAAAAAGTTTTTCTGGCTGGAGAATCAATTCAGTTTAGCTACTTTTTGAATACCAGTCTAATATTTTTGACAGCAAAATACCAAGTAATTCAAGCTTTCACAATAAATTTTAACTCGTCCCAACTCCCACCTACTAAGAAAAAGAGAAAGTTTATTTCTGAATACATAAGATATTAAATGATGTCATGGGTATTTCTTTACATTTTTCTTGTGAACTAAAAAAAGAACCTACTCCTTACTATAACATTTTGTATTCTTAGACTAGTAAAGTAGTGACCGTAGAGGCCAAGGTCTTATGCAATCAAGTAATAATGAAACGATTACGCCCATACACATGCAGTTTGTTAGAAACGTTCTAGAACCTATGCTATTATAGAGCAAAGGCTAATTAAAATAATTTCTGTTATTAATAATAGGAACTAAAACTTACTGTGATGTGCATACAGTGACTAAGTCACGTCAGTCAGTCAGTCAAGTTGTAGGATACATAGTAGGATATCTGGACAAATAAAGTGAATCTATATTAATATTATAAATGCGAAAGTGTGTCTGTCTGTCTGTTACCTCTTCACGCTTTAACCGCTGAACCGATTTCAATGAAATTTGGTAAAAAGATACTTTGAGTCCCGGGAAAGGACATAGGATAAATTTTATCTAAATATGTGTGCAATACACAAAAGCACTCTCTCTCTCTCTCTTCCTTTGCAGTTTGCACTCATAGCCCAGGTACAGCTCAATATGCCATAAATTTATCAACGCCTAATTATGGTCTACTGATAATGTCAATACTTAATACTAAAAGTTTTTCATGATTTGAAAGTAGAAAAGGATTTTTGCATTTGTGGTCTCAACGCGGATTATTTTAATAAGAAGTCTTATAAAAGCAAAAAATCTATCAATATCAGAGGGACGGTTCTGCTAAATAAAACCTGCATTAATACAACTACACTCAAGTCTCGATACGCTAAAACTCTCAAACGGTGTTTTTATGAACGTTAAACCAACGTGAAACGCGCTCTGATTGGTCGAAACATCGTAAAATCCGTTCATGGTAACATTTTGAATCAACATAAGTAAGATGAAAGCCTACTTAAAAAAATACGAGAATTGAGGTTCAGATCTGCGAGTTGGTGTTTTTAAATTTTTTGGTTTTAGGGAATGGAATAAGGAGAAAACGGGCGGACGGATCGTTATCTCTGTCGCCCATGGATACCCACACAACACCCTGTGGTGTTGTGTGGGTGTCTATCCATGTGACCTCTGTAGGTCATATATATTTTTTGGAAACTTCCAAAACGGATGTTCTCAATTCGTCTTTTGTTTTTACCTGAGATACACCAAGATGCTCGGCGATGTTCTCGCTGCAGTACACAATGTCGCCCTGCTGCGACAGCACCAGCACGAAGCCGTCCAGCGCGTTCATGTACGACAGCTCGGACTCGATCTCTTCCAAGCCCTTTGGGCTCTCCATTTTGGGTGATTCCGAGTCTTCGGGCACTGAAAATAGGTTATATTTATTGCATTTTTCTTAATACCTCTGTGTCCACATCTCTACTCTGTGGCTAGGGCTTCATAAATCGTGGTAAGGCTGGGACTATGTAGGTATATAACCGGAATCTTATACTGTGCCCATAAGGCCGGGGAAGATTCAAAGGATTGAAAGATGAGCTATGCTGTTGCTGTTCAAGTTTTGCGTAAGCAGATTTTTTGCAATTATTAACCCACCTCTCCCCTATCAGCAAAAGTAAGCAAAGCTCTTACCCCTCCCGCCATGCTTACGTAAACATTAGTACAATTGATTGATTCATGAGCAGCAGTCATAAGTCTAGAAAAAGGATTAGGTTTGGAATAGAGTACTGTATTATTTTTGTAGGAATCCCCGATAATGCATTTCGTTTTTAAGCACCCATAGACAATGTGTGGGTTGCCATACGTGTAAAAAAGTAATCGTAAAGTGCTGACGTAATCACCATCTAGATCTCCCTTTTCATCAAAAATGAGCAAAGCAAAGACCCCCCGCCACCCTATAGTGCTTACGTACCTAATACTTTAACGGCCCCCTAATACAATAGATTAAAGAGCTGACAATCGAACACAAAGTGTCTCGTCAAATGTCACTGTCATATATGACAGCTCGACATTTTCGTTTCCAATTTTTAGGGTTCCGAAAAGGAAAAAACGCTTATTTTTTGTCCGTCCGTCTGTCTGTCAAGACCCATTTCTCAGGAACGCGTGGAGGTATCTAGCTGAAATTTATATCGAATACTCAGGTCTACTGTCCCTTAGAACTGTGAAGTGAGCTGTGCAAACTTCTAAGCCAACGCAACCAAAAGATACAGCCGTTTATGCCGTTTTTTTGACATTCGCAAGGGAATCAAAACTTACTTCCCCTTTCCTCATGAACGCGTAGAGGTATTAAATTGAAATTCATATCAAATACTCAGGTCTATAATATCACTAAGCTGTAACAAAATCACTACGGGTTTGTACGGAGCCCTCGGTGCGCGATCCCGACTCGCACTTGGCCGGTTTTTTTATATTTATATTTAACTTAAATAATTTAAGTCATTATTTTATCGTTCTACTAAAACTCGGAGCAAAGCTCAGTCTCCCAGTTTCGAGGTGCTAAGTAAATATTTGATAGCATACGTAAGTTGTGGTTAGATTAAAATATATTATAAATCAGCACATAAAAGTTCGTACGTATGACGCGTGCCAGAATTGCAAATTAATCGGAAATTATTGTGGTTAGCTAAACGCTGCGCGCTGACGTTGAGGAAATGAGGAAACTAGTCTTAGCTGAAGTACGTTAGTAATATAATATTCTTTGCCTGAAGAGACTCATTGGCAAACGGTAACACCAAGATCCAGACTACAGAATTCAAAACATTAACAGATGTTTACAATTTAAATTAAGTTACGACCAACATGGCATCATTTTCTGTTTTGTAATACAGTTCTTAAACTATCACAAGTGTTAGCAACCACTAGCAGACTTCAGTCTCGACAGTGATGCTACATCTGGATCCGTATAATATTTTACATTTACTCTGGTTATTATTAACATACATTTGGTTTCATATTTAATAAATTATTAATCGACTGATTATTATAAATTAGATTATTGTTAACATGATGGTTATGACCAATGACGTCACACAGGGAAAGATGATAGACCGAAATTGACCCAGAATCGATAGCAAATAAACGGTTGCCAATGTGTTTTCATATATTTATTTTATTAGGAAAACATACAGTGATTTATTACAAAACTAAATGCTATATAAAGTCTTAGCACGTTTCCTATGAAAAAGTCGAAATCACCATATGTATCCATATAAAAATCGAAGAGTTCGCTCGATTCCTTATAGATACCATTATCAGGTCTCCACTTTTTTGAAAACGGGACCAACATGGGACTAAACCCTTTACATCAAAAAAAAAAAATGTTGAAAATCGGTGCACAGACGGCGAAATTATCGTTGAACATACAATTTTGGAAGTCGGTTAAAAAGTTTTAAAACGGTACCTACACGTAGTTTTCATATTATACTTAGCAATGTATCAACAGTTAGAGAACAGCCTCAAACCCGTGCTTAGATATTAGTCTAAAACTGATATTATTCTTGTTAATAACTTCTATACCTATAATAATAATAATATATAATATTTATAAATAAGTAGTTTTGCCAGAAATCGAGATAAACCATTTTTTACCCTTAAAAACTCACCCCTTCACTTCCCGACCTCAAATCGCCCGTAAATTATTTTTCACTTTATTTTTGTTATAGGTATTCTCTTCCTTTTCTAATGGGTTTGATCCTACTAAAAATTTATTTTACTTTTGACCATTTTTTTTGCCTCTCTCTTTTTATGTTAACAAATATGGTTTACAGTTTTCAAACATTTCATTGATCTCGATGCTGGGTTTTTTAAGTATGAATTTTGGACATGCTATTTATACCAAGCAGTTAGAGCTTGAATTGGCGGATTAATGAATACGATATTTTATGCTACTAGGAATGTATTTGAAACTACAATAATCAATATTCTATTGACAACACATACGGGTAGGTACGCGCATTGAATGAAAATTACTTATGTATATAAACTTGCGTCAATCAATAAAAACACAACTAGAAGTAACGAGTAGTTGTAGTTATTACTGCTGTGCTCAATGAGTTATCATCTTTTGCACTAAAATTATAAAGATGAATTGTTTGTTTGCTTTAAATAGGCTTTTAAATTACTAAACCGATTTTTAAGGAAATTTGGCACAGATTTAAGTACACCTTTATTAATAAAAATATTTAGACAGATGTATGTCAATAATTGTCAAGCGATTTTTCCAACGTATAAGACAAGGACAAAACATAGTGTAGCTTATAGCATTATACACTGTATAAATATTTTTATTAGTAAGGGACATATAGAAGACCACTGAAAAATATGCGGTGCCCGCGAAATTTCCTTTTGTGCGCTCAAAGTTGCAAGCAACATCTAGTAAACAATAGGTATAAATAATAGGGGATCGGACTACATCTGAAATATTTAGTTTTATTAATATATTCAGAAATATTGAGGCACTACTAACTGGTAAATGTAAAAAAATATATTATTTTATGTGTAGTTTACAAATTAAATGCATTTAAAAAGTACCAAAAAAACTTTTTTTTGCGAAATTGGTTAATAATTTATACAGGAATTAATATGTAAATAGACTTTCATAGCGCCTATTATGACGTTAATTTGTATATTAGGAGAAAATCTATATATATCAATAAAGAGGTAAAAAGGCATCTTCCCACCATCTTCGCATCGCGTCAACAATTTCAAGGGCAAATACTCAAAAATATTCCAAACATATTATCTACCAAGTACCAATATATAACCAACCTACTGAATATAGCTTATTCAAATTCTAAAAATATCACAAAGCTTCGATAAGAACCTACTTTAAGTAGCTTCATTATTATGTCATTAGACTACTGTGGTCTACTCACACATGGAGACGACGTCGCGCACACGCAGGTACGATATAGCGAGCCTCATGACGGAGGCCTTGTCCAGCTGCTCCACCTCCTCCTTCTTGGCGGGCAGTGCTGCGGTCAGCTCGGCGAAGATCTGCACCTCCTTGGTGCGTCTACATCGCGCCGCCACTCGCGACTTTTCCTTGCGCTTCTCATTGTTCCTGTAAAAAAAATATTATGTATTTTTGAGGACTTTTCAGGCTGAGCTTCGATAAAATTACGTTAATTATTTGGTTATTGAATTGTTACGAACAAACTAAAACTATTGTTACCTATTACTGCAATTAAGCGTCAGTTCTCACCGAAACGACACGATACGCGACGCGGCGCTGCATTTTTTTTTTATGAAATAAGGGGGCAAACGAGCAAACGGGTCACCTGATGGAAAGCAACTTCCGTCGCCCATGGGCACTCGCAGCATCAGAAGAGCTGCAAGTGCGTTGCCGGCCTTTTAAGAGGGAATAGGGTAATAGGGGAGGGTAGGGAAGGGAACAGGGTAGGGGATTGGGCCTCCGGTAAACTCACTCACTCGGCGAAACACAGCGCAAACGCTGTTTCACGCCGGTTTTCTGTGAGCCCGTGGTATTTCTCCGGTCGAGCCGGCCCATTCGTGCCGAAGTATGGCTCTACCATGAAAAAAAAAATTTTAAGATAGCGATTCAAATTTGAACTTTAATCACTACACAAGAGGTTACACGTTTATTTGCAAGAGTTCGAATGTCAAACTATACCACTCTGGCCTATGCACAGAGTCGTTCGTCTGTTCGTCCCACAAAGTTTCGTCCTAGTGGGACGAAAAGACGTATTTAATACAGGCATATCGCGGCGCCGCTCATGCAATGAAACGTTTATCTTCTTGTGTAATAAAGTTCAAATTTGAATCAGTTTTAAGAAATTCAGCGCCGCGTCGCATGTCGTCTTGTTTCGGTGTGACCTGCCTCTAGGATATTTTTTTATAATTTTCTAGACTAGAGCAACACGTTAACTCAGCTTTTTACTAACATTTTACAAACAATTTAAGGTCACTTCACCTGTGGGCTTGTGACCAAAAATAATTTCATTGAGTAAACTGTAAAGCGTTGACGGACAGAATAAAAACACTTTCAATTCGCAAACAAAATACCTCTCGTAAACATAAACATTCCGCCCACGAATATCGAAGTCTGTTATGCCCGGTATACACATTATCACAGTTTTCAATTTTGCAATTAATTTAATAATAACTATTATTACAGAATATAATAATTATTATAAAACACAAGTAACACAAGGCGCCAACAATCTCTGTGGCTTGCAATTAACAATGCATGGCCATTAATTTGTCATTAGACCCCCACCCTATCTGCTGCTCTAAATAGCATACTTAACAAATGCGTCAGCTGATGAGATTAGTTTTATTTTTTTTAAACTAGGAGAACTTCGACCGACACCATTATGTAAAGGGAAAAGCCCAAAATGTCTGCAGTCCGCGACATGCATAGTCTTAAACGTTTCCATACGTATAGGTATTATCATCATAATCATAATGTAATATGTACGTGAAGTACAGTTTTACGACAATTGTGCGAACGGAGGAGTATAAAAGTAGGCACAGTTAAATTTTATGTGGAGGAAGGTGTGCATACAGCTAATATTTTTAATAATGCATAATCAAAGATCAAATAAAAATACAGACATGAAAGTGGCCAGTACGACAAGACGCCAATATCATATGTAAGGACCTAATAGTTAAAATTTTAGCCGAATTTAAAAGGGATGTATAAATATGGATGTATTGTAAATTTCTTTATTCCCACGAATCTTCCAAACGGCTGGATCAATTTCGACAATTATTAAGGTATCGTTAGATTTGTCTCAATAACCCGTGTTCTTAGATGGCTAGTTCAAAGTCTTGGATACAAAATGGCGGATTTTGGCGCCAAATTATAAGTAAGTAGTTCCAATTTTTTAAAACCAAAACTATCGAGTAGGGTATCAAAATAAAGGAAATTAAAAGGATGTTAAAAAATACATATAAATCATGTATTTAAATTTAATCAGGAATAATTACAACCATTTTAATTAAATTATTCGAATAAATTTGTAATCAGTGCATTCAAGTAAGTACTCATATTTTTGCTTTAAATCGACCAGGCGTGTGTTGGTTAAACTAAAAAATCTAAAATAAAATAAATACTTAAGTAATAAAAAAATAAAAAAACCCGACTGCAAAAAAGACGGATACCTAAGCAACGCACTAAAAAACCGGAACAAGATTGAGAAAACAGGCTACACTATGAGACTCTTAGTGCGTTGATCTTGAATAAATTAATTTGTGTCGTACATACTCGCTTTTGACGCCGCGCGCGAACCTAAAAATGTCGCGCGGAGACCCAGCGTTAAATTAAAATTACAAACAATGGAGATAGAGTTCCGGAAATGGGAGTTTTTTATTGGAAATTTCCTCCTCTTTCAGATTTTTTTTGAAATTTCTTTAATATTAATATTTTATGAAATATTGTCAAAAAACGAAATGCCACTTTTTTCATCTTTAAAATTAAACAATTTTATAACTTTTGCAATTTTTAATTTTTATGTGCTAAATACACGTTTTTAGCACATTTTTCTAGGCGTTATTCCGGATCCAATGAGCTATCGCAATTAATTTTAAGAGCAGTAGGTATTTTAGACCATTTTCAACTTGTCGACTAGAGTACTACTGTCCCTTGGAGTTGTGAAAAAATCAAACTTCTATGTAAGCCAACGCAATAAAAAGATACAGCCGTCTTTGCCACAAAATTTCGAAAATTTTCGACACTCGCAAGGGAATCAAAAGCAACAGAGTACTTCCCGTAAATACAGAATCTTGAAATTTAGTACGAAGCAACGTCTTATAGCACATATAAAGGAAAAATAGCGAAAACCGTAAATTTTTAGTAACATCATATAGATACATAATAAAAATATTTTTAATTATTTAAACTTACTACCCCTTTCCTCATGATCGCGTAGAGATATGTAATTTAAATTCATATCAAATACTCAGGTCTATAATTAATAATAACCTTTAAGCTGTAACAAAATCACTACAGGTTTGTACGGAACATACGGTGCGCGAGTCCGACTCGCACTTGTCCGGCTTTTTTGTGTATTTTTACTATGTTTCTTTAATTTTTTGTTATTAATCATTTGTATATTTTATTCGTTACACACAGAACTGATCTTGTATTATTACATCACTGCGATTCAGTTATTAGATAAGAAACAGCACACTTATAAATCGTTTTATATAAGACTTATTAAAATACTCTTTAAAGCCCTGAGTTTATCACGTAAACTCGGCGACGCACAGTGGTTCCAATTCCAAAATTCGTGGACATAGACCCCGAAGTCGGAATTTCGACTTGATTTTACTTTCTGTGATAGAAAACAACATTTCAAACAACTTTTACTTTTGCACAATTCTTCGAAAAACTTATATTTTTCAAGATATAAAATAAATTAAAAAAAATTGTATGGAGAAAAACACATTTTATTTTTTTTCTTCAACTGCCGTAGTTTGCGGGGTGTTTTGAGGCATAGGCGTATTAGATAAGGTGACAAGGAATATAAAAATAATTTTATTTGGTCTCGCAGAGTGCGGCCGCGCAAAAAAATTAAGTTTAATTTTTTTTTATGAAAACGCTTTTTTTACAAATAATGAAATGTTTTTCGTAATGTTTTACTTCTTTTGTGTATTTTTACTCTTAATTATATCATCTAAGAGTGAAATATCCCATAAAATACTATAAAAAATGGTTTTTGTTGAACATTTTAATTTTATTTTAATTCATTTTTCGAAGAATTGTACAAAAGTAAAAGTTGTTTGAAATGTTGTTTTCTATCACAGAAAAAAAAATCAAGTCGAAATTCCGACTTCGGGGTCTATGTCCACGAATTTTGGAATTGGAACCACTGTGCGACGTGATGCGCACTTCATTAGGGAGCCTCCCCCTAAACCTTCGGTAGACCACGTCCGTCGGCCAGAATTCCTCCACCTCAAAGGTCGGTAGAAGATGCGAGGTATAATATTGTGTTTTTACAAAAATGCTAGCGCCCAGCCCAGCTGACATATTCAATCTCTTCTGTGTTTATTTCAATAATTCAAACTTTAATGATAATAATAATAGATTAAGTTCCAGAGCTTCATAAGGAATTCTTCGACCGCATATCATGTCATGATTACAACCGGTTACATAAAATTGGAAGCTGACCTAGACAAGTTTCGGGATCGAAGACATTAGAGAAGGACGGCGATATCCGAGTGCAACGCATTGAGGAAAAACTATAGTAAATACGGTAAAAACGCAATATATTATTTGAGACCTACAATAGGCTACACGAATGAATTTTTTTTATTGCATAAATGAATAGTACTCTTAAATATGAGTAACTTCTTAGAAGAAACCGTATATCAAAAGTCAATATTTTCAAAGGTACAGCGATTTGTTTGCAAAATTTCGCAAGTCCCGTGAAAACGCTCCATACTAAAGTCGTACGTAGCTATGACGTCACGTCCATGTAAAATCGTATGAAGTATACGGCCGCAGGAACATATTTGTAAATATCTCCGATATTTGTGCGTTTAAGTTCATACATACCATAATAAAAGTTTTTGTATATGATGTAAGTAAACTAATTATGTAGGTTTTGTTTACTAATTTAGCAAGAAAAAAAATTTTTTTTTTGTACTTTTTAGATGTATCTAATGACTAAACTATAAATAAAATATTATATTTTTTTACATTTACGAAGTAGTAATGCCTTAAAATTTCTGAATACATTATTGAAACTTAATATTTTAGATGTAGTCGTGTACCCAATTAACGGGAGCAGCCAGTCGCGACGGCTGCCAATCAACCGAAGACATGTAGTATTAACCTATATTTATACAAATAAATAAAATTGAAGTGTTTGTCTGTAATTTTAAATTAACGGCTTTTAAACTAAATGCATAATTATATGAAAGTAAATACGGTAGGTACTTACAATAAAATATCAATTTTTAAAATTTTCGTCTGTCCATATGTCTGTTTATTCCGGCTAATCTCTAAATGGGTCGTTACCGTTAGTCGTTTCGCACCGCAAGGATTCGAACCGCGGTGTGAATCGCCCTAGCTTGGTTTTTGAATGGGTCGATTCGCAACGCGGTCCGAAACACCCAAGACGTTTTTAGAATGGTTCGATTCGAAACGCAGTAGAATGCATTTCTTTTTTGGATGAATGAATTTTGACGGTAAAATATGCGTATTACAATCATGCACAAAATAATAGAAAAGTTCAAAGTATAAATTACACCATTGGGTAAAATGCGATTTCGGTAACAATTGACTCCCAATAAAACCGTAGCGGTAGTTCGGTACATGGTTGTCTTTGGAAACCAGAGTTTTGTTTGATGGACGATCTTACGGCATCGCCACTTAAAATATTCCTTATTAATCAATTTACAAAGCTCAGAAAATAAAATAACTATCCGAAAAACAAGGACACGGCGAAAATTGGTAATCTTCTTTGTCACCCGTTTTTTTACTGACCAGAGTTGTTATAAGTAAATTAAAGTGTACATAATAACCTGCGATTATAAATCTATTACGAAACATTTTTAACAAAGGTTGAACAAAACATATTCTTGTTTTAACACTTATTTAAAACAGACTATTGCTATGAATTTTGCTCAACTAATATTTACCTTTCTTGTAGCAAGTTGGATAGTACATAGTCTGTGGTAGTACCATGCTTAAATTGTACTTATTTAAATGCGTGGTATAACCACTTTTAATATATCAATATTATTTGTAATTTTTTCACGAATCAGTTCTCTGCTCATTTGTTTTAAAAAATTATAGTTCTAAATATTACGAAATAAATATATCAATTTGTGGTTCGAATCAACCTTTTAAAAAAATATCTGGGGCGATTCACTCCAAAATTTTTAAGCGATGCGAATCGATCTATTCAGAAACAGTGTTGAGTGGTTGTGGTTCGCACGGTGTGAATCGCCCCAGATTTATTTTTGAATGGGTCGATTCGCACCGCGGTCCGAAACACCCAAGACGTTTTTAGAATGGTTCGATTCGAAACGCAGTAGAATGCATTTCTTTTTTTGGATGAATGAATTTTGACGGTAAAATATGCATGGTCTATTTTTTATCTCGTGTCCGAATCCCGTGGGCCGAAACGCCTAACGACCCCTGTAAATTCTGAAACGGCTGGACTGATTTTCACGGGAATTTCACTGGCAGATAGCTGATGTTATAAAGAGTAACTTAGGCTACTTTTGTCTTAGGGTTCCGTTAAAAATATAGTGTTCCGTTTCCATTATTAGTTCCTCGCAAACGAAGTTGCGGGGACCAGCTAATCCATACTGCCATACTAATATTATAAATACGAAAGTAACTCTGTCTTTCTGTCTGTCTCGCTTTCACGCCAAAACTACTGAACCAATTTAAATGAAATTTGGTACACATATAGACTAGGACCTAGGTAATCGCGGGTAAATGTACTTGCCGTGGGATATTTTATTTAAGCTTTCACGTAAAAACTACTAAATCCGATCATCATGACATTTGGCTCAAATATAAAGTAGATCACGGGGAAGGACATAGGCTACTTTTTATATACGGTTCTCGTGGGTTTACTGTACTTATGCGGGCGGAGCTGCGGGCATCAGCTAGATATATAATAGATGCATAAATTATAGGTAGAGACGTCATGGTAGACATAATGGCTGACGGTATAGAGGATATTATTATGTAGTGAGTAGAGAAAGCACGCAATTTATGGACTTAATAGCTTTTGCCCGTGGCTCCGCCCGCGTAAATACAGTATCCCACGGGAACACTGTACTTTTTCGGGATAAGAAGTAGCCTAAGATTTAATCCATACCGTACCAAATTTTATCAAAATCCGTTTAGTATTTTTTGCGTGCAAAAGTAACAAACATCTATCCATCCTCACAAACTTTCAAAATTATAACAAATAGTAGTATTAAATAAAATATATAGGTTGAACAAGAGTTATTCTAGTTTGCACCGATCATTTTATGAAAGCAGTGTTACAATTTACATCGTGGATGGTCAAATAAATACTAGATACGGTGGATACGATGGGGTTGTCATGTCTTTATATAGACTAAAACCCATAGATTATATTAAAAAGAGGCGAAAACCATTATAAAATATTACTTAAATAAAAAAAAAATTACATAAAACTGACTGACATCTTTTAGGTTCACTTTAACAGGATCTACATGTTTTTCCTTATCACTACCCTTTTGCGTCTAAGGAAATTTAGAAATGATCAACAATTACGAAAAATACAATACTTAAATATGTTAAATTTAAAAGTTAAATCCATGTTCTGTCTTCCAGCTCAGAAAACTCATCACTCGTATTGAAATGAATATCTTCCAAATTTTACGGCACAGTCACAGTTTGAAAAAAATAAAGTTTTTCAAATGACATTGAGGACTGTCCATTGACTTGGACGTCCAATTGACGATGATTGCAAATATTATTGCGCTCTCGTTCGCGTTCCTCAATTGAAGAAGCTAGATCAAAGTTCTAGCTCCATGGGTGTGACGCGCTCCGCGAAATTGTCCGACCGTCACATACCACATGTTATATCATCGCGTTTATTTGCCATTGATTTATCAATACAATCCTACTTCCTATCCTACTAATATTATTAATGTGAAAGTTTGTAAGGATGTATGGATGGATGTTTGTTACTCCTTCACGCAAAAACTACTGAACGGATTTTGATGAAATTTGGTATGGTAGTAGTTTAGGCTCTGGATTAAAACATAGGCTACATTTATACCGAAAAAATACAGTGTTCCCGAGGGACACGATATTGACGCGGGCGAAGCCGCGGGCAACAGCTAATATCTTATAAGTAGAGATCGCCCTGTGGTCGAAATTCGACCATAATAATTCATATACCCCCTTACTAATCGAATCAAAAATGGCACTTGTGTGACGTGACAAAACGCTTCTACAGCGTTTATTAGTAAGGGGGTTAGTTTTTAAGTTTGAACTTTATAAGGTTCTTTCGCCTCTTTTGACCCCAGTACACAAAGGCTTATTATGATGGACTATGCTTTGCAATGCACAACTGTGTGCCACGATCACTTGGTATTCCAACAATGGCGCATGGCTGCTCATTGCTGTCCGGCGAAACACTCACGACTCCTTTTAAGTGTGCCAAAAAACCGACAACTTTCCGATTCCGTGCCGCGATGGGCAATAGGAGATCGGACAACATCTGAAATATTTAGTTTCATTAATATATTCAGAAATATTGAGGCATTACTAGCTGGTAAATGTAAAAAATATATTGTTTTATGTGTAGTTTACTAATTAAATACATTTAAAAAGTACATTTTTTTTTGCGTAATTAGTAAACAAAACCTACATCATTAGTTTACTAACATCATATAGGTACAAAAACATTCATTATTATAAGTATGAACTTAAACGCACAAATATCGGAGATTTTTAAAATATTGACTTTTGATATACGGTTTCTTCTGAGAAGTTACTCATATTTAAGGGTTCATTTATTCATTCATGCAATAAAAAAAATGTCCGCTTGTCTATTATTGTCCGCCACTATGTACCATTATCCCGTACACAATGGCGATGGCGTGCAGTGGGCCAACACGGGCCATTGTGTACTTGGGCCATTATGGCCCAAGGGTTTTGCTTGCGACGTCCCAGACGGAAAGACGCACAATTTATAACACCAATCTGTTTGCGTCGGTTGTTGTTGCGAAATGTGGAATATATGAAAAATATGTGAAATGAACAAATTAAGTCTTAGAAAAAACGCGAATTAGTTGCTGACAACAAGTATGTATCTAATGTCTTCTTAGTATTTGAATGTATCAGTAGCATCTCACTACATGATATTTCATTCAAATGCGGAAGGACAATGTCGTTAATCTCTTTCAATTCTACATCCTACAAGAGATATTATGAGTGATAAGTTGATAACTTATCACCTAAAGGACTCGAGAACAAAAAGGACAATCCACTCAATTATGAACATGATGAAGATATTATAACAAGTTTGTTTTAATGAAAATAATAAGCTTAAGCCCCCTGGACACTGTACACCCGCGAGGACTTTTTACCAGACTACGGCGAATCCAAAAGGAGAGGAATGATTTTAACAGTATGTTTGCTCCATCCTAGCACCTAAACTACTCATTCGATTTTACTGAATGAGGTGTAAATATTTTCGTAATAATGGCCCGAGTAACATAGGCTATATAGTTTGCGTGGTCGGGTTATAGTTTATAACTTTTGATTATTATTACAATAAGTCTTAATTGATATTAAAATAAAAGAAGCTTTCGTCTTGAACTTTCAGAGCCGAGTTTGTATTTTCCCGTATTTCAATTGATACAATAATAACTCTGATAAGGAGATAAACGCACAGACTTGTTTATAAACGACTTCTAACTGGTTCCTTATGTCGGCCAAGTAATAATTATAAATAATTAATTATGACGCACCATTATTTAAAATCTGTACAGAGAAATAACATTAATTTAAAAAATTATAATATTATGTTAGTAGGGGGAGTTGGGGCACCTTGACTGGATTTTTACATAGACCCAATAAAAGACGAAATAATGATAGTTTAATATAGAGATTTTTTTGATTATGCGACATAACTATATTGAAAACTTTCAAACTGTAGTTACAAAATGGAGCCTGTATGTAGGAAAGTCATGAGTGATGAGTGATGACTGGATCACGAGGGTAAATAAATACTAAACTCACGTGGTTCGATCACCTGATACCTACTCATGGGTTTTGGAAGTCTGGCTAGCATCCAATCTCTATTATTCGTGTCCATAAAATTGAAAAACGGAACATTTTTACTTATTAAGTAATTCATATTATAATTTTACATTGCACAGAAAAGTTATGTAATAGCGCAAACAATATCCTGATAAAAACAATATTTTATAAAACTCACGTTCAAGTTGGCTGGTACTGATTTAAAAATTATGAAAATTGTATAGAGAAATAATTGAAATTTTAGCCGAATTTATAAAGGCAATTATTAAGAAAATAAGAACTATTTCATATTTTTTGTGCGTTTTTATTTTGGAAGTCGGTTTTCATTTTCTATATTATCAAAATATTGTTTTATCAGGATATCGTTAGGGCTGGTACTGGGATTGACAGGTGTCCCGATTTGCGTGGGAGTTGGGACGTCCCGATTTTAAGGCGTCTGAGGACACGTCCCGATTTGCACCTGATCAGGACGCTAATGTCCCGATAAATCAAAATAATCAAAATAGCAGATGCGAGTATTTTCCGAGGCCATCTATCTTAATTTGGTCCGACGAAGACGAAACTCTGTGTCTGAACAGGAGGAAGTAAACTAAGAAATATATCTAGCACTAGCGACCCGAGCCGGCTTACCTAGATAGGTATAGTGTGTCGCGGACTTTTTTGTAGATATTTATAAGATCTATAATTAATTAGAACATTTTATGGTTCTATCTTTTATAGTTTAGGCAGCGTACGCAAAATAAGTAACTTTTCTGGTTGATTTTTTACACCTTGTGTCCGAAAAACCCAAATATCTTACGGAACCCAATTTTTTTCCAAAATAAAATTTAGCCTATGTTACTCGTGGGTAATGTAGCTTTCGAATGGTGAAAGAATTTTTGAAATCGGTCCAGTACTTTTTGAGCCTATTCATTACAACCAAACAAACAAACATACAAACAAAGATTTCCTCTTTATAATATTAGTGTAGAAGTGTAGATGTAGATCCTATCAAAAACATAAATGTGAAATGAGAGCCAAGTTCAATAATATGATATTGCCTTGGTTGTTGACTTTAACGACAAAAGAAGTGAGATCTAAATAGTTGCCAAGTTCAATGAACAGCCCTGAAATTTATTTATAACAACATAAAATATCATTTCTTCTTATAACTTAGGATAATATTATATTGTAGCCTAAGGTCTGTCTTGGCTTGTTCTCATATACGAATTATTATGTTCGATGGCTAGTTTCTATCAACGAGCCAAATTTTTGGAATAATAAAATGAGAATCTACAAGTAACAGGTTTAGAACTTGCCAAGGCTACAATATAATTCGAATATGAAAACTAGCCAAGACAGACCTTAGGCTACAATATAATATTATCCTAAGTTATAAGAAGAAATGATATTTTATGTTGTTATAAATAAATTTCAGGGCTGTTCATTGAACTTGGCAACTATTTAGATCTCACTTCTTTTGTCGTTAAAGTCAACAACCAAGGCAATATCATATTATTAAACTTGGCTCTCATTTCACATTTATGTTTTTGATAGGATATCATTACTTTTTGTAATGTACATAAATTATTAGTAGGTAGGTACTTATTTATAACAAAATTATAACCAAATGTAAGTATTCCTAATTGAATCAAATAAGTGAAAAATTATAATAAAATGATAAACCAGTTTCTGATTGATTCCTTTGTATTCAGCTAATTACCTATCTGCATGCCAAATTTATTATTTTGATAGTGTAAGTAATATTCACCTATGGTTATATTTACCTACAAGTTGCGTCTCTTTCTATCGCATAACTCTTATTCATATCGCATAATTATTACGACATCGGGGTTGTCTCCGTTTAGAAAATAATTTAATCTTAATATTTAATTACAAAGCGTTTTCAATACCCTCACGGCCTGATATTACTCAAAGATGTTAAATCACGCCGCCTTACATAATTCTCGGTAACCTACTTTTGTTAACAAATGACTTTTCAAATCGTATCACAATTCAGATTGCATCGGAATGACAGTTTACGACGCGAACAGATAGTTCAGGAGTGAACAGCTAAAAACTTAATATTGGTTCTCATTATTTTTAAACAAAAAATTAAACCGACTTCCAAAGTAAAAATACACAAAAAAGTATGAATTTATTTAATCGATACCAGCAAAAACAATATCCTACAATATTTTATAGAAGTTAGAACTAACGTTCATATTTGCTGGTACCGACTTCAAAATTAATAAGATTGAGTAGAGAAATAGTAAAAAATTTAGCCGAATTTGAAAGGGGAATTATTTAGAGATTAAGTTTTATTTCATACTTTTTTGTGTATTTTTACTTTGGAAGTCAGTTTAATTTTTAGTTTCAAAATAATAATTTCACCCTTTTTAGTGATATATTTTGTTCAGTTATTATTAATACGTCTTAAGAACGTCTAAACTAAACGATTGAATAAAAAAAACTAAATTGAAATTGAATACGCGCCAAGCTTCCATTAGGTATTGTTATTAAGATGATGATGATGATTAATGTAAGTTATAAAGTGGCACAATATGCTTGCAGTCCTTTAAAGTTTAACATACATACATACATACATATAATCACGCCTTTTTCCCGTAGGGGTAGGCAGGGACCGCCTCTTTCCCGTAGGGGTAGGCAGAGACCACTTCTTTCCACTTGCTACGATCCTTACATACTTGTTTCGCTTCATCCACTTTCATTCTTACCATCCATTCCTCCTCTTACATTCAACGTAGCGAAGCAGCTCTCCATGGGCCACTTTTCGCCTCCGCGAGAACGAGACGTGATGGGTGGCGAACCACATCGCCGCCATTTTGGATAATATTTTTTTTTGCGATTATCCATTGCGTTCCCACGGATTGGTGGAGAGGGTAGGAATAGGGAAAAGGGAAGGATAGGTGGTGTGGAAAGGAAGATTGGTAAGTTAGAGTGGAAAATAGGAAATGTAGGATATTATTACCGCCCAGGAGGGCAAGGGATAGGACAGTAATAGCTAGGGAAGCCGGGGTCGCGTACCCGTATACTATACCACAACTACCGGACAGGTAAGTTGGGATGAGTATCCAAACATGAAAAGTTTAAACAATGCCGAAATTTCCAAATGCATATCTTTAAAGACCGAGGAGTTCTGTTCAGTGCTTTTGGATCCAGGGTATAATACCTTGGTACAATATCTTATTTTTTGGTAGCATATGCTTGTGTTATTTCAGTAAAAGTCAAAATCACTATATGTGTCGATATAAATTTCGAGGAGTTCCCTCGATTACACATAAATTGCATCATCAGGTTTCCACTTTAGTGACTAAAGGACCAATTTCGAATTTTGCAAATAGGTCCTTAAACGGCAGAGTAATGTTCAAAGATCTCCGTGTAAGTGTAAAATACTATGAGAAGTACCTTTTATATTATCATAATCTGATGGTGTATGGTGTAATAGTGGTGATGATGATGATGATGATTACTCTAACTGACAGGGTGGCATATGCTTGCAGTTCTTTAAACAACGCCGAAATCCCCAAACATGTATCTATAAGGAGTCAGGAGTTCTGTTCTGTACTTTTGGATTCAGGGTATTTTGTTTTTTTACCCGACTGCGCGACGCAAAGGAGTGGTAATGTGTTTATCAGCCTATGTATGTATGTATGTATGTATGTATGTATATATGTATGTATGTATGTATGTTCCTTTGAAGCACTATACAGACCAAACGCCTGGGCCGATTTTTATGATTCACACGTCAATCGATTCCTCTTAGTCCGGTGAGTGTCACTAAAGACATGACGTTGGTGAAAATTCAATATGGCGACTACTGGACGCCATATTGTGAAAATGAAAAAAATGAAAGTCAACAAACTATATCAAGTGGGGTATCGTTGAATAGTTATTTAAAAATCATTGTTAGTTATCTCTCAACATTTTTCGATTTGACTGACCGTTTAGGATCTATATCGATTTAAAGTTGCATAACAACCATTCTCACATTCCAGTGCAATTGTGATATAGTACTGATGCTGATAGGAAATCCAGTCTGGTAAATAGCTAGCTAGGTACTCCTAACTAAAAAGTATAAAATAAAAAATAATAATTTAAAAAATTTAAAAACCCGACTGCGTAAAAAGTGAACCAAACTAAGTACATAATTAAAACTGAAAAGAAAAAAACAAGCACTTAGATATCCGGTGGTCTAGAATTCTATAATATATTATTGAATTAATACTATTGGAACATAACAACTGAACAGTCGGGATCCATTATTCGACAGCCAATCTAATTTTTCAATGGATCCTGACTGTTTAGTTGTTATGTTCCAATAGTATTAATTCAATAATATATTATAGAATTCTAGTCCACCGGATATATCTAAGTGCTTGTTTTTTTCTTTTCAGTTTTAATTATGTACTTAGTTTGGTTCACTTTTTACGCAGTCGGGTTTTTAAATTTTTTCATTTAATAATTTACTACCTGATGCCCGCGGCTCCGCCCGCGTAAGTACAGTAACCCACCGATAAAAACTAGCCTATACCCTTCCCCACTTTGTAACTGTGCCAAATTTCATGATAATCGGTTTGGAAATTTTTACGTGAAACCGTAAATAATGTATCCCACGGAAACCCCACATTTCCCCGCGATAAAAAGTAGCCTATGTCCTTTCCCGTGGTCTACTTTATATCTGTGCCAATTTTCATGATAATCGGCTTAGTAGTTTTTTCGTGAAACTGTAAATAAAGAATCGCACGGGAACCGCACATTTCCCCGCGATAAAAAGTAGCCTATGTCCTTTCCCGTGGTCTACTTTATATCTGTGCCAAATTTCATAATAATCGGCTTAGTAGTTTTTACGTGAAACTGTAAATAAAGTATCCCACCGGAACCGCACATTTCCCTGCGATAAAAAGTAGCCTATGTCCTTTCCCGTGGTCTACTTTATATCTGTGCCAAATTTCTGATAATCAGCTTAGTAGTTTTTAGGAGAAACTGTAAATAAAGAATCGCATGGGAACCGCACATTTCCCCGCGATAAAAAGTAGCCTATGTCCTAACTTGTGGTCTACTTTATATCTGTGCCAAATTTCATGATAACTGGCTTAGTAGTTTTTACGTGAAACTGTAAATAAAGTATCCCTCGGGAACCTCACATTTCTCTGCGATAAAAAGTAGCCTATGTCCTTTCCCGTGGTCTACTTTATATCGGTGCCAAATTTCATAATAATCGGCTTAGTAGTTTTTACGTGAAACTGTAAATAAAGTATCCCACCGGAACCGCACATTTCCCTGCGATAAAAAGTAGCCTATGTCCTTTCCCGTGGTCTACTTTATATCTGTGCCAAATTTCTGATAATCAGCTTAGTAGTTTGTAGGAGAAACTGTAAATAAAGTATCCCATGGGAACCGTACATTTTCTCGCTATAAAAAGTAGCCTCTGTCCTTCTCAGGATTTAGACTATTTTTGTACCAAATTTAATTAAAATTGGTTCAGTAGTTTTGGCGTGAAAGACAAAAGGACACACACGCTTTACCATTTATAATATTAGTATGGATGTATTGATGACGAACGGCCGTCTGTAAAGACGTTTGCAAAAAAACATAGATGTTGCCTCATGCCTGACGTCGATGCTCGATATACATCGAACATCGATATTTAGCTATCGACGTTTTTGCAATAACGATTATCCCTAACAAGAAGCTGCTGTCCCACTCCCAGACGGTGGAAGCAACTACTTAAGTAGCGTAGGAATCGTAAGAGCGCAAACAATAGCAGTTATCGATTACCGAAGCAAAGTAAACATCATGATGGTTAGTTATATATGATTCTTATCTATGTTCCGATAGCGCGATGTAGGATCCTTACAGCGCCATCTAGTGGTGGCTGGGAGAACTTATAATTAATTCACTATACTCAGCTACAAGTGCTATAGCCATCTAGCGGTGGTTGAGGAAACTAAGATTATTGCTCAATATCTTTAAATAGAAGTGTTACAAATTTCAGTTTTTGTTAAATCTTATCTTAGTAATTTAATATTATGTAACGTAGGAATTCAGGGGGGTGAAACTCTCATTCATGCACAAATTAACAGAGAACAGAGACATCTAAAATGACTATCCGGTACTAACAGTTTGAAAGTTTTCGGATAGCCACAATAGATGACACTACGCGACTTCTACATCGCGCTATCGAAAACACCAGACTTATGTACACATAAGGAGCTCGCGAATACTTTACTTTCCTTATATAAAAAAGTACTCTGTGCACATTATCTTGCGGCCTGCAGTCAGCAGTGACCATAATCCCACTGTAAAAGAGAGACTTGATACTTATTTTAGTGGTAGACAGACGTCTATGATTTTCGTTCTAACTTAATTTCTGTCCATAATTCGGGCCAATGGCTAGCCCGTGGCCGCACACGTGCAATTGCAATATTATTGTCAATAATGCTCATATTGACAATAATATTCCCTGTGTAAAGTATTCGCGAGCCCCTTATATGTACATAAGCCTGGTGTTTACGATAGCGCTATGTAGAAGTCGCTTAGTGTCATCTATTGTGGCTTTCCGAAAACTTTCAAACTGTTAGTACCGGATAGTCATTTTTAGACGTCTCTGTTCTCTGTTAATTTGTGCATGAATGAGAGTTTCACCCCCCTGAATTCCTACGTTACATAATATTAAATTACTAAGATAAGATTTAACAAAAACTTAAATTTGTAACACTCCTATTCAAAGATATTGAGCAATAATCTTAGTTTCCCCAACCACCGCTAGATGGCTATAGCACTTGTAGCTGAGTACAGTGAATTAATTATCAGTTCTCCCTGCCGCCACTAGATGGCGCTGTAAGGATCCTACATCAAGCCATATTGCCATTTTTTTGTGTTTTGACTAGTATTGACAATTTTGTTCTGTCAATAGTATTGCACGTGTGCGTCTAGCCAATAAAAATTATCAGGCGGTACTACTTCCACCTAGCGGGTTTGATAGTAACTAAAACGGTACAACGCCATCTACAAAAGATATTCCGAAACTTTTGCAAGACTCAGTTACAATCTTAAAGTTGCACATCTATGGTTGGAATCGTAAGAGCGCATAAAACAGCGGTTATCGATTGCCGATATAAAACAATTATCATGATGGTAATGGATGATAATTAATTCACAGTACTGAGCTACAAGTACTATAATAGCCATCTAGCGGTGGTTGGGGAAACTAAGATTATTGCTTAATATCTTTGAATAGGAGTGTTACAAATTTCAGTTTTTGTTAAATCTTAGTAATATATCTTTGAAAATTGCATTATGAAGTCATTATTAACATATTTTTTTCCAGTCATAGTATGAAAGCAATGAAATAGCATTTTTTCCAAGATTTATGCAATATACTGAACAATGGCAACTATTTATTAGTTTTTGCTTTCGAAGTGGCGCTAGGAGTTTTGATCTATAGGTCAGTCAATGATAAAAATGACGATTTTTGGACGTTAATATCTAAATAACCGTTTGAGATGTGTTTATGAAATTTGGAGCACATGTATATCTCGCAAGTCTTAATATATGAGCCAAATTTGACACGTTTGTGTGAAATAGTTTTTGAGTTATGAGGGGGTCAAAAGTGGCTCCAAATAGTTCGTGTAATATTACACACGGTGCTGCTCGCCAGTTCTGTTACTAGAACTTGGCTTGACACGCTACCGCGTGTCTAGATAACGCGGTGCAGCAGCAGCGCATTTAGGAGTGGGCTACGTAGACTGTAGCTTATATAGCTGTTGTAGTTATCTACAGTTATACAGCAGTCAGCACGGTGGCACTTCCTAAACATTCATTTTGACTTTTTTTTTCTTTCGTATATAGAGCTAGAGCTCGTCGTCGAAAATGGAGGTCATCGAGAACAAGCATTAGACCCACTGTAGATCGCTAGGGGACCAAAAATTTTATACGAAACCGCCGGTATGGCGGTTCTAAGCCCTTATGAAACAATATAACTGTTTTTATACACGGATGCGCGCCAACTAGAAACCGATAAAAATGCAAGTCTGGCAGTCCTACTCTTGACCAGTTTCCAACCAGACCGCCCTGAACGTGTAAGAATTTTCAGTAAAAAAATGTCATATTTATATACCTATATAAAAAAGGTCATGTTCATATAATTATAAGGGAACAAGGTCAATTTATACGTCAATCTTTCTTCTTGTTTCAATCTCTTTTTTCGACGACGAGCTCTAGCTCTAATATGGTTTAACAGATTTTATTAAACCTGCAAAATAGGATTTAAAATTTCTCTCTCGCTTTAAGTTTAAATATACAGAGCAAAATTAACCATTTCGTAACTCCTTTTTTACTCTTTTGATTTTTAAAGATGCAAAGTCAAAAAAATGGGGATAAATTTTGCTCGCTCACTCCGGTCGCTCTCTTTTACCTATGTTCTATTTTGCGCTATTGTTTATTTATTCAAGTATACAGTCTTTCAGATAGGGATTTTCTTAATACAATTTAACCAGTAAAATAAAAAAATTTAAATAAAATGTTGCTCGCTCGTTCTGCTCGCTCGCATTTTACTAAAATATCTTCTTCACCTAATGAGCTAACTAGAGATCTGAAAATAATATTATACATATGTTGCGTTTTGAGTTTAAAAAAAAACTGGCCAAGTGCGAGTCAGACTCGACCACAAAGGGTTCCGTACAAAACGGCAAAAAAAAAATCACGTTTGTTGTATGGGAGCCCTCAAATATTTATTTTATTTGGTATTAAGTATTTGTTGTTATACCGGCAACACAAATACATAATTTGTGAAAATTTCAACTGTCTAGCTATCGCGGTTCTTGAGATACATCCTGGTGACAGACAGACGGACAGACAGCGAAGAAGGGTAAAAACGGTACCCTATTACTAAATAGGGTACCGTTTTTACCCTTTGGGTACGAAACGCTAAAAAAGGATAAGTGCAGGCCACGCTATCAGAAACTATACTCGAGACCTAAGTTGTCTAAATAAAAAAAAATCAGTCCGCTTGCCTATTCTAATATTATATGCACGGCGTGAAGTTAGATAAAATAAATACACTAAATACACTTCGTAGGTCACATGTATCGTAATACACTATAATTAATATTTTGTGGCATGTATTGAATATTGATATCAACAAGACCTTTAGATTGGACAAAAGAGATGTTTGATTTCGGGCCAGCTCTATTGTACACTAGGTACATAGGTAATTATAGGAAAAAAATATGGTAATTTCATAAAAATACAAAAAAAAAATAGATAAGGGTAGATGCGTACAAAAATGATTATTTGAAGATTTTTTATTGCGAGAACACTATTTTTAGGGCGGCCATGACATATGTTTTGACTTGACTTTTAACGTAGTTGACAGTTTTAGGAAGAGACGTCTTCTTGAATGTCATACGTCTTTCTGTGTCAAAAGTCATGTCATTATTAAAATGACATTCCTTGGATAATTCTGATATGTCATATTATGATCAGCCATATTTTATTTTAAGTCGTGTTGCTCTCCTTGACGAAGTTATTTTAAATGTACATTGAAATGAAGTGAAATTAAATAAAATAAAGAATAGGAAACAGTTACTATAATAAGTAGCTATATTTACATATTATAGTGTACATAGTTCTGGCCTACGCCTCATACATTTCTAGAACATCTCTTTTGTTAGGTATTTGGTAGGTCAAATATGAGTATGACATTTCTTTGTTTACTTTATTTTATCAGTTAGTGACAAATGTACTTAATCTCTCGTTGGTCTCGGATATCTAACAACAAAGTGTCGGTTTGAGTTTATTTATCGCTAGTATTGAATGTACCTATATCGATTGCATAAGAACATAGAAAGAGGTCACGTCATGTCTTCGTTACATCTAATAACTTTCCACTACACGTGTTAGAATTTGCCTATGCTTTAAAACAAGTTTTCATTAGTAATTAGTAATCACTTTAATATTATGCATGCAGCCGATACCGAAACCTTTGCTTTGAAATGTTGATACTTGATAACCTCAATTTTATTTACAATGAACGATAAAATAATAATTTAAAAATTACAGTCAGTTTTCCATTGACCCGATAAAAAATCATTATTAGCTAATCTCTCGATTGGTTCACGACAGAGTTCTACACAGAAAATCTATACTTCTATAATTAATGTTATAAATGCAAAAGTGTGTCTGTCTGTCTGTTACCTCTTCACGCTTTAACCGCTGAACCGATTTTTATGAAATTTGGTATAGGCATACTTTGGGTCCTTTTGGGTTTTTAATCCCGAAAAAGTAGTGTTCCTGTGGGATAATGTATTTACGCGGGCGGAGCCGCGGGAAAAAGCTAGTACTACATAAAAAGTTTTCGCCGAAGTTCTTCAAAGTATGTAGGAGACTAAAATATACTTATGCCCTTTGTATTCTGTAATAAATTACATACATAAACGTGACATCGACGTATTCGACTTACATGAAGTCCTCAAGATCGACCACATTCGTGAACTGGCAAGGCTGCCCGTCCACATTGAAGCACATGCTGTTGTAATCCCAATTCGGATTCTGGTTGCACGGCAAACGCGATTGTAACTGTGCGGAACGAACGTAGGGATAAGGCTGGTTGGTTAATTTTCCCGCTGGCACATCACTAGGTTGGTAGTTCTTATAGCACTGCACGGATAGACCACTGTTCATAGTGTTGTAGACGCCGTTTCGCAAGTCCTGGGCTGGTTGCCGCGACCAATCGCCGTACATGGGGCACTGGGTGTTCCATCCCGTCTCCTCGAACGGCCCTACCACGGGGCAGTGCTGCACCAGTTGATCGCCGTAAATAAACATGCCTTTCACCTCTTGTTGAATTGGAGAACACGAAAAATGAGTCCATCGAGGAACATAATCGACGAGCAACTGATAAAACTCAAAGATGCTCTTATCACTATTTTATGGCTCGCATGGTAGCAAAAATTGATATGCGCTCATGTATACCTACTAGATAACACGTGGCTTTATAATATTCTAATGACCTAAGAAAACCAATCAACAAAAAATTTACTACTTTCATAGATTTAAATTTTAATGCGAAAATATGCAAAGTGTTAAGTGACTGTTTTAGGTCGACAGCCGACGCCCAAGATTAGGAGTTTGGACTCTGAACTAACCGCTTGTTGGTTATTAGATAGTAAATGACGTCCGAATACCGGAAACTATCTTATTCCGATAGCTACTTTATGCAGTGTTAGATCTTTGTCCTGCAAAACATATTTTAATCTAAATCATCAAATGTCCCAGCCCACTCAAATATTACATTCGACATAGGTAGTTCTAGTTCCAACGCGTTATATGTCGAAGCTATTCTGTGATTACATTATCTGTAAACCACATGGCACAATGGAGGATCTTATGACTTGAATATTATAATGTGTCTACTGTTGTCTGTTACTGTGTTAACTGCTCACTGAACATGGTTATGTTAGTAATTTACACCTATTATGGCATGGTGACCAGTCTACACTAACTTAACTTAGGAACTGTACAAAAAAGCGGTCTTACTGCTTACAGCAGTTTCTTCCAGACCACTTCACTTAGTATCTATAACCCACATAAAAATGTGCCTTTTTACTTTGGTAGAAGATACATTTTTTATGGACTAATAAGTTGCATCATACATGGCTGATGGCGTTATGGATAATGGAAGACCAATTTCGAACATTGCAGGAATACCTATCGCTTACAGACAGTCAGAGGAGAAGGAATAAAAGATGACTGGCTGAAAACTGTATTCTGAGACTGAAAAATATTTTTAGTAAGTTTACCATAAGTACCTATTTGGTAAATTATTTTACTCTCTGTATTATTAATTCTACAAGACTAAATTCACAAACTCTACACCGTGGTCGAAATATGTGGCATGGCCATTTCGCTACATTTTACCTAAATGGCCACCTTGGGCGTAATGGGAATAATTCAATGAAAGTTTTTCTTTTATACTTGGCCGTTTCGTTCCTGCAAGAGCCTACTCTTGCAGGAACGAAACGGCCAAAGCCTGTATCTTTACAAAATCCCACCCAAATACCTACCCAACTTTACAAAATCCAAAGGACCTTGAATTTTCACTGAAATAAATATATTTTTAACACACTTTGGCCCACTTGCGCAAATCCGGGTTAAATTTGACCCTGGGTTACAATATCATGCCCTCTCTTTCATAATTACGAAGAACGTGAGAGGTAACATGATATTTAACCCAGGATTAACCCAGATCTGCTCATATGGGCCTAAATACTATGTTAAAAAAATATTTGGTGATACTGTGAAAGCGCTAGGTTTAGTAGCATGACATGACGTGTCATATTATTTAACTAAACTATTAAAAAGGTGACCAATGACCATTTAACATAATATTACTTAAATATTTGGCATAATTAACTTCTTTAATGTTTAAATGTGTGCTTTGACTATAGGTATTTTGTTCGAAAGCTTTTTTTGCTCTACGTACATAACAAATAACAATTAATTAATCAAAAGTTTGTTTCAGCCCTGAATTTAAAACTAAAAACATGATCTTATAGTCTTAGAAGTCAGAAGCGTCTTTAATATTCTAATTACGAGCATTACCCAAAACAATATATTTTATCAGCAGGACTAAAATGGTCTATTGAATTTCAATAGTTTATGTCTCATAGTACCTACAATTCACTTAGTATGGCCATTTTAGACCTGCAGGTATTATTATTAAATATATAGAGTGAGGTTTAAAAATGACGAATTTCTTTGCAGTTTCTTATAACTTTTACAGTAGCAAATGCATTTTTACGTCTTAGTTTTGTCCAAATTTTGTCGTGATTTTATAAATAGAAACTCGTTATGCCTGTTTATAACTTTGTACGCATTAATTTAAACGTGCGTGTGTGTGTGTGTGTGTAGGTAACACACACACACGCACGTTTAAATTATGTACATTTTAATAGTTTACCGTTATCTGCGCGAGTGTGGTTTAAACGTAATTTGTTATGAACAGTTTGTAAGCAAAATTCGTAGATATTATATTGACAAATGACAATAAAGATTTAAGTCATTTAATTAGGTACCTACCTAGAGTACCTATAATGGGTATTGGGTACCTACCTAGTACCTACTCAGGAAGCGTCTATTCCGATGTCCCCCACTATTTCGCCACCACTGGTGGAAGTTCCTGTTTTATTTCCGTTTAAGTACTTTTGCAAGATTTTTTTTTCCCAGAATTTATGTTTAGGATATTACATCTTTAGGATAAACGTCTACTATCTGACATCTATAGATGTAATTTGTAAGAGTTGTAACTTGTAAGCTCCATTAAATGATTGAACAATACTGACCGACCGGACCTTAAAATTAAACTCTAAAGGGCAACTAAAGTTATGTTTACGGCACTGCTACAAGTTATATGTTTATGTTGATTGATTCTTTGACTACAAAATATGGTCAATAATAATTCATAGGTCAAGGTAGCATCGTTCCACGCCTTACGAATTACAGTGAAAAAAAAGCAAGATTAATATTAATACATTGGTGAATTTTTCATAACAATTAGAACTTTTAAGGGTTCTGGACACCTTCCTCTACATTAAAACTTTAACTGTGCCAAATACTCCTCAGTTTGCACAATTCTCGTAAAACTGCACTGAAAATATTTGCTATATGATTGCTGAAGGTGAATTTTTATTATCAGAAGTCTATCTCTTACGTCAGTGGTAACTGCTAACCAAAGTGCATTTATTCGTATCTCCCAAAGACTTTTGCGTTTATCGTGATAATAAAAAGGTTTTTCTCGTTTAATAATTATATTAAGTAAGTAGTATTTTCTGTAAAATAAATATATAAGTTTTACAAAGCTTTGAATAGTATAAAATGATTTGCTTGCAGTTTAGGATTATCCCGTTCAGAAATGTTTTCTACTCAGAATAAGAGGACATTGAGTGATACTTAAACAGTAATTACTATACGAAAATAATATCATCCGATTCTAAATGAGTACATGTCCCCATCTCGTGCACGCTGTAGTTCATTGACCCATTTATATAATAATTATGGCCATAGAATGTTGTACCACAGTATAAAAAGAACAGTAGGACGTCTAAGGCCGCTCGTCGAATTATTTACCTACTTTTCCGTCGGCGCAAGGGCTGTCACGTTCATTTTTTGGTAATATTATAATTTTTTTTTGTGTAATATCAGCATCACTAGATTTTTATTTATTTAAGTAATAAATGAAATGTTTTTAATATTTTAAATTAAGTAATCAAATACGAGGTAAATATGAAAAGCCTTTATTTATATTAAATGAAACAGTATGTTTTATTAAATAATTACAATTAGATACAGAAAAAAAACCTACGGTTTCTGGATTTACGGAATGCTTTAATGTTAGCAGTTAGAGTAAAAAAAAATTCATCTTTATATACAGCTTTTTTTTTAAACTTACGCGGAAGCATGGACGGTAAAATGAAAAATTATTATTATTTATGATGCCAAAACCGAGATCTATAGGCATATGTCACCGTAAAATTGTAAAAACCGTTAGATTGTAATAAAACTAGTGAAATTGTAAAATGTTTATAGACTTCCGACGCAAATATGCTGCCTATAATAATTTAACACATTATTATTTTTCGTTAGATTTTTAAATATATAGTTTTGAATGTTTCGACATATTTTTACAATATCGTTAGTTATTTTACAATCTAACGGTTTTTCAAATTTTACGGTGACATATACATTCTTTAAGTATAACAAATTTCATATATTTATATTCATAATTACAGAACGTAGAGGTGCGGACAGATAGATGGCTCGTTTACATGGGCTTAGTAGCTAATGATTAGTACTTGTCACCAACATGACAAGTGAGAAGTAAGTAACCGTTTACACGTTGAAGTAGAAAGTATTAGGGACGATATTCGAAATGAAACGACGTCGTTTGATTTTGCGCAGTACGTTTAAAAATTATTCAATTAGGTATATATTTATTTGGTTCCATAAACATTGTAGTCGTTTCGGAATTCCACCTTTCACGGCTATAATCGAAAAAAATACGTAAACAAACAAACACGTGTTGTCACTAAGCACTAGTCTAGCTGTTTACACACGGTCAGCAAGCGACAAGTGCTGGGGGTATCGACTTATCGCTTAGTAATTAGATTTCTGTTCATTTTAAATACTGCAGTACAAAATATTCATGAGCCTCTTATAAATACGAGTAGCGAAACTACAAGACCGATTTTAATGAAATTTGGCACAGATGTAGAGTAGACCACGGGGAAGGACATAGGCTACTTTTATCGCGGAAAAAATGTACTGTTTCTGCGAAATTAACGGGAAACATCAAGTCTAGTAGGTAATATATTAAAGAGGTAAAGTTTGTGAGGTTGTAGGGGGTATATATCTATTTTTTTGGTTTTGTTATCTTTGGATCTACTGAACCGATTTTGAAAAACCGATTTCATGGGATCTGATAACTTTTTAACAGTGCGATCTTGGTATCACTTTACATGAAAATGTTTTTGGTTGGTTTTCTTTTTCTTTTTGTAAGTTGTTATGACAAAACTTTTTTTTTCATTTTTTTAGGGTTTACTTCTTCACTTCTTCCACAACAGAGTTTGTTTGAAGAAATTGTTTGTTACTTATATATATGTTTAATTTTCCGTTGAAGTTACTCGGAAAATAATTATTTTAATACTTATTACGTTAATTTCGTTACGAACGACGACAAAACAAACATAGGTCAAAACTAACGAGATAGATGGCGCCTTTAAACAAACTTAACTTTCATCCCCTGGGCAATTCCACGCATAAGTCTACCATAAATGTAAAAAACAAATATCTTATTTTGGTTATAAAAATACTTAAGTACGGTGGCAACATTATGTTCTTTTAAGAATTTATATAAGTACTAGCTTTTGCCCGCGGCTCCGCCCGCGAGAAATGAGGTTTTTTGGCCACTCCCGACTGTACTGTAAGTTAAATCTGTATCTTCCTTATCGCGCTCACTAATTGTTCTCTATTTAATTACTAATTGTTTGTCCGAAGCACTATCATACCATATTTCATTTAAACGGTTTAAACTCTTAAGCTATGAAGGACGTTAAAAAAATATACACAATAGTATATTATCCCTCGGGAACACTATTATATATCTTTTTGGGATAAAAAGTAGACTGCACGTTTGTCCAAAGCGTAAACAACTACCATACAAAATTTCATTCAAATCAATTCAACCTTTTAGCAGTAAAAGACAGTCAAAGTACACAAAATAATACATTATCCCTCGGGAAGACTCTATCTTTTTGGGATAAAAAGTACACTGCGTGTTTGTCCAAAGCATAAACCACTACCATACCAAATTTCATTAAAATCAATTCAACCGTTTAGCAGTAAGCGACAGTCAAAGTACACACAATAATAATACATTATCCCTCGGGAACACCGCAAATTTTTGGGACAAAAAGTATCTTATGTCCTTTCCCAGGACTCAAAGTATCTCTGTACCAAATTTCATCAAAATCGGTTCAGCGGTTAAAGCGTGAAGAGGTAACAGACAGACAGACAGACACACTTTCGCATTTATAATATTAGTATGGATATGGAAGTATGGAAGTATGGATGTACACAAATTAAAACATTATCCCTCGGGCACACTGTATATTTTTGGGATAAAAAGTAGACTGCGCGTTTGTCCAAAGCATAAACCACTGCCATACCAAATTTCATTCAAATCAATTCAACCGTTTAGCAGTAAAATACAGTCAAAGTACACACAATAATAATACATTATCCCTCGGGAACACCGCAAATTTTTGGGACAAAAAGTATCCTATGTCCTTTCCCAGGACTCAAAGTATCTCTGTACCAAATTTCATCAAAATCGGTTCAGCGGTTAAAACGTGAAGAGGTAACAGACAGACAGACAGACAGACACACTTTCGCATTTATAATATTAGTATGGATGGAAGTATGGATATGGAAGTATGGATGTACACAAATTAAAACATTATCCCTCGGGCACACTGTATATTTTTGGGATAAAAAGTAGACTGCGCGTTTGTCCAAAGCATAAACCACTGCCATACCAAATTTCATTCAAATCAATTCAACCGTTTAGCAGTAAAATACAGTCAAAGTACAAACAATAATAATACATTATCCCTCGGGAACACCGCAAATTTTTGGGATAAAAAGTATCCTATGTCCTTTCCCAGGACTCAAAGTATCTCTGTACCAAATTTCATCAAAATCGGTTCAGCGGTTAAAGCGTGAAGAGGTAACAGACAGACAGATAGACAGACAGACACACTTTCGCATTTATAATATTAAGTATGGATATGGAAGTATGGATGTACACAAATTAAAACATTATCCCTCGGGCACACTGTATATTTTTGGGATAAAAAGTAGACTGCGCGTTTGTCCAAAGCATAAACCACTGCCATACCAAATTTCATTCAAATCAATTCAACCGTTTAGCAGTAAAATACAGTCAAAGTACACACAATAATAATACATTATCCCTCGGGAACACCGCAAATTTTTGGGACAAAAAGTATCCTATGTCCTTTCCCAGGACTCAAAGTATCTCTGTACCAAATTTCATCAAAATCGGTTCAGCGGTTAAAGCGTGAAGAGGTAACAGACAGACAGACACACTTTCGCATTTATAATATTAGTATGGATATGGAAGTATGGATGTACACAAATTAAAACATTATCCCTCGGGCACACTGTATATTTTTGGGATAAAAAGTAGACTGCGCGTTTGTCCAAAGCATAAACCACTGCCATACCAAATTTCATTCAAATCAATTCAACCGTTTAGCAGTAAAATACAGTCAAAGTACACACAATAATAATACATTATCCCTCGGGAACACCGCAAATTTTTGGGACAAAAAGTATCCTATGTCCTTTCCCAGGACTCAAAGTATCTCTGTACCAAATTTCATCAAAATCGGTTCAGCGGTTAAAGCGTGAAGAGGTAACAGACAGACAGACAGACAGACAGACAGACACACTTTCGCATTAATAATATTAGTATGGAAGTATGGAATAGTATGGATTTAGTGGCAACAATTTTTTGATATTATTTATCAGGCAAAACTGTAATTCTCAAGATGGCGTCGCGTCGTGAGCTCAGCTGATAGTGTTTTTTTGTGGTGGAGTTTTGATAAAATTTTCACGGTAAGTCTTTTGAATTATTGTTATATTTTGTTATATATACTGACTGTTCAAAGGATGACCTATCGATAAAGAGTTCGAGATTCATGAAAATTTTATTGTTTTAAGATAAGAGAGAGGTTTGTAAGATCACAGTGTCAAGGTGTAGTGTTGGTCACAGAATAAACATTACTTTTCTCTGTAACTACTGTAAAATTACTTTAATATCATGAAAAAATAAGAATTTTTTCCTACTTGACGGCGTTACTCAAATGATGCCGGTGGTAAAAATTTATTATCTTTTTTATAATGCCTTAACTCCTAAAAACATTTTTGTAGTGTCAGTCACATTGTAGAGTCGGTCACGTAGTAGGTAGTCAGTCACAGTCCGTGTCATAATTAAATGTAGCTTTTTTAGGGTTCCGTATTACTTAAGGAACCCTTATACTTTCGCTCTGTCTGTCCGTCAGTCTGTCTGTCTGTCTCTCTCTGTCTGTCCATCTGTCCGCGCTTCTAGCTCCTGTAATTATGAAATTGTGAATATAAATTTATGAAATTTTGTGTAGTTATAGATTGTGTATAGATCTCGGTTTTCGCATCCCAAAATAATAATAATTTTATATTTAAGGGGTGGCTCTCCATACATGTGAAGGGGTATGTAAAATATTTTTTCACTCTACCCCATCGTGTCGGGTATCGTTGAATAGGTCTTTTAAAATAAAGGCTAATACATACATGACTTTTTTACAAAGTGGTTTGTAAGTTGGTCCCCCCCCCCCTAGCATTTCTAAACTATAGGAGATAGAAACTTGTAATTTTCCATTTCCAAAATAATTTTCCCTAAAGAGTTTTTAGTATTATCTGTCAGATAATACTAAAAACTCTTGAAATAAAATTATTTTGAACGAAATTGGACAGTAGCTTTTCAAATAGGTAATTTAAAGAAAACCTATTACGCAGTAATAGTTACATAACCCTCCTTTGACGTGTCATGACAGGCTCTTGGTTAGGTTATTGTTTGTTTTTTTTCTCATAGATGGCAAAAACAGCTGCAGAAAGGAAGCGCAAGCAGAGAGAGAAGCTAAAAGCTGAAGGATTATACGAAGAATTAAAGAAGAAGGAATCTGAGAATATTTTAGCACTGCTGTTTGTTTTATTAGATGTTTAATAAAACAAACAGCAGTGCTGTGATTTAAATTCTAAGGTTTCATGTAAAAATCCTGACTTTTACACTACACGAAGTGAGTGTAGTGTCGGTCACGTTTTGGGCTGTAGTGTCAGTCACAATTTATTATACTAATAAATATTTTTGTAAACAACTTGAAGTTTTTATTTCACCGTTTTATAATAGTTTGTTTCACGCACTTTCGATAGAAACACAAATTAAAGTCATTACGCTCGTACAGAGGAAGATTATTGAAGTTTAAAAACACTCCCGAAAACGACTTCCTTTTGCATGTAGTGTCAGTCACGTTTATATTTTACGACCCGCCCCGGCTTCGCACGGGTACAATACTGATACTAATACCACAGCCTATAGAACGTAACGTAACAGTCGTCCAACGGACACGTCTAGACAGAGCAATCGTGCGGGGCGTGCGGGGTGAGAGAGGGGCGGTAGGGAGCCCAAGCTGCCATACACTCGCTTGGGACACGTCAGCCAGGGTTGACGCTTTTTAATTTGATTGTTTAAGTGGTTTGCGACAGTGTTTCGTTTGAGTTGTATGTAGGTACTTATTTACAATGGTTCATACTACATGTGCTGTGAGAGACTGCATGTCATCATCTCGTATTAATAAGAATTTCCGATATTTATAATAAATATCAAAATATCAGTATAATATAAATATCAAAATATCTTTGATATATATCCGATATTTTTGATATTTTCAAAATTACATACAAATTTCATACTCCGATATGTTTTTTCGTAATAGTTGAAAATTTGTATGTCTGATAATTTGAAGATAGGGAAGTAAAATTAATCTCATTTATTTATTATTGATATTCAAAGTTTTCAAATAAATTAAAAATCAACGATAGATACTTTTGAGTATCAATTTAAGTCTTAAATCCATAAAATGACTTTTGTTTATAACCAGAAGAAAAAAAAGTATATTAATTTTATCAGTCGAATTAATTTGACACATGGTATAAATGGTATAACAATAGTAAGTAAAATAACAAACAAGGAATTTTCTTCCGAAAACAGGGGGTCACGTGGGTGTCATAAACCTAAGTTAAAAGCCGCGTCGACGGCTATGATTAGTTAAGGTCGTGTCAAATAGCAAGTTTTTGATGACCTAGGCTTGTGAAACTCTCGGAAAATAAGACCAGTGCATTTAGACTATGACTTGATGTAAGGTTTTTTACATTTAAAACATAATTTTACATTTTTAAATATAAATATCAATTTTGATATATATCAAGCATAAATATCAATTGATATAATATATCATGATATATATCCGATATATATCAATTGATATATATATGTCGGAGCGTGTTAAAGCTAAGATTGTCTTTGATTGGAGACGTCAAATAGTTTTACTATTTGGACTTGTTCGATGCCAGTAATGACAGATGTGATAGAAAAATAAGGGTTGTCATGGAGACTGGGGTATTATTTGCCTGAATTTGGGAATGACTGGATTATAAAAAGCTCAGGAATCAGGATAATACGGAAGTCGTGAAATACGTGGCATCGAACTTGTCACGTTTCTGATCGTTCAGCATTTGGGCTATTCGATAATATTGTAATAAATATCTAAACTTGGAATATTTCAACCGTTCGCCATCTTATCCTGATGGAGTCTTTGACATCAGAACTGGTATGAACATCACGACCCACATAGAAAGACCCTTCGGAGCATAACGTGCAAAGGGCAGAATGAGCATGACACGCAGGATGAGCAAATTGCTTAAATCGCAAATGAACAAATGCGTAGAGCCCAAAACGTGGAGAAAACTAAAAGTTGTCCGACGAAAGTAATACCTAGATTAATAGATCGAAACCGATCAGAATGACACTAGGTTCAGAAGAGTGTATTACATGCATTTAGCATGGGTGAATCTTCATGGTGTAAAAGCAAGATGAAATAATCAGACTGCATTCACATTCCAATTACAAAGGATATTGGGTACACTTAATCCGTAGCGGAGACTTAGAACACAAGATTCTTGAGTTGAAGTTGAATTGTATTGATCGCTAAAAATATAATAATAACAAACATAAGAGATGGAAAGCCAAAACTAGAGAATATAAGATCCTGTGGTCAACACACTGCTCGCAAATGCTTTGTTTGTGGTTGATAGGGACACAAGTCAATTGATTGTCCTGCATGAGGAAAAGTTTTGTTAAAGACGTTTAGCTGCATCAGAACATCAAAGCTAGTTTAATAGCAATTCTGAGATATGTCATGTATTGTTTATTTTTATTTTACAGCGGGAGACAAGGACACTATGTATTGACATACTTGGAGGGAATTGACGATAAATTACGTGGCAGATGCAGTTTTGCTCTCTTAACTTGGTAAATGATAATATATTGGACATAAAGATTCCAACTTGGACACTCAATAACTGTGGTGAGCGTATTCCTTCCATTACGATATTTTTTTCGAAATATTGGTAGAATTGATCTAGTATTGTTTATGAAGTCTCTTTCATTTGATACACATAGCGAAATTACCTAGCTAATAAAGATCATATAAGATGTTGCTTCTCTTGATGCTAATGGCTTCATGGTCTAAGCGAGTTAGCACATCTCAAACTAAGATTTAGGTTAGATACTAGTTTGTGTATCGAAAGACTGCATATGTGTGGACCTACCTACTTATATAGCGACGCGTAGCCTGCTGAAGTCTGAGACGATGTGCATGAGTGTAATAATTTAGTTCTTACAGTGTACTGCTATTTTGCAGATGATGCTATAAGAATGTATGACATAGTTGTTAAATTTTGCAAATTTAAGTAATCTTTGTTATGATATAGAAGGAGCGTGATCTTGCGCGTTTTCACGAATGACATTTTTATTTGAGTACATAATAACTCATAATTGATTTCATGAGACCAAAATAAAAAGAATATTTAAAACGAACATAAAATTATAGTACTTCGCAACCTTTGGATCAAATTGAAAATACAGTTTTGTCCGTTTGTCAAAATCTAACTTTGCAATAAGAATTCGCATGATACTTTAAGATAGTAGTTGAAAATTCATGTGTCAGGCGCTAGATTATTATCTAACCAAGTGAAATTGTTTATTAATTTGGAATGATACGTATGTACTTTGGGATGATTTTATTTTGACAGATAATTATTGATTGCATAAATTATTTTCTCTCTTGGTTTTAGTATTAGGTACAAGGGGGCAGTTCGGTGCAACGAGAATGGCGACATTTCAATATATCGCTCTGTCCTACAGGGTTAACGTTACATAAAAGCTACTTAAAACCACAACAGATGACACTATGTCGCTTCTGCCTTGCGCCATCGAAAACGCTAGACTTATGTACATGAGGCTCACGAATGATTAATATATTGTACCATAAAGACTAGCCAAATGGCAGTCACCAGTCCGATTAAGTTAAAACAACTTAAATGACATTAACGTAGCCCCATTTGAAAAAAAAAAGAAACAGAAAAAAAAATGAATATATTGTTCTGCAGTATTAATGAATAGTTTATGGAGATGGTTAATCGGTTTTGTTGGAATATCAAAATGTATTCGAAAGAGGAATTTAACGATATCTTAAACTATGATTACGTATCTTAAATTTGTCGCCATATTGATATAATCAATTAAGTAGTCCTCCTTTGTTGGAAGGCGGTTAAAATTTTGAAGAGGCAGCTCACTAGAAGCGCTTATCTGGTCCCAATTTTTTTGTATGAGGTCGACATTCTTCTCCGTAATAAGCGTTCTGTGATTAGGTAGCGTAGTAGACTGATGCAACTTCCAGTTGATGAGAGATCCGAGCCCCAGCGTTGGGAATGTTAGTGATCAGAGCCGAGCCATTGAAAAAATGTTTAACTTAGAACAAAGAAATAACAACTTATTTCGATACGATACGAATGACTAAATTTTTTTTACTATTATATATCGAAATGACGAATCATCTATCTTCTGAATATAGGTTACTGTTTTAAGAAAAAGCAGGCATAATGAAAAGTCAATATCCGATTTTGCTAATAATAATTGATTCCTAAGGTCTATGGAGTATTTGGTATAACGGCCCCCAAACCTTCAGAAAAATGAACTACTTGAACCTGACTGGAAATGTCAACCTATGGCAACGTCATCATATAGACACAACATACATACTCTAGTTTGCGAAAACGGACATCAAAGCAAATCACCAATCTTTGTCCTGATCTTACTTTTTTTTGATATTTATGAGCTATTTGATCTTATAAATATTGTCAATTAATTATTGATCGGTAAGGTTTTAAGTAGAAAGTAATGGCAAAGTTTCAGAAGCCTGAATTATACTTGCGCATATTAAAACCGTGGACTTAAAATTGCAGTTACTTCCAATGAAGTTAAAGGATATCGACCAGAAAGTAACAGATGTAGAAGTAAGCTTATGAAATGTCAAGAGGAGGTTTATCACTACTGGTATATTCAGTCATCTCTGTGTCAACTATCAGTTATTCTGAACCCCAATTCTCGTAGTTGACTTACACTTTTAGTTTGCTTTTGTTGAGTTGTGGATGACTAGTCCTGACGTCATGAACTGATTTTTGGAGTTGTGCCCAATCAAAACGGGTTTGACGTTGGTTAGACGTTTGTGGGAGTGCCATTTTTGCAGTTTTAATATATTATCAGGACTGGATCGTAACTGTACTGTTACGGAATTTGATTAGTAGAATCGACCTTTTGGTTTACTTTGTGGGCTTCGAATGTATATTGTTACACATGCTAAAATCAAATTGCCTAGAATATTGTGGTACTTAGGTAAAACCAAAAATACTTAAAAATTGTGCGACAGGAGACCTAAGATTATCTTAACGACTAGCAACGCATTTATGAGTCTTTTGGTATGGTAATAAAAGCGACGGCTATGGTTATTTTCCATCAACAATCCGATTGCTCATCTGTAAACGTGAAAATGAACCTCGAGTTGAATACCCTTGTCGTTCGTTATAAACGCACCAAAGTTGCTTACGACCAAACGATTATTAAATTTATGAGAAAGAAACGTATAATTTCCATCAGAAACTTTGAAAATTTATATTGATATCAATCTTTAGCGTAATCGTCCTAATATGTGTTATGTTAACTTAGTGTAACAAGTTACAACTGCTTACATTCGGCGGGAGTATTGTGAAATACCTGACCCTTCAACATTAATTGCAGTGTGTATAGCTAGAAAAAATACGAAATACTTTTGACATTGTAACTTTCTTTTCGTTCGCTCCAGTGCAAGCTCCGATTTCATGAAAAACTAAGATTCCCTTATATCTCGGAGAGTTGTGAAGGATATGATATTCAAAAAAAGCTCAAAGGACGCGTATTCACAAAAAAAAAAAAAACGAAAAAAGTTATGGCTGAAACAGTGAAATAAAAATTAAATTTTATTCAGATTCTTTTTTATATTTTTTGGAGCGCGATAATTTGGAAACGGAGAATTATTTCAAAATTTGCGAAAAATTCCTCTGGACAATTTAGTCAGCTACAATTTGAGCCTAAAACAAAGACGATCGGGTTGCCCGGTCTAACATTTTTGCGACAGTATTTTTTTTTTTTTTTTTCGAATTATGTGGAATAATTTTTAAAGTAGTCGATAGTCATGTGAGGCACTAAATCTTTATTTATTTCTTGTAAATGTGCTACCGGTTCGGTCAATGTTTTTTTTTTGCTCGCCCGTCTCTGCTTCTGGATGTATAAATTATTAAAAAAGTTAAATGCAAAAATATTTTGTTAAAAGTTCGTGACGTGTATGCAATACGACTGCTCTGTTTAGCACTAAAGTAAAATGATATTAGCTTTTGGTTTAATAGTAGGTTTAGTTATTTCACCAAGATGTTCGGCGCGCTCAATCCGGTAATAATCTAAGCGGTCCAAAAGACATTAAGATTTTGAAGTACATTGTAAACTGTTTGTTAAAAGATGTAAACTGTGAATATTTTTGTTTGCACCTGTTAATTGCAACTGTAGATTGCGAATGCGAATTGCGACTGTGGATTGCGAGCGAGGATTGTGATTGGGTGCCGGACGGAGGCAGCCCATTACTTGACGAGAGTAGGCACCGGAGAGAGGTGGCCTTGTGACTGGGTGCCGGAGGGAGGCAACCCAGTGGTTTTTTGTAGTGAGGTGCACCGGAGGGAGGTGGCCTTGTATTGTACATGATGGGAATATAACAGCATCGTTTTTCGATATTGAGATTGGTACATGTAAAGTGTGAAGTGTGTGGTAAAGCATGTCATGATTTATTTGGTAGCAAGATTATGGTTGATATTGTGTTGTATCTGTATACTTCATGTGTGTTTAATCTGAGAGTATAAAATGTAAATTAAAACTTAACTCTGAGAACACTAGATAGAGGTTAGATGAAGGATGTTAATTAGAGTGTAATTGACACAGGAGGGAGGTATTGATGTGTTAGAATATGATAAAATTAAATGTTATGTCCATGGATTAAAGCAGTTCTTATTAATTTTCCGAGGTCAGGTTGACCGAGTGAGAACCTTTTACTGTGCTGTCAAATGTTTTTTTCAGAAACTTGAAACGAAGACGTGAGACGCTTCACACCGGGACGTGTGCATGGACAGAATAGCCGTGTCGGAGCGTTGATGCACATAAATATTCTTCACACAAGGATCTCAGAGTCACCAGGGTGATCTTGTCGGAGTGTCAACGGATTTGTTTCGCACAGGGACGTGCGAATTGTCAGAATGGCCGTGTCGGAGCGTGTTAAAGCTAAGATTGTCTTTGATTGGAGACGTCAAATAGTTTTACTATTTGGACTTGTTCGATGCCAGTAATGACAGATGTGATAGAAAAATAAGGGTTGTCATGGAGACTGGGGTATTATTTGCCTGAATTTGGGAATGACTGGATTATAAAAAGCTCAGGAATCAGGATAATACGGAAGTCGTGAAATACGTGGCATCGAACTTGTCACGTTTCTGATCGTTCAGCATTTGGGCTATTCGATAATATTGTAATAAATATCTAAACTTGGAATATTTCAACCGTTCGCCATCTTATCCTGATGGAGTCTTTGACATATATATATATATATATCATGCGAACCCTGAGCTTTTGTATACGCATTTGTATTTTTTATAATAAAACTCTTCATTAATACTTCTATATAATATATTTTTTTATTTTATTCCTAGTACTCTACATACACATACTACGAATACACAAAATGTAGAACAGATTATAATAAAACATATTATTGTGACAACCCTGCAGCAATGACGAATACCTACACAAAAGCGGCATTTCGCGCAACTTCAAACGCGTTGGCCCACTGTATCTTTTTATTACACTGTGCTAATACTACAGAATGTCTTTAAACCTCTAACAAAACGGGCGGAATTTAGTCAAAAGTTCAAAACAAACAGAAACAAATTAATATAGGTACCTACTAGTGATGCAACAGAACTCTGCTTCTGCTTCCGTTTCCGCGGAAGTTCTGCATGTATTTTCACTTTCGTTTCCGTTTCTGGTTCCGCAAACTTTATAACAGAACTCTAAACGTAAGTATACAGCGGAAAGAGAGGTGAAGTGCGGCCGGCGGGGCGGGCGGCGCGCGGTGGCTGGATTGAACGCGACGGACGGCAAAAAAATTCATGAATACTGAATTTTGAAAAATTTCTATACATAGCTGGTACCTTGAACTACATAACATACTGTAATAATAATCATCAATCTTAATTAGCATCCCCAAGATCTTTTAATTTAGTATTCATATTCATTTTACGAAGATTGAATATTCTCCATTTTGAAAATGAAATTGGAAGACAATTTTGTAATCAGAACCCCCAGAAACCTGGAAAAGGACAACCTTATTAATTTTAATAACAAAAAATTACGCCATTGTGGAATTTCAAAACAGATTTTATTTTCATATTATTCTGCACCCCCAGAAACCTAGAAAATGACACCCATGCCAAACAAAAACATACTCCAACAGTATCCAAAAATAGGATTTTCCGTAGCCTGCAAATTGAATTTTTAGCAGCCATTAATTTATCAACCAAATCTGGTTTTATAGCTGCTTATATGCTATAATGGTCACCAACTCGGAAATTAAGTCACCAACTTATAAATTTGTCGGTGCTAATTTGGATTAAAATTTGCCTCTTTTCCGACTTTTGAATTTTTTGTCACCCGAGTGTTTTCGCCAGTTTAGTAATTTAGTCGCCAACATATTAATTCACTGCCAAATTCAGTAATACAGTATGCTCACGTGCAGCGCCAACTTATTTTTTGTTCGCTCGATGAATTATATCCCATTTAAAAAGGGACTTATCTAAAAAATTACTTTTATTTCATACTTTTTTGTGTATTTTTACTTTGGAAGTTTTAATTTTTTGTTTAAAAATAATTTTCATAGTATTAACACTTCCGGTTCCGCTTCCGTTTCCGCTTCCGCTTCTGCTAAAATTTACTTTTGACATCTGTTTCCGTTTCTGCTTCCGTTATGACACTTCCGTTGCATCACTAGTACCTACTAAAACTCAATGAAATAAGTAGGTGGGTATACTTTTATCGTATGAAATACCTATACTCTTCAGGACTAACAATACAACAAACACTAAATAAATAGGTATTCAAGTAACTATTTATCCATCATAGTTACAACGAACACAAAACAAAAAAATTACCTAATAATCTAAACTTCGCACGCGCACCCCGGCCCCGCCTTGGTGATACCCACTTCGCAACGGGCCGTGCAGCAGAAATCGTAATATTTTAATTTCGCCATAACTTCAAAACCAAACATCCAATTTTAATCATTCAAAGACCAAATACTATCTTCATAAACTGTACTTAGTGATGAAATAATTTATTTTGATAAGGATTAATAGCATGAGTAAAATAAACGCGTTTAAATATAGTCCAAAAAAAAAATCAAGATTTCTAAATAAAAAAAATGGTTGTTGTGCCTCACTCGACATAGATAGGTATAGTGTGTCGCGGACTTTTTTGTAGATATTTATAAGATCTACAATTAATTAGAACATTTTATGGTTCTATCTTTTATAGTTTAGGCAGCGTACGCAAAATAAGTAACTTTTCTGGTTGATTTTTTACACCTTGTGTCCGAAAAACCCAAATATCTTACGGAACCCTATTTTTTTCCAAAATAAAATTTAGCCTATGTTACTCGTGGATAATGTAGCTTTCGAATAGTGAAAGAATTTTTGAAATCGGTCCAGTACTTTTTGAGCCTATTCATTACAAACAAACAAACAAACAAACATATAAACAAAGTTTTCCTCTTTATAATATTAGTGTAGATAATATTAGTGTAGATCGTGTAGATAAATAAATGATCTTTTAAAATATCATTGGTTGCCATTTTTTTCTCTACAGGATAATTGTTGAAATTGCTACGAAGTAATGTTTAAATTGAAACTAAAAACATAGTAGGTACTAATCGTAATATAGGACAAAACAAAAAGCGAATTGTATCAAATGTAGAGTCAGTCACATATGGAATTGCCCCCTTAGTTTAAAGTGTCAGAGGATAAAAGGGGTTGGATTTTATAACGAGTCGCCTGAATTTGAGAGTATTGGTGGTGTAGGGGGCTTAAGGGAGTTAGTCTTAAACCCCCCAAAGAAATTTTGGCTGCCGGAGTTGCGTCTAAATATTTTTAAACAAATCTCAAAAATTCTTAAATATTATTGCAATTATGCAAAACGGAACGTAATCTTTATGCTTTAGTACAGGGGGGTGAGCCAAGATCTTTTCTTTATCGCTTCTTTAAAGAATCGCCGATCAAAATGTATGGAATTGAAATTTGGAAAAAGAAAATATAATCGAGGTAATTATATTTTATATAATATAATGTGATATAGGAAATGTGTGTTGTAATGTTTTTTGTAAACCACCCAGAAGTAGGAGCCCCGCGTAGCGGGGCTCCGTCGACTCATAATAGGGATGTTGCCCTCTGAGGAATATCACAGTTTTACAAATTAAATTTTATAATTGTTGATTAAAGATACGTAAATCTGAAAGAAATAGGTATTTAGAGTGACGCGATTAAAAAATATAAGCAAATAAAAAATATTGTCCATCCCTTTCTCGCAAAACGATTCGTGACGTCACAGCCTGCTACCGCCATACATTTTGCGATGACAAATGTATGGCGGTAGCAGATTGTGACGTCACAGGCCGGATATATCGCTCTCTTTCATATTGTAAATTTCAATGATTTGTATCTACGTTATTTTTTCAGATATACAAAAATGGGTTCTGGATTGTTTATTAACATGTTGACTAACATCGAATAGACGAAAAAAATTTTTTTCGGCAACATGCCTATTGAAGCTAGTTGTTATTGAGGGCCACTGGGTTCTAGGTATGATTGAGGATGGATCTGAAGATTTGAGGTTGGAAGTGTGTCCAGACAATATTCGCTCTGCTGAGGTTTTGGTGCCACTTATATTAAAGAATGTGGAAATTGGCACCACCATCCACACTGATTTTTGGAAAGCATATGATTGCTTGTCAGAACATGGCTACATACACAGAAAAGTCAACCACTCGGATTATGACAACCCATTCATAGCTGAAGATGGGACTCTTACTCAACGAATTGAGTCCCAACTCCCAGTGGAGGGCTGTTAAAAGATTTTTTAAAAAAGACAATTTTAATAACATAGACAATTTTGCAAATGTTATTTTTGAATATTTGTGGCGGCGAAATAACATGAAATATAGAAAAGATCCATTCGTGGAATTAATAAAAGCTATAAAACATGTTTATAAAGTGGAATAAACAATTTTTGAAAAAAATCTGTTTTTTATTTTTTCTAAGGAAATCAAGTATTTCTAGCGGGTGAAAATGGTGAGGGGGGAATCCGACCCCCTCCCCCCCTCTCCCCCCAACCACTCGCAACCCCTTAAAATGGCGATGTTGTTTATAAAGTGGAATAAACAATTTTTGAAAAATTCTGTTTTTTATTTTTTCTAAGGAAATCAAGTATTTCCGGCGGGTGAAAATGGTGAGGGGGGAATCCGACCCCTCCCCCCTACCTCCCCAACCACTCGCGACCCCTTAAAATGGCGACGTATTTTAAAATTTTACCCGATAAAAGTTCCAACTTTGAACATTTTTAGGGTTCCGTACCTCGAAATGAAAAAACGAAAACCATAAAGGATCACTTTTTTGTCGGTCCAAATGTCTGTCAAGACCCTTTTTCTAAGGAACGCGTGGAGGTATCAAGCTGGAATTTATATCAAATACTAAGGTCTACGGTCCATTGGAGCTGTGAAAAAATCAAACTTCGCTATCATCTAATTCTAAGCCAACGCAATCAAAAGATACAGCTGTTAATGCCGCAAACCGCAAATTTTCGGCACTCGCAAACTCAAAACCTACAGGGTACTTCCCGTGAACTCAGAATTTTGACATTTGGCACGAAGCAACGTCTTATAGCACGGATAAAGGAAAAATTACGAAAACCGTACATTTTTAGTTACATCATATACTAAAAATATTTGTAATAATTTTAAACTCACTACCCCCTCATGAATGCGTAGAGGAATAAAATTTAAATTCATATCAAATACTCAGGTCTATAATACCTTTAAGCTATAACAAAATCACTACAGGTTTGTACGGAACCCTCGGTGCGCGAGTCCGACTCGCACTTGGCCGGTTTTTATGTTAGTTGTGTAATAATACAAGCTTACATATCAAATTTCAGCTTTTTAGGACATCCGGAATAACCATATAATTTTGTTGATCATCAGTGAGTCAGTGACGAAATCAGGGGTTTTTGAATATCAATAAATAATATCTAATGTATATAAGAACTATGCAATCAAAACTTTACATATTTAATAATTTAGCTATTGGGAACATATACTGAATATTTCATTTATCTAGCATAATCCAAACCTAAGTAATGAGGGTTCAAAAAATCGACGAAACGCTTCGAGAAAAGATGGTCTGGTAGTGCCCTTGCGCTTCGCTGGGCTTATCTTGGCGGGGGCACGTCAGTGCCCCCAGATTTATGGTGGGGTTAATACTATAATATCTATGCTGTAAATCGATGCGAGGATTAACTCATTTCAATTTTCAACGAATTTACAAAGCCTATTCACAAAAAATATGGTTTGAATTTATTATTATATCTGGGAGCACGGTAGTGCCCCGCCAAGACGAGCTAAGCGAAGCGCAAGGGCACTACCAGACTACTTTTTCTCGAAGCGTTTCGTCGATATTTTGAACCCTCATAACTTGGGATTAGACTATACCAGATACACAAAATTTTCAGGATATGTTCCCAGTAGCGGACTTATGAAACATGTAAAGTTTTGATTATAAAGGTCTAATAATTTAGGTTTTATTGATATCCAAAAACCCGTGATTTCGTCACTGACTCACTGATGATCAACAAAATTATAGGGTACTTCCGGATGTCATAGAAAGCTGAAATTTGGTATGTAAGCTAGTTTTAGCACATAACCAACATAAAAATTGACAAACTTGCAACTTTTATCCTCCAACCCCTTAAACTAGGGGATGAAAATTTGTAAGAGACTTACCTAATAAATGTTTACTCTAGAGGTCTGAAAATTGTCTTTCAAAAGAAGTGAAATCTCACCAAAAACATTTTCATGTAAAATGATGCCAAGACGATACCATATAACTCGCACTGTCAAAAAGATATTAGATCTCATGTGAAACCAAGCTTCTGACTCTACCAAACTTCTAACTCTACACGCCTTAACTCTACAAGCCTAACTCTACAAACTCTATACTTTAGTCAAATTATGTGGCTTGGCCATTTCGTTCGTACAAGAATAGTATAGCAGAAAAACAGTCCGTAAATTTTTCACCTTACGCCTAAGCGAATGTATCGAAATGGCCAGGCCACATAATTTGACTAAAGTATAGAGTTTGTAGAGTTAGGCTTGTAGAGTTAAGGCGTGTAGAGTTAGAAGTTTGGTAGAGTCAGAAGCTTGGTTTCACATGAGATCTAATATCTTTTTGACAGTGCGAGTTATATGGTATCGTCTTGGCATCACTTTACATGAAAATGTTTTTGGTGAGATTTCACTTCTTTTGAAAGACAATTTTCAGACCTCTAGAGTAAACATTTATTAGGTAAGTCTCTTACAAATTTTCATCCCCTAGTTGAAGGGGTTGGAGGATAAAAGTTGCAAGTTTGTCAATTTTTATGTTGGTTATGTGCTAAAACTAGCTTACATACCAAATTTCAGCTTTCTATGACATCCGGAAGTACCCTATAATTTTGTTGATCATCAGTGAGTCAGTGACGAAATCACGGGTTTTTGGATATCAATAAATAATATCTAATGTATATAAGAACTATGCAATCAAAACTTTACATATTTAATAATTTAGCTATTGGGAACATATACTGAATATTTCATTTATATAGCATAATCCAAACCTAAGTAATGAGGGTTCAAAAAATGAGATCCACTTTTCCATGGACCTGAATTAAATTTTCCGGTTTCAAATTCGGTCGCAAAAACGTACATTTTTCCGCGATAAGAAGTCTATGTGGTCTAATCATCGTGCTATCCTACTAATATTATAAATGTGAAAGTTTAAGAGAATGGATGTATGGATGGATGGATGTTTGTTACCTTTTTACACAAAAACTACTAAACGGATTTCGATGAAATTTGGTAAGGTAGTAGTTTAGGCTCTGAATTAAAACATAGGCTACTTTTTATCCTGAAAAATATAGTATTCTCGTGGGATACTGTATTTAAGCGGACGAAGCCGCGGGCAACAGAGCTAGTATAATATATTATATCTCTGCCTTTCATCAAAATCGGTCCAATAGTTTCAGCGCTTATTCAATGCAAACAAATACAGTTTTTCTTTTTATAATATTAGTATAGAAGTATAGAAAAACCTGTAAAAAGCATTCAGTAAGACTGTCTACCCTGTCTACCCCCAATCATTGCTGACTGCACGTCCAAGACTCCTGCATTGATTACATTTCACACTGACACAATCATTTATCATCGTAATGCTTTACGTTACTCTTGGAATTATTGTTCAAGTATTAATATTAATGTAATAAATAACAACGAGGAAAATTCTGGTGAAGTATGCAGAGTTAAGCTCTAAATTTTCATGTGATTAGGTGACAGACTGAAAATTAATTTACAGAATAGCATTTTATAGGATATTTTCCAAACTGCTTACATTTTACTTTAAGTGGCCTAACCAAGTGCGTAACTATTTAGGATAAATTTTGTACTTGGATAAACATTTGAATCATAAATACTTACTTAATTATTTGTTCAGATAAATTTATAATTTATAATACATGTTATTTACATTTCCTCAAACTTTGTAAACAATTGATAAGCTCTATATTATTTACAAACCATTAAACATATAATATTTTGATAGTTACAAGTGGGCAAAACTTTAATATTATTATCGACTGTGACAAGAAAAGCAGACAATTCCTTATTTGTTCCGTACTTACTGAACATAACTACAAACAATACATAACTACAAAGTTAAATTTTTTTAAATTCTTGCAAATGTGTTATTGTGTCTTTGTTTATATTTAGATTAAATTCGATCTGAATGGTATTTAATCTAAAATACTTAATTCACAAAAAATACTGGTGTCATACATTATATCTATAGGTAAATACCTAGTATTTGTAAAAGCACTTGTGTTTTATATCCTTATCAATCTTAATGACGCAAATAGTAGCTCATTCTCTTTTCGTGTTGCATAACTGAAGTGAAAATGTGCTCAGTCTGATTATTATGAACAAAAAAAACTAGCCAAGTGCGAGTCGGACTTGCGCATCTATCTGCTTTTTGTGATTATTTATGAAAATGGTTTTTGTTTTCTTCCTTTTATTGTGCTTTCATTTCAAGTTTAATGATTTTAGGAAGATTCTAGGTAAATGCAATCTGGGTTTCGTTGGGTATTTTATAGACTCGTGAACAGTAAATTTAACATGGTACAGAAACACCCAAAGTGCAATGCACTTTCTTGTTCTAGAAACAATTTTTAGGTACTGAGTACTGCGACGGATGTTTCTAATGCCATATTTGTATAGTTCAATCAAAGCACAGTTGTTAAACAAAAACCAGGCCTACTTTATACATATTATATTATACATTCTTTATGTCTTCGAGTGACCTATTTTTTTATAGATCATATATCACTGCCATAGAAATACAGTAGAATATTGATTATCTGAACTAATTAAGGGAATATAGGTGTTTAGATAATGGATTTTTTGAGGATAATCGAACTACATGAACTTTCACATACCTATTATATAAGGTCTCCGAAAATCAATCACGGATACTTCAGGCACGGATCCACTGCTTAAGTAAAGACGTTTAGGCAGAAAAATAATTGCCATACTCACACTAAAAAAATCATCTAATGTATGGGCGACTCTCCGCTAAACGCAACCTCGCCCATATAAAGACAAAAACATTTTTTCGAGTATGACAATTATTTTTCTTCTTAAATGTCTTTACACAAGCAGCACATCATATGCCCAAAGTATCCGTAATTGATTTTACCAAACCTTATATAATATCATGTGCAGGCAAATTAAAAACACATAAATACTTACTATTTTTTATCTGTCTTTAATGGCAAAGAAGTATAAAAAAAGGATCTCCGAGAAGATGGGAAGACGAAATAGTCCAAGTGGCTGGCAAAAAGTGGACCAGAGTGGCATGTCAAAGGGGAGAGTAGAAGCAGTTGGGGCAGGCCAGGGCAGACCACACTACCATTTACCAATGTTCTCTTCATTTCAAAATTGAAATGTTAAAACTTTATACACAAAAGGAGATTTACACATCCTAGTCAGGCCACCATGAATTCAGATAAGATAATAATGGTTGTTCGGATGACTGTCTGTTGATTACTGAGGGACATAAAATGGAGTGTATTGTACAAGTGATTGTTTTTTTTAGATACACAAATTATTAATGTCTTAGAATAGTAATTCCTTCCTTCCCTACTTGTAAATGCCCTGTTTCTGAGGTGAATTTGTGGGTAGTTTATCTATTCAATAGTTCTTTTGATTGGTAAAGACGAACGCTTTAGAAAATCAAAAGCATTAATTACCTCAGAAATCAGGCGTCCAAATCTGATATTTTACACTAAAATTTGGAACTTTTTGAAGCACATTCTATACCTGTTTACTTTGTGTTTTTCCCACTACATTAGCATTCCCCTTGCTTGTTTGTTACAATAATATAATATCTATGGACGCTTCACACCACGTCAATACGGCCCCATGTTAAGTATCCGAAGAACTTGTGTTACATGTAGGTACCAGAAAACAGGAAGTATATTTAATACTTTTATACTATACATATAGGTATTTAAGATTTTTATTATATTATGCACATCCATGACCAAGGGAACACAGAAAAACTTTTCGTTCCTTTGGCAGGATTAGAACCCGCGACTCCATCGGCTTCGCAAAATTTTTGTATCACACAATATACAACCTATGAATTTTGACTAACTATTGGTAAACAATGAAAATGCTATGTTAGAATTTATTGAATGTGTGAATTAAATTAGAAATAGTGAATTAGTAAGTGGTCACAGCTAATTATAATTTTTATTGTAATCTTGTGTCGAAATCCACAAGAAAACAAAAATCACTAGGTTTTTTTCTCAATGGAGAATTATTAATGTAGAACCGTAGTGTACAATAAATAAAATATTAATGATTTTTACCTTCGTTTTTGGTTGGCAGGTTTCGAAGCCATGTCGATATTTTAATTTGACACCGTTATGAAACTTCACGAATAGAGACAATCTTAGGACACTGCTAAGGAGAGTATCACATCGCTTTCAAATGCTTTTTCTTTAATTTTTCTGTTCACTATTCACTATGTCTCGGGTATCGCAATTTGGGTCATTTTATCTTGCACTACACAAACAAATACACTTTGTTGTCGTGAACTTGCACAGTAGATTTGGTAAAAGGTTAGAACTTAGAACACAACGTCAAGCGAAATCAAAAATGACTGCTTGTCAAAATCACTCATCACAAAGACAACAGAAGTATGCCATGGACCTAGGAATGATAACTGGACCGAGCAGGAGAAGAGGGCGTGTGTCCCTTTCTAGTAGGGTGACAATAATATTTTTCTTAAATTCTGCTGTGTGAGGCAAACTGCAAAGCCAATATTGTGAAACAGTGAACAGCTAAGTATAGCTGAAGCGTATAAAAGTCTTTTTACGAGATTGAATAGTGTAAAATCATGAAGGTTTAAAGAGATGGCTGCATTAATATGTAACAGATTTTTATGTAATCCTCTGCCTTACTTAAACACTAATGAGCCATTTTTTCGTCGCATTTCTTCATTGTTGGTAAATCTATAAAAACTGTATATTATCATTAAGAGCCTTCTCGACTACACACGTTTTTTTCTCAGTTTAATACGATTTTAGGCGAGTTGCTAATCACTAGTTTTTATCAAAACGTAGTACAGTTATAACTCTTATTAACGTCATTTGCTTTAATGTTAACACTTTTATAGGTACTAGAATAACTGTCTAAAAGTTAAATATAATGTTAGTCTTAACATTATATTTAACTTACTAATGTTACTAATGAACGAAATATTGCAACCAGCATAACTTTCACTTTGACAAGACGAATATACACAACATTTTTTCACAATTTTGACTGTTAAATAATCACATAAATAATAAAAACATAGTTACAGAGATACAGGAAGTGAGAAATAAAAACTGTTTTCAATTTTAATAATAACTGGTGTTCAGCGTAAAATATGTGTAATTGTCTTGCGAATGATACCATCTAATATAATAATAATAATATCTATGGACGCTTAACACCAAGTCAATCTGATCCCGTGGTAAGTTCTCGAAGAACTTGTGTTTCGAGTACCAGACAACGGAAATATATTTAATACTTTTTATACTATACACATATTTAAGATTTTTATTATATTATACATATATTTAATACCTACACATCCATGACCCACACAGAAAAACTTTTTGTTCCTTCGGCGGGATTTGAACCCGCGACCCCCGGCTTGAGCACCAACACGCTCAACCAACTGAGCCACAGAAGTCGTCAAAAATAAAAAAAAGAAGAAAAAGGATTTAATACAGCGTGTCCCGACACCTATATCGGAGCCTTTAGTGGTAAAAAATATGGAATTTTTTATCGATAAATTGCCCCTCAAATTTTATTTTTCTCTCACGTTTTTTAAAATGGCAGCCATTTTATTTTTTGGTTACCAAGATTCGGGCTCTCGTACTAATTCGACCACCACTACTCATGTAAATGTCCTAGGAACATAAAAAAGACGACTGGCTGGCCCCCTGCCTGAGATGATACCAACAAATTGTTATAACTTCTAAACTATTGCACTGAGAGTAAAGGGGTTTGTATTTTATTTTAGCAAACGTCCTCTTCTATCGTTTTAGAATAAAAAACAAGCAGGTCAATGGCCTAGGTTTTTCACAAAAAGCAAATAATTTAAAAAATTCACCGAAAAAAAATTATATATTTTTTTAAATTACCTTTTTTTGTTTTTTTCTTCAAAGAAAATTAAAATATTTTAATTGTGAATTATTGTCCACATGTTAAGTTATCAAATGAGACCTTTTTTATGTTCCTAGGACATTTACATGAGTAGTGGTGGTCGAATTAGTACGAGAGCCCGAATCTTGGTAACCAAAAAATAAAATGGCTGCCATTTTACAAACGTGAGAGAAAAATAAAATTTGAGGGGCAATTTGTCGATAAAAAATTCCATATTTTTTACCACTAAAGGCTCCGATATAGGTGTCGGGACACGCTGTATAAATTGCATCTTACTTTAGTATTATAATGACTATTTCTGACATTTTAGACGAAATTATGAACGAAATATTGCAACCAGCATAACTTTCACTTCGACAAGACGAATATACACAACATTTTTTCACCATTTTGACTGTTAAATCATCAAATAAATAATAAAAACATAGTTACGGAGATACAGAAAGAAAGAAATAATAACTATTTTCAATTTGAATACTATCCGGTGTTCAGCGTAAAATATGTGTAATAGCGTATCTATTGTCTTGCGAATGATACCATCTAATAAAAAAAGAAGGAAAAGGATTTAATATAAACTGCATTTTTATTTAGTATTAAATGACTATTTCTGACTTTTTAAACCAGAATACCTATATTATAGTAATAAATATTTGTTAAAATAATAATAAAGTACACTCGTTTTATCGACGATTTTTCAAGTTACTTTTTATAAATACCAAAATTTTTCTGGTTGGCAACATGCAAGAACGAGACACACGGCCTCCCTTCTGGCTATCTCGCTCGGCTCGGATTTGCCTCTATAATACATGCATTGTGAAATACACTCTATTACTAAGGTAATACAGTTATTTTTAGCAATTACAAAATTCGGAGTATTCTATCCATAGGTAGGTACTATACAGGGCTTGTTAACGTTACCAAATAACACCAAAAAATTACGTTAATTAACGGTAATTTTATAAAAATACTTTGGTAACGATATTAATTTTAACGTTATTTGATACTTAACAATATTTTTAACGTTATATACTAACGTTATTTTATTTTGTAAATAACAGTATTTATGGTATATATAACGTTATAATATAGGGAGCGTCGGTAGCGCAGCGGTTTTATCCATGTTTGAGGTAGGTAGGTAGGTACAATAATATTTAGGAATATAACAATATAATAGCCGACGCGATGAAGCTAGTGCATGTTCGTTCTGTCACTTCGAGGCGGGGCGCAGGCAGGGAAATACGTAACGTTATAATATAAAATAACGTTAATTAATAACAATACTTTTTCTTAACGTTACTTTCATGTACCGATAAAAATAAATTTATTTTTCCTAACGTTAATATTTATTCCTAACGTTATTCTGTGAAACACAGGTAACGTTAACAATTTAATAACGTTAATCAAGCCCTGGTACCTATATAGATCCATTCTTTTATTATTTGCTAGTGTCAAGTAAAAAGGCGAAATAGAATATTCGTTCTTTTCAACGTGTTTTCAACACAGTTTTTCTATCGTCAAGTCTAAAAGTCTAGTCAACTGTCAAAGTCCAAATAAATATTCAGGGAAGTCAATGAGTCAAGTCAGTCGATTCAGTGCCTAAAGTGATAGATGCTTTACTGAAACTTCTTAGGGAGTTTTGGCGCAAAACCCAAAAAGCACGCAAAATTAGCTCCTGAGGTGGACACGTGGAGACGATTATTGAAACCAGAACCTCAATTCTCGTATTTAAAGTAGACTTTCATTTTACTTCACTATTGTTTGATGGGCATAACACGCACTAAGCGGTAACGGAACTACACTGCAGCGACCTGCGCGACAAACTTGATCAACTGACCAAAAGTGTCGCGAACTGCAGTTCGGTTTGGCCAACTTCATTTTCATAGTCAGTCAACCAAGATACTTGGGAGCGCGATAATCGTTCGTCAAAAATGTCGATAGATGAATAAAATTTATTGTACTCGTGGGCCAGTATCCGGAGACACAATAATACATATAATAAAAATCTTAAATATATGTATAGTATAAAAGTATTAAATATATAAGGTTTGGTAAAATCAATTACGGATACTTTGGGCATATGATGTGCTGTTTGTGTAAAGACATTTAAGAAGAAAAATAATTGTCATACTCGAAAAAAATTTTTTGTCTTTATATGGGCGAGGTTGCGTTTAGCGGAGAGTCGCCCATACATTGGATGATTTTTTTAGTTTGAGTATGACAATTATTTTTCTGCCTAAACGAAGCCTAAACGTCTTTATTTAAGCAGTGGATCACGTGCCTGAAGTATCCGTAATTGATTTTCGGAGACCTTATATTTCCGTTGTCTGGTACCCGTATCACAAGTTCTTCGAGAACTTACCACGGGACCAGATTGACGTGGTGTAAAAGCGTCCATAGATAGATATTATTATTAAATAGTTCAATAAATGGGAATAAATGGTATTTTTTTTTCTTTTTCCTGTGGATGGATGAACGACGACCAGCTCTCCAATGTTAATTGGTTTCAGAGTGAAAATTATAATAATAATATCTATGGACGCTTCACACCACGTCAGTCTGGCCCCGTGGTAAGTATCCGAAGAACTTGTGTTACGGGTACCAGACAACGGAAATATATTTAATACATTTTATACTTTACTTATATATAAGATTTTTATTATATAAACACACATTTAATACACATCCATGACCCAGGAACACAGAAGACTTTTTTGTTCCCTGGCGGGATTCGAACCCGCGACCTCCGGTTATAGCGCCACTGCGCTCACCACTGAGCCACGGAGGTCGTATGTAAATTATTTAGATTGTAGGTATGTAGGTACATATTAATTTAAAAAAACCTTTTAAATTTCAATCGTCCATTCGTACGTCTTGCTCGGAGGTTGCCTAGCTACTGAATATTATATTTTTGTAGCGCCGCTGCAGTTCAAGTGCGACTTATATACCAAAACGTGTCGCTCAGTTCCGCTGAAGTTCAGTTCCGCCTAGTGCGTCGCACTTGAACTGCAGCGGCACTCCAAAAATATATTATCCAGGTAATAATAGGTTCGTTGAAACCTGATCGTGTTTAAAGTCCATTACGTGACCTTTCTCACAAGTGCAAACACGACTATGATACGATATTCCATCATGGAATGCCAGTTCCTGTCTTCCGGCTTGTTCTATGTTCATGTTCTATCATGAAGTTCCAGTACATATCTTCCGGCTCCATCATCAGATTAGTTCGACAGTACCATATTATTGTAATGTCATTAGAACTACATAAAGCTGCCAATTTTCATGACGCTACGATCCTTATGATTCCATTACATAGTTACATGATACAGGTCGACCTAATAAAAGCGTTTTAAAAATAAGAATGCACACGATGTCGCATATGGTTCTATAATTTATTTATACAAGATTTTTTAAAGGTATTAACATAGATGACTTATTTTGTTAATTTTTTCTAATAAGTATGTAATAATTAGGTTCTCAAATAATTTGACACTTGTTAGATCATTTAAATTATTCAGAATTTGTATATGTACAGTCTCATAAATTGTAAAATAGTTCCATCCTAAATAAATTAACAGTTTTATTCACTTTACACAGCACTTTCCCTGGACAGAGTCAACGTCACGTCTGGCGGTGGAGGCTCGAAGGTCCACAGATTGTGACGAGATTTTCTCCTCCTGTCTATAGTAGGGACGGATTCCATAGACCCATCTGAGTATCCGCTACTGCACGACCGGAGACTGTTCGATGCTCGTACCTTTTGTTCTGAAAAGAATAGAAGTTAAGAATTCGAGCAATTTAAGTAGCAAGTATTTTTTGCCTATAAATCTCTAGTGCCAATCATCTGTATTTAAAATAGCATCAAAACAAAATATTCCAATGAATTGACATAATATTTAGCCAAACTGGATTGGTTACACGCACGCAAAATACTAGTGAATTGTATTACAAATTACAATTCAAGTTTGTACCTAGTCGTACCTCCTAATGTGTCGAGGTATTCTCTGGAGGCATCATCCAGGTGCACCAGCTGTATGACGGGAGCTGGGGGCTTGGCCCGAGACCTTCTGGCCAGCCTGACTGCCAGCCAGGAGGACAGGATGAATACAGCGACCAGTATCACCGCACCTATTGATATCCCGAAGTCCTTTTCGGTTACGACTGCAAGAAAGATATAATGGATGTAAAAAAGCGACGACAATTAAAGCCACCGATTGGGTATTTGTTTTTAGTCTTAAGCCAAACATATTCTATGGTATCTTCACGGCGTAAGTGGCGATAAAATGAAACCATAGAAGGCAGATTATTAAAATTAGGTACACTAACATTTAAACAATAAATTCATCATAACACTATACTTTAAGATACTTTTGCGCGCGACTCCGCCCGCGTAAATACATTATCCCGCGGGAACACTACTTTTTCGGGGTAAAAACATCCTAAGTATGTCCTTTCCCAGGACCCAAAGTATGTCTTAGATACCAAATTTCATAAAAATCGGTTCAGCGGTTAAAGCGTGAAGAAGTACCAGACAGACAGACACACTTTCGCATTTATAATAATATAAGTACAGATGTACTTACATATTTATTTTAAAAAATCTTACATTTCCACCAAGGCACGGAGGCAGCGTCCAGCAAATTCTCCGTCGGTCGCAGTAGCAGCGCGGTGGAACAGCCGTATCTGTTGCAGGCGGCTGCACCTGCCTCGTCTCCTGCCCCTAGAGATCCTAGCGCCCCCCGGACAAGCCAGGGGGTGCCTCCACGGGCCAAAGCTCGACCAGTCCCGTACCCCATGGAACCGCGCCGCTCCAACATCAGAGATGAGTTGGACGTCGACAGTCTCCACACTGATACTTCATAGTATGTTGCGTTCTCAACTGCAATGGTAAATTACATTAATAATAATTATTCGGGCTTGTATAGGTCGTGCAACGGTTTATGAGCGCTCAGTGAAAGTGGAGGGGATTGTTCGCGCATGTGACCAATAGCAATAGAATACATATTACTAACGTACCAATAGCGTGTCGGCACCCACGTTTGGCATGCGTTCGGCGCATCCACACCTCCCCGCCCGAGCCCGCTACCGCCAAACACACCCAAAAACTGACTTATGCGCATACCCCCTCTACTTTTGTCGAAAGATCTTAATTCGTTGCGCGACCTATACCTACCTGCTATAACTTTTCACCACCGTTCTAAGCGACAAAATATTTATCATCTTCATCACCTTGATGAGTGGCAGTTCTCTAGCGTGCGCTTTACTCGAAGTTTTCTGCCGCGCACAGTAAAACTCTGTAATAAACTGTCGCCAATGATATTTCCGGCCTGCAAACCTTCAAGAAGGGAGCGTATTCCCTCCTAAAAGGCCGAAAACGCATTTCCAACTCCTCTGATGTTGCGGGTGTCCATTGGCGACGGTAATCGCTTTCCATCAGGTGATCCGTTTACTCGTTTGCCCCCTAGTTTTATAAAAAATATGCATTCAATCGTCAATGTAAATATTCAAGCCTAGCAGAAGGCCAAAGTAATTTTAATGCATTTACATACCTGGTATGCATCTCATTTGAAATTCTCCAAATTCGTACGCCAAATCGCATTGCTGAGGTTGAGGTGGTCTCAGACTTTCGAAGTGGAAAATTTTTTGGCAAGCTTTCTCCTGAGAAGCTATTCCATTGCTGGCTTCACAGCTGGCCGATAGTGTTGTGGCCAAAGATCCGGTTATTTGCGAAAGTGGCAAATAGGCCGAGCCGGAGGTCAAATGTTGCACCTCTTCCTCGGCTGGTTGAATGTGCCAGAAATAAGTATCGGGAGGCGGAAGACTCCTCACGATACATTGTAACGTCTCTCCAGCTAACTTTATTCCTTGTTCTGTGCACTCAGGTGGATCTACAAAGATAATAATCTAATTTACTACCTAGTGATATTTCGGAATTGTTTTTTTTTTGTTTCAGTCTTATTAGCAGTGATCGGAATTGGGTGAGTATATTTACCTACAGTTTAACGAACAGAGACGGTAGCAGTAGACAAACTTAAACAGTACAGTGATATTGAGGGTTTCGCTCCTGGTCTCGCCCACGCTGTTGAGCGCGGAGCAGCAGTAGCGGCCGGCCAGCTCCCGCGTTGTCTCCTCCACCACCAGCGTCGCAGACGACGTCCTGCTGCCCCACAAACTGTTCGCGCCTATTTCTATCACAGGGCAGTAGCCAAACTTACACAGTACAGTGATATTGAAGGTTTCGCTCCTGGTCTCGCCCACGCTGTTGAGCGCGGAGCAGCAGTAGCGGCCGGCCAGCTCCCGCGTTGTCTCCTCCACCACCAGCGTCGCAGACGACGTCCTGCTGCCCCACAAACTGTTCGCGCCTATCTCTATCACAGGGCAGTAGCCAAACTTACACAGTACAGTGATATTGAGGGTTTCGCTCCTGGTCTCGCCCACGCTGTTGAGCGCGGAGCAGCAGTAGCGGCCGGCCAGCTCCCGCGTTGTCTCCTCCACCACCAGCGTCGCAGACGACGTCCTGCTGCCCCACAAACTGTTCGCGCCTATTTCTATCACAGGGCAGTAGCCAAACTTACACAGTACAGTGATATTGAAGGTTTCGCTCCTGGTCTCGCCCACGCTGTTGAGCGCGGAGCAGCAGTAGCGGCCGGCCAGCTCCCGCGTTGTCTCCTCCACCACCAGCGTCGCAGACGACGTCCTGCTGCCCCACAAACTGTTCGCGCCTATCTCTATCACAGGGCAGTAGCCAAACTTACACAGTACAGTGATATTGAGGGTTTCGCTCCTGGTCTCGCCCACGCTGTTGAGCGCGGAGCAGCAGTAGCGGCCGGCCAGCTCCCGCGTTGTCTCCTCCACCACCAGCGTCGCCGACGACGTCCTGCTGCCCCACAAACTGTTCGCGCCTATCTCTATATCCTGAAATATTTGAAAATATAAAATTTAAGCAACGAGTTCTGACTGAGTCGTCAGTCTAATGAAGGAAAGTTTTTTACTTACATTATAAAACCATTTATATTTAACTACAGGTGGGTTGGCTTTGACTTCACACTCTAGGTGAAGGCTGTCCAATTCGGACAGTTGGTTAAGTCTTCCATCTCCTTTCATTGAAATTTCTACTACAGGACTATCTGAAAACAAAATGCGCATTGCAATGAAGCCTGTCATTGCAGATGAAGTTATGACACATTGGACTGAGATCCCAGCTCCGTCAGAGCCTTTATATTCTTACTGATAAAATGTATTTCATATTATAGTATTCGTGTGTACAATGGATTCAGAATTACGTAAGGAATAAAACTTATTAAAGTAATTTTTCTCTAAACTTAGTATGAACAGAGATATTATAAAGGTTAGAAGTTAAATGAATTTTTTTCTTCGTGGATGATTTTCCATTTTTAGGGTTCCGTAATACTTAAGGAACCCTTATAGTTTCGCTCCGTCCGTCTGTCTGTCTGTCTGTCTGTCTGTTTGTCCGCGCTTCTAGCTCCTGTAATTATGAATAAAAAATGATGAAATTTGGTGCAGTTATAAATTGTGTATAGATCACGGTTTCGGGATCATAAAAAAATAATAATTTTATATTTTAGGGGTGGCTCTCCATACATGTGAAGTGGGGATGAAAAATATTTTTTCACTCTACCCCATCGTGTGGGGTATCGTAGAATTGGTCTTTTAAAATAAAGGCAAGGTTTCAAACGTTACTTTTTTATAAAGTTGACCATTTTCGAGTAATCGGCCTCCAAAGTAGTTTGTAAGTTGATCCCCCCCCCCTAGCATTTTTAAACTATAGGAGATAGAAACTTGCAAAATTCCATGCTGATAGATCATGCTAAAAACTCTTTAGGAAAATTATTGTGAACCAAATCGAACAGTAACTTTTGGAGTAATTTAAAAAAGGCATATTACGCGTTTATAGTTACGGAACCCTCCTTAGACATGTCCTGACATGCTCTTGGTTAGGTTATTTATTTGTATGAAAACTACAACATAAAAATCAGAAATCCGTGTAAATTTCACTTAATAATATTCAAATGTCATTATTCTTTTTTTTTTTTATATAAAACAAGGGCGCAAACGAGCAAACGGATCACCTGATGGAAAGCGATTACCGTCGCCCATGGACACCCGCAACATCAGAGAAGTTGCAAGTGCGTTGCCGGCCTTTTAGGGGGGAATACGCTCCCTTCTTGAAGGTTTGCAGGTCGTAGTGGTCCGGAAATACTGCTGGCGAAGTTCATTCCAGAGTTTTACAGTGCGCGGCAGAAAGCTTCGGGTAAAGCGCACGGTGGAGGACTGCCACTCATCAAGGTGATGAGGATGATAAATATTATGTCACATGGAACGGTGGCGAAAAGTTGCAGCAGGTATAAGTCCGAACAATTCCTCGGAGCACTCCCCGTAATATAACCGATAGAGGATGCAGAGCGATGCTACATCTCTACGTAGCTCTAAGGAGTCAAGCCTGTTTGAAACACTATGGCAGTCGACAATTCGAGCGGCCCTACGTTGGATACGATCCAGAGGGAGAAGCTGGTACTTTGGCGCCCCTGCCCAGAGATGAGAACAGTATTCCATGTGAGGCCGAACCTGCGCCTTATAGAGTTGTAGGCGTTGGACCGGACTGAAATACTGCTTTGACCTGTTCAGAACACCAAGCTTCTTGGAGGCTAACTTGGCCTTGCCCTCCAGATGATATCGGAACTGGACCTTGCTCGATATGTTAACACCAAGTATTCCAATGTTGGAGGAGACAGTTATGGGTATGCTTTCAAAACGAGGACATACGACCATTGGTAACTTTTTAGCGGTGAACGCGCAAACTTGTGTCTTAGAGGGGTTGAATTGGACTAAGTTAAGTCTACCCCATTCAGAGACCTCCAATGAATTTTCAATTTGAGAGACAAGTTTGTTTCGACTCTCAATGACATTTTGCCGAGAGATGTTCGTGTGGCCGGTATATAAGGCATCACCCGTGCTGTCATCTGCATAGCAATGAATGCCATTGGTTTGTAACATATCATTGATATGCAGTATGAACAGGGTAGGTGATAGCACACAGCCTTGTGGGACACCAGCATCAACAGACAGAGTATCCGAGCATTCACCGTCGACTACGACCCTTATGCTTCTGTCTGCTAAGAAACTCGTGACCCACTTGCATAATTTCTCGGGGAGCCCATAGGAAGGAAGCTTCGAAAGAAGCGCTTTGTGCCAAACCCGATCAAAGGCTTTCGCTATGTCCAAACTTACAGCCAATGCCTCTCCCGTAGACTCGATCGCCTGTGCCCAACGATGAGTTAGGTACGTCAGCAGATCACCAGCCGAGCGACCTTTACGGAACCCGTACTGTTTGTCGCTTAGCAATTGCTGAACGTCTAAGTATCGAAGGAGCTGTCTATTAATAATGGACTCCATTATCTTCGAGAAGAGAGAGGTTATAGCGATTGGTCTGTAGTTGGAAGGATTGGAGCGATCGCCTTTTTTAGGGATCGGGTGCACCAAAGCTGTCTTCCAAGATGCTGGGACTGTGCCATAAGAGTAGGAGAGCCGAAAAAGACGCGTTAAGACCGGTGCCAACTCTGGAGCACACACTTTCAACACTATAGGAGGGATTCCGTCAGGCCCACTCGACTTTTGGGTATCAAGGGAACGGAGAGCAACTCGCACTGAGCGCTGATGGAACCGAATATCCGACATGATGCTCTTGCATCGCGGTATAGTCGGCGGTTGCTGTCCCCCGTCATCCAGGGTCGAGTTGGACGCAAAGAGCTTGCCAAGAAGTTCAGCTTTCTCTTTTGCGTCATGGGCCAACGAGCCATTTCCTACGTGTAGGGATGGAAGAGATGGCTTACAGAATGAATGCACGGGTTCCCGAAGGGAGACGCTCGAGTCTCTCGCCAATTCTACTGATGTGCTGTTTCTTCGCCCAAGCGATCTCTCTTTTGAAGGACCTAGAGGCAAGGTTGTACTCCTTTTTAAGTTTGCTGGTGTTTAAATCCTGTGCTGACATTGCATTAGCCCAGGTTTGGTAAGCTTCCTGCTTCCGGCGAGAAGCTTTTTTGGAAGATGAACCAAACCAGGGACGGAATCTGCTGCCAGTAGGGACCACAGAGGACGGAATGAAAAGTTCCATTCCTTGTAGCACCACGTTGGCAACAGAGTTGGCAGCGGCGTCAGGATCATCCGGCGAGAAGCACGCCTGCCCCCAGGGGTAGGAAGCAAAAAATGACCGCATTCCATCCCAATCTGCTAACTTGTAGTGCCACACACGACGGTATTTAGCAACACGCTGTCGCAACGCGCTCGTGAGTTGCACAGAGCTGCGGACAAGGCAATGATCCGATGAGCCAAGTGGTGCGGCCACGGATACTTGGTAGCCGTCCAGATGTGACGTCAGCAGAAGGTCCAACAGGGAAGGAATCTGACCATCCACATCTGGAATTCGCGTAGGCGCAGTAACCAGTTGTGTAAGGTCATATGCAAGGGCAAAGATACAGGCAGATCTCCCCGTATGATCAGTTTTACTGGAATTGAGCCAGTCGGCGTGGTGGGCATTAAAATCGCCAAGTAGTATGATCTCTGCGGATTGGATCTGCCGCTGCATGAAGTCTGTAGCCATTTGCAGGTGCTCAAAGAGTCGGTCTATTTCGGGATCACCGCTATGGGACCTATAGAGGCACGCATAGACGCGGGGATGGTCGTCGCACTCTATGCGGAGCCATAAGATTGAAAGGTCCCTAACTTCAAGATTGCTGAGGCGGCGAGAGCTGATATCATCTCTGACGTACACACACACTCCAGCTTTAGGCAGAAAAGAGTGCTCAAGATTATACCCAGGGTGGGAAAGGTATGATGTGTCAGCCGGAGACGATATCTGCGTCTCGGTTAAGAAGAGCAACGCCGGCTTTGCTGTCTCAAGATGGTAATGGACGGCATTGAGGTTTGAGTGTAGTCCCCTGATATTGCAGAAGTCCACTTTCAATATCTCAGGGGGTGCCTTAGCACGTTTGCTCTTGCTCCGTGCTGATTGGAGCGCAGTTTTGCCCCCCCCAGAATACGAGGGGCAGCCTAGACGTCCATGCTCAGGTCCATGGGCGCCTGAGCGTGGCCGTCCAGAGAGGGATTCTCCAACGCAGTTGGTACCCTCCTGGGGTAACAAATTAGTTTTCAACTGCGGCATCATAGGGGGGTAGGGGGATTGGGCCTCCGGTAAACTCACTCACTCGGCGAAACACAGCGTAAGTGCTGTTTCACGCCGGTTTTCTGTGAGGCCGTAGTATTTCTCCGGTCGAGCCGGCCCATTCGTGCCGAAGCATGGCTCTCCCACGGACTACTATAATTATGACGTTAGAATAATTTCACAGGCTGTAAGAAAAGTTAGTACATATTTTTTGTACCTTTGGCGCCCTGTACCTACCTGAGAATCGGCCCACCGCACAATATAGCGGGTATACAAACGTTCATTGTACACAACTAAAACTACTACAATATGACATACCTACATTTTATTACTAAGAATATAAAGGGAGTCTGGCGGGGCTGGGATCTCAGTCCACATGTTCAGTAGTCTCAAAATAACTTAGCTCTCTAACAGACGAGCGGCGCTCCGCCATCTGAAGCACAACTTCGTCTGTAAGAGCGCTTAAGAGTCCATACTCTAGACCAGTTTTTTCGCATAAAATCATATGTCATAATTTTACTTGGCATAATTTCATTTGACCTAATAGTAGTTTCGCATAATATTCATTTGTCATAACTTTCTTAGCATAATTTTTTTTCGCATAATTACTAAAAGCATAATAATTGTTAGGCATACTTATTGTAAGGCATATATTTTTTTACGCATAATATTCATTAAGAATAATATTTTTAAGCATAATATTAAAAAGCATAAATATATTTACGCATAATGATATTTAAGCATACTTAATTATATTTACGCATACATCTTTGTAGCATTTTTTTTTTTTTCACATACTAATGAATGATAAATTCTACTGGGTATGCGAGTTAAGACGAAATAAGAATTATAATTGTAATTTTCGACTGATTACGAAATTAAACTCAGACAACAACGAACTGCTATCTAAGAACATGCCAAGCTAATTATTTTAACATGTTAGCGGCTTACGGGTGGCCCAAGGGCCACCCCGCCGCAACTTAACCTACTGTTACACATGTTATACTAGGTATATGAGTGTAATACCTGCTTTTAATGTTTCATAAATATGCGTTTAATTATATATATTTAATAAATATAAATAACCTTAACCGTGTTTTCATTATGTCGTTCCATTTTATGCATATTTGTGCCTTGTGACAGAATGCCTTGAATTTATTATGACAAAAAATATGCCGAAAAACAATTATGCCAAATTATTATTATGACAAGAAAAATTATGCCTTACGAGTTATGCCTTATTAAATTAGGACAAACAATATTAGTCTAAGGGCCGATTTTTCAATCCTCAGATAAAACTTATCAGTCCGATACAGTATTATACAATAAAATAAAAATGTCACCTGTCAAAAAACAAAAGAAAGAATTGGAAGTCATTTTTGAAATGGTCGTCTAATACAATATTCGACGGATAAATTTTATCTGAGGATTGAAAAATCAGCCCTTAATAATATTTATGCCTAATGATGTAGTATGCCAAGAAACCATTATGTCAAAGTATTATTATGCGTAGTAAAATTATGCCAAGTGAGGTATGCCAAATGAAATTATGACAAATAAAATTATGCGAAAGAAGAGGATCCCGTAAAAATTGAGGGGCGCTGATGTGAGAAGTATTATTATTTCTAAATGTTGTATATTAGTTTTTTTTGAATAGACAAAAGATACTCTCCAGGCGAGACTAATAATGTTATTGAGGTTTTAAAGGTGAAAAAAATGGGTGGCGCTATAAAATAACTGATTTTCAAAGTGGGCGTTAGATGAAATAAGTTTGGGAACATCTGCTCTAGACACTTACAGGTAACATTGAGTATGGTGAGGTCAGCTTTGGAGTCCCGTCCGGGCGGCATGGCGGCGTTGGTGGCGACGCAGGCGAGCGTGGCGCCGTGGTCGCCCACCGCCGGCGTCAGCTGCAGGTACGACGAAGCGGTGCGTGTGGCGTTGTCCCAACTCTACAATATTAAATACTTACGCCTTTACCCTGTTGTTGTAGACGACCAGCAGGTCTAAAAAGGCCATTTTGGCAATTCATTTTCAATTCTTGTTATGAATTACTGACAGCGATCGTAAAATGGCCACTTGAATTGCAATTCATATTAAGATTTGGATACAATTCATATGCAGAAATTGTCTGAAATGCATTCATTTGACAGATTTACAAGCAGAATTGCTTTAGTGTCAAATAGCAATATTGCGGTGATATTGCGTAAGTGGCCTTTTTAGACCTGCTGGACGACATTTTAAATGACGTCTGTACCCACAATCCACGAAAATTATAATGACATTTCTTTGCGAAAAAAACTGCAGTGTACTAACGTTCCGCAATTATTTCGCTACCGCAGTAGTTCCGCAGCGACTCGCTGCTGCATACGAATGCATACGTGTACTAACAGGGTTAAATGTAGCAGCGAATAGTAGTCAGACATTGTAAATTTTAAAAATAATATCCGAAATTGTAAAATAATTTTTCGTGTGTATAAATTAGCGTAATAATATAGAGAAGGTGCCTTCTTACAAGTAGTTCTTACTATACAGGTAGGCAGTCTAATATACTTCAGTATTATCCAGATCGTAAAAAGAATGTCCATAATATTATCACTACATGCTAAGATGTAAGAAACTGTTCCTTATGCGTCAATTGACACGAAATGATAGGCGACGCTATCGCCGCCTTTATTCTCTGCATATTATGCTATCTACAGACACACGAATTTGGTACGGAATGTGAACGTACAGCGAACCATATCCGGAGACCAAATTCGGTGTCGCTACACACGCACGGATTTGGTACGGTGCAGTGGAGCGAAACGCTCGACACTCGTGTGTTCGATTTTATGCTCTATTACATTAGCACAGGCCACAGAGTTCTATTAACAGTGCGGTTTTTAATCGACGTCGATGATTCCCGCAATTCATTGATAACGGGCAGTAATACCAACACTTTAAAAAATATTTCTCCCCAAATTTTACCCCTGATTACTTATACCATTGACAGGTCTAAGAGATAATAAGCTAGAAAGAAAGGTTATGTGTTTAACATAAAGACTTATGCGTGAATAACATAAAACTAACTTGTCTTAATCTGATTTCACTCCTAATACATTTTCATGTCCCTGGCTATATACACAGATTAAAATAATTTTTATTATTACATACAAATTGATTCATAAGGAGAAAACTCTAAACATCCTGTCCCCTAGTAAACCCCCGTAGATATTTTCCCTAATTTTGGGGGGTACAGCCCTAAGTTGGCAACACTGATGCTGTTGTACGGCCAAACCGCCGGACTGCTCTACACACGCACGAATTTGGTACGGAGCGGACCAGATCCGATGCGGACAACGGCGAACTCTTCGCCTTCTTCTTATGTTCGCCGGACTGCCCTACACACGCTCGGATCTGGTACGGAGCGTACAGCGAACCATATCCGGAGACCAAATTCGGTGTCGCTACACACGCACGAATTTGGTACGGTGCAGTGAAGCGAAACGCTCGACACTCGTGTGTTCGATTTTATGCTCTATTACATTAGCACAGAGTTCTATTTACAGTGCGGTTTTTAAACGAAGACGATGATTACCGCAATTCATTGATAACGGGCAGTGATACCAACACTTTAAAAAATATTTCTCCCCAAATTTTACCCCTGATTACTTATACCATTGATAGGTCTAAGAGATAATAAGCTAGAAAGAAAGGTTATGTGTTTAACATAAAGACTTACGCGTGAATAACATAAAACTAACTTGTCTTAATCTGATTTCACTCCCAATACATTTTCATATCCCTGGCTATATACACACATTAAAATAATTTTTATTATTACATACAAATTGATTCATAAGGAGTAAACTCTAAACATCCTGTCCTCTAGTAAACCCCGTAGATATTTTCCTTAATTTTGGGGGGTACATCCCTAAGTTGGCAACACTGATACTGTTGTACGGCCAAACCGCCGGACTGCTCTACACACGCACGAATATGGTACGGAGCGGACCAGATCCGATGCGGACAACGGTGAACTCTTCGCCTTCTTCATATGTTCGCCGGACTGCCCTACACACGCTCGGATCTGGTACGGAGCGTACAGCGGATTTGGTACGCTGGTTTATGTTAGCGGTATTAAAGTTAGCAAACGTTTGCTTTTGTTTTTTATTTCTTTAGCGCTCGCAATCGCTAATAACGCTAGCGTTAAATAAGCAATTTTGCTTATTTAACGCTAGCGGTTGCCATTTTGCTTACGCTTTTTGTTAGCGCTTTTTAGTCGTGGCTGGACGTTACAGCAGTTCTCCCACCTGGTTACTGTGCTGCGTTAGGTGCCTGTGGTCCAGCCACCAGCTCAGCTCTGGGGGCGGTCGGGAGCCGTGCGCCACACACTTCACCACGACCGGCTTGCCGGCCTGGAGAGTGCCTTCTGCCGTCCCCCGCACCCAGCTTATTGAAACGTTGTAGGCTGCCACTGAAATTATTTATGGGGATAATATAAATTGATCGTATTGTAATAAATTAAATTGATCATTATTTATTACATTAATTATCTAAGGTTTGGTAAAATTAATTACGGATACTTCGGGCATATTAATATTATCTACTGCTTATTTATGTAAAGACGTTTAAGCATAAAAATAAATGTCATACTCAAAAAAATCTTTTTTCCTTTTTATGGGCGAGTTTGCGTTTTGCGGAGAGTCACATGAGATGACTTTTTACTTTTTTCGGCTAAACGTCTTTATACATGTGCCCGTCTTTACGCGTCTGTATCCGAAGTATCCGTAATTAATTTTCGAAGACGTTACGAAAATATATCTACTTACAATACAAGTCAATCTGAAGAGTAGCTATCACAGATTCAGTCAAATCCGTGTTAGTCGCCCTACAAGAGAGGGCTTGAGCGTTGTTCCGAGTGAGAGGCAGATATAGCTCGTTCTCTTTCACTCCCGGAATGTCACTCTCCCCGTCAGAAGCATCCACTAAATCTTCTCCAGAATACCAGCAAATTTTTGGCGGTGGTCTACCTGAAATTAACATTGGGACACAGATTATTAAAAAGTTCCTTTATTAGGTGCTCAACACCGATGGTTTACACACGTTGACTTACAGTGATTTGGCACGAGTAGGCCAACTTAACTTCCAGGTTAAGTTGGCCTACTCGTGCCACCGCACACACACAGACCACAGATCATAAGACCGATGTGAAACAATGATTGCCATGTGTTCCGCCGAGTGAGAGAGGGTACCGGATCACCGGTGGTTCAAGAGGGATTCGATGGATTTAAGAGACCGGCAACGCTTTTGTAACTCCTTTGGTATTGCAGGTGTCCATGGGCAGAGGTAATCACTGACTATCACGTTATTCGCCTTCTTTGTCCTTTTATTCCAAAAAAAGTGAACAGAGCATAAATTAAGATTAGGTACAAATGACGTACCTACGAATTACGATACTTCGAACAACTTTTTGAAATCGCGAAAACAATCCTAATTTTTAAGCCACTTATTTATACTCCAGAGAAACTCATTAATGATTAAACAAAAAATTAAACCGACTTCCAAAGTAAAAATGCACAAAAAAGTATGAAATAAAACTTATTTTATAAATAATTCCCCTTTTAAATTTGTCTATTTCTCTACTTAATCTTCTAAATTTTGAAGTCGCTACCAGCCCAAACGATATCCTACAGTATTTTATAGAATTACTCACGTTCATATTTGCTGGTACCGACTTCAAAATAAAGAAGATTAAGTAGAGAAATAGCCAAATTTAAAAGGGGAATTATTTATAAAATAAGTTTTATTTCATACTTTTTTGTGCATTTTTACTTTGGAAGTCGGTTTAATTTTTTGTTTAAAAATAATAATTTCACCCTTTTTAGTGATATGATGGTAACAAGATGTTAAATTATTATTAATACGTCTTAAAATCGTCTAAAATAAACGATCGAATGTATAACTGAATACGCGCCAAGCTTCCGTTAGGTATTGTTATTAAGATGATGATGATGATTACTGTAAGTTACAAAGTGGCATATGCTTGCAAGAAGAATTCCGAAATTTCCTAACGCATATCTTTAAATACTGAGGAGTTCTGTTCAGTGCTTTTGGATTCAGGGTATACCTTGGTACAGCATCTTATTCTTTGGTAGCATATGCTTGTGTTACTTTAGTAAAAGTCAAAATCACTATGTGTCGATATAAATTTCCAGGAGTTCCCTCGATTCCTCATGGATCGCATCATCATGTTTCCACTTTAGTGACTAAAGAACCAATTTCGAATTAAACCCTTTACAACAACAAAACAATTTTGCAAATAGGTCCATAAACGGCAGAGTAATGTTCAAAGATCTCCGTGTTAGTGTAAAATATTTGAAGTACCTTCTTTATCATCATGTATGCTGTGATAGTGGTGGTGATGATGATGATTACTCTAATTGACAAAGGGGCATATGCTTGCAGTTCTTTAAACAACGCCAAAATCCCCAAACATGTATCTATAAGGAGTCAGGAGTTCTGTTCTGTACTTTTGGATCCAGGGTATACCTTGGAGCAAAATCTTACTTTTTGGTAGCATATACTTGGACTTCTTCAGAAAAAGTCGAAATCACCATATGTGTCCATATAAATTTTGAGGAGTTCCCTCGTTTCCTCATGGATCCCATCGTCAGGTCACCAATTTTCTGAAAATGGGACCAACTTCGGATTATACCTTTTACATCAAAAAAAGAATTTTGAAAATCGGCCAACAGACGGCGGAGTTATCCGCGAACATACAAAAAAAAAAAAAAAAAAAAAAACAAAATATATACAGCCGAACGTATAACCGCCTCCTTTTTTTGGAAGTCGGTTAAAAACATGTTAAAAGTCAGAAATAATATCCGACACAGGCTAAAACTTTGTCGCCCAAAAGTTTTCGTTAAAAATACACCTGAAACTCGTATGTAACATTTAAGTAGGCCGCGGATTATACTTAAGGCGTCTGGCGTTGTGACGTCACAGGAATATATTAGGCTTAAATCCATATTTCTACGTAATTTCAGCACATTTACTGTAGCACGTGTATTGCGGAGTTCAGAGATGTATATATGTCACCGTAAAATTGTAAAAACCGTTAGATTGTAATATAACTAGTGAAATTGTAAAAATGTTGAAAGACTGCGGAGCCGAAATCCGAATATTCTGGTTATAATAATTTAAAATAAATAATAATTAAATACATTATTTTTCGTTACCTCAGATCAAATAAAAAACCAAGATAGCGCATGGCGTTTGTTTGAAGTGAAGCCTAAAAAACTACGCTACCTCAAGTTTACACACGCGCCCACGCACACAAAAGTAAAAAAGTACTTTACTTTTTGTCAGTATAGATTAGTCGTCGCGACGCACAGTGGTTCCAATTTCAAAATTCGTGGACATAGACCCCGAAGTCGGAATTTCGACTTGATTTTTTTTTCTGTGATAGAAAACAACATTTCAAACAACTTTTACTTTTGTACAATTCTTCGAAAAACTTATATTTTTCACGATATAAAATAAATTAAAAAAAATTGTATGGAGAAAAACACTTTTTTTTTTTCTTCAATTGCCGTAGTTTGCGGGGTGTTTTGAGGCATAGGCGTATTAGATAAGGTAACAAGGAATATAAAAATAATTTTATTTAGTCTCGCAGAGTGCGGCCGCGCAAGAAAATTAAGTTTTTTTTATTTTTATGAAAGCGCTTTTTTTACAAAGAATGAAATGTTTTTCGTAATGTTTTACTTCTTTTTTGTATTTGTACTTTTAATTATATCATCTAAGAGGGAAATATCCCATAAAATACTATAAAAATGATTTTAATTAATTTTTTTTACAAAGTTAAGACTTTTTTTAGGAATGATTTGTTATTTAGAGGATTTGTTGGCGGGATTAAACGTCTTGGGGGTCCAAGCAGGGTCTTTGGGGGCTCAAATGGAGTTGAGGTTGGTCTAAGGCTTAGAATAGAACGTAATGTGGACCGCTTAGACTCTAAGCGGTCCACATTACGTTCTATTTAGAAATTCCTACTATTTGTAATAACTCCCGCAATAAAAATATTTTGAACAAACATCGACTATGACCGGATAGTTCAAAGTTTGTATACCCGGTCATAGATGATGATGGGTATTTGTTCAAATACAAATAGGAGATATAACTAACTGCTTCACAGTCAAAACTGCCCCGCTTGCTCTCGACATTGAAATTGCTCTCAAAGAAATAATTAGACCGATATTCTTTGGCCTACTTGCAGCACGATTGATGTGAAGGCGCTATTTGAAGGTTCAAGTGAGAATACTTTAGAGGACTTTGATTTCACACATGCTGAAATGAATCCCAATGTCTGTAATGCAAAAGCTGGCACGACTACTGAAACTGTGATGAGAAAACCATTCGAAGACTTAAGTAATAAGCAGAAAAAAAAGACGTTCGAATCCTATCGTTGATGCTCATACAGAAGAAGAGCTTCAATACTTTTTTTGTGTCCAAGTTGAAAGAGAATGGCAAGACGAGTATGGTCTATCCTCACTCCATATGAGAATTCGGTGTATGGAGTGTCTTCTTCACATATCGTATAATATGGACTTCAAGAAATGGAGTGCTCGTGCTGGAGACCAGACATTGAAAAAAGCCAAGAAAGAGTGTACACAACAAGAATATCGTGAGCAAACCGGATTACTAATCGATATTGTGAAACAGGTACCTACCTCATTTGCGAATGGAATGCTTTTTTTACTTGATTAACTTTCATTTTTATAATTTAAGCCTATGATTAACTATTTTTTCTTCAATTGACAGGGTTTTGGAACTACAAACGATGGAAACACTGCAAGGCGATTTTTTGATGACTAAAAAAGGTCATCTAGAATCACAGGAATTGACGAAAACTTAATATTCCGATTTTCCGTGATTCTACAAACCATATCTTCAGGAAAGTCGATAAATATTGAGGCCTTCAGATTATACTGCAGAGAAACAGCAGAAAAGTACGTCCAGCTTTACCCTTGGTATTATATGCCAATAAGCGTCCACAAACTTCTGATACATGGTGCTGATATTTGCAAACATTATTCAGTTTTACCCATAGGTAAGCCAATATTACTTCATTTTTATTTAATATAATATAGTCATTTGTTATTCTTTGGCTTACTCTAATGAAATTAAATTTCTTTTCTAGGTATATTATCAGAAGAAGCATCAGAAGCTCGCAATAAGGATTTCAGAAAAGTAAGAGAGGGACATACACGGAAAATAGGAAGGATCCAGACGAACGAAGATATTATTCACGGTCTTTTGATTAGCTCCGATCCACACATTTCCAATATTAGCCCATCATAATTTACACCCTGAAGCAGTTCAATTACTTCACAACGATGATGTTGATGATGTTATAGAAGAAGAAGTAATGTTTATAGAGTCTCAAAACATTTCAGACCCTCTTATTATGATATAGCATTTTCTTTAACTAAACAGACGTTTAATCCTGCTAACAAGTCCTCCAAGTAACAAATCATTCCTAAAAAAGGTCTTAACTTTGTAAAAATAATGAATAAAATTAAATTAAATTTTTTAAACAAAAACCATTTTTTATAGTATTTTGTAGGATATTTCACTCTTACATGATATTATAATTAAAAGTAAAAATACAAAAAAGAAGTAAAACATTACGAAAAACATTTAATTTTTTGTAAAAAAAACTGTGCGTTTTCATAAAAAAAAAATTAAACTTAATTTTCTTGCGCGGCCGCACTCTGCGAGACCGAATAAAATTATATTTATATTCCTTGTCACCTTATCTAATACGTCTATGCCTCAAAACACCCCGCAAACTACGGCAGTTGAAGAAAAAAAATAAAATGTGTTTTTCTCCATACATTTTTTATTTATTTATTTTATATCTTAAAAAATATAAGTTTTTCGAAGAATTGTGCAAAAGTAAAAGTTGTTTGAAATGTTGTTTTCTATCACAGAAAAAAAAAATCAAGTCGAAATTCCGACTTCGGGGTCTATGTCCACGAATTTTGGAATTGGAACCACTGTGCGACGACTCGTTCGATACTGTCGAAAAGTAGTTTTTTAGGCTTCAGTTCAAACAAACGCCATGCGCTATCTTGGTTTATTATTTGATCTGAGTTCGTTACATTATAAGTATATTGCAAAGAATCTTTCGATAGATTTTTACAATCTTGCTAGTTATATTACAATCTAACGTTTTTACAACATGACATACGTAGGTGTAGGTGTTTTTTTTTCATTTAGAAACAAGATTAGGTATTTATTTTAGTACTTATTACAGTAAACTATCAACTCTAGCAACTAATTTCAGTTGGCATAATATGTTCAGATAACTGATCATGTAAAAAGCCGGTGTAAAATGTAAAAAGTGCGAGCTGGAGTTTCGTGTCGAGCGGGAAAAAATTTGGCCCCACTTAAACTGTAACATAATTTATTCTGTTTTACATTACGTTAAAATTTTCACAGATAATGGATCTGTTTTTAACGTTCTAGCTATCACGGTTCATGAGATACAGCCTGGTGAGTGATGACAGATAGACATACAGACGGAAGAACAGCGGAGTCGCAACAAAGTCGTGTTTTTACCCCTTGGGTACGGAACCCTTATAGTTAAATTCCAAGAACCAACTACCAAGTATACAATGTATTTGTTTATTCGTCAAAAAAGGACGTCAGAAATATCTTATTAATGGTTTTAAGAAATCCCAACCAAAATTTAATTTTAGTCTTACAGTGAATCATGAATCTGACGCCTTTTACCTCAGAACTATTCGTCTGGTCAACCCCAAAATAGCCGTGGCCCGTGTATGAATCACGGACGAACTAAATTACAGTCACACAAACCTCCAATTACGAGGCAGCTGAGGACGAGCGTGTCACCTTCATGGTACGGCCCGATTTTGCTGTCCATTTTATTCCCCAATTCGTCCAGGAAAAACGGACGACTCGGCAGAACTGTAACAAAAGAACACGTAAAAGTCTGGGGATAAAATATTACGGTTACATTATGCGAATGTAAGTTCATTTGTTAAGACCATGTCCAGAAACTGCGTATTCATACGCACGTAAGGTCTACGCACGTTGTCGAGGTACTAGGGCCCCATACATTGCGTCCAGGAGCTACGTGCGTATTATTTTAGCTATGCGCGTATCGTAAAAAATTGACCTATTAAACCGCTTTGGTTGATTCAGGCACGGATCCAGCTCTCAAAAGAAGATGTGGCCCGAAAATTTTGATTTTATTATTTCCTTCATAACATGGTTATTAGAATTTAAAAAAATAATTGTATTAATTTCTTTATAATATTATGTTAATTAAAAGCTAACGCGCGGAGTGAGCGAGAAAGTTTTTCGCTTATTTAGCAAAAAAATTATTTCATGTTTGGTAAAAAAATAAGTTTACAATATAGGTACCTTAAACAAATTAACATCAACTAAGATTATAAATTAATTAAATAAAAAATATATGCATATATAGTATAGAAACATACACAAATTATAGATTAAATAACATCGGGAGGAGTAATTCCTATCGGTTCAATCAAAGTATTATTTTTTCTTAAATCTGTTGGTCAGTAAATAAAAAAGGGCTGAAAATTTATGAAGAGGTAACAAATTTTGCGCTTTCTTCAATCTACCTGACTAAAGGTCCGCTTAACACTAAATCCACTACTATAAATATGTATTTTAACAATAATATAAGTATGACCAGCAGGTAAAAAGCACCAGGTAAGACTCAAAAGGTTAGCAATACCAATACTACTACCCACTGAACCTATTTTGATTATAAATTAATAGACCTTGAAAGTATGCACTCACAAGGCTGTTGGGGTTGTGGGTATGCCCATACTACACGTATAGGTGCTCCGCTCCTGACTCAAATAGGTGCAGCAATTACGCTGTAATACGCAGCTACCTCGAGTACGCGCGAGACACGAAGTGAAAGAAAAATGTTTTTCTCGCTCCGATTGTATGATTCAGAGTGAGACAGAAGTATTCAGTTCATTCCTTACACAGCAATCAGATCGGTCGGACACTGTTGGCAATTTAATAATTTTGGCATTTTCACAGTACTCACACTAGTGAAATTTTACTTTACAGAGTGTTCCAAAATTTTGTGCTGTCAATGTTTTGTCAAAACCAATTTTTTCTGAAGACAACTTATATTAAAACCTTCAACTGTGTGTTGATATCGATTTGAAATAGTCAAAAGTGTCATCCCCTGTATTTTGGAGTACAATGAAAGCGTAGTAAGATCGAGTTGCCAAGTTTCAAAAAATATTTCTCCCTAAAACAAATAGTACGGTTCCCATGGATTTTACCTAGCATGCGAAGACTCTCAAATATAATTTTTAAAGTACTTATGCCACATCGAAACTTCATAAAGTTACATAATACGATAAAATATATAGGTACTGTTAAAAATCAAAAAAGTTACATACCAAGTATTACTTATTTAGAAAAACATACCTATAAAGATACTTTATACAGTAAAACTACTTTGCTAATATCTTTCGGAAGGCCCACACATGCTTTCCAACATCCGTCATTTCCGTAGAAAAAAAAAAACGATGATTGCCGCGGGCATTAACAAATTAGTTGCACTGTACGCAGCACATTGAATGACGCGATCGCATCCTATTCGTGTTATATAAAGTCTATACTTTAGCCTATTCGCGTTATGAAGGCAGTGAACCATGCGTACATACTATGTCAAAATGGCTTACTTTAATAGGTAAATTAATGTAATCACAGCTGATGCGTCAGTTTTGACATTTGTATGCATGATTCACTGATTTTTTTAACACTTACAGACTATAAGTTATTTCGTAGGTATCTAGAGGGTAAAAACTGTATGTCTGTCACCAGGCTATGTCTCATGAGATGATAATCCTTGATAGCTAGACAGTTAAAATTTTTACATAACCTTTACTAAAAATAGTCTATTTCGTAATAAAAAGGAACCCTTATAGTTTTACTCTGTCCCTCCGTCTGTCTGTCTGTCCACGCCTCTAGCTTCTGTAATTATGAATATAAATGGATGAAATTTGGTATAGTTTTTTGTATATTATATTATCTCTGATTTAGCATTGTAAAATAATAATAATTTTATATTTTGAGGGTGGCTCTCCATACGTGAGAAGTGGGGATGAAAAATATTTTTTCATTGTACTTACCCCATTGTGTTGCATAATGTTGCATAGCGCTTTAAAATAGAGTCAAGATTTCATACATGATTTTTTTCAAAATTTTCGAGCAGTTGTAGAGTAGATTTCTAAATTATAGGTTAAACTTGTAAGTTTCCATGCTGATATAATATAATGCTTAAAACTCAGGGAAAATTATTTTTAACCAAACCGGACTGTGACTTTTGAAGTAATTTGAAAAACCTATTACGCGTTGATAATATTTCCACTGTTCCTGTCAAAGAGAATGTAAAGCTATACTACGTATTAAGAGGTGGCACTCCGAATAAAAAAAAAATAATCTCGAAATTCAAAATTATACCGTAACTTTTTTACGTATTTGTATCTTCTAAAGTGCAAAAGATTCAAGCCTACAATGAAAAAAAAATAAAAAAAAACGCTATACGTAGGTTATTGTTTTCAATTTTATTTTTAGGACCCAATTATTAGGTTAAAAAGGTAAATAAAACAATAAACAACAAAACAATTACTATAATTCGATCGTTTTTATTGCATTAAAAAAATACAAAAGTAAGGCTACATTCCCACGAGCGTTTTTATGTGATCACGACTAATAAACTACGCTATAAATAGAACTTTGCACTAATACGACACAGCTGAAAATCGTGTACACTTGACACTTCAATTTTCAGCTCTATTGTAGATTTAGTGCAGAGCTCTATTTACAGTGCAGTTTTTCCTGTCGCGTCACGACTCGCGACCACAAAAAAAACTCTCGTGGATACGAGGGCTAAAAGTAACCAAAAGGTAGGCTAACGGAAAAGGTAAAATTGGTAACCAAAATATTTCGGATTATACCACATAATTATACGACTGCCTGGTTAACTTCAGCGGTTATCCATTGGTGCAAAATAGGTAGGTACACTTTTGTGGGCCTAGCAGGCCATTTGACAGCGACGTAAAGTATAAAGTTATTTATACGATTCATGAGAATCTTGAAATATTTTCATGTTGTCATAATTATTATTGCGTGCCCTTGGAATTGGAATCCAATACCTGCAAATTATGAAATAGTATTAAAATAAAGTACATAATAATTATTAGGTATATATATATATATACAGGAATACTTTTTCATCGGTACAATAAATTTTACCTCGTCATTGGTATCGATAATAGAGTACATTTCTCAAATAAAAAAAAATATTTTTTCTTTTCATTTCAATTATTTTATCCTATAACCAATCTAATACCGCATGTGCGCACTAACTACAAGGCGTCAACGGGTGCGGTATGAGGTAGGGGGCGGCGAGGTGGGGTAAGCGATCGGCCGGGCGGCGCACGAGTTGGCAACAAAGCATCGATAGATGCGTAACGTATCCACATTTTGTATTAGTTTAGCGGATAAGTTCGGGGATTGATAATTTTGTTTTTTTGTTCCAAAGGGGTAGTAACAAAAATCGCTAGTATTTTTTATTTTTGACAACTATTACGTATGTTGATTTATTGTACTGGTGAAAAAATAACCCTGTATATATATATATATATTTTTTTTTAACAAAATATATTAGATAAGCAATATGACTTTGTTTTAAACAATATTGCGTGCATTAAAAATCATTCGAATCTTATATTATTAATAGATTTAAAACTTTACAATCTTAAATCTTAGCATGCATATTAAAATCACTACACAATCAATTTCATTTATTGAAACAAATAATAATAATACCTATGGACACTTCATACAATCACAATTCACACCACGTCAATCTGGCGTCGTGCTAAGTATCCGAAGAACTTGTGTTATAGGTAGGTATCAGAAAACAGGAAGTATATATTTAATACTTTTATACTACCTATACATATATTTAAGATTTTTGTTATATTATACACATATTTAATACACATCCATGACCCAGGAACACAGAAAAACTTTTAGTTCCGTCGGCAGGATTCGAACCTGCGACCCCCGGCTTGAGCACCAAAGCGCTGAACCACTGAGCCACAGAGGTCGTCAAACAAATATAATCTTGTCACTTTTAAATAAAACGAGAAGTTAAAATATGGTAAAATTTTATACAGATAGGTACTCACCGATATTCTTTGAGTTAAAGCATGTAGGTATATAGATATAGTGGATAAATATATTAACTAGTTTTATATAAATCACTATTTCCTCATAATAAATATGATTTCGAGTTCACTTCACTAAAAATTTCAGTTTTTTGCAAATAACAAAACATGAGTTAACAAATTTTGTAAAAGTTGAAAATAATTTTTCAAATGAAAAGAATAGAATTTCGTAGTTTGAAATTTAAAATTAATCTGCTATTTCTGTTTAACCAATCACAGGTGATGTGTGAAAGAGTACACACGATAAAAGAGCAAGCAAGGTATGTGGTTTGTACAGACGATAGTCAGGTATAATTTTGAATTTCGAACGCCAATACTTACGATAGGAAGTTGCGACACCCTGGTTCCTGTCATATTAAAATCTTTTTAATTTAAAACTCCTTGGTTTTAAAAATCGAATACCGTTTATTTTTTTTAAAAAAGATTCTCGGTCTTGTCAAACTTGTTTAGTCGTTGAAAAAATGGAATTGACTCGAGAAAATTCTAGAGCGATGATTTATTATGACTTTCTAAGTGGTTTAACACAAAAACAGTGTGTTGAACGGATGATTTCTGCATTTGGTGATGAAGCCCCATCCAAAACCACAATTTATCGCTGGTTTGCTGAATTTATACGTGGACGTGTCAAGCTCAGTGATGATCCCCGTCAAGGTCGTCCAAAAATTGCAGTCACCCAAGAAAACGCTGATGCTGTGCGTAAGTTGATTGAGGAAGATCGACATGTGACATACCGCGAAATTCAGGCAACTTTAGACATTGGAATGAGTCAAATACAAATAATCTTGCATGAACAATTAGGTGTAAAAAAGTTGTTTTCCCGATGGATACCGCATTTGCTCTGTGAAGAGCAAAAAGCGGCTCGCGTTACTTGGTGCGTCAGAACTCTCGAAAGATTCCACGCAGGATCCTCAAATGCTGTATACAACATCGTATCAGGTGACGAATCCTGGATATACGCGTACGAACCCGAAACCAGTCACGAGTTTGGGTGTTCGAAAATGAGTTAAAGCCAACAAAAATTGTTCGTTCACGGAGTGTTGCAAAAAAAAATAGTGGCCACGTTTGTCTCTAAAACCGGTCATGTTGCGACTATTCCTCTTGAGGGACAAAGAACGGTTAATGCAGAATGGTGTTCTAGCATTTGTTTGCCACAGGTCGTTTCTGAACTCCGTAAAGAGAACTGCAATCGCCGCATCATCCTCCATCACGACAATGCGAGTTCTCACACCGCACACAGAGCAAAAGAGTTTTTAGAGCAAGAAATCATAGAATTATTAGACCATCCGCCGTACAGCCCCGACCTAAGCCCTGATGATTTCTATACTTTCCCTATAATAAAGAATAAATTGCGTGGTCAGAGATTTTCATCACCTGAAGAAGCTGTGGACGCCTACAAAACGGCCAATTTGGAGACCCCAACTTCCGAATGGAATGGTTGCTTCAATGATTGGTTCCATCGTATGGAAAAATGTGTCAAATTTCGCGGAGAATACTTCGAAAAGCAATAAATACATTATTAAATAGTAATGTTGTGTCACTTCCTTCATTCCCGAAATTTTCAGTGCCGCCCTCGTAGTAACGGAACCCTCCTTAGACACAACAAACGTGCATTTTTTGACGTTTTTAGCGTGATTCTTTAATGGGAAGTTGGCAACAGGTGACGCTTGCAATAAGAATTTTGGTTTTTTATACAATACATTTTTTATACCAATAAGTGACAGGTCAGCTGTAATTAAATAATAATAGTATATTATATTACTTATCGTCAAGCAAATCAATTGCAAATTTAAATAAAACAAGCATAAAAACCCCCTAACAACCCCTTCAGATACCTTTTCTCCCTAAATTTAGGGAAAAAGTCCCAAGTTGGCATCACAGATAGACCGGCAGAAATTTTGTTGTGATAAGATAAGAATCTCTACGTGGGTAGGTTTACGCAGGTTTACGCACTTTCTGGACAGAGTCTAAGTCTAAATCTATTAATCATACAACTTTTACAAATAAAACTAGCGGACCCGACAGACGTTGTCCTGTACACACGTTGGCTTAGATACAAACATTTCAATTTTAAATAAGCTGTACTAAAACATTATCCTGTGGATCAAATTGTAAATCTAAACCATTCTCGAATCCACGTAGGTAAACACACACAAATTTTTATCAGCATCGGTTCAGCCGTTTAGAATGAGTTCAAATACGAAATAGTGCAGTCTGGCAGCAATTAATAAACTAGATAACATCATCCTCATCACAAACTTCTTAAATGTTCCTATTTCGGAGCACTGGGTCTCTCTTGATACCGTACCGTTGATTCGCAGGGCAACTGCCTTTATACTTGTATACCTACTGTTTTATTATTATGTATATGCTGCCTGCAGTGCGATTGACCGATAGACAGTATGGTGTAGGGCTAACCTAATTTTATGTAGAATATCTACATGTATTACACAGTCAATCTGGATAGCGATCCACGATAAACAATCATAGATATCGCTCCAGATTGATAATGTACATTGTACACGCAGATCTATTTACCTATCTACGGGACGCCATAGAATTTACATGACGATTTACCAACCGCTCGTAACAGATATTATATTTTTTGTTCAAATCAGATCAAACTTACGGCTGATGATGACATGACAATGCGCAAAAACATTGCACGAACACATCAAGCAAATGCGCCGATCGCTCTGTAATGACATCACTAGAATGCAACCTGTGATTTCTAGGTAGTATGCAAATATGCAATGTAGAATCCATTAAGTTTTTATTTTATGACCAACATGCCGTTTTTAGGGTTCCGTACCTCAAAAGGAAAAAATGGAACCCCTTATAAAATATTGACGACTACTCAAGCCGGAGGTCGCGAGTTCGAATCCCACCAAAGAAACAAAAGTTTTGTATGTTCCTGAGTCATGAATGTATAATAAATATGTGTATAATATAATAAAAATGTGTAATGTGTATAGTAGAAAAGTATTACATATATTTCTGTTGTCTTTTACCCATATTATGTAACAAACATCATTGGTCAATTTTGAAATTTACACTGATTACTCACTACAAACTAAACGCAATAAATTATAGTCTATAACTACGCGTTCTCGTAAAAACGTTACAATTTACAAAGTTCTCACAGGGTAGTGTCGCAAACGCATAAACATCTAAGATTATTATATTATCTAAGTATTAGATAAGTAATGAAATGTTATTGATATAATATATTTATAACTTTATATATTTTAATAATAATGTGACACAATGGTGTAACTTGGCTTATCGATTGTATTTCAATCAACAGTTATATTGTAATTGTTAACTACATATTAGGTTTAAATTATACTTATGTTTACAAACCTATTACTAAGTAGGCGTGCACACTGCACTAAAAGTTCTAAAAGTATGGACGTTTCACTTAATACGTAGGTGGCGGGAAATAGAAAGCTTGATAGAAAATATTCACAATATTAGATTTTCAGCATATTCAGCTGAAAATGGAATACGAGGCAAGTACGTGACGCGACAACGTAAGCAGCCGGTTGTAAAGCTTACTAACAATATTTGATTAAATAAGGACATATTGTCCGCTTCACCGAAGGTTTACCTAGACTCACTCATCATAATAAATAGTAGAAGATATTTGTGAATTGTGAGTGTTACGTTTTTGACAGAAGGTAGAGTAGACGACTACATGTAAAATATTTAGTTTTAATTTGTATACTCAGAAATATTAAGGTATTCTGTACTTGATAAACATAAAAAATATAATATTTTATGTGTAGTTTTGAATTTGAGACGTCTAAAAATACAAGTTTAAAAATGTTTTGCTAAATTAGTAAAAAACCCTACAACATTAGTTTACTCACATCATATTTTAACATTCATAAAAAGTATGAACTTAAACGCACACATTTCGGAGATACCTATCTACAAACATAAATTATGCGGCTTTATATTTCATACACATTTACCTAATTGTGAGTTAGATTACGGCTTTTGTATGGGGCGTTTTCACGAGACTTCTAAAATTTGTACAAAAATTTTAGAAATCTCGTCTCGTTTTTTACAAAAATTTTTACAAAACGAATACGTTTATGCAATAAAAATAAATCAGTCGTCAAGCCTGTCATTTAAAATAGGCAAAACAACGGCTGAATAATCAAACGCATCTTAGTTTAAGAGGCTCTCAAGTCACATGCTGCCCTTGTCGTTCTGTCAGACTTATGCTAGACCAAGAGCCAGCATAATATGGACATAAATGTGGTGTAATATTTACGTTATAATATAGACATTCTCCTAGACAACCTCTATGGCTCAGTTGTTAGTGCGTCGGCGCTATAGCCGGAGGTCGCGGGTTTGAATCCCGCCGAAGGAACAGAAGTTTTCCTGGGTCATGGGTGTGTATTAAATATGCGTGTAGCATAATAAAAATCTTAAATATAAGTATAGTATTAAATATAATATTTCCGTTGTCTGGTAGGTACCCGTAACACAAGTTCTTCGAGAACTTACCACGGGACCAGATAACGTGGTGTGAAAGCGTCCATAGATATTATATTCATTATTTAAACATGAATATTGAATATATGTAATAACTTCACTAACATATTCGATTAACCCTAACTAGGCGAAGCGTGCGGTCCCATGGGGAAAGGTATTTAATTACAGTTTTAAAATTTATACCCAATTCATACTAATAGTTAATTAGAACAGTTATATTAAGTTGTATGTTATCAATTTTGTTGTACAAAACATTTAATAAATAAACATATTATTAACTAGCGATCCGCCCCGGCTTCGCACGGGTACAATACTGATACTAATACTACAGAATGTCACCCACTTCGCAACGGGCCGTGCAGCAGAAATCGTAACATTTTAATTTCGCCATAACTTCAAAACCACACGTCCAATTTCAATCATTCAAAGACCAAATATTATCTACATAAACTGTACTTAGTGATGAAATAATTTATTTTGATAAGGATTAATAGCATGAGTAAAATAAACGCGTTTAAATGTAGTCAAAAAAATCAAGATTTCTAAATAAAAAAAAGGTTGTTGTGCCTCACTCGACATAGATAAGTATAGTGTGTCGGGGACTTTTTTGTAGATATTTATAAGATCTATAATTATTTAGAACATTATATGGTTCTATCTTTTATAGTTTAGGCAGCGTACGCAAAATAAGTAACTTTTCTGGTTAATTTTTTACACCTTGTGTCCGAAAAACCCAAATATCTTACGGAACCCTATTTTTTCCAAAATAAAATTTAGCCTATGTAACTCGTGGATAATGAAGCTTTCGAACGGTGAAAGAATTTTTGAAATCGGTCCAGTACTTTTTGAGCCTATTCATTACAAACAAACAAACAAACATACAAACAAAGTTTTCCTCTTTATAATATTAGTGTAGATTACTATAAATATTTTATATTACAAGCTTTATATTACGCTTTCAAGGTAAGATGTAAATCATGACGACTACTGTGAGATTCGTTTTGTAATTTTGTTACTATGATTAAATTTCATAATATATTTTCGACTGTAATAAACATAATAATTGTCAACAAAACCTAAATTGAGGTATTTTCCTGACAGCAAAAGCTATATTGTAGGATTTGCTGGCTTTGTTGGCTTCAAAATAATTGGATATGTATTCCCTTAAGGCCATAGATTATGATTTAGGTAATATACCAGGTACAATAAGTGTAACCATATGAGTAAAAATAACTTATTCTGGCAAGTGTAGTGACTTAATAATGAATATTATAGGTAACTAAATGTATTTAATTTCATTTTTATAAATACTTTTGGGAGTCTCAACCTGCTTTTCACGGAGCTTCGGATTTTTTTTATAAAAAAAAAACTGGCCAAGTGCGAATCGGACCCGCGCACCGAGGGTTCCGTACAAACTTGTAGGTATAGCTTTAAGTAAAAGTTCACCCATCACGACAATCGAGTCATAGTAGGGGTAGTAAGTTTAAAATTACCTATTAAAAATATTTTTATTATATTATGATGTAACTAAAAATACGGAACCCTAATTACGGTTTCCGTAATTTTCCTTTATATGTACTATAAGACGTTATTTCGTACCAAATTTCAAGATTCTGAGTTCACGGGAAGTACCCTGTAGGTTTTAATTCCCTTGCGAGTGTCGAAAGTTTTTCGGAAATATGCGGCATAAGCGGCTGTATCTTTTGATTGTGTTGGCTTAGAAGTTTGATTTTTTCACAGTTCCGAGGGACAGTAGACCTGAGTATTTGATATAAATTCCAGCTTGATACCTTCATGTGTTCCTGAGAAAAAGGGTCTTGACAGACAGACGGACGGACGGACAACAAAGTAATCCTATAAGGGTTCCGTTTTTTTCAAATCCTATAGGATCCGTTTTTTCCCTTCGAGGTACGAAACCCTAAAAAAGGCATTTTTGTGGAAATAAATAATTATCGTAACTTAACTAATAGTGATTGACGAAGCATCGTGTAATAATAATATTTGTGATAAAAATCACTATGTTTCATTAGTGTTCTCTACGCCCCCTAGGGAGGCGCATCAGAATCCGCGAATTAGTTTCTGCGTGAAAGAGTAACATATATCCATCCATCTATCAATCCATACATCGTCACACATTTTCAAATTTATAATAGGATTCGACTATCAATCTTTTAAACTTACCGATAACGGTGAGGTTGACGCCGATATTTCTAGTGGGGGCGAGGAGGAAGTCAACCCGGCAGTGGTACAGGGCCTGGTCGTCGCCCCTGAGGTCGTTGACGGTGAGGGAAGTGGGTTGTCTGTTGACGTCGGCCGTCAAACGGTCGGTGGTGTTGTAGGACGGGTTCGACCATTCGGTTCTTATGCGGGCGTCATAACTGGATTTAAAACAAACAATAAATAAACCATTTAAGCTTAATAGTGTGATTTATTGACTACTAGATGTTACCTACGACTTTGTGCGCGTAAAAGTTAATCAAGAAAAGATAGTTACGAGACTTGGCGATAGCGCGAGCTCTGGCCGCGCTATCAGATCTTGCATAAACCGTAAATTTTTCTGCAATTAAAAGTAGCCTATGTCCTGCCCCGTGGTCTACTCTGTATTACTGCCTTTCGTCAAAATCGGTCCAGTAGATTCAATGCAAACAAACAAACTTTTCTTCTTTAAATTATTAATACAGATTAGCTGTCTCGTGCGCACTTTGTTGGACGCGGACGTAGAAACATTACCTATTTCTTCTAAATTTTTACTAATAAAAATACTTAAATAAGATAAAACATCATACAGTAGACCAAATTGTAAATCTAAACCATTCTCGAATCCCTTTGAACACTGTTTTTTTCAAACAACTGTGTGTTTAACAAATTCGGTCAGGAATTTAATCACAAACACACGCACACAAGATTTATAATATAATGATATGTACCTATATTTCAAGATATTGTCAAACGGGACAGTGACGATCATCGTGGCATACAAAATGCCCTCTTGATTCAGAAAGAAATATCAAATATGCTCATAATAATGCCTTTACTGATACGTTTCATCGACAAACAAATCAGTAACAGTAGCTGCATACTGCCTATCGTCCAATCGGTAATTTGATCCAATCTGATTCTGCAGTTGTCCATATACACCACAGTCCGCAAACGCATACTTAGGCCTTTGCATCCGATAATGGATGATTTATACAGTATTCTCCGAGCGAAGTAACCACTCTTGAAATACTGTAGTGCCTGGGACAGTTGGTTTTTAAATGTCGTATGGTTGCCCAAGCACATACGGCATTCTCACAACATAGTCAGCCTAGTCCAGAGGAATGAACTAGTCAATACGTCTGGGGCCAACTATGTGCGGGTTTCCTCACGATGTTTTCCATCACCGTTAGAGCGTCCGTATAATGTACATAAGATCTGAAAAAGTCTCATTGGTACACGCCACAACCTGGGATTCGAACCTGCACTCTCTCGAGTGCGAACCAAATGGTCTACCCACTAGGCTACGGAGCTCACTCAAACGCATAACGGCCATGCTAATCCACGCTGATAGACCTCTATACTGATAGACGGTCAGTTCTAACTGCGTCAACATGTGGTCAACATCGTGCGGATTTGACGTCGGACGATAGGCGGTATGGTGTATACTATTATAATATAAGGTTAGGTAAAATCAACTACGGATATTTTGGGTATATGATCTACTGCTTATTATAAAGATGTTTAGGAGAAAAATATTACTAGGTACTCAATGTAAAAAAATCATCTGATGTATGGCTGACTCTCCCTCAACGCAAACTCGCCCATATATAGGCAGATTAATTTTTTCGAGCATGACAATTATTTTTCTGCCTAAACGTCTATACATAAGCTGTAGATCATATGCCCAAAATATCCGTAATTGATTTTACCAAACCTTATATATGGCTACAGTTAGACCGTTGTTTATTAACGATTTTTCCAGACCATTACACAATACACTAATGACGAAATATATATTATACCGCGAAGAAAGAATATAGTCGCGATTCGCGGTATTTCTTTCTATAACATACCTAGATATCAAAATTTCTAGGTTACTTACTAATTATAATGCTTATACTAATAAAATAGGCACTATAAAATTACTCCTGCGTAACTGGCCTGGTTTCAATGAAACCGGCCACTGTCACGGAGACCGTTGTTGGGAGTTATTATTATTATTATTATAAGGCTTATAATTTATGAACATTAAAAACATTAAACAAATACTTGAAATACGACAGTTATACTATATAGTACTTAGGTACGTTAACATTTAATTCAAAACTCGATTTCTAGTTTTGGCTCAACTTTTGCACAGAATTTAGTTTGAAACTAAATGTTATTTTTTATCTCTCATCAAATATTTCACTGAAATCGAGATGGATTTCGTTTTTGAATGTTTCATGTGGAATTGGAATTTTCTAAAAATTGTATTCACGCGTGCGTTCGTGTCGTGGAAATATTGTTTTCGTAATCCTGTACCTAATAAATAAGTATCGTAGGTACCCGTGGCGTGGAGTTTCTATAACTTCCTATCGGCTTCTCTTGTTACTTACCTTTTGCAGACCTTCATAGAAATCCCTACCTATTATACAGGCTCCGGCTTCTCTATGAAGGAGAAGCAGCCTTCGCCACTTGTAGGTACCTATGTACATTTGTACCTACATAAGAAGATTTAAATGAGTGATTTGTACCTGTAGATGGGTGCGTTGTTCTTGTACCAGACGAGCAGCATGAGCTCGTCGTTGGGGTCGGCGGAGGCGTCGCAGTACAGAGAGGTGGCGCCGCCCTCCAGCGCCTCCTGGGCTATCACCGGACCTGAAATAGATCCCCCGATACAGGTACCTACAGTGGTTGAATTCCAAATATGTATGAGATTGATGCCGTAATTTGACGAGCGACAATAAATTCATGTTAAAGGCGCGTTTACATATCTATATATATTCAAATTCAAATTCTTTCTTTCTTTTTCTTTTATATAATATATAAAAGAAAGTCGTTTTAGTAACACTATTTATAACTCAAGAACGGCTGAACCGATTTGGCTGAAAATTTGTCATGACGACGTAGCTTAGAACCAGGAGAAGGATATAGGATACTTTATATGTCGTAAAAATGTCGAAAGATTCATTACTATATGTTTATAATCTCACAAAAAATAATGTGTTAAATTATAGGCAGAATATTCGCGTCAAAAGTCTATAAACATTTTACAATTTCACTAGTTATATTATTACAATCTAAAGGTTTTTACAATTTCACGGTGACTTATACATAAAAACTCGAGAACGGCTGGACCAATTTGGCTTACAATTTTGGTCTTGAAATAATTGTGGAAGTTCAGACAAGGTTCTAACAGTAAGAAATATTGGAAAATGTGTAGGTTGTAGGAGTAGGACGTAGGTTACATCGTATAATTAGTTATTTTTTCACTCCAGTTCATACTTATTTAAGACAGAACGTGTGGCGGGATAGCTAGTTTGACATACCTAAATATTAACGTGACATTAATGTTTATTTTATTTGGTCACTATCTTAATTTATTCCACAAAACATGTCTAAAGAAATGTCACTTCTCGTAAACGCATCTTTATGTACGGTCTACCTATACAATTACTTGTTCATCGACCTAGTCGTAACCATATTGTATTAAATTTTTCTTTATCTCCAAACTTTAAAAAAAGATTATTTCTTTGGCTAAGCAATGAAGCTACTTTCTCTTAACCCTGACACGATTCGTCCTGTAGGCTGTAAATCTAAATAGTTTTTCTTTATTATCGAATAGCATTAAACAAATTATCCTCATAATATTTTTACAAAAATCCGGGAACATAATAACGCAAAACAATTTCAGAACCGACGTTAATCCACGTACAAAAATTTCACAGCGCTTAAGTCGGTAATGATTCGGATAAAGCTGTATTATGCCCAAATAAATAATTTCTGAAGGGCGAACACTCATGTGTTTGTAAAAATGTCAAATAAATATTTTATATCTTCAAAATGTTAAATTCTGGTAGGTATTTTAGGTGGCAATTTAGGTAGGTACCTACTTAAATTAGGATTTCATAGTCGTTGATACTAAGACGTACTGTAGTTAGCAACTTTATAAACGAGAAAAAAAAAGAGCCAAGCTCGGGTAGCTAATGGGTAATTCTATTTTTTTTAATTAGCAATTTCGAAATCCTACTTATATTATAAATGTGAAAGTTTGTGAGGATGTATGGATGTGTGTTTGTTCCTCTTTCACGCAAAAACTACTGAACGGATTTTGATGAAATAGTTTAGGTTCTGGATAAAAACATAGGCTATTTTTTATCCCGGAAAAGTACAGTGTTCCCGCGAGATACTCGAAACAATATTTACGCGGGCGGAGCCGCGGGAAACAGCTAGTTTTAAATAAAAAAATAACTTAAAAAATATAATATAACCTACAATTCCTACCTGTGCGTTTACGGCTGGGTATGAGTGTATAGTGTACCTATACATCAGACAGAGGGGAGAGCTCCTAGTTTGTACATAAATATTACTAACGTAGCTAATAGGTATATTATAAAACAAGAGCATGTCAGGACATGTCTAAGGAGGGTTCCGTAACTATAAACGCGTAATATGCTTTTTTTTAATTACTCCAACAGTTACTGTCCGATTTGGTTCACAATAATTTTCCTAAAGAGTTTTTAGCATGACCTATCAGCATGGAAATTTGCATGTTTCTATCTCCTATAGTTTAAAAATGCTAGGGGAGGGACCAACTTACGAACTACTTTGGAGACCGATTACTCAAAAATGGTCAACTTTATAAAAAAGTAACGTATCGAACCTTGCCTTTATTTTAAAAGACCTATTCTACGATATCCCACACGATGGGGTAGAGTGAAAAAATATTATTTATCCCCACTTCACATGTATGGAGAGCCTCCCCTAAAATATAAAATCATTATTTTTTTATGATCCCGAAACCGTGATCTATACACAATCTATAACTGCACCAAATTTCATCAATTTATGTTCATAATTACAGGAGCTAGAGGCGCGGACAGACAGACAGACAGACAGACGGACAGAGCGAAACTATAAGGGTTCCTTAAGTATTACGGAACCCTAATTAATAATAATATAAAGAATCGTCATCGGTCATTCCACCGATTTATACGAATAACAGCTCGCGGCTGTGTTTGCGTGGCTGCATGCGGAGGCGGGCGAGGCGTGAGTTTTTTCCAGCCAGGACTTTCGTTCACGGGGCTGACCGCTGGTCGTTTCGTGAGCTGACATAATTGACAGTATAAATTCATATTATTTATAATAGAAAGGACAACTATGTCGTATGGCATACCTACATAAAAAATAACAGTTTCAAAATTGCCCACAATGGCGCTTGAGTCAGAAGAGGGTATGATATGAAGTTAGCAATAAGAGATGGAGTGAAGTTGGTTGAGATTCACTCTGCCTCTTATTGCTAACTTCGTATCATAACCTCTTCTAACTCAAGCGCCATTATTTTCCTACTTCGGTCGAAGACTTTTTAGCTTTTCTGTCTTAGAGATATAGTCCTTCTTTCCTTTACCCTCCATATTATTATTTATTATAGATTCGTCTGGCGCGACGAAACCTAAATAATATTATTATTTCGGTGTCAATCTCAGGCTTCGCCGGAGCTCGAGCTGTAGTCATTTGTAGAGAGTTTTGCCCCTGTGGCTATGGTCCACCACGATAGCTTGCAGATTGGCGCATTCATCTGATAATAGAAGTTTTATGCCAAAAGATCTTACCATCAGCTCCAGGAATGAAGGTGTGTGTGGGGGTTACGAAGACCATGAAGTATATGAGCGCCCAGACGACGCGCATCCTATGGTCCATCCATGCTCCCGCGCTGATCTATTAGACAGGACTGATATCTGTTAGACATGAGCTTGTCACACCGCTCATTGAAGATAATTTAGATGAAAACTGAAACAAAGAAATAAATACGTTATTTTATAATATTGCTATATGAGAAAGAATTAGCTTGGTAGAATATTTCATCTAATAGTTTAAACAAGACAATCTTATAATATCTTATATATAATAACCTAACCAAGAGCATGTCAGGACATGTCTTAGGAGGGTTCCGTAACTATAAACGCGTAAAATGCTTTTTTTTAAATTACTCCAAAAGTTACTGTCCGATTTGGTTTAAAATAATTTTTCTAAAGAGTTTTAGCATGAACTATCAGCATGGAAATTCGCAAGTTTCTATCTCCTATAGTTCAAAAATGCTAGGGGGGGGGGACCAACTTACAAACTACTTTGGAGGCCGATTACTCGAAAATGGTCAACTTTATAAAAAAGTAACGTATCAAACCTTGCCTTTATTTTAAAAGACCTATTCTACGATACCCCACACGATGGGGTAGAGTGAAAAAATTTTTTTCATCCCTACTTCACATATATGGAGAGCCACCCCTAAAATATAAAATTATTAATATTTTTTTATGATCCCGAAACCGTGATCTATACACAATCTATAACTACACCAAATTTCATCAATTTATATTCATAATTACAGGAGCTAGAGGCGAGGACAGACAGACAGAAAGACAGACAGACAGACGGACAGAGCAATATGTATTGCGCTTCTATCGCGTAACGCAATATATTCGTGCATGAGTGAAAGAGACATGTAGCGATGAGTCAATGTATGAAATCTAATGTGCTCCGCGACCGCACTCTTCTTAAAATCATCGTCATGATCACACACCATGCACGTTTTCGTCCTCCAGTCTCTTGATGTAAGGACTGAGTAGAAGCTAACCTACTGCTGGGTTGATCCTACTGATATTATAGACGTGAAAGTTTGTGAGGATATATGGATGGATGTTTGTTCCTCTTTCACGCAAAATCTACAAAACGGATTTTGATGAAAATTGGTATGGCAGTAGTTTGGACTCTGGATTAAAACATAGGCTACTTTTTATCCCAAAAAAGTACAGTGTTCCCGAGGGATACTGTATTTACGCGGGCGGAGCCGCGGACAACAGCTAGTTTATCATAAAAACAAAGAGTTTATTCAAACAAGTAAAGCCGCGGGTAGAGCTAGTACTGTTTGATCTATTCCTGGAGCTAAGTCCAGTGTGCATGTCTGAGCTTTAATTAAGGATAAGTCTAATGCCATATCAAGCTATGGATATGCAGTAGATTGGATGTTGACAATGAAGGACACGGTCAGACAGAGATTATAATTTGTGTAATTATATAGGTAATAGATATAGATTATTGTCAGATGAGGCAAGATTGTGTATAAGTAACGATGGCTGGGACCTACTATACAAATGTCTGTTCCTGTTTATCCAGAAAAAAGTATGCCTCTCTACACCTATTCCTTCACTTTAAAAAAGAAATATTACAATCTAACGGTTTTTACAAATTTGCGGTGACATATCCAAAAATTACTTAAGTGTGGGGGGATAGCCGAGCATTACTATGCGCCAGTGGCGAAGGCTGCTTCTCCTTCATAGGGAAGCCGGAGCCTGTATAATAGGTAGGGATTTCTACGAAGGTTTGCAAAAGGTAAGTGGCAAGGGAAGCCGATAGGAATAGAGTTATAGGAACACTTCGCCACTGCTATGCGCACCATGTAATGATCCCGTCCGCTCGGCGCTCAAAAACGTTAAAATATTGTAATGTAATACTCAAAGTCGAATTTATAACATTACATTACACGCGAATGCTCCAGGTGAGGGAGCACCTTTAGGACCAGTCACACCGAAACAGGACGATACGCGACGCTGGTTTAATTGAAGAGTTCGAGTGTCAAACGTATGACATTCAAGAACACGTCTCTTCTTAAAACTGTCAACTACAGTCTGACAAGGATCTTTTGGCACGTGGACAAAATCAGAACTAACATCGCCGTCTTGTAAAATGTCACTTGTAGTAATAAGTATTGTTTTGTAGTTGCGACACTTACCTTTGGCACGTGGACAAAATCAGAACTAACATCGCCGTCTTGTAAAATGTCACTTGTAGTAATAAGTATTGTTTTGTAGTTGCGACACTTACCTTTTGGCACGTGGAGAAAATCAGTACTAACATCGCCGTCTTGTAAAATTTCACTTTTAGTAATAAATATTGTTCTTATTTGCGACACTCACGCCCCATCCAAAAGATCCTTGTACGACTGTACGTCAAAAGTAAAGTCAAAACATATGTCATGGTCGCCATAAGAATAGTGTTCTCGCAATAAAAAACTCCTCAAATAATCATTTTTGTACACATGTAGGTTCGCATTTGTACGCTTTCTTCAATATTTTTTTTGTATTTTAATGAAATTCCCATATTTTTCCTATTTACCTATGTAGTGTACATAGAGCTGGCCCAAAATCAAACATCTATTTTAATTATAAAACTTTTGCATTTTTATCGAGCCCTTCTTGAAATTTTTCAAAAATTTCTAGAGGAATGACCTCTAGAAATTTTTGAAAAATCGAAAATCGAATCGAATGAGCCCTGGATCATAATTTTCGGTGCCCTTGGACAGAAATTCACTGAAATGGATCTTGTGAATCAGACTATAAGTAAATAACCTAACCAAGAGCATGTCTAAGGAGGGTTCCGTAACTATAAACGCGTAATATGCTTTTTTTTTAAATACTCCAAAAGTTACTGTCCGATTTGGTTCAAAATAGTTTTCCTTAAGAGTTTTTAGCGTGATCTATCAGCATGGAAATTTTCAAGTTTCTATCTCCTATAGTTTAAAAATGCTAGGGGGGGGACCAACTTACAAAGTACTTTGGAGGCCGATTACTCGAAAATGGTCAACTTTATAAAAAAGTAACATATGAAACCTTGCCTTTATTTTAAAAGACCTATTCTACGATACCCCACACGATGGGGTAGAGTGAAAAAATATTTTTCATTCCCACTTCACATGTATGGAGAGCCACCCTTAAAATATAAAATTATTATTTTTTTATGATCTCGAAACCGTGATCTATACACAATCTATAACTGAACCAAATTTCATCAATTTATATTCATAATTACAGGAGCTAGAGGCGCGGACAGACAGACAGACAGACAGACAGACAGACAGACAGACAGACAGACAGACAGACAGACAGACAGACAGACAGACAGACAGACAGACGGACAGAGCGAAACTATAAGGGTTCCTTAAGTATTACGGAACCCTAAAAACCTCAGAGACATTCTTCATATTTTGCTAATTAAAAATTTAAAAAACCGTCAAAAATACTGCTGTCGGAAATCGCGTTAAGGAGAAATGAGATAAAAAAGTTAATTTAGTTAAAATTTTCAGTTAATTACAAACTAGTGTCACTTTTAATCTTGAGGTCGAGTCGGTCTTACCTAATGATATTAACGATGCCAGGTCACCGTTAAAAACGAGGGAGATACGCAAAATTCTTTCATTTTATCCTAAAAAATGCTGACAGCTTATCCTACCAGTTAACGTGCAGTTATGTATTGTTTTGCAAGGTGAAAGCAACAGAAAATCGGTTTATATTCGCAACCTCAACACTTATGGTTTTGACATGTCCGTTCATTTTTCGAAATAATAAGTCAAAATAACATCAAAATCAACATGTAAAATATTGGTATTGTAGTACTGAACCCTCCATGTCCATGAGTCCGACTCGCACTTGGCCGAAATTTTTGCGTGAGTTGAGCGGATGCTGTATTCCTCGTTCTTGTTTTACAGGTGTCACAATTTTAACAATTTTCAAACATTTCACAGGTAGTCTCCACTTGGTCTCCCAATTTTCCCTGTTAAAATGAAGTTTGAAGTTTTTAACTGCAACAATGCCGACAGCGGGCGCTAGTTAAATAATTCCTCGCAATATGACGGACGCGACAGTTCAAGTTTGCCCCAGTTAGCACTGTAAAAGTTTAACGTTCCATTTTTGAATACGAGGCTTCAATGAATTCCCTAGACTCTCGTTTCATTAGACTACTCCAGGTCTCTAGTTCAATGATGTGGAAACATGCTGCAAAATCTGCGTAAGTGCATTGAAGTACGTCTGGGTAACCGATCTTTGCTCGAAGCTTAAATATTAAAAAAGAAACATAAATCTTTTACTGGGGTTCGAATAATCAAAACCACCACATTCCGAATTTCCGAACAACGCAAAAATTATTCAAAGTGCCAATCGGACTGACATTATAGGGTTGAAATTATTGATACATATTACCTATATTGTTGCACGACGAAAGAAAAAACATATACAAACTTAAAAACGCGCAGTTTCCCAGGAACAAAACCTAGATAGACCGATTTTTCTAACCCAAAGCTGCATACTAAACTTCAAGTAAATACTTGCAGCCGTTGCCGAGATTAAATTGCACAAGCAAGATTGTCTTATTTAAAGTATAGTATAGGCCCATACGCGTATTGGCCTATATCATGGGCGTAGCCAGCTTTTAGTTTCGGGGGGGGTTCAAAAAAAGAAAACGACTACAAGTACATTAAATAACCAGGGCCGTCTTTAACCTATTAGAGGCCCTGGGCACATTAGAATATATTTTTTTCGTTTTTACCTGTTTAAGCTTTAAACCCGGTCTTTCACGGTCTTATTAATAAAAATTGCTTATTCTTCTCTTACTCCAAAGTTACACCGGGAGTAGTTAATTCTAGATTAGTCACAGAATAGCTACGTGTTAATAACGGTATTAATAAATACGAAGTAGGTTCGGAGTAACAATACAATTCTTACACTGAGATTAAGGTGTATGTTATGGCAACACACATAAAAAGAATGAACAAAATGAACTAAAATGAATGAAATGTCGATTAAAAAGACACTGACAGTGAGCTAAATTTTGAAATTTGACACTTTAATTTGACAATCATAACTATCACAAGCGAACATATGTCAATTCTGTATAAATTCTCTTGTTGAAATCAAAATAGTGGTTTTAGAATTTGTGCTATTTTATATAAAATATTATATTTATATAAAAAGGGTTATTGCGAGGTTTATACAATTTCACATGCCTTATTAATGGTAATATTTCTTCAATTCCTTCTATCATTCTCAAATCGTCAATGAAATAATCTCTATTCATTTTAATTCATAATAATTACAAAATCAGACACTAGTAAGTACTTGAACGAACACCAAACAAATGTGAAAATATACTTAGGTTATGTTTAGTATATATAATATCTTAATAGAAGTTGGAAATACAATACAAATCTATGCTTACTCAAGCGTTAAACCATGTGGCTCCGCGGAGTAACTTTTACTTCTGGAGTAAATTTTGATTAGTTAACTCCGTCCTTACTCCTAGTTTATTAATACTACAATTGCCTAATCTTTGCGTAAGTCTTGGAGTAAAGTTGTTCTGTCGCTAATCATAGTTTATTAATAAGGGGGTCACCCCCTTATTAATAAACTATGATTAGCGACAGAACAACTTAGCGACACAAAGACTGTGTAATTCGGAAAAATACAAATATCTTTAGTCTTAAACAAAACGTCAGTACTAAATTTGGTTGAACCCCCTAAACCCCCCCCTGGCTACGCCCATGGCCTTATTATACGTCTATCAAGATTACAAACCATGCAGTTTTTCGTAATTTCGAATAGATTTCATACATGTGAAGCTGGGTATTCGTAAAAACATGTGTGTCATTTTATATTTGTAATTGAATTTCACACAAATCTCTTACATTTAACTCAAGAAATTAGTAAAATAATACCGTACAGTAGTTTTTGCGTAAAAGAGTAACATCCATACATCCATCTATCCATCTATCCATCCACTCTTACAAACTTTCACATTTATGATAGCAGTAGGATAAACCCAGTATTTATATACTTAAATAAAATCAAATTTCTTAAATAATCTTCCATACATTTTTTACAAAAAATTCATGTCGAAGCAGTGCTTCGACATGAATTTTTTGTAAGAGCATTTTTAGGATTCTGTAGTTCACGTCTCGGAACCCTTGTAGTTTCGTAATGACTGTACGTCCATCCTCGGCTTACATTCCAAACGGTTAGTGCTGAAAGATGGAACTTTGCGTGGATATATAGGTACTATTTACCACTCCGATAATGTGTTAAAATAAAATCACGAAAAAAAATAAGAAATATTCCCCAGATTTTTATGTTCCTAACTTTTCGAAAAGTACCTATCCAATAAAAAAACTATGCCTATTCCCTATTCAATTATTTATCTTAAAAGGTATGCAAAAAATCAGCTGATAAAATTTAATAGGTACTTATATTCTCGTTTCTGTTCATTACAGGCATGTCAGTCATAATATATCGACACAAAATTATTACATAATAATATTAATTCTAATATTCCACATGCAAAATCATAAGACCGGATATTAAAATCAATATAATAATATCAAACCGGATATTGTTATGAATCATAAAACGATTCTACCGAGATAGCCTATAACCTTCCCAAAGTCATTTTCCGAAATAAAAATAATATAATTAGTATAATGTTGTTAGTAGATGCTTGAACAAATAACGAAAATTTTTGAAAAATTTAGTCTCAAATTTAAGTCTTAGAACTATACCTACTTCGAAAATTTAAAAACCTTTTCGCCTGTTCTGATGTATGTGTTGAATTAAGTTTCTGATCATAATATTTTAAATTAAAATATAACATACAGGTATATTAGGTATATAATAATATTTATATACATAATAACATATATTATTATGTACCTAACTGCTATCGTAGCTTTTTTACTTTACTTTTAAATTTATTATACAATCAACTAAAGAATTCGTTTCGAATAGTCACAGCGAACTAAAGTTAATACAAACTTTATACATTAGTGGAGCATTAGTAGATGTTAGATTAGATATTATAGTGCCACCGGCGACTGGCGTTCCGCTTGCATACAAATACAAGCTTAGATCTAGAAGACAATCTACAATTTTAGCACTACCCATTTAAATTAATCATCTTGGAATCATCAATGAAAAATTATATAGAAAATTAGCAGATCAACGATAATTCGCCTTCGCCTTAGTCAAAAAAAGAAAAGTACGAAACGTAGGCAGCTTGTTTAAGTAAGTATATAGGACTAAAACTATAAATAGCTCTACAATTTTAGCACTACCCATTTAAATTAATCATCTTGGAATCATCAATAAAAAATTATATAGAAAATTAGCAGATCAACGATAATTCGCCTTCGCCTTAGTCAAAAAAGAAAAGTACGAAACGTAGGCAGCTTGTTTAAGTATATAGGACTAAAACTATAATTCTCAGAGACTTTCGGCAATAGCAACAGAAATCGGCTGATCTTTTTATGGATTAGATACGGCTATTTTAAGTGTTACTTAACACTGCGACCACCTTGAAAGTTGCAACACTAACTTTGAGGTCAAAAGGTGGAAATTAAAATTTTATTACGCTAGTGAATTAAACTCTACATACCTTTTAAGGAAAACTACTTATCCACCAAATAGAAATTGGTTCTGAGTTTCTGACTAAACATATTGTGTCGTTCGTTCAATCTTCGCGAAATCAGTAGGTACAGAGGGTAAATTCTGCTATATAAAACCTGCATTATTACAATTACAATCAAGTCCCGATGCGCTAAAACTGTCACACGGAATTCTCCTAAACTTGCCTAAACGTTAAACCAACGTGAAACTGCATAAAATTAGTTCATGATAACATGTTGCTTCACTTACAATGCAATCGAAGTAGATAGAATTAGTCTACTTTAAATACGAGAATTGAGGTTTTTTTTTTTTTTTTAAATTTATTGTTCCCCCAGCCATTAGCCAGGCCAATTTTTCGCTTACAGTAATTTTACATGTATATACTATTATTTTTTACATTTCTTTTACAATTCTAGTTCTTTCTTCACTCTGTCTACATTTTTAATACTTTATTCTACTTTACTTATTTTACTTTTTTAATTCTATATTATCTCTACACATTTTTCTATGTTTGTTTCATTTCCATTTTTACTTATTTCTTAATTCTATTACATTTGCCTTTTTTTTTTTAGCTATCTATTTACATATATTTTTCTGTCGTTAGGTCTGGTGGCGTATCTCTGGTGGTATCAAAAACGGTCAATAAGAAATAAGAATTTTCAATTCTTTTTCTGTCACCAGGCGGCGCTTGGTAGCCCGACGGTCCTTGCCGTGTCAAAAAGCTGTCAGATGTCACGAATTTAAAAACCCTCATTGACTCGTTCGTACGAACCTTTCAATCGGTTGAAAGATCTGGGCGAGTGTTATTTATCTGCTACTAGCTGTTGCCCGCGGCTCCGCCCGCGTAAGTACAGTATCCCATAGGAACACTATACTTTTTCGGGATAAAAAGTAGCCTATGTTTTAATCCAAAGCCTTAACTACTACCATACCAAATTTCATTGAAATCCTTTTAGCAGTTTTTGCGTGAAAGAGAAACAAACATTCATCCATCCATATATTATAAGGTTTGGTAAAATCAATTACGAATACTTCGGGCATAATATGATCTACTGCTTATGTAACTTAGACGTTTATGCAGAAACATAATTGTCATACTCGAAAAAAAATGTTTTCTTTTTATGGACGAATTTGCGTTTTGCGGAGAGTCTGGGTACATGAGATGATTTTTTAGTTTCAATATGACAATTATTTTTCTGCCCAAACGTCTTTACATAAGCTGTGGATCCTGTGCCTGAAGTATCCGTAATTGATTTTTGGAGACCTTATATATATCCTTACAAACTTTTACATTAATAATATTAGTAGGATGGGAGCACATACCATTCATACAGCAGCGGAATTTTGCGTTTGTGTATTAACCGTCTAATGATTGGTGTGAGTAAAACAATCGCCACCTGACGCACCTACATGGATTGACTCCTACGCCCACTCATTACGAACTACCAAGAAAGTGAAAATCTATTAAGGGCTTAGGAAGCGTTTACAAATTTGGCATGGGACCAATTACACCGAATCCTACAAAACTAAGAACTGTCATAATAAGAGTACTTTTTAATCCAAAATTGGTTTAAAAACATATGAATTTTAGTACAGGAAAAACAATTTTCCAGCCAGGACTTTCGTTCACGGGGCTGACGGCTGGGCGTTTCGTGCTTTAACATAATTGACAATTTATATAGGTATATCTATGGACGATTTCAAATCACGTCAGTCTGGTCCCGTGGTAAGTTTTCGAAGAACTTGTGTTACGGGGACGAGACATACTATACTTAAGTATATATTTAAGATTTTTATTATATAGTACACATATTTAATACACATCCATGAGTCATGACCCATGAACACGGAAAACATTTTTGTTCCCTGGCGAGATTCGAGCCCGCTACCTCCGGCTTGAGCGCCAACGCGCTAACCACTGAGCCATAGAGGTCGTCAACCGATTTATTTTTTATTATGAATATATTTTCATAATATTTATGATAGAGTAATATGCGCGACGTTTATAATTATTTCGGTGTCAACCTTAGGCTTACATCAACATGGCTGACATTCGCCGGTGCTCGAGCTGTGATTTGTAGAGATTGTCGCCTCTGTGGCACAGATTTAAATAGTTACTGCGTAACCTGTGGTTTAGCGCCGATGAATAGTGTATGTTATTGTTATTAATTATTGTTAAATGTATTTATAAGCATCATTATAAAAATAGCTTTCTGCACACCTTCCTCCACTTTCCACATAAAGTTTATCGTACGCGAAATATCATACATCACCGTTCGCACAATTCTCGTAAACCTATGCCTACTGAAAATTTTTGCTTCACATATTAGTGAAGCCTTCATGAGATTAAAGGAGCCGTTAACTTTGAAAAGCGTTTAAGAACGGGCTATGATTAATTATCTCAGGTGGGTAGGTAATATTGCTATGACTGATTTAAGTTTAATAATTAGTTAATGACCCACAATACCCACACATAGTACTGATGGTCAGATGACTATTATCGGATATGAAATCACGTCTCGAATTACTGCCCAGTGTTCAAGGAACTCATGAATATAAACATATGACTCATAATATTATGAGAATCATTTTTTTTTATTTTGACCTATTATTAATATTTTGCATATTATTATTTACGTGCCCTTTATTACGCCAATATGTCATACCACATAAATATTATGTAAAAATAACATAACCAAGAGCATTTTAGGACATAATATCTAAGGACGGTTCGGTTTCTATTAATGCGCAATAGGTTTTTTACTATATAAGGCGTTATCAAAAAAAATCTTCATACAAAAAAAATACTGCCATCTGTTGAAAACCGGCCTAACTACGATGTCTAAAATCAAAATACGGGTCGTACGCGTATCTTCGTATAGCGCGTTGGCCCCGTACACGCTTTAATTTTAAAATTATTTTAAAGTACCTCATGTACCTTATTTTAATTACAACAAACATTCAAATAGTGTGCTTGTTTTACCTCTATAGGTACCTAATATCTTATCCATCTTTTCTACTCGTTTGTCATTTTACAGCCTTTTACAGCGCAAGTCGCAATACTGACCACGCTGATTGGGAAACTTTATCATTATTTTGACAATATAAGCCACACTGAGTTATATTATCAAATGTTAGAAAGTTCCCCAATGGGGCACTCGAAGTGAGGTCGTTTTTGGCCTCGAAATTCCTGTCCCTTTGCTTTTTTCTGTCTATGTTTTTTTTTTCAAATTACATAAAAAAATATTGGCCGATTTAATAATTTTCCTAAAGAATTATAATAATAGATAATGGCTTAGATACATAATTCTAGACATTGCTAGATATTAAATTCAAAAATGTTTGACCTTTTTATCACATGCAGCTCTAAAATTCAACATAATAATTGGCTTGACTTATATGGGTGTTGAACGTTGTCAAACAAGGATATCAATTATTTAACAAATATTTAAATTCTATTCAAACAGTTCCAGTTAATTTTAGCTCTGCAGAAGGCGTAGCTCAAACACTAGAATAAGTAATGGAATAGAGAGGAAACTTCATACAATAGCAGCTAGTTTTCAACTTCTAATAATATCCTTGAATGGTATATTCATACTTTATAGCAAACTGTACCAATAGGACTCGACAGTCGACAGTTTTACGTATGCATGCGGCACTTGCATTAAATATGCGACATTATTAAGATAATTTTTGGTCATTTTTTATTAATGAAAAACACTAATGATTTGCACCTGAGACTTTTAAATAGATAATCAGTATATGGTTAGTGCTTTAGTGGCTTAAAATAGACTAAGTTTTAGTCAAGAGCGGTTTGTTCTCTGTTTAGTTATTTGCTCCATGGCTCAAGGATCTGAGCGAAAACGAATTTGTGTATTTAACGTGTTTTTCTGATAGACCAGGGTCGAAGCCTTCAAAAATGGTAAAAAGTGAAAAAAAATAGTAGTAGGATGAAACCTATTAGAAAAGGAGGGGAATATGATAAAAATGAAAGGAAAAATAAATTACGGGCGATCTGAGTTCGGGAAGTGGGAGGGGGTGAGTTTTTATGGGTAAAAAATGGTTCAACAAAATCTTGATTTCCGGTAAAACTACAAGTCCTATGAAAAAAAGTTAAATGGCAAAGTTGTAGATAATAAAAAGATCTACAACTTTTATATTAACAATTTTTTTACATAACCTCAAAATTTATGTGAAAAATTCAAATAACCAAGTTTTTGGTTTTTAATTTTTATCTTGTACAAAAACAAAAAAAAAAATCACGAAATTTAGTGAAAACTTACCTTTTTATGTCCTAAATACACTGTAATTTTTGTGATTTAAAATATTTAGTTTTTCACCTTATTTTGTCTTAATATCGAAAAATTAACCCTAATTTTCAATCGAAAATTCTCCTGTCAAAATATCAGCTTTTTTAAAAAAATTGGTGAGCTTCTTGTTTGTTGAATTCTATTCTTTCTGATAATGTAAAAAAATGTATACATTACCATTGTAAATGTTCTCAGAAAATGCAAAGAAAAGAACAAGTAGTAAGGCTCAGGTCGCCTAGCCCCTTTCCCTCTTGTATATGAAATACCTTTTGATGGGTTAAAATTATCCGCAGGTCACTCAAGTATACAAGTCATCTTAAAATAGCAATAAATAGACATGTATGCGCATAATTTAAAGAAGATTCGACAACTTACTCAAAATATTGTAGATGTCTTATTGGGGCTAGGCCTTACTACCTATTCTTTTCTTTGCATTTTCTGAGAACATTTACTATGGTAATGTATGTATTTTTTTACATTATCAGAAAGAATAGATTTCAACAAACAAGAAGCCCATCAATTTTTAAAAAAAAGCTGATATTTTGACAGGAGAATTTTCGATTGAAAATTAGGGTTAATTTTTTGATATTAAGACAAAATAAGGTGAAAAAATAAATATTTTAAATCACAAAAATTACAGTGTATTTAGGACATAAAAAGGTAAGTTTTCACTAAATTTCGTGAATTTTTTTTTGTTTTTGTACAAGATAAAAATTAAAAACCAAAAACTTGGTTATTTGAATTTTTCACATAAATTTTGAGGTTATGTGAAAAGAGTGTTAATATAAAAGTTGTAGATCTTTTTATTATCTATAACTTTGCCATTTAACTTTTTTTCATAGGACTTGTAGTTTTACCGGAAATCAAGATAAACCATTTTTTACCCTTAAAAACTCACCCCCTCCCACTTCCCGAACTCAGATCGCCCGTAATTTATTTTTCCTTTCATTTATATCATATTCCCCTCCTTTTCTAATGGGTTTCATCCTACTACTATTTTTTTTGGTTTCAAAAATTATCGACCCTGGTCTATGAAGGCTTCATCGAAATAAAATTAAAGCAGTTCGTAAACGATTCTCACACTGACTCGCTAATCGCTATACCTACTCAGAACCAAGATTCTCGTATTTAAAGTACTTTCATTTTACTTTGACTGTATTTGTGAAGCGACATGTTATCATAAACTGATTTTGTGAAGTTTCAACCAATCAGAGCGCGTTTCACGTTCGCTTAACGTTTACGAGAATACCGGTTTGATAGTTTTAGCGTATCGGGACTTGATTGTAATTGTATTAATGCTGGTTTTATTTAGCAGAATTGACCCTATGATTCCGATGCCCGCAGCGCTATACCGGGAGAAGGCGCAGATTTTTAGGGTTCCGTTTTCCCGTTTTACCGATTGGATACAACGGTGGGAACCTATTACTTAGACTCCGCTGTCCGTCCGTCCGTCTGTCCGTCTGTCATATGCTATATGTATCTCATTAACCGTGATAATTACACCGTGGAAATTTTCACAGATAATGTATTTCTGTTGCCGCTATAACAAAATATACCAGAAAATAGAATAAAACAAATATTTAGGGAGGCTCCCATACAACGAACATGACTTTTTTGCCGTTTTTATAGATAATGTTTTATGTTAGGGGCCGTCCATTAATCACGTGATGTTTTTAACAACTTTTTAGACCCCTCCCCTCCCCCTGGTGATACGTGGTGAGTTTTTATACTACCCCCCCTCCCCCACCTAAGATCACGTGTATTTTTTTACATAGTAAGCAGGTCATGTTTGAAGACAAACTTTAACTTAAAAACAATTTAATCGATTAATTTAAGCAATTAAAAACTATACGAGTCATTTGTCTTGTAAGTATTTAAACAACACTACGAATCTACAACCGATAATAATTTCGGTATGCATAGAATAGATTCGAAAATTAATACACGTGATGTCTCCTTGTACCCCCTCCTCTGCTTGGTGACACTTGGTGAATTTTTTTCGGACCCCCCCTCCCCCTTTAGACATCACGTGATTAATGGACGACTCCTTACGGAACCCATATGGCGCGCGTTTGACTAGCACTTGACAGGTTTATTTAAATTTTATGCAAGTAGGTACTAGTTTATGCAAGTAGTACTATTTCTAGTTTCTATAGAGAGAATGTAAATGTAGAAGTAACCACATTAGGTTATTAGAAATAATTAATAATTATATAATATCACAAAAAAAAACAAGCTTTTATTACTGGGGAGTAGTAAGTACTCTTGAAAGACGAATCAGACGAGCCCCAACTCGATGGGGATATGTGGTTTTATAACGGAGTTCCTATAGCCACCTTACAGCTCCATCAGATCAGCTCACGTGATCATGATATTGTATTGTCACGCGATTCACATATTTGTGCAAAATTTCAGCTCAATCGGAAACCGGAAAGTGGGTCAAATTTTACTTGCAAGATTTCATTACAGACAACGGGACGGGTAAATAAAAGCTTGTAATAAATATGAGTAGAGTGTAGATATATGAGTGTTTCAGTACATTAGTGTTTTGCGCCTCAGCTGATCTGTATCACTCTAGTGGCTCTTCAGAGGGCAAAGTTTTATAAGAGACTTAACGTAAACAGAATTTTGTAAAAGTCCTGCTGGAATACTTTAATATCTTAATGGTTGTTTAATAAAAATGAACGAGAGGAAAACTTTAGATTTCAGAAAAGAATATTTTAAAACTACATTTCAATCTATATTTTCTTTACAATAATTATACTTCTACTAATTAATAAAATGAAATATTGATATTTTCGGAAAAGATGACTGGAAAAGATGACTCTAATAAAACTGTACAGTTAATTAATACGTGTCATAAATAAAAAGCGAGGAAAGATGTAAAAGAGGAAAATATTTTTTTAAATAAAAAAAATATACGCGATATTATTGAACTAGCATTTGCCTGCGTCTCCGTCCGCGTAAATACTGTATCCCACGGAAACACTGTGCTTTTTGGGATAAAAGTAGCCTATAATATGTTAACTCAGAACTTAAATTACTTCCTTCCATTAAAATCTGTTCAGTAGTTTTTGCGTGAAAGAGTAACAAACATGCATTCCTCCATATATACATCCTTAAAAGCTTTCACATTTATTATACTCGTAGTAGTAGGATGTGCGGCTGTAGGTACTGTTATAGAAATATAAAATGTGGTCCAACTTAATAATAAGTAAACATTATCCCACCAAAAACATTCTGTAAAAACTAGCCAAGTCTCGATGGAGCTGCTTGTTTATCTCTAAAAAGTAATGAAATCTAGACAAAGTCGTGCCAAGTCTAAGGATCCTTACTGCGATTTATTTATTATTATAGTTAATGTTGTGTGACTTGGCCGTTGAAAATTCTTTATACGTTAGTGGGTACAAGTCAATTTTGTTTACACGTAATGTTATATCAGATTCTGTTGTAACTACCTATGTTTGTTAAGCGAGATAATAGCCCATACTGGTATTGGTAATTGGACGCTAGTGTCTTATTTTAGGCGTTGTTGATTGTATAACACATGTATTGGAGCAATGGTGTCATGGAGCCCCTTTTGTACCCTTGTGTACTCTTCAACGGCCAAGTCACACAACATTAACTATAATAATAAATAAATCGCAGTAAGGATCCTTAGACTTGGCACGACTTTGTCTAGATTTCATTACTTTTTAGAGATAAACAAGCAGCTCCATCGAGACTTGGCTAGTTTTTACAGAATGTTTTTGGTGGGATTTCACTTCTTTTTGTAGAAACGTAGGAATGTTGATTTATTTTACTAGATTTTAGTGTAATTTGTTTATTTAATTTGTGTAATGTTCGAGTAGAATAAAGTTAATTGTTCGACTATTTCTTCTTGTAAACTTGTAAGTATAAGTATAAAAGCCAGTCTAGTCTTATCCAGAGTTTTCCTTTAATTTTATTTTTATGCGTATTAAAAGCAGAAGGGGAGGCATTCGCCCAGCAGTGGAACGCTACCGGCTAGATTAAATTAGAAGATGTGTCCCACTTCACTGGATTTTTGCAATGACAGTCGATTTTTTATGTACCAATAGTAGAAGGGGGCATTGCCATATCTCTAATCAGCTGAGACCAGCTGAGGGTTCTTCATCAGATACTTCAGACCTTCGATTTTTGACATCAAATGAAGTTGCCCACCAAGTTGAATATTTTTTGTAAAGGCAGTATGTCGATCTCTAATAGTTTGGTTGGGCTCTTGTGTTTTCTAATAAGGGTCACCAGGTACTCCAGATATTCGATTATCCTAGTTTTTATAGTTTTTCCTTTATGTGGCCATTAAACCCTACCTCTGTACCAAATTTCAGCTCTCTGAGTTTATGGGAAGTACTAGTTCTATTCTGATGATCATGAGTGAGTGACTGGGTGAGTGTCATAAATGCGAAACTTTGCTTTCGTTTAACTTCGGAACTAAATGACCTACAGACTTAAAATTTTGGATTTTAAGTATGTGATTATACTTTACTGGATGACGAAAATTTCTGCGTTCTGGTCTTATCCAGAGGTTCTCAAATAGGGGCCTGAAAATGCGGCGAAATGGTTCCAGTAAATAATGGTACGGCAGTGTTTGCTTCGCGCTCGACTTGGCGGGGGCACTGCCGTGCCCCCAGATTGATATTCTGGTCTTATCCTGAGGTTCTCAAATAGAGGCCTGAAAATGCGGCGAAATGGTTCCCGTAAATAATGGTACGGCAGTGTTTGCTTCGCGCTCGACTTGGCGGGGGCACTGCCGTGCCCCCAGATCGATTATCCTAGTTTTTATAGTTTTCCCTTTATGTGGCCATTAAACCCTAACTCTGTACCAAATTTCAGCTCTCTGAGTTTATGGGAAGTACTAGTTCTATTTTGATGATCATGAGTGAGTGTATAAGTGAGTGAGTGAGTGTCGTAAATGCGAAACTTTGCTTTTGCTTAACTTCGGAACTAAATGACCTACAGACTTGAAATTTTGGATTTTAAGTATGTGATTATAGCTTACTGGATGACGAAAATTTCTGCGTTCTGGTCTTATCCAGAGGTTCTCAAATAGGGGCCTGAAAATGCGGCGAAATGGTTCCAGTAAAGGATGGTACGGCAGTGTTTGCTTCGCGCTCGACTTTGGCGGGTGCACTGCCGTGCCCCCAGATTTTTATGATTTATTTAGGTAGTCGTTATGGCGTGCTTTGTTGATATTTATATTATAACAATACGCCAGTTTAGTACCGTTTCCGGCATATTTAAGGTCAAAATTCAACCATAATTTTTATTTACATCTATATTTCCTTGAAATTTATAAAACGAACAGCTGCAGTAGTAAATGGAACTTCGATAACAAGGAAGTCCTTGACGACAGTCCTTGGCGTAGACATATTAAAAGTGTTTCAGTACAGTTATTAAGTAATAATAAGTAATTAAATAAGTAGAGTCGTATTAACATGTAATTATTACAATTCCACTAATTTGCTGTTGATATATTTTAATATCATATTATATCTGTCAGCGTACTATTGAACCTTCAATACCTAACATACTAGTAAATAACAATACCTAACATAGTACAACATACTCGAAACTTGTTATATTGTACAAGTAAAGTAACCTTATTATTTTTTTTCTTTTCCATATTATAGCAGGCACGTCTAAAGAGGGTTCTGTAACTATCAACGCGCAATAGGTGTTCTTTAATCTTACCTTCGATCAGTAGCATTTTATTCTGCTTAGGTCCACTTGCGCAGATTTGGGTTAAAGTAAACCCTTAAATATCATGTCATCTCTGTCGTTATTCGTATTTATGAAAAGGAAGGCATGATATTTGAGTTTTAGTACTTAGTTATTCAATATTACTCCTAATAACATAATTATTGTACGTATTACACGCTCCTGCCGCAACAAGCTTGAGCGGAAAATCATGAAAACTGAAATTATATATTGTTATTTTTTAAACCGTAGCCTATAGATTAAATAATTATATAAAGATAATGTTCTTTTGTCATACAAAACAAAAGGATTCTTTTATCTTCAGTGCATTAGATAGAAATGCATTATTTTACTAATTATTAATTCATACTTTTCATATAGATTCTTTGTACAGTATTTCATTGTCTGATTCAATAAGTTCTTCTCTTTACCTAGCCTTTACACTTGAATGAAATATTCAAAGTAACAATTACATTTTTTATTCTACCTGCACTCAGACAAATGTAGGTAAGCACTACATTTCTTAATTCGTAATTTAATATGTAGATGGCAAATATAAAATTACTAAATAGTCACAAAATTATTACTGTACCTAACTATTTACTCATTTTTTTAGGTTTCACCGACTATGTTTTGTTATTATAATTTTCATAAAATTGATCCCTTTTTACGGAGGGCTATTTATTATTAATTTTTTTTTACTTCAAATACCACCTTTGTGGCACGAATTTTTGCTTAAATTAATCTCTCAGCGAAAGTTCAAAAGCTCCAATTTATTCACAATTTGTATTGAATGTTGATTTTATTTTGCCCGAGTTTGCCGTAAACATGTTCTCATTATCCAAATATTAGATCTACGTATGCGATTTCGTAAATATTTGTATTTTAATACCAGTGGCGTAGCGCGTCTTGAGCTCTGTTTTGAAAATTGGCGCCCCTTAATTTTTTGTGTCCGCTGTCCGTAAAACAAGTATAAAATCAAATGCGACTCTTTTTAACCGACTTCCAAAAAAAAAGGCGGGTTTGTATTCGGCTATATATATATATATATGTCGGAGCGTGTTAAAGCTAAGATTGTCTGTGATTGGAAACGTCAAATAGTACTATTTGGACTCGTTCGATGCCAGTGTTGAGGGATGTCATAGGAAATCGTTGTCATGGAGATGGGATTATTATTTGTTTGGATTTGGAAATGACTGGATTAGAAAATCTGAGGATAAAAAAATACGGGATACGTGGCATCGAACTTGTCACGTTTCTGATCGTTCAGCATTTGAGCTATTCGATAATATTGTAACAAATATCTTACCCTATAATGGAGTCTTTAATATCAGAAGTGACAAGAACATCACGACCCACATAGAAAGACCCTTCGGAGCATAACGTGCAAAGGGCAGAATGAGAATGACACGCAGGATGAGCAAATTGCTTATATCGCAAATGAACAAATGCGTAGAGTCCAAAACGTGGAGAAAACTAAAAGTTGTCCGACGAAAGTAATAGAATATTAGATCGAAACCGATCAGAATGACACTAGAGTCAGAAGAGTGTATTTACTACTGTTAATCCGTAGCGGAGACTTAGTACACAAGATTCTTGACTTGAAGTTGAATTGTATTGATCGCTAAAAATATAATAATAACAAACATAAGAGATGGAAAGCCAAAACTAGAGAATATAAGATCCTGTGGTCAACACACTGCTCGCAAATACTTTGTTTGTGGTTGATAGGGACACAAGTCAATTGATTGTCCTGCATAAGGAAAAGTTTTGTTAAAGACGTTGAGCCGCATCAGAACATCAAAGCTAGTTTAATAGCAATTCTGAGATATGACATGTATTGTTTATTTTTATTTTACAGCGGGAGACAAGGACACTATTTATTGACATACTTGGAGGGAATTGACGATAAATCACGTGGCAGATGCAGTTCTGCTCTCTTAAGTTGGTAAATAAGAATAAAGGATAATGTATTGGGCATAAAGATTCCAACTTGGACACTCAATAACTGTGGTGAGCGTATTCCTTCCATTACGATATTTTTCTCGAAATATTGGTAGAATTGATCTAGTATTGTTTATGAAGTCTCTTTCATATTTTGATACACATAGCGAAATTACCTAGCTAATAAAGATCATATAAGATGTTGCTTCTCTTGTTGCTAATGGCTTCATGGTCTAACCGAGTTAGCGCATCTCAAACTAAGATTTTAGGTTAGATACTAGTTTGTGTATGGAACGACTGCATATGTGTGTACCTACCTACTTATATAGCTACGCGTAGCCTGTTGAAGTCTGAGACGATGTGCATGAGTGTAATAATTTACTTCTTACAATGTACTGCTATTTTGCAAATGATGCTATAAGAATGTATGACATAGTTGTTTAAATTTTGCAAATTTAAGTAATCTTTGTTATGATATAGAAGGAGCGTGATCTTGCGCGTTCTCACGAATGACATTTTTATTTGAGTACATAATAACTTACAATTGATTTCATGAGACAAAAGTAAAAAGAATATTTAAAACGAACATAAAATTATAGTACTTCGCAACCTTTGGATCAAATTGAAAATACAGTTTTGACCGTTTGTCAAAATCTAACTTTGCAATAAGGATTCGCATGATACTTATAGATAGTAGATAGTAGTAGAAAATTCATGTGTCAGGCGCTAGATTATTATCTAACCAAGTGAAATTGTTTATTAATTTGGAATGATACGTATGTACTTTGGGATGATTTTATTTTGACAGATAATTATTGTTTGCATAAATTCTCTCTTGGTTTTAGTATTAGGTACAAGGGGGCAGTTCGGTGCAACGAGAATGGCGACATTTCAATATATCGCTCTGTCTTACAGGGTTAACGTTACATAAAAGCTACTTAAAACCACAACAGATGACACTATGTCGCTTCTGCCTCGCGCTATCGAAAACGCTAGACTTATGTACATGAGGCTCACGAATAATTAATATATTGTACCATAAAGACTAGCCAAATGGCAGTCACCAGTCCGATTAAGTTAAAACAACTTAAATGACATTAACGTAGCCCCATTCGAAAGAAAAACAAAAAAAAATGAATATATTGTTCTGCAGTATTAATGAATTGTTTATGGAGATGGTAAATCGGTTTTGTTGGAATATCAAATTGTATTCGAAAGAGGAATTTAACGATATCTTAAACTATAATTACGTATCTTAAATTTGTCGCCATATTCATATAGTCAATTAAGTAGTCCTCCTTTGTTGGAAGGCGGTTAAAATTTTTAAGAGGCAGTTCACTAGAGGCGCTTATCTGGTCCCAATTTTTTTTTGTATGAGGTCGACAATCTTCTCCGTAATAAGTGTTCTGTGATTAGGTAGTGTAGTAGACTGATGCAACTTCCAGTTGATGAGAGATCCGAGCCCCAGCGTTGGGAATGTTAGTGATCAGAGCCGAGCCATTGAAAAAATGTTTACTTAGAACAAAGAAATAACAACTTATTTCGATACGATACGAATGACTGTTTTTTTTTACTATTATTTAACGAAATGACGAATCATCTATCTTCTGAACATAGGTTTCTGTTTTAAGAAAAAGCAGGCATAATGAAAAAGTTAATATCCGATTTTGCTAATAATAATTGTTTTCCTAAGGTCTATGGAGTATTTTGTATAACGGCCCCAAACCTTCAGAAAAATGAACCACTTGAACCTAACCGGAAATGTCAACCTATGGCAACGTCATCATATAGACACAACATACATACTCTAGTTTGCGAAAACGAACATCAAATCAAATCACCAATCTTTGTCCTGATCTTACTTTATCTGATATTTATGAGCTATTTGATCTTATAAATATTGTGAATTATTGATCGGTAAAGTTTTAAGTAGAAAGTAATGGCAAAGTTTCAGAAGCCTGAATTTTACTTGCGCATATTAAAACCGTGGACTTAAAATTGCAGTTACTTCCAATGAAGTTAAAGGATATCGACCAGAAAGTAACAGATGTAGAAATAAGCTTATGAAATGTCAGGAGGAGGTTTTTCACTACTGGTATATTCAGTCATCTCTGTGTCAAATATCAGTTATTCTGAACCCCAATTCTCGTAGTTGACTTACACTTTTAGTTTGCTTTTGTTGAGTTGTGGATGAGTAGTCTTGATGTCATGAACTGATTTTTGGAGTTGTGCCCAATCAAAACGGGTTTGACGTTGGTTAGACGTTTGTGAGAGTGCCATTTTTACAGTTTTAATATAATATCGGGACTGGATCGTAACTGTATTGTTACGGAATTTGATTAGTAGAATCGACCTTTTGGTTTACTTTGTGGGCTTCGAATGTATATTGTTACACATGCTAAAATCAAATTGCCTAGAATATTGTGGGACTTAGGTAAAACCAAAAATACTTAAAAATTGCGCGACAGGAGACCAAAGATTATCTTAACGACTAGCAACGCATATATGACTCTTTTGGTATGATAATAAAAGCGATGGCTATGGTTATTTTCCATCAACAATCCGATTGCTCATCTGTAAACGTGAAAATGAACCTCGAGTTGAATACCCTTGTCGTTATAAACGCACCAAAGTTGATTGCGACCAAACGATTATTGAATTTATGAGAAAGAAACGTATAATTTCCATCACAAACTGAAAATTCAAAAGTTTTATATTGATATCAATCTTTTGCGTAATCGTCCTAATATGTGTTATGTTCACTTAGTGTAACAAGTTACAACTGCTTACATTCGGCGGGAGTATTGTGAAACACCTGACCCTTCATTATTAATTGCAGTGTGTATAGCTAAAAAAATACGAAATACTTTGACATTGTAACTTTCTTTTCGTTCGCTCCAGTGCAAGCTCCGATTTCATGAAAAACTAAGATTCCCTTATATCTCGGAGAATTGTGAAGGATATGATATTCAAAAAAAAAAAAAAAAGTTAAATGCAAAAATATTTTGTTAAAAGTTCGTGACGTGTATGATAATGCAATACGACGCTCTGTTTAGCACTAAAGTAAAATGATATTAGCTTTTGGTTTAATAGTAGGTTTAGTTAGTTCACCAAGATGTTCGGCGCGCTCAATCCGGTAATAATCTAAGCGGTCCAAAAGACATTAAGATTTTGAAGTACATTGTAAACTGTTTGTTAAAAGATGTAAACTGTGAATATTTTTGTTGCAACTGTAGATTGCGAATGCGAATTGCGACTGCGGATTGCGAGCGAGGATTGTGATTGGGTGCCGGACAGAGGCAGCCCATTACTTGACGAGAGTAGGCACCGGAGAGAGGTGGCCTTGTGACTGGGTGCCGGAGGGAGGCAACCCAGTGGTTTTTTGTAGTGAGGTGCACCGGAGGGAGGTGGCCTTGTGACTGGGTGCCGGAGGGAGGCAACCCAGTGGTTTTTTGTAGTGAGGTGCACCGGATAGAGGTGGCCTTGAATTGTACCAATGCTGCAGTGGTTGAACATAGTTAGCCCGCATGGAGTCGGCTCTTTAGCTGCCTACCGGATGGGAATATAGTAGCATTGTTTTTCGATATTGAGATGGTACATGTAAAGTGTGGAGTGTGTGGTAAAGCATGTCATGATTAATTTGGTAGCAAGATTATGGTTGATATTGTGTTGTATCTGTATACTTCATGTGTGTTTAATCTAAGAGTATAAAATGTGAGAGTATAAAATGTAAATTAAAACTTAACTCTGAGAACACTAGATAGAGGTTAGATGAAGGATGTTAATTAGAGTGTAATTGACACAGGAGGGAGGTATTGATGTGTTAGAATATGAGAAAATTAAATGTTATGTCCATGGATTAAAGCAGTTCTTATTAATTTTCCGATGTCAGGTTGACCGAGTGAGAACCTTTTACTGTGCTGTCAAATGTTTTTTTTCAGAAACTTGAAACGAAGACGTGAGACGCTTCACACCGGGACGTGTGCATGGACAGAATAGCCGTGTCGGAGCGTTGATGCACATAAATATTCTTCACACAAGGATCTCAGAGTCGCCAGGGTGATCTTGTCGGAGTGTCAACGGATTTGTTTCGCACAGGGACGTGCGAATTGTCAGAATGGCCGTGTCGGAGCGTGTTAAAGCTAAGATTGTCTGTGATTGGAAACGTCAAATAGTACTATTTGGACTCGTTCGATGCCAGTGTTGAGGGATGTCATAGGAAATCGTTGTCATGGAGATGGGATTATTATTTGTTTGGATTTGGAAATGACTGGATTAGAAAATCTGAGGATAAAAAAATACGGGATACGTGGCATCGAACTTGTCACGTTTCTGATCGTTCAGCATTTGAGCTATTCGATAATATTGTAACAAATATCTTACCCTATAATGGAGTCTTTAATATATATATATATTTTTCGTATGTTCAACGATAATTCCGCCGTATGTGGACCGATTTTCAAAATTCTTTTTTTGATGTAAAGGGTATAATCCCAAATAGGTCCCGGTTTCAAAAAAGTGGTGACCTGATAATAGGATCCATGAGGAATCGAGGGAACTCCTCGAAATTTATATGGACACATGTAGTGGTTTCAACCTTTTTTGAAGCAGTCTAAGCATATGCTACCAAATAGTAAGATTTTGCTCCAAGGATACAAAAGTACGGAACAGAACTCCTGACTCATATACATGTTTGGGGATTTCGGCGTTGTTGATTGTGGCTTCTGTGTCGCAATCAAATTACCTACACATAAATACTCGTAAATTGCTTCGGGTGTGGCGAGTGAAGTGTAGTTTGTACTCGACGTGTTACTTACTGGGCCTTACTGGCCATAAAATCATAACGAGAAAAAAAAGTTAAATCGTGGTAAAATATTCCTTGTTGCGACTTTGACCTGAAAAATAAAGGTTTTTTTCTCGGATAGGACCGAGAAGTGAACAAATAAAATCGTGGTTAACTCAGGATATTTTACTTACACATTAGGCTCCTCATTTAGGGTCAGCTCACACCGAAATGAGACGATACGCGGCGCTGCATTTTAAAAATAGTGATTCAAAATTGAACTTTATTCAGTACACAAGAAGATACCTACACGTTTCATTGCAAGAGTAAAATTTTGTATAGCTATCATAAAATTGCAGTGTCACGTATTTTCTCGCTTTGGTATGATCTGACGCTTATGGTCACTGTAATATCATTATCACATAGCGACGCCCCTGTTCAGAACTCAGTGTCTTGTTGAAGTTGTTACAACTGGGTTTTCATAATTAATTGTTGTTTCGTACTACGAAACAACCATACTTAGTATTAATAATAATAATAATCACCATGTGTGCTGAGGTTCTAAGCTGCCTAAGCTTTTACAAACAAGCTTTCGAAGTCCGTTGAATATTATGAGGAAAGCAATGTTAAAGTTTTCGGTATCCGGATTATGGCACTTTTAAGAGGGAAAAAGGAAAAATATTCAGTCAGTTGTGGCAATATGGTTTATAGGAAAAGAAATCCCGTGCCAAACAAAAAGTAATATGTGCTATCGAACAAGTAGCCGCTCGACCAGGAATATGATGAAAATAGCATAAAAGCACCGATGAATCATGCGCCTGCACACATACTCACGTGTAAATACGTAGTTCCACCTGTGGTTCAACCACGTCTGCAGCCTTTGCGGTCACTTGCTTTGTCTATATATGTATATATTATTATAAAGACGAAATATTTGTTTGTTTATTTGTATGTTTGATTGCATCGAATAGGCTCTGAAACTACTGGACTGATTTTGATGTAACACGTTGAAAGACTATCACGGGGCCTTCCCCATATTATGCTACTTTTTATCGCGGCAAAATACACGCGGTCACGTCTAGTGTTTAAATATTTTCAGGCATTCACGGAAAATGTTTACGAGTAGAAACTGGTCTAGCAGGAACTTTGTCGATATTGTACCTCTTAACACGAAAAGAAAATAAAGTTATCCTTTTGGCCATGTTCAGATAACGAGCAGCAAACTTTGTTCTGATGTTGTTGCCTTTAGCGAAATACTTTATTTTACTCATGAAAGTCATTAAGTACCTCTGCGTGTATAAATTTTGTATGTGTGTAAAAAGCTAAAAACAACTTTAATGAGATTTAAATAATTATACTTCGTAATGAAAACTTAATTGTCAGCGATAGCGATCGTCTGGGTTAGCGTTAATTTGTATAAATTTCGTGTAATTGCGCGGTGAGAGCGCACCGTCTGAACAGATCCTTAACTCCGAGTAATTTACTTCAAACTAGGAAACTATTCTAGATTTCCCAAGGGAGGGAATTCGGTGACGAAATACAAGTCACGGCCGGAGCTATTAGGCATTAATGTTGGAGCCGTGTTATGACTCGTATGTGTGGACATACTACTCACAATAAAAGTTTGTATACTGTAATACATTTTTAAGTAGAGTGTATTCGAAATTCTGCCATAAAAATCCATTTTAAGTAAGTTTTAAGTTCGAACAAAAAAATGTTGTGACAGAAAAGTCAACGTGTATCAAAATTGCATCATAGCTATTACGAGTTTACTATGGTCACTACCATCTGTCATCATATTAATAATCTGAGGTAGTGTGTTTTGTTGTTATTTTTACTAATTGTATGTATTTCTAAGCATTATTTATAAAAAAAAAAACAACTGCACTTCTTCCTCCAAGTACAATTTAATTTAACAGCCTTTCATACTCCGTTTTGCGAAATTCTCATAATTGCTTCACGTTTTTTCACTACTAACACGTTCTTAGAACTGTACCCAAAGACTGTACCTATATCAACAGTAATATTTCGAATCAAATCAAAAACTACAGATGTAGGTTGTAGCTTCAAATTCGGCTACTAGGTAGACACGAAATAAAATAGCAAACCAGGTAGAAATTAACTGGAACATTGTTCCGGACTTTATAAACATTATTTCCGGCTCGCTGGATGCAATGCATCCGAAAGTATCTAGTGGTAAAAAGCGCAGACCATCAGTTATTCACGCTGCGCTTCCTGTTCTACGGGAAGACGAAATATGGCGCTAGGTAAGGATGGATACGTAACATATTTTTCACATAACTAATTTTTTTTAAAGAAAAAAACTATATTATAGCCTATGTTACTCAGGCTATTATTACGAATCTATTGATACTTAAGAGCTCCGTAGCCTAGTGGGTAGACCGTTTGGTTCGCACTCGAGAGAGTATAGGTTCGAATCCCAGGTTGTGGCGTGTACCAATGAGACTTTTTTCAGATCTCAGGTACATTACACGGACGCTCTAACGGTGAAGAAAAAAAATCGTGAGGAAACCCGCACATAGTTGGCCCCAGACGTATTGACCAGTTCATTCCTCTGGACTAGGCTGACTATGTTGTTCGAATGTCGTATGTGCTTGGGCAACCATACGACATTTAAAAAAACCAACTGTCCCAGGCACTACAGTATTTCAAGAGTGGTTAATTCGCTCGGAGAATACTGTATAAATCATCCATTAACGGATGCAAAGGCCTAAGTTATTGATACCTCATTTATTAGAACCGGACCAGCAGTTTAGGCGCTACGGTGGAACAAATATACATAGTATGTAAATACATACATATATAAATACATAGACTGCCAGAATCATTACCCTTCCTTTTGGATTCGCCGTAGTCGGGTAAAAATGGGATCTTCACATATACTTAATATTCGTTTTGGGCTATTAATAAAACTTAGGGTCTATTCGACCTCTGTGGCTCAGTTGGTTGAGCGTGTTGGTGCTCAAGCCGGGGGTCGCGGGTTCGAATCCCGCCGAAGGAACAAAAAGTTTTTCTGTGTTCCTGGGTCATGGATGTGTATTAAATATGTGTATAATATAATAAAAATCTTAAATATGTGTATAGTATAAAAGTATTAAATATATTTCCGTTGTCTGGTACCTGTAACACAAGTTCTTCGGATACTTAGCACGGGGCCAGATTGACGTGGTGTGAAGCGTCCATAGATATTATTATTATTATTATTTCACAATCTACTGATAGTCTGCTAAGCGTGTGCTAATTCTGCGTGAGTGTATGTTCTGTCTCTGTCGTTTGATATGAAGTGAGCAGCGATAAAATTTCCGAATAAGGTATTGAAGATTGAGAAACAGGCTCTTAGGGCTATATTGACCGGAATCCGTAAGGCCCTTAGGCTGGAATTGTGTTGCTGTAAGTCCTCAGCCAGTCCCAGCCTAAGTTACTCGTATTTTAATCGAAATAATAATTTGTCAGTTCTATTAACCTTGTATTGACTATACATGAAATTTTACTTCTAAGGAAAGAAAAATAATGGACACAATGTAGCATCGAGGAATTTTCTCGCAAATCCGAGAGAAAACGGCAACCGTCGACACATTCAAATTGTTGTGCTTTCATCACCTCACCGCATGTTTTGCAAGAATTTTAGCGGGCATTTAATTTAAATTTTAAACATAATATCATATTATACGAAGTAGGTACAAGAAAGTAAAATGAGGTAAAATGTTTTACATTTTCGCGATTTGTGGAAATATAAAGTTATTTTCATCGGAAAACTGTTATTATCAATTTTAGCTAAATGTCTATTACGTAGGTCGGGACTCGGGAGTATTAAAAATTCTTTGTGGCATACTGCAGTGAAATATCGTTGGCTAGATACTTATAATGCGATTACTCAGCCAATACCCGGGAATAGAAAGCTGGCAGCTATAGGTACAAATAATGGACATGTTTCCAAAAGAAATTGGTCGATTACATAAATGTGTTGAGCAAGAATTATCAAATGGTTTTTCATTAAACAAAATGTCAAAGTTATAAAAATAGTCTGTGTTCTTTCTTTTATCTTAACCGTGATCGGAGTCTTGGGTTATGTTTAATATTAGAACGGCGGTTACATACATTCTCGAGATCTTATCAGTTCCTTTTGAACTCATCTTCTGATAAAAAATCTTGGATTACATATATTTTTATTTAGTTATATTATTATACTCTACTTTGAGTAACTCTAACATTATTATTCAGAATTTTCTTCTACAAGTATCTAGGGAACGATTCCAAGAGTTATAAAATAAAATGGTAAATTTATTTCATAAGTTTTGGATTAAGGTGTTAAGTCTTTTGTTTTCATATAATTTAAGACCTCTGTTCACACCTATTTTATGTGTATTTTGATAAATCTCGTTTATTAGCTTTTATATTAAATTATTATTAAACAATAATTGAAGTGTGAGTGAGGTAGTGTGTGTGTGTTATTTTAATGAATTTTAAGTGTTTCTAAGCATTATTAATTAAAAAAAGAAACATAATAATGTTTCAGCACATCTTCCTCCATATTATAAACTTTAACTGTCCCAAATTTCATATTCCTCCGTGCGCACAATTCTCGTAAAGCTGGTAGTTAAACTTTTAGCTTCACATACAATATTATGACAATAGGCGGAAATACAGAAACATGTTTTTGAAAATACATCTTTAATAGAACTTACTATTCATAAAAAACTTCGTGTTTGCTGTTAACAAAAAATTTGGACCTATTTAAAAGCTTAGACAGATATAAAACTGCTTCCTACTCATGAAAAAAAAAAAACTTTTTGGACGTGTGCGAGCTTTCGGCGATATTAAACTTTAAATATTTTGAAATGAATGACACAAATACCAAAAACCTTAATGTGATGGTCATAAGCTTTGATTGTAGCGTTTATCTTTAATATAATATATTATGTGACTTGACCGATTTTTTTGGATGTCTGTCATCTAATATTTACTCGATAACCACCGATGTACCTCGTCATTAGTGTAATTGTATGTTTGGACCTGAAATAATGGTCGGTTCCATTACGTGACCCTGCGACGTATGAACAGTCACTTGCGGTATACTTTTGAACTTTACTGCAATAGTAATAAGGCTGAAAAGTGGTAAACAGGGTTTGTCGGCGGCTGTACGTATTCCGTACGCGTTACGGACGATTTATGTAGTGTTGGCCAATATTTATGTGGCACCAATTAAGTGTAATTTGCTAGGCTGTGGGACAAAATATGTGAATCGATGTTGTCTCGAGGTTAAAAATTAACTATTGTCTTTGGCTTAGTTTTGTTTGAATACATATATATTATGTCAGCGTAAAATTGTAATAACCGTAGGATTGTAATAAAACTAGTGAAATTGTAAAATGTTAGACTTCCGACGTGAATATGCTGCCTATAATACATTATTTTTCGTTAGATTATAAATATATAGTTTTTAATCTTTCGACATATTTTTACAATCTCGTTAGTTATTTTACAATCTAACGGTTTTTATAATTTTACGGTGACATATACATTACACGCGTTAAATAAACCTAGTAGGTATAAATTATTATAGACCTGGCCAATTCATAATTATATTATAATTAATTTGCTTAGTTTTTGCACTATTCAATATTTTTCTTTTTGATTGTTATCGCAGCATTTTATATTATACATTTCGTACCCTATAGACTATGATTAAGTTATTATCATTTTATACATGAGTTACTACTAACTACTACATGAGTTACTACAAAATGCTAACATTTCTCGTTATAATATTATGAAACAAATATTTTTTTAAAAAGCCCCCAAAATGTCTGATGATGATGAATAATAGCTAAGAATACTCTCAATCATATCAGCTTTCAAACATAAAGAAATAGGTCAAAATTGGTCCATCCCATTGGGATTGGGGTATGCCATGGACACACACACACAGACGGACACCTCAAACTTATAAGTTATAATATCTCAACGTTAAAACGATATATAATAGAGCCAGCCCTGAAATTTGGCCGGGACGGTGTCCTTTTTTGACCTGTCAAATTTCATCGGGGCGCTTGGGGCGCCTGTACACCTCTATGGATATTTTAATTTTTTTATTTCATACTTTTTAGTGACTTACATAGGTACTCCATTTTTTTTCAGATTTTAGGAGTTAGAACTTATCACTAGTTTGATAATATTTAGGTTTTTAATTTTTTATACTCTAAATTTAATAACGTTCCCTGATAAATGTTCTATTCAACGGTGCTAACCTTCCCTGATTCAATACAGAATTTTTATACCTAATGTAATATGGGTTTAATACCTAATGAAAAGATTTATTTACCAACTAGCTTTTGCCCGCGGCTCCGCCCGCGTAAATATATTATTCCGTTGGAACACTACTTTTTCGGGGTAAAAAAAATCCTGTGTCCTTTCCCGGGATCCAAAGTATGTCTATACCAAATTTCATAAAAATCGGTTCAGCGGTTAAAGCGTGAAGAGGTAACAGACAGACAGACACACTTTCGCATTTATAATATTGGTATAGGTATTGTAAAAACTTTTGCGGTTTGCTGCAGAGTAGGCATCTACAGACACACGAATTTGGTACGGAGCGTACAGCGGACCATATCCGCAGACCGAATCCGGTGTTGCTACACACGCACGGATTTGGTACGATGCAGTAGACCGAAAAGCTCGACACTCGTGTGTTCGATTTTCAGTTCTATTGCATTAGCACAGAGTTCTATTTACAGTGCTGTTTTTCGACGACGCGATGATTACCGAAATTCATTGATAACAGGCAGTGATATCAACTCTCAAAAATATTTCTCCCCAAACTTTACCCCTGATAATTATACCATTGACAGGTCTAAGAGATAATAAGCTAGAAAGAAAGGTTGTGTTTAACATAAAGACTTACGCGTGAATAACATAAAACTAACTTGTCTTAATCTGATTTCACTCCCAATATTATATTTTCATATACCTGACTCACACACTGAATTACACACATTTAAATAATTTTTATTATTACATACAAATTGATTCATAAGGAGTAAACTCTAAACATCCTGGCCCCTAGTAAACCCCCGTAGATATTTTCCCTAATTTTGGGTGGTAAATCCCTAAGTTGGCAACACTGACACCGTTGTACGGCTTAACCGCCGGACTGCTCTACACACGCACGGATTTGGTACGGAGCGGACCAAATCCGATGCGGATAGCTGCGAACTCTTCACCTTCTTCTTCTGTTCGCCGGACACACGCTCGGATTTGGTACGGAGTGTACCAGATCCGCTGTACGCTCCGCACCAAATTCGTGTGTCTGTAGACACCATTATTCGTAATAAGATACCTACCAAGCTTCAAGTTCAACCTAATATACAATTACTTAGTACCTATAATATGGTAGGATACTCAAAGATATAACATCAATTTAAAGTTTATTTCACTAAAATTAAAGAAAACGAATGTTATAAAAGTTGAAAATATTTTTTCACAGAATAGAATAGTAAGTATTTGAAATTATTAAACAGTTATTCTTCTATTCTGCTCAGTCAATATCAATACGGTAAAAAGACTATGGCTGTGTTCCGACGAAAATAGAGCTTGTTAGCGCTAAAAAAAACAGATTATCCGCCAGGGCACATATTTTGCTAACTTCAATAATGCTAACATAATCCGCCTACGTTTTATTTTCCGCGGAACACAGCCTATGTATGCGGTTTAATTTTGAATTTCGAACGCAAATATTTCAAGAGCCTGAACGAAATAATATCAAGGTACATTTTTACCGGCTAAAAAAATAGTAGGTAACTTATTAAAGGCCACCAAATAGGTTGACCTCTCGCTCAAAGCAAATTCTTAGTTTAAGTAGATCTTGTACTATTGGTTTACTCCTTCGCTATTTATTATTTGTGTTGAGTAGGATTAAAAATAGATTTATTTTTATAATTTTAATTTAATAGTTTTATTTCAAGAGAAGACATGCGAAAAATGATGATTTATTTCGGTTTGTGAAGCAAGTTCAAAAATACAGTTTTTTCATGATCCCGTGGGAACCGTTTTGGTTTCCAAGAAAAAAAAATACTGTTAGTTATTTCATGTTCTAATCTACCTTTGTGCCAAGTTTTATTTAAATACGTCCAGTAGATTGCCTGAAATAACGTCAAACAGGTAGGTACAGTTTTTTGAAGATCCCATGGGAACCGTTTAATTTTGCGGGATAAAGAGTATCCTATTTTACCCTTCAGGTCCTAAGCTACCTACCTGCCAAATTTCATTTTATTCCATCCAGTGGTTTCGGCGTGATGTGATAACAAACACACAGACAGACAGACAGACAGACAGACAGACAGACAGACAGACAGACATTTTTTTCAAAAACGTTATTTTTAGGTTCTGTGGCCTTTATAGACCCTCCATTTTGATTTTCACTTAGATAACTTTAATGTACAGACATGACCCCTCTACAGATTTATTATATGTATATAGATATATAGATATATAGATAGATAAATATTTTTTTGTTTTATTTATTGAATGGCGAAAACCCCGTCCAAATAGAATCTGTAGTACATACATACATACAATCAAACATAAATACAATACAAACATACAGGTCAAACTGAAAACCTATTTTTTTTGTTTTCGAAATCGGTTAATGAAGTAGGTAATGGCCGATCAAAACAGCAGTTCAATAAGGTTATTTTTTAACGGACTACGGCGAAGTGAAATTATTTTTAAATAAAAAATTAAACCGACTTCCAAAGTAAAAATACACAAAAAAGTATGAAATAAAACTTATTTTATAAATAATTCCCCTTTTAAATTTGGCTATTTCTCTACTTAATCTTCTTTATTTTGAAGTCGCTACCAGCCCAAACGATATCCTACAATATTTTATAGAACTCACGTTCATATTTGCTGGTACCGACTTCAAAATTAAGAAGATTAAGTAGAGAAATAGCCAAATTTAAAAGGGGAATTATTTATAAAATAAGTTTTATTTCATACTTTTTTGTGTATTTTTACTTTGGAAGTCGGTTTAATTTTTTATTTAAAAATAATAATTTCACCCTTTTTAGTGATATATCTTGTTAAGTTATTATTAATACTTCTTAAAAACGTCTAAAATAAACGATCGAATGTATAACTGAATAGACGCCAAGCTTCCATTAGGTGTTGTTATTAAGATGATGATGATGATTACTGTAAGTTACAAAGTGGCATATGCTTGCAGTTCTTTAAATAATTCCGAAATTTCCTAACGCACATCTTTAAAGACTGAGGAGTTCTGTTCAGTGCTTTTGGATTCAGGGTATACCTTGGTACAACGTCTTATTCTTTGGTAGCATATGCTTGTGTTACTTCAGTAAAAGTCAAAATCACTATATGTGTCGATATAAATTTCGAGGAGTTCCCTCAATCCCTCATGGATCGCATCATCACGTTTCCACTTTAGTGACCAATTTCGAATTAAACCCTTTACAATAACAAAAGAATTTTTCAAATAGGTCCATAAACGGCAGAGTAATGTTCAAAGATCTCCGTGTTAGTGTAAAATACTTTGAGAAGTACCTTCTTTATCATCATAATGTGATGATGTATGCTGTGATAGTGGTGTTGATGATGATGATTACTCTAATTGACAAAGTGGCATATGCTTGCAGTTCTTTAAACAACGCCATAATCCCCAAACATGTATCTATAAGGAGTCAGGAGTTCTGTTCTGTACTTTTGGGTCCAGGGTATACCTTGGAGCAAAATCTTCCTTTTTGGAAGCATATGCTTGGACTACTCCAGAAAGAGTCGAAATCACCATATGTGTCCATATAAATTTTGAGGAGTTCCCTCGTTTCCTCATGGATCCCATCATCAGGTCACCAATTTTCTAAAAATGGGACCAACTTCGGATTATACCTTTTACATTAAAAAAAGAATTTTGAAAATCGGCCAACAGACGGCGGAGTTATCCGCGAACATAAAAAAAAAAAAAAAAAAAAAAGACAAAAAAATATATACAGCCGAACGTATAACCGCCTCCTTTTTTTGGAAGTCGGTTAAAAAGGTAATGATTTTGGCGGTTATGTGTTTGTTTTGGTTTGTTCCACCGTAGTGCCTAAACTACTGGTCCGATTTCAATAAACGAGGTGTCAATAGATTCGGAATAATAGCCCGGGTAACTTAGGCTATATAATTTACTAATATTATAAATGCGAAAGTGTGTCTGTCTGTCTGTCTGTCTGTCTGTCTGTCTGTCTGTCTGTCTGTTACCTCTTCACGCCCAAACCGCTGAACCGATTTTGATGAAATTTGGTATAGGGATACTTTGAGACCCGAGAAAGGACATAGGATACTTTTTATCCCGGAAAAATGTACGTTCCGCCGCGATAAACGAATTTTGGCGCAACGGAGTTGCGGGCGTCATCTAGTAATTTATAAAGTCATATTATAGGTTTTTATTAAAAATGTTGTTAATTAATGTACTAACCACTATCAGGGTATTTGATTCTTTAGCAGGTTGATTGTACTTATTATGTGTTAGTAATTGAAATGATATGACATTTAATTTTGGCGGGTAATTGATTGTGAATACTTTTAATTTATAGTACGAACAAATTATGAGACTGTTCTAACTGCTAAAATATCAAAATTCCCTGATAGTATAGTGCGATTCAAATGAGAATAGGATCGAGTCGGCGCCATATTGTTTCTAATTTAGACTGTTATGCTAGTTAAATTTATGTATAGATAATTTATAACTATTTAACGTTTTTATTTAAATTCGATGCAAGACTAATAATATATAAATATGCACATAAGTTTTTCTGAAAATCTCACTTTTCAAGTGATATTTGACAGAAAAAGGTCATTGACGTTCCTATTCTCATTTGAAACGCGTTATACAAGCTATGTTTGTCCTGTTACAGTGTAGGTAGGTACATATTATGACACTATGTAACATATTTATTACGCCTACGAGAGAGCCTTCGGAGGGATTTCGGAAGATTTAGTGAGTTCCGTAACGTGTTTGTATATTGCAAATAGAACCGTATAGAACGGTACGAGTATCATATAAAATATATTAAATTGCCTCGTAAAATATATGTTGCTGGGTATATGCTACAGTATAATATATACAACAGTATTTTAACACCCACCGTAGTCTAGTGGTTAGAGCATTGGCTCTCGACTCGGAGATCGTGGGTTCGATTTCCGCATTGAAACAACAAAAAAAAATTGTTTCCAAGTTTGGTTAGGATAATGCAGGCTGATCACCTGATTGTCTGATAAGAAAGATGATCCATGCGTCGGATGGGCATGTAAAAAGTCGGACCTGCGCCTCATCTCTCGTCAGTCGTGTCGGTTATCCGTCCCACTGAATTACGAGAGTAAAGGAAGAGAGAGTACTCTTGTGTAGGGTATGGAACCGGGAAATCCCGGTCCCGAAATTCCCGGGAATTCCCGAAATTTTGAATCGCTCTAAGAACCGGGAATCAAAAATTGAGAACCGAGAATTTCGGTACTTTCGGTACCGAACAGATTGTATTAAAATTTATATATATATATATATATATATATATATATATATATATATATATATATATATATATATAGTATTTGTGTAAACTATCATCGGTAATTGTAAATATTAGCTAAAAAATAATTTTCATCGTTTCCGAAAGTGAATTAAAAACAAAAATTACAAATATTACACGATAAAAGAATAGAATTAGTATTTATATTAGATTCTGTACATAAAAGCTAACTAAGAGGGGTGCGAGGAAGTATGTCTTTAAAATGATAATATAATATGTATATATCTTTTGATCACGGTAAACTATATCACTTTTTTAGCTTAGAAGTTCAATTATTAGTGTATTGGGCGCTGTCCAATGGGCAATAGCCGATGTCATATCTCACTGTTTTAATAATGGTTGATTTTATTGCTTTTTCTTGTTCACTAACCAACTTGTTTAATATTCCTTACTGCGAATTACTTTTTATTCGCACATTTATTGACATCAAAATATTCTTATCCTTACTAGGTGTAATGTTATAAACGCGAAACCTTGTAAACCAAAACTAGGCACTGCAGCTACTAAATTACCTCGTTAAAATAAACATTGATGAAACAACGACTTGTAAGGAAAACGATAAGACACCCTAACGGCTAACAGCTTCTTAAGCTCAGCACCACAGTAGACACCTGGGGTAGCACGAATACTCTTATGGCAGATAAAATGTGTGGACGCAATGATCAAACCCCAACAAACCCCTTTTTTTAGGGAGCAAAAAAGAGGGGAGTTTGGGATATGCTCGAGCCCGTTAGATTAATATAAGGGAAGATACCTTACTTAAATATTGACAAGTACCCCCAGCGAGTGTGAGATCTTAATGTTAAACGTTCAGTCTAATCTCGTTTTTGGTTGATGGTTTTTCAGTAAAAAAACCATCAATAAATGCTAAAACACTAAAATGACCTACAGCTCTTTACTATCGCCAATAAAGTTGTCGTTAATATGGCGGTGACATGTTGGCTGATGTGTCGAGATGCCATTAAAACCTTATTTAATTTGTAATTGCACTATGAAATGTTATTCTTATATTTTGAATTACTTTTGAGACAGTAATTACACTTGGATTTCATGCCTTAACACCAGTCCCGAAATTCCCGAATTTCCCGGGAAATCCCGGTTCCAGAATTGCCCAGTCCCGAAATTCCCGGATCTCAAATCAGACCGGTTCTTCCATTCCCTACTCTTGTGTACTGCGCACATACTTTGGCGCTATAAAATCACTCCTGCGTAACTGGCCTGGTTTCATTGAAACCGGCCACCGTCACCGAATTCGGTGTGGGGAGTTATTACTACAGTATTATGCTGGTCAGTGACAATACCTTGACATAGCATATATCCGTAGATGTATACTTTATATGAATAATATTGTATACTAGTGGTCTCAACACACGTTTTTTAAATTATTTTATTTAAGTATATTTTTAACTTGAAAAAATAAACAACTACACCTACATCTTCAATATTTCTCACCGTTTAAACCTTTCCTGAATTTCCACATTTGTTTCAAGACTAAAATTAACCAAATCGGTTCAGCCGTTTTCGCAATCCATTTTTATATGTAAGAGAAGATTGTTATATCTAAAAGGAACAAAATGTTGATATTTATCGCACATTGACATTAACTAACTCTTCGGTTTCTTTCAATTATAGTCAGTCAAATGTTACGCCTTATGCTATCTACAGACACACGAATTTGGTACGGAGCGTACAGCAAACCATGTCCGCAGACCGAATCCGGTGTCGCTACACACGCACGGATTTGGTACGGTGCAGTGGACCGTAAAGCTCGACACTCGTGTGTTCGATTTTATGCTCTATTACATTAGCACAGAGTTCTATTTACAGTGCTGTTTTTAAACGTCGTCGATGATTCCCGCAATTCATTGATAACGGGCAGTGATACCAACTCTCAAAAATATTTCTCCCCAAATTTTACTTCTGATTACTTATACCATTGACAGGTCTCGAAAGAAAGGTTATGTGAACATCAGTGGCGAAGGCTGCTTCTCCTTCTTAGGGAAGCCGGAGCCTGTATAATAGGTAGGGATTTCTATAAAGGTTTGCAAAAGGTAAGTGACAAGGGAAGCCGATAGGAATGGAGTTATAGGAACCCTTCGCCACTGGTGAACATAAAGACTTACGCGTGAATAACATAAACTAACTTGTCTTAATCTGATTTCACTCCCAATACATTTTCATATCCCTAGCTATATACACACATTAAAATAATTTTTATTATTACATACAAATTGATTCATAAGGGGTAAACTCTAAACATCCTGTCCCCTAGTAAACCCCCGTACATATTTTCCCTAATTTTGGGGGGTACATCCCTAAGTTGGCAACACTGATACCGTTGTACGGCCAAACCGCCGGACTGCTCTACACACGCACGGATTTGTTACGGAACGGACCAGATCCGCTGTACGCTCCGTAGCAAATTCGTGTGTCTGTAGACACCATTAAGTACACACTACAGCATCGTTTCTCAACCGGTGGGTCGCGACCCTTGGCCCCCAAGGGTCGCGACCCACCGAGCCGAGGTCGAGTTTATTTTTAAAGGGGGTCGCAGTCGCAAATACAAACTACACATAAGTACAAAATATTCGTTTTTCAAACGAGTCTTTTGTATAGAACGTTGAAAAAAATCGTTCGAACCAGTGAAAGCTAATACAACGTACCTATAGCTGATAAAAATAGAGCACTATGTCGGTACCTACATCTTATAATTTTATAGTGATGGGGTCGCAAGACTTTTTTCCAAACTTTTTGGCTTTTTTGGGTCGCGAGTCGCGACATAAAAATGATTGAGAAACGACGTACCTACGTACTACAGTAAATGCACAGCAATGCGTGGGGCAGCAGCATTTGTGTGAAAACATACTAAAAAACTTAACCAAGAGCATGCCAGGATATGTCTGAGAAGGGTTCCGGTCAAGGTCCGTAATTATCAGCGTGCAATAGAATTTTACTAAATAGCTTCAAAAGTAAACGCCTGATTTCACTCAAAATAATTAATTTTCCTAAAGAGCATGTAGCAGAACTTATCGGCAAGAAAAGTTTCAAGTTTTTACCTCTTCTAAAAGTTTAGAAAGCTAAGGGAGGAATGCAAATATCAACTTGTCAGCCACTCTGCTAGTCAATTATTCTAAAATAGTTTAAATTATTTTAAAAAATCAGGTATGAAGGCTAGGTGCCTTTATTTTAAAATACTTATTTGACGATACCCCACGATGGGGTAGAATGAAAATAAAATGTTCATCCCCACTTAACGTGTATGGAGAGTAAACCTTAAAATACAAAATTGTGCCATCTGTAACTATACCAAATTCCATATATTTATATTCATAATTACGAAAGTAAGCAAGTTAGGACGGACGACAGAGGGACGGACAGAGCGAACCTATAACCTTGCAGTTACTACGGACTCCTAAAAACTGTATGTGAAGTCGTAAAAAGCGGTATATACGAAGTTCACGGCTTCGTAAACATCCAAGAGGTGGATTACAATACCGCCGCGGCCGCATTGGACGGGTTATGGTTCGCGGTATAATACTTAATAGATTTTCTGAGTACGCCCTTTGAAAGCTTTGCAAAATATTTCAATACTTCGAACAACAAAATTCGAACATTTCCTTTCTTCGGGAACATTATGTTTACAAATTAACACTCTGCACAACAAAGGTTTGTAATTAACGTTGAACCTTGATGCATACTGAATGTGAAATATTTTTTGCTATTTTTAGAGCACCAGTATGTCTAACCCGACCAAGGCGATGACAAAAGGAAGGGTAATGATTTTTGCAGTCTATGTATGTATGTTTGTTCCACCGTAGCGACTAACCTATTGATCCGATTTTAATAAATGAGGTTCGTAATAATAGCCCGGGTAACAAAGACTAATATTTTCACTTACCTAGTCTGATTAAAGTTTTTATTAAAAATATATTAGTTATTAATATGAGCGCTTTGTGTCTGTTTGAAAGTCGAAGAAACGAAAGAGTCAATCACACTAGATTCTCACTAGATATAATTTTACAGCAGATAGGTGAGTACTTAGGTATAACATGCAAGAGAATGAGATATCTAATAGTTTTTTAAACTTTGATTTTAATTGCCTCTAAATATCATTAAATTTATTTTTCAGTAAGTTTTGTTTGTTAAATGCCAATATATGGCATTTTACAAAATACTCTTTTTTATTTCTTAGCTTCTTTTTTAATTAAATATGTATCAGTGCGTGTTCGATGCAATTAACACCTTCGCTGCGAAACCAAAGCTGTAGTTTTTTCATATGGTGCGTTATAAGGTCAATATGCCCGATACGTAAACTCTCTAGTTATGCGTTATAAGGCTCATAAACCCAGTAAGGTATTGATGAAATAATAACCTATTATCTTCGTGAAAACGCCGAAATTGGTATACTTGCCTATAACTATGCATAGTAGAAGAGTTCAGTATCATAGTACTGGCCCCGCCCCGGATTCCGATAATATACTGCGAAGATATATGTAAAAATAAATGGCATGTATTTAAACTTGCGACAAAACAATTAAAATTTGTATGTGAAAATACCCAATATTGAATACTAAATTACCAAGTTGGCGAAAGAATGTAAGGAACAAAAAAATTACTAATCTGGTGACTAAATAATACCACTGAATTTTCCAAACTGGCAGACAGATTATGTTTTAGCGACCAAATAACCATCTTGGCGACAATTTGTGAGTACACATTTAATTTAAGAATAGGCACATACATTTTCCCTGATGTAGGTAACTCAAAAATCATACAAGCAGCGAAACGAGCGCACACAAAAAAACCGTAAAGGAGCGTACAAAATTCCCAATTTAAAATTTTTCGATTTTTCGAAATTTTCCGTCGTATCTCACTCACACAGCATTTACTTCTTTTTTTATAAAATTGATTCTATCTCGGAAACGGTGCATCCTATTGAAAAAATAATGAAAATTTCGCCCCCCTTAGGAACCGCACAACATCATATTTTCTTCATGATGGGAGAAAATTTTTTTCGAAAATCTTGAATTTTCCAACATTTCTATACCTATAAACATCCGTCGTATCTCAATGTACAGCATTTACTTCTTTTTTTATAAAATTGATTCTATCTCGGAAACGGTGCATCCTATTAAAAAAATAATGAAAATTTCGCCCCCCTTTGGAACCCCGACAACATCATATTTTCTTCATGATGGGAGAATTTTTTTTTCGAAAATCCTGAATTTTCCAATATTTCTATACCTATAAACATCCGTCGTATCTCAATGTACAGCATTTACTTCTTTTTTTATAAAATTGATTCTATCTCGGAAACGGTGCATCCTATTGAAAAAATAATGAAAATTTCGCCCCCCTTTGGAAGCCCGCAACATCGTATTTTCTTCATGATGGGAGAAAAAAAAAACGAAAATCTTGAATTCTTCAACATTTCTATAACTATAAACATCCGTCGTATCTCAATGTACAGCATTTACTTCTTTTTTTATAAAATTGATTCTATCTCGGAAACGGTGCATCCTATATAATTGCATTTCTTACGATACCACTTGTACAAATAAAACTAATGCTATGCATTTTTTGAACAATTTTGTTAATTTAACTTCAATTATGTAGGGTTCAAATTCATCATAACCAAAGTTCAATTTGCCAATTTAGTATTAAGTAACGATAGCTAAAACTAATATATCTATATCTATCTATACATATAATAAATCTGTAGAGGGGTCATGTCTGTACATTAAAGATATTTAAGTGAAAATCAAAATGGGGGGTCTATAAAGGCCACAGAACCTAAAAATAACGTTTTTGAAAAAAATGTCTGTCTGTCTGTCTGTCTGTCTGTCTGTCTGTCTGTGTGTTTGTTATCACATCACGCCGAAACCACTGGATGGAATAAAATGAAATTTGGCAAGTAGGTAGCTTAGGACCTGAAGGGTAAAATAGGACACTCTTTATCCCGCAAAATTAAAGGGTTCCCATGGGATCTTCAAAAAACTGTACCTACCTGTTTGACGTTATTTCAGACAATCTACTCGACGTATTTAAATAAAACTTGGCACAAAGGTAGATTGGAACATGAAATAACTAACAGTATTTTTTTTTCTTGGAAACCAAAACGGTTCCCACGGGATCATGAAAAAACTGTATTTTTGAACTTGCTTCACAAACCGAAATAAATCATCATTTTTCGCATGTTTTCTCTTGAAATAAAACTATTAAATTAAAATTATAAAAATAAATCTAATTTTTAATCCTACTCAACACAAATAATAAATAGCGAAGGAGTAAACCAATAGTACAAGATCTACTTAAACTAAGAATTTGCTTTGAGCGAGAGGTCAACCTATTTGGTGGCCTTTAATAAGTTACCTACTATTTTTTTAGCCGGTAAAAATGTACCTTGATATTATTTCGTTCAGGCTCTTGAAATATTTGCGTTCGAAATTCAAAATTAAACCGCATACATAGGCTGTGTTCCGCGGAAAATAAAACGTAGGCGGATTATGTTAGCATTATTGAAGTTAGCAAAATATGTGCCCTGGCGGATAATCTGTTTTTTTTAGCGCTAACAAGCTCTATTTTCGTCGGAACACAGCCATAGTCTTTTTACCGTATTGATATTGACTGAGCAGAATAGAAGAATAACTGTTTAATAATTTCAAATACTTACTATTCTATTCTGTGAAAAAATATTTTCAACTTTTATAACATTCGTTTTCTTTAATTTTAGTGAAATAAACTTTAAATTGATGTTATATCTTTGAGTATCCTACCATATTATAGGTACTAAGTAATTGTATATTAGGTTGAACTTGAAGCTTGGTAGGTATCTTATTACGAATAATGGTGTCTACAGACACACGAATTTGGTGCGGAGCGTACAGCGGATCTGGTACACTCCGTACCAAATCCGAGCGTGTGTCCGGCGAACAGAAGAAGAAGGTGAAGAGTTCGCAGCTATCCGCATCGGATTTGGTCCGCTCCGTACCAAATCCGTGCGTGTGTAGAGCAGTCCGGCGGTTAAGCCGTACAACGGTGTCAGTGTTGCCAACTTAGGGATTTACCACCCAAAATTAGGGAAAATATCTACGGGGGTTTACTAGGGGCCAGGATGTTTAGAGTTTACTCCTTATGAATCAATTTGTATGTAATAATAAAAATTATTTAAATGTGTGTAATTCAGTGTGTGAGTCAGGGATATGAAAATATAATATTGGGAGTGAAATCAGATTAAGACAAGTTAGTTTTATGTTATTCACGCGTAAGTCTTTATGTTAAACACAACCTTTCTTTCTAGCTTATTATCTCTTAGACCTGTCAATGGTATAATTATCAGGGGTAAAGTTTGGGGAGAAATATTTTTGAGAGTTGATATCACTGCCTGTTATCAATGAATTTCGGTAATCATCGCGTCGTCGAAAAACAGCACTGTAAATAGAACTCTGTGCTAATGCAATAGAACTGAAAATCGAACACACGAGTGTCGAGCTTTTCGGTCTACTGCATCGTACCAAATCCGTGCGTGTGTAGCAACACCGGATTCGGTCTGCGGATATGGTCCGCTGTACGCTCCGTACCAAATTCGTGTGTCTGTAGATGCCTACTCTGCAGCAAACCGCAAAAGTTTTTACAATACCTATACCAATATTATAAATGCGAAAGTGTGTCTGTCTGTCTGTTACCTCTTCACGCTTTAACCGCTGAACCGATTTTTATGAAATTTGGTATAGACATACTTTGGATCCCGGGAAAGGACACAGGATTTTTTTTACCCCGAAAAAGTAGTGTTCCAACGGAATAATATATTTACGCGGGCGGAGCCGCGGGCAAAAGCTAGTTATCTAATAAGAGTTATACTTCATTGGGATTTTTTATGAAAATTGAAAAGCTGTACGTAAAACCCTTTGCCGATACTGTACTTTTGCAGTGGAAAAATAATAGTTTAAAATTGGACGTTTGTGTTTATAAAGTAAACAGAGAACTTCCGTGCAAAGTCCTCTACGAGTTTGTTTTTTTTTGTTGTTATAAAATAAAACCGACGGGGTAGTTTTCCTATTGACCTATTTTCCGTCATATCCAAGATCTCCACTTTCCCACACTTAAACTATCAAAGAGGTTCATTGCATTCCGATCCTATCTGCTCCATTTGATTCGGATAGAAAAGGATTTTGAGAGTTATATCCAACCCTTGAAAATTAAATCAGAACTGTAATTGTTTTCGTAAGAATGGTTGTCGGAATTGAAAACCGTCCTAACAATTACTAGTAACTAGGTATGTAATTATGCAAACTTGCAACAATTATGTAACATCATTTTCCCAAAGCTAAAATCTAATGCTATATTATATTATTTTGTTAAGTGTTACTTGAAATTAGAAATAGGTAGCACAAACATGAAAATGGTTGTGGTCAATCACACTAAAAGGGTTGTGTTTAGTGAGCTATCGCAGTCCTATAGAGGTATGCTAGAAATTAAAAAAGAGAATATTACGAGAACACTAAATTTTATCCTAAAATTCATTTTGAAACTACGCTTTGGCACAAAATCGAGCGGTTCGACCGGCGATATCACAGCTTTACAGAAAACCGTCGTGAAATAACGCTTGCGTTGTGTTCCGAGTAGTTTCGAGTTAAGGCATAAGGGACCCAAGTTATTGTTACCCGACTACGGCGAATCTAAAAGGAAGAGTAATGATTTTGGCAATCTATATGTATGTATGTATGTTACACAGTAGCGCCTTAACTACTGGTCCGATTTTAATAACTGAGGTGTCAAGAGATTCATAATAATAACGTGGGGAGCATGGGCTATATAATTTACATAGTCAGGTTAGTTTTTTTTACAAAAATTGTACTTATTGTAGTCGCGTTTGCTCGTTTTCCCGGTATAATTCCACGAAAATCTCAAACAAATGTGTCTTCTGTAACAAATGATGATGACTGACATACTTAGCTAATGCATTAGTGGATTCAATTCGAGTATCATTTGTAAAGTTCAGTATTCGATAGATAATGCCCTTTGTTCTCCGGTGACATGCAAATGATATTAAACCGAAAGTATAGTCGAGCGCATTACACAACTAGAAACGATGGGCTGACTTCGGCTATTATATCACCATATATGTAAGTATACGATAAAGTTTATTTTGACACTTTTTTGTGTGTGTTAAAAAGGCAATTTCACAAAATATTATCGAACCAATAGCGCTAATGAATAAACTACCGACAAATTCACACGTACAATATGTCAATATCATAGTATCCTATAATTTAAACGAGACAATCTTGTATATAGTATATACCTAATCGTAATCTCGGCAACGGCTGCAAGTATTTACATGAAATTTAGTATGCAAGGAGTTTTGTTTGAAAAATCAGTTAATATAACATCCATAATTTGGACTCTTAAAGGTCAGTCCGATTGGCATTTTGGTTAATTTTTGCGTTGTTCGGAAAATCGGAATGTGTTCGAACCCCGGTTAAATATTTTTGTGATTATTTTCTTTTAAATCTAGGTAAGTAGGTACTAGAGCTCCGAGCAAAGCTCAGTTACCCAGGTACAAAACATAAAACGGACTACTTTTAACTTACATTTCATAGTGCTTACCATCTGCATGTAATATATAACTAGTATATATAACTAGTATTACTAATAAAACATGTAAAATTACTAATTAAATAATAAAAAAAACACTAAAAAGTTTAATTACCTTCTTGTGTCTGAAGCTCTGAAGACTACAAACTACAAAGTATTGTAGAAGGTATGTACCTACTAGGTATACCTAATATATTTAAATCATCAACCTGTTTCTGAAGCATAATTATTATTGACAGTTCTATAATAATTATCACCAGTGGCACTCTGCCTCCAGTGAAAAAAATAATATAATTATGATTTTTCAGAAAAAAATAAACCTCTCCTAATGAATGTCAAGTGGTCATTAAAATGTATCGCAATTCGCAATACAGCCTCGACATAATACTTAAATCAAGAACGCAATCGATCGCAGGTATACAATATACATACGAGTACATAGCGATCAACTCGCAAAAAGGTACATGACACACTACGAAACTACTGAACCGCTTTTGATGAAATTTTGCACAGAATATGTAGAGTAGACCACGGGCAAGGACATAGGATATTTTTACCCCGAAAAAGTAGTGTTCTCATGGGATAATGTATTTACGCGGTGGGAGCTGCGGGCAAAAACTAGTGCTATATATTTTAGGTAGTTTTAATATTGTAAAATATTATATAGTCTTGTACTAAAGTTATATTATCTTGTTTGTATGCTAACACGTCTCGCAACATATGGCAGCACCCATACCGTAACTGTAAGCGACGTTCGAAAGTGTTAAAAGTTAATAAATAGATTTAGATCTATTTATTTTATGTAAATTAATCCAGATTAAAATATCAAAAACTTAGGATCAGGAAAAAATAAAACTAAACCTTTATGAACATAAATATCTAATTACTAATATAATAAAACTAGCTGTCCCGACAAACGTTGTTCTGCCTTAACTATGAACTGACATTTCTCACCGTTCAAACCTTCCCTGAACTGATACGATTATTTTAACATCTAAATTAGCCAAATCGGGCCAGCCGAGTTTAAGCGAAACTAACGAACAGCAATTCATTTGTATATATAAGAAGAAGAAGAAGAAGATATATTATTGCTATATTATAGCTCGAGTTACGTAGTCGCCATAAAGGGCTTAGGTAATGTTGTTGTTATTGATAGTAGTGACAGATTTATTGGCTCACAAACTTTCACTTTAATTTATAATCTTGATCCACTTGAAGTTAACAATCAAACAAAATAAACGGAGAAAGTAAAGTCTCGGGTTAGGTTTAAAATGGCATAGACAAATGCAAAACAATATTATAAATAAAATTCTAACTAAGACTAAGGCTTAAGGGCTTGTACCTTCCTGATACTAATCTTACTTTAAAACTAAAGTAGAGTAAGTCCACAAACCCCATTGTCAAATACGATTTAGTAATAACCTCTGAAAAAAGTTGGTACTTCGTCAAAATTATGTTTCAACCCCAAAATGTAATTTCTGTCGAAATGGGTCCTTGTTGAGTTTATCTAACTGATTAAGTAAATAAGAAATGGACTTGAGCTACGAAAAAATGCAAATTGTCTAATGACAAAGATGAAGGAACTGAATGTGTGCCTAATGAAGGAATAAATTCAAAAGGTCAGCGAAGCGAATTTCTATTATACTAGATGTTGCCCGCGACTTCGTACGCGCAATAGTTAATTTCGCAGAACCCGTACATTTTTCCGCGATAAAAAGTAGCCTATGTCCTTCCCCGTGGTCTACTCTACATCTGTGCCAAATTTCATCAAAATCGGTCCAGTAGTTTAGGAGCCTTTTCAATGCAAACAAACAGCTGCTTGTGCGGTGATTCGAAAATTTGTATAGAAAATATATTATGGTAAAATTTTTAGGCTATAAAACATATAATGATATATTATCGCTACGTCTGTGAGTGTGACTGGCTTACCTAACGGACTGGACTGGACTTAAGATTAGCTACCCCAACCCCCTTCGTATCAGATCTTCCTTTAAATGAAGTGAATCGAAAGATGATTTGATTTCCTTAATGAAGTTGTTACATTATTTTCTGTCAGTCGATAAAAGTAAACTTAAAATTTTAATTTAAGGCGAGACCTACTTTGTCATTTCTAGTCACCTAGTCTACCTAGTCACAGTTCATTTACGAAGTGGAAAAATTATGGGATAAAGTACACGATCCTTGACAGTTTCTGAAACGTACACGTTTTAAAAAAAAATATTTCCTTGGATTAAAAAAAAATATAAAATCACCTCTTAAAATCAATTCTCCTAAAACGTAAAATTTTGTGTTTAATAAAAAATACTTTGATAACACCGTCGCGTCGTCTACATGAATATAGAAAATAATGCTTGGCAAAAAAGAATCTTATTACAATGTGCATACGAGTAGTGTAAATCATTTTGTTTTTGAGCTTGGTGCCTGTGATAATGTTTATTTAAATAATTTCTGAAAAAGTGTTATTTTACTTGAATAAACTCTGGTACTCAAAGTAACGAAGCTTTTGATTTTCTGTTTTTAAAAGTCGTCAAAAAGTGTAAATTAATAAAGTACAAAATAAAAACTTGTCAAGCGAGCCGGCAAAAAACACCTGAATTTTTATGAAAAAAAAATAGTAAATTACAATTTTACGTAACAAAGCTGGGACGCCCAAAAAGAATAATAAATCACAGAGCGACCTTAAAATTTCGTTACGAAAACGGGAGAATTACGGCCTGTCACATTTCCACTGTAATAAACACAATAAACATAAAAGCATTAGGGAGTTTACTAACACATCCTTCTATGAAACATATTCATTGTCTATCCGTTTGTTTTATTTGTTTGATCAATATGGGCAGTACGTAAACACACTAGTGTGGTCTTCTCTTCCACATACCTGAGTTATTTCCGGACTCTCGTGAGATGTTTAAAAACTTATAAGAAGTTTTAATATGCAGACGGCAGAATCTCTAAGCTGACTTTGATGTCTTTGTATGAAGTCATGAACATAACACAAGTGTGCTATTTTGGTTACATCTATATATGTATCTATGTAACCTTAATATCCTGAGCTTCTCTTTTTTGTGAGGATTTTTACAGAATGTACTAAGTACTAAGTCCAGTGTGTCGCATGACATAGGCCTCCTCTATCGATTTCCATTGATTTCTATCAGTAGCAACTCTCCTCCAGTTTGGGCCAGCCGTTAGCTTTAGGTCGTCTTCCCGTCTAATGTGTTGCCTTCCTCTGTTTCTTTTGCCACTTGTGCTTGACTTCTTTGCGTGGAGAAATTTTCCTGTCTGTCTCGCAACATAAGCCCTGTTCATTTTGGTTACATAAACTTATGTTATTCTCAAAATTCTTTTGTATGAGATATTTGCCACAGTCCACTGAACAGGTAACGGCAAACGCTAATCCTACTATTTTCTACTACTATTACAAATGTGAAAGTTTGTGAAGATAGAAATTGGATATAATATAGGTATGGATTGGATATATATAGATGGATGGATGTTTGTTACTCTTTCACGCAAAAACTTCCGAACGGTTTTTGATGAAATTTAGTATGGTAGTAGTTTAAGCTCTGGATTAACACGTAGGCTACTTTTTATCCCGATAAAGTGTTTCCGTGGGATACTGTATTTACGCGGGCGCAGTCGCGGGCAAAAGCTAGTGAAAATTAAGGGTTCTCTTATTCACAGGCTGTCGCTGTCTTTGCTAGGCGAAATGACAAGGACAGCACAACTTGAGCATCACTTAAGCACTTGAGCATCACTTAAGCACTTGAGCATCACTTGAGCATCATGACTATAGTATTCGGCCGTAAACCGTAAAAAGCTCGGCTGATATTTTATGCGTTTTCCACCTTCCATGGAGTATAAGACTGTGAAGTATTTACATGCTACTTTCTACCCGACTACAAAAGGAAGGGTAATGAATTTGGCAGTCTAGGTATATTATTGTATGTTTCTTTGTTCCATCGTAGCGCTGAATGAGGTGTTAATAGATTCGTAATAACGGCCCGGGTGATATAGGCTACATACCTAGTTTGCGTAATCGGGTTATAGTAATTTTAACTTTTGACTACAATTTATGTGGAAACCATGCTTAAATAGTAATATTAAAAATGTAAATTATGACACACGTACCATCGAAAGTTCACTAATGACTCCATCTAGTTTAAATTATGTTTTATAATCATAAATGAATATTTGCATGCTTCATTAAAAGACGAAATAAGCAAGAGCAGAATTTACATACCATATTGTAACATCTTAATATTGTACCTTGTTTGAGCAAATAAATATCTACATAATAATGGAGGTAGAAGGGATTTGTACCACATATAGTACCCTCTACATGGCATTTAGGATTTTAATATCGCTATGTTTAAAGCTGTTTATTTTTTCATAGTCTGGGATGGATTTATCTCCAGAGCAACCCTGGGGCCAATGCCTTGTCTGTGTTGTGATTTCAGTGCAAACTGTCATTTAGAATAAATCTGTAGCTAAAAACTGTAGCTCAGGAGCTCTGAGCATTTTAAATACAGCATTTATTTTTAATCGACTAATCACGAATGTGAAGCAAAAAGAAAGGTTAATGATTTTAGCAGTCTAAGTATGTATGTCTGCATGTATATGAATGTACGTATGTTTGTTCCATCGTAGAGTCTTAGAAACTACTGATTTGGGGTGTCAATAGATTAAAGAATTGGGTGCTTTTTAGGATTCCGTACACAAGGGGTAAAAACGGGACCGTATGTTAATAGGACCTCATTAGAGACTTTGCTGCCTCTCTGTCTGACCGCCTTAACTTTTGTTGCCGATATAACAACAAAATACTAAAAACGGAATAAAAAAATATTTTAAAATATTTCCCATACAATAAACGTGATTTTTTTGCCGTTTTGTGCGGAACCCTTCGTGCTCGAGTCTGACTCACACTTGGCCGGTTTTTTGAAATCAGCTCGTACGTAGAACTTATACTAGTTTTTTTAGGGTTCGGTAGTACTATAGGAACCCTTATGGTTTCGCTCTGTCCGTCCGTCTGTCTGTCTTTCCACCCTTCTTGCTTTTGTAATTATGAATATAAATGGATGCTATTTGGATAGTTACATATAGAATGTGTATAGATCTCGTTTATAGTTACGGAACCTTCCTTAGACATGTTCTGACATGCTCTTGGTTAGGTTATTTTTCTTGGATATAAAGGCGTATATTAATTGTTAGATTGTCGCGAAAAATAAATTCTTATTTTCGATGGGCTCCAAAAATATTGTGAAAACCTCGTGTTATGGGTTTGGGTAAATAGTTTCCATTGTTGAGTAAACTGGCATCTGTTGTTGGTTCTGATTAGGGAATGTTATTATTCGACAAATTTTACTATTCGAATAATTCGAATAATGACTAAACACTATTCGAATAAATTCGAATAATTCGAATAAAACGAATATTGGTAATAAACTTTAAATACAAGTAATATAATGCGTTTATATATACCTGCATATTTAATAATATTAAAATGTGAAGTGTTTCACAAATTGCTGTAAAAAATCAACGTCTTTTTAATAAAAAAAAAACTTCTTTTAAGTTTAAAATACTAAATTGCAATAACTTTTTAAAACTAATTGCAATAACTTTTAAAAAAAATTGTTTACGTGGCAGAGCCATGCTTCGGCACGAATGGGCCGGCTCGACCGGAGAAATACCACGGGCTCACAGAAAACCGGCGTGAAACAGCGTTTGCGCTGTGTTTCGCCGAGTGAGTGAGTTTACCGGAGGCCCAATCCCCTACCCTATTCCCTTCCCTACCCTCCCCTATTACCCTATTCCCTCTTAAAAGGCCGGCAACGCACTTGCAGCTCTTCTGATGCTGCGAGTGTCTATGGGCGACGGAAGTTGCTTTCCATCAGGTGACCCGTTTGCTCGTTTGCCCCCTTATTTCATAAAAAAAAAACTAATAACACATGAACGGCTTAAGTCTGGAGCAGACCATGGATTTGGTTGCCAACTAAGGTGTTTCTCCCAAAAATTAAGGAAAAGACCCTCTAGGGGAGAAAATTTTTGAGGTTTGTTTTAGAGGTTCGTATTTTCTTGTTTTTAATTGAGTTAAGCTATTGATCGATTCAACATAGACAATCGATTTAAAATTAAGCTTTTGGTAGTATATTTTAATGTATAAAGAACACTAATATTACAGAACTATTTTTTTAATTATTTATATATCAGTTTGTTTAAGATTATACAGAGAAATATATTTGCAGAGTTGGAACACTGCACAGAAATTGGAATGCACTGTAAATAGTGGTCTGTTCTAATATAATGCAGCTGAAAACTCTAAACACACGAGTATCGTGCTGTTATAATGGTCTGCTCCAGACCTAATCGGTACATGTGTATATAAAGTATAAACCGTAGTAAGAATAAGTAAACAAGATAAACCGTCAAAATAAAAAGCACTCAAAAAAGATTTTAAAGTTATGTTATCATAACCAAAAACTTCATAGTTGGTAATAAGTAGGTGGAAAATCTTTAAAACAAAAATAACCTTTTTCCATTTTCAAGTTAACCATGTTTTTGGTCTCTTTATGTTTTCATTTTTTTCGTGAACGATGAGTCTTATTATAAAAAGGAAGTTAGACAACAGTCGATTTAAAATTTTTATCATAGCCTGAGTACAAAGAGACTGAAAAACATTTGACAAGGTTGTGTAAGACTGTAATGGCAGACTCAGCGCTCGGCAAGACCGTTAAATTGTTTCCACTTCTTGAAAATCAACACCTAAATGCAGTTAAGTTCAGAAACAGCTTCTTCATACCCGAAGGGACTATGTTACTGACATCACAATTCACAGTGAAGAATACTTGCTTAAGTAAATCTGAAACCCTAAAGACCGAGGCGAAGGGCGAGTGGTCTCACCTCGAGACCAAACTCGAGAGCCCTAGTATCGAGTAGCAAACTGTGATACGTTCGTGAGCACATACAAAAGGATCAAATCACATACAAAGAATGGTCCAGAATTTTGGTCCCAGATAAGTGGGTTTAATCACTTTAACTTCACAAGTTAAAGTGAACTTCTGAACTTCTTTCTGAAGTGGCTAAGTAAACGTGACCTGGTAGGCGATATCTTCAAGCCTACTTTTCAGATAGAGTCCAGTATGCTCAGGCAGAGTACATATACAACTGGCTGGCATACCTTCAGGAATCCGCACTGAGTATGTGGCCATGACAATTGGACCTCTACCTGGAGAAAGATATGGTCAAGAGATTCTTAAATATTCTCTTTAATGTCCTCACCTCAACCCGATGAAGTGTATACTTCATCGGGTTGAGGTGAGGATCAGGGTATCCTGAGGAGAGCTTAGAAGGCTAGTCAGAAGCTGCAAATTGTCACCTACAGTTAGTACCCTCACAGCACTAAAACACGCCCTGATATAAGAATGGGAGAGAACCTCGAATTCGGCTCCAAAACCTCGTTTTAAGAATGACAAACCTCCTCCAAGCTGTTGTCAGGCCTCGAGGAGTTATTCAGAACCGCAATTTCATATAACATGTAAATTTAGTATTTAATACTAAGATTAAAATGGTTAATTTTTGTATAAAGATAAAAATAATATACTGATATATACAATTTATTACTTTTAAAGAAAGCTGATAAATCTTGTTGTAGTATTTTGAAAAGCATGAATTTTTAAACGATTTGTACTTAAGTTTTGCAGGTCAGTGTAATACTGTAATAATCAACTTAACTAGGTTTTCGTTTCACTCAATTCGTCCGCCTATCTCTTTCTATCTGCTCTTCTAGCTATATTGCGTCTAGATATCGATTTTGGTTATAAAAAAGTATAATTTTATTATATAGTTAAGTACACTTCACATGTATGGAAAGCCCGGAACCCCGGCTTTCCATACATGTGAAGTGTGTGTTGAATATTTTGTCTTTTAAAATAAGTTTTATACATGACTGACAAAGTCAACCATTTCCACGTAATCGGCCTCCAAATTGGTTTTACCCCCCTCTGTCATTTCTGAACTATGAGGATTAGGAGCTTACAATTTCCATGCTGGTAGATCATGGTAAATTCTCTTTAGGAAAGTTATTTTGAACGAAATCGAACAGTGAGATTAAGAAACTAAAAATCGTATTACGCTTTAAAGTAACATAACCCTCCTTAGACACGTCCTAAGATGCTCTTGGTTAGGTTATTTTGACAAGCGTGTGAGCATGGATTTCTTTCGCTGAGGCCTGTAAGAAGTATTCACCTTAAATATTTTTTTATTTAGAAACAATCTTGTATTCTTTCACAAACAGTGATTTCAATCTGTTTTAGGGTATTATTGACCACACTATTAATAAATAATAAAAATAATGTATCAAATAACGAATTTTTTCCGGTTTATGTACAAGTTTATTACTATTATTAACATATTTTTGAAAAATAAATAAAATATTTTTACTATTCGTTTTATTCGAAATATTCGAATATGGAACCCAGTCATATTCGAATAATAAAATCGTCGAATATTCGAATAAAACGAATATTCGAATATTCGAATAATATTCCCTAGTTCTGATGGAACAAAATTTGTTGACTGAGTTCCATAGTGTTTGTATTTCAACGATAAAATAAATATCGGGAATTCTTCGTTATACATCACCGTGGCGAAGGAGTTATGTTAATATTGTTGTGTTCTAATAATATTATCATTTTTTCACAGTCAAATAACATTAATGTCTACGTTAAAGTAATATGTATATTAAGTATGTGTATATTATAATATTGTGTTTTTAGAATGTCAAGGTGACTGCCAGCAGCCAGTGTCACCGCAATTCTTTGAGGAATAGGCTCAATGAGTTAATATGAAATTGTTTTTAAAGTTTAATTTTAAGGGCGCGTCACCGAACGTCACTCGTTACGCATCACGACACGATTTTGGATATATTAGATATATCAATACACAAATGGCGCAAGGTTCACAAATTTTAATTTTTCGAAGTGTTCTTTAGGCACCATAAAAGTATATTTAAACTATTTATTTAGCTTGTTCTTTTTGTTCACTTGGGTCAAATCTAGTAATTGAAATTTGACCCCCTTCCTGTTGATTGATCTGAAATTTGGTACGCATATTAAGTTCCGGTGACAATATAATTTAATACATTCAGTATCATTGTAAATCCAAGATGGCCGCCGCTACATAATTGGCGGATTACATATTTTATCACTACTTCCTCAATATGGGTATCAAATGAAAGAGCTTGATTAGTAGAATAGTTCCTTATGAAAATAAAATGAAAATCCAATATGGCCGCCAACAAAATGGCAGGTTAATTTTTCTTTTCACGACCCCTTCAATATGGGCATCAAATAGTCTTGACTAGTAGAAAAGATTACACTATGAAAAAAAAATTAAAAGCCAATATGGCCGCCAAACAAAATGGCAGGTGATTTTTTTTCACTAGCCCTTTAATATGGGTATCAAATAAAAGGGCTTGATTAATAGAATACTGTAAATATACATTTACAAATTTAAAATCTAAGATGGCCGTCGGAAATGCAGATTTCATATTTGTTTCAATATGGGTGATGAATATCAAATGAAAGGGCAAGTCGAAAGCTGCATAGGGCACGAAATTAGCCGAGAGCCATTATCATCGAGATTAAATGTCGATTGTAATGAGGCACTGAATAAATTAAAACTGGAACTCGTACTCGAAAATAATACGATATTTTAAGTTTTCCATTTTGTAAACAGAGTGACGCAAAGAAAAAAAAACACAAAGAGGAAAAAACAAATGAATTATGGTTTTCGAAACACAAATGCATGAGTAAATAGCGGTATAAATTTAAAATTAGAATTCTTAACCGAAGAAAATATATTTGAGATCAAAGTGGCCAGTACAAAACGCCAATTTCAAATGTAAGGACCTAATATTATATTATTAACAATAATTATTTATATTCTAAAGCTATGCTTTATTATTACCTAATATCTAAATACTATCTCATTACTCATTCTTACGCCATAGATGTTTAAGGGTTCTTAAAACTTTTAACACAAAGTAAAGCTGGTAGAGCCCTATAAAACGTCCCGTTTAGGGCTGCTTTACGATGGCTAGTAGAGGGCGCCCTTTTGTTAAAACCATTAGTAAATGGCCATCCAGCAAAAAGTATATTTTAGCTCGTTATTTTACGTTTATTTTGATTTAGGGCTTCTTAGGGTTCCGTACACAAAGAGGTAAAAAACTGAGACCCTATATATCTGTCCGTCTGTCTATCACTAGGCTGTATCTCCTAGATAGTTGAAGTCACCGTGACACCTAGATAGTTGAAATCACAGACAATGTGTTTTTGTTGCCCCTAAAACAACAAAACTAAAAAGTTAAAAACAGAATAACTATAGGTACAACAAGTAGATATAATTTTGTGCCGTTTTGTACTGAACTCATCATGCGCTAGTCCGGCTCGCACTTGGTCGGTTTTTTGTTTTAGGTTTTTTTATGTAGCCTCCCCCTAACCCCTTATAGAGATGCATAGAACACGGTATTCCTATGAATTACTTTTCTCTACAATGCACGTTATATAAACTAGGTGTTGTGTTAAAACTAGCTGTTGAATTTAAAACTTAGGTACAAAAAAAAACTTACTTACACAAGCAGCCAAGTGATAGAGTTAGATAACTTTTAATTTTAGGATGTCGCAAATCACAATAGTGGCCTCTTCGATACCAATTAAGGTTCCTGTAAAAAAGAAAAGGAAATATTATCATACTTTATATTAATTTCAATTATTAGGATGCAATGTAGAGCCAAATAAAAAACTAAATATTAATACTAATAGAAAAGAAGACATCTGCAAATTATCTATCTCTAAAAAATCTTTAAATAGAAAAACGTCCCCAGGTTGTTCCCGTCCCCATCTAGCAGAGTACCTAGCAAACTGATAGCATTGCCTCGTTGGATAGCAATGGCTATCCGTTGTGCCAGGTAGTTCGCGGCTGTAGGGTCTCGGGTGACTTCAGTAAGCTTTTTGAGATTACTTTAAAAAGCTTATGTGCGCCCGGACCCCATGCGCCTAGGGTTTCCACCCCAAACAGTTCAAATATCTGAGGGGCAATTCTGCTAAATAAAGCCTGCATTAGTACAATTACAATCAAGTCCCGATACGCTTATACTCCCAATAGGTGTTTTTATTAACGTTAAACCAACATGAAACGCGCACTAATTGGTCGAAACGTCATAAAATCCGTTCACGGTAACATGACGCTACACTTTCAATCCAAACAAAGTGAAATTGACTGTTTAAATTGTATACTTTAAATACGAGAATTGAGGTTCAGGTCTCCGCTAAGGTTCTCATATTTGCGCCGTTTGACGTTCTCTGCTTGGTTTGTAGCCGCGCCCGGACAGTTGGAAGTGCCCTGGACATGGGAGCATGAGTATCGACACAAGTAGCATCCCATACAAGAGCCGAAACTACGAAACATTATTACTTTCATTATATTCAAAATTAAATACAAATGTTATGTAAACATTGTTTTAATTGGTTCGTATCATGTTTACAATATATTACCGTTGTGGAACTAGTTTGTCTACAATCTACATTTTAACATAGAAAAACAGAAGGCCTAAATTTAATTTATGATAATATAATAATATTATAACATAATATAACGTTATAAATTATAATGTATGAAGACTAAATACAAGGCTGGCAAAGTAAACTTAACTGTGGAAGAGGTACGCTTCGGCACGAATGGGTCGGCTCGATCGGATAGTATTTATCGGCTTGATCGGGTCGTATTTATAACGACCTCACAGAAAACTGGCGTAAAATAACGTTTGCATGATTTTAAGGACCAGTAACGCAAGTCGCAACACCAGAGGAGTAACAAGTACAACTCCTTTGGTGTTGAGTGTCCAGGGGCGTCTGTAATAGCTTACTACCAGGCGATCCAGACGGATCGCCTGGTAGTAAGCTATTACAGACGCTCATTTCCTGGTTCATATCATTAAAAATGTTATGTATCGTTCTAAGTAACAGTAGATTGAAATAGAATTATAATTACTTTCTATAAAAAATATCTCTCTTTAGCTAGAGCCTAGACCCTAGAGCAGGAGTTCCCAAGCAATGGGGCGCGCCTCCCTGGGGGGAGGGGGGAGGGGGAGGCGTAGAGGGAAGTCAAGGGGCTCAAAACATAGGTATATCACAAATATTAATAGTTGCAATATTTATTTATTACCATACAAAAAGAGATTTTTATAGAATAAATAAATACCAATTTTTTTTTTACTTAAAATATTATCACAGGTGGGCATAAAAGTCTTATTTATAATCCATGAAAAAAAGTAGGGGAAACTCTGCTCTACATTCTAGTTTTCTAGTTTAACACTAACTACGTACGTTTTGTACCTACAATATGTGGCAAAGCGGGAGGTACTGTGTATCTTGTTATTTCACAACTAAAAAATCGGTAGGTATGCCAACTAACGCGGTGTTTCTGCTGTGTGTTAACGATTTGTTTTTGCTATCATCACATCTAATCGAGCAGAACCGAAGTGCCGTTAGTCGTTACCTAGTAATGTTAAGCACCTACACAATTTTGTTTTTAAATCCTGAATCGAACCACAATGTGAAGTCATCGCGGATGTTAAATCAAGAGCTAAGGCTTGGCGCAGACGGGCGACCGCGACACGACAAATTCACGCAAGTTGAGAGGCTTTTTTTACAGTAGGGGAACGAGTTATACCGTGGTACCATTTGTATTTGGCGGTTTCTTATTATTTCTGAGCTTTTGAATTCTAATACCCAGAGTATTAGCTACGTCTCTACCGACCTTCATAATAGAGTAACCCCGGTTTCATAATATGAAGGTCTAAGGTCAAGCGGTCAAAACTCTTGTCAAGTGTAAATTTAGTTGCAAAAATCTTGATCAATCTTTAGATTTGTTCAACGTTAATTAACAAAATAAAGTCAAAACCATGGTCAAACCACATGCCAAATGCTGTTTTCGGTTTCTGGAAAGCTATTTAAGGCATTTTGACAGAAATAATTTGAACATGGCCGGCACTGTCCGCCATTTTGCGGTCAGTTGTTTAATTTCGTGTGAATAAATGAGCTCGTTAATTATTTATTTTAGGTTAAACGAGTCTTTCTGGGTAATAAGAAATGCCTTTTCCGTAAAAATACATTTTGTACTGATATTTCGTTAGTTTTAGGGTTTCGTATCAAAATGTTAAAAACGGGACCCTATTATTAAGACTCCGCTGCGCGCTGTTTTTCTGTCTGTCACCAGGCTGTATCTTATGAACCACGATGGCTAGACAACTGAAATTTTCAGGTATTTTATATTTCTGTGGCCACTTTAACAACAAATACTAAAAAACAGAAGAAGGTCAAAATATTCTTCACCGGATTGTCCGCTCCCGTACCTACCTCTATACTTATATTATTATTTTGCAATAATCTTGCGGTGGATATTAAGTATAAATTGCGAAAAGCAGCCATTAAGCAAGATAAAAAATACTAGAATTCCTAAGCAATTATGTATAGGATGTTGTATATTATTATTATGTTTGACTATAAAGTATGACTCGGGGCAGGTTCGACAAAATGTATATTTCGCTCGCATTATTATCATTATTAATATTTCAAGGTTCTCATAATTTGGCGCTTTTAAAGTATTGATGATATCATACTTATAAGATACTTATGAATATTTAACTTAAAGCTCTTTAATATTAGATAACTTTTATTATTTGAACCAATTTCTTATTTATGATTATGCAAGGATTTTAACTACCTACCAAATTGTATACAATTGTATACAATTTGACTAGGATATCCTATAGGATATCCTAGTCAAATTGTTATTGAGTCAAAATAGTATAATTTATTATCCATAAATAAAACAATTAAATGATTAAACTTACTAATTTTTCAAGAGGTATTTTATATCATGAAATCTGTAGCGTAATAAATGTAAAATCATAATCCGTTTACTTTTGAAATCGATAGGTTTAATCTTTTTCTAGGAAGCTACTGTACATGAATGTTATATTGGTAAATGATAGGAATAATATCCATCCTCTTTATCTAGGTATTTCTGATGATGTAGGCACGCATGTAAATGACATAGGTTATATGTACGATAATTAAATAGATATCATACAACATATAAGGTATCATGGGCTTGTTTCACAATCATCAGCTAATAGCTTATTCGGAAGTTCCGATTCTGCTTACTTTATATCAACGACGCGGACAAAACATGTATAAGTAGATACATACTAGACTGTGCCACAGGCCCTATTCGATTGTAAAAATCGAACACACTCGTGATCAAATCGGCGCTCGTTTGATCGATTTATAACTCTATATTGTATTAACGCAGAGTTCTATTTACTCTGCTGTTTGTACCTACTAACGCTGACGGAAAAAACCACTCGTGGGGTCGTGGGCTAAGGATCCTTGCACACGGCGTATTTTAAACGCGCAGAGGAAGCGCGTTTTAGGAACGCGCGCTTACGATGCCGTAGATTCTGATTATTTTATATAGAAATTCATTCGAATTGCGTTTGAAGCGCGTATACGCGCGTCTACTTCGTGTCCGTTCGCAATGTCTCTTAGGTTCAACCCACACTGGCGCTGACTCCAAGCGAAGCGACGTGACGCTTCATGTTATTCACATATTATAATATAGCATAATATTCATCTCTATTTTTCCAATATTAAGGTACAAATTTGTATTATGGAAATATGGTGACAAACGAAGACGCACGTGACAAACGTAGACCGTAGCCGGCGGCGCGACGTCGCGCGCTACCATATTTCCATAATACAAATTCCTACCTTAATAATGAATAAAGTTTTGAGATGATGATTCCTGAATCTTAAATATATTATAGGCAAACCTGACTGACTCATCTATCAAAGCACAGCCAAAACTACTGAAATTTGTCATACAGAAAATTGTACCAAATGACGTAGGCATCCGCTAAGAAATTATTTTTGAAAATTCGCCTCCTAAGCGGGTGAAAAAGGGGTTTGTATGAAAACCGAACTGCATGCGAAGTCGCGGGCAGAAGCTAGTATTATAATATATGTGAAAAACATGACGCGACATTTCGCTTCGACTCTGCGCCAATGTGAGTTGAGCCTTTAGTGTTTGAGGAAAAGCTTAAAATTTAGACTTTGAACCTTCTGGTGTTGTATCTTTGTAACCCGGATGAATTGTTCATGGACACCTGTGAGTAATCCGTCCGGGGTGTAATCACTCACTATTAGGAGATTCAATTGCTCGTTTGCCTTATTTCACAACTAGCTGTTGCCCGCGGCTCCGCCCGCGTAAATACAGTATCCCTCGGGAACACTGTACTTTTTCGGGATAAAAATAGCATATGTTTTAATCCAGAGCCCAAACTACTACCATACCAATTTTCATCAAAATCCCTTTAGTAGTTTTTGCGTCAAAGAGGAACAAACATCCATCCATACATCCTCATTCCTCACAAACTTTTACATTTATAATATTACTAGCTGTCCCGACTCCCAACACACGTTGTTCTGTCTTAATAACTACACCTACTACTACACCTACTCCTACAACTTACACCTTTTCTAATATTTCTCATCGTTTAAACCTTCCCTGATATTCCACAATTATTTCAAGACCAAAATTAGCCAAACCGGTCCAGCCGTTCTCGAATTTTGAGTTCCGCGGGAACGGGATAAAAAGTATCCTATGTCCTTCTCCTGGTTTTAACATATTTCCTCACCAATTTTCAGCCAAATCAGTTTACCCGTTCTTGATTTATAAAAAGTGTAACTAACACAACTTTCTTTTATATAAATAGATTATATATATTAGTAGGAAAATCGCAGGCAGCCAGTGTTTTTATAAAGTTAGGGTGTTACCCTTTTCATTTCCATTTCCACCTGTACTTGGCCGTCTGCCGTAAGCCTCTCATGTATTGTTTCGTCGCGACGCTATTCAGAGTGGAATGTACACTTGTGAACGCCACTTTTAAACCTTATTGCCATGGGAATAAGGTCGGTATGCAACACCCGGTTTGTGGGCGACTGTACGTGGAGATATGAGCGTATAACTTTAATTCCACCCCAATGTTGCTGTTTCTGAGGCTTTACGAGTTTGTCGCATTTGGATTGAATAAACTTTAGGCTGGATTGTTACAATCCACATTAAAACACTGAGAGTATGAGGTAAATTTCTAGGTACGTACGTAATACCTATCTCCCATCGCTTCTTTTTCGCGAAATTTTACGAGTAAGCATTTTAATTCCTGTGTTAGTAATTAGCGTGTACTAACTAGTACCGAGTGTTTAAGCTACAAGTGTTATTATTATAAGTACTTCATTACATACTGGAAGAAACTGCTGTAAGCTGTAAGAGCGCCTTTTCGTACATTTCCTTTATTTAAGTTTTTTTTGTTGTGTGATATATAGATACCTACTTATATTATATTCTCGTTATTTTCAGTCATATCTATGTATAGTAGGTTAAGCATCTATGGCAACAGTCAACAGATCTGATAAGATAAACGGGCAAACTAAGTTATTCAACATACACCATGGAAACATGTCGACTGTCAAAACTCACAAGTCACAAGTTAACATGTTTGGAAAACATAGCGGAAATTAATTTAACATCGTAATCCCCATATCAAAATTATAATCTGAGTAATATATTAACTGATGGCGGCTTTAAGTATTTAGTTATATGTAATATGTGGATCTACTTCGAACCAATATCTCATAGTTGATAGTAGTAGGTAAATATTGAGAGTCGATTTTTTTTTTCAAAAACAATTTAAAAGGTATATTGTATAACTATATTTTTTATAAAAAATATAACCCGACTGCGTAAATTATATAGCCTATAATATTACCTAGGCTATAATTATGAATCTATTAACACCAAATTTATTAAAATCGGGTCAGTAGTTTAGGCGCTATGGTGGAAATCATGACGCGGACGTGTAGCTGATGATAGAGCTGATAAGAACTGCGTAATAAAACCACATAACCTAATTTATTAAAATCGGATCAGTAGTTTAGGCGCTACGGTGGAAATCAAAAATCAAACTACTATGTGGATCTGTTTCTCATACAAAATGAATGCTATATCACCTTGCTATTACGACTATATTACAAGCTTTTATTTAGTTTCACCTGTCCCGTTGTCTGTAATGGAATCTTGCAAGTTAAATTTGACCCACTTTCCGGTTTCTGATTGAGCTGAAATTTTGCACAAATATGTAAATCAAGTGACAATGCAATATTATTATAACGTGTAGCTGATCTGATGATAGAGCTGGAAGGTGGTCATAAGAACCGCGTAATAAAACCCAATCGAGTTTGGGCTCGTTTTGATGAGTACTTTGTTTTCAGATAGTTTCCAGGGTCTGATGATGGAGTTAAAAGGTGGCCATAGGAACTCCGTAATAAAACAAAATTAGCGCATTCAAGTAAAAGCTTGTTTTTTAAACCAATTGATATAATTATTATTTAAAAAAAAGTCTTTTACTTTTAATTTATTGAGGGTAAGTTCTAGCTTTTGCAAGCGGCTCCGCCTGCGTAAATGCAGTATCTACACGCGTAGCATAACCAGCAACTACCATATATTATATGGTTTCTTTCTACGGAAGAATAGACGAAATGACAGATTGATAAAGAAATTCTGTCATTTTGTTCTTATTACATGTCAGTATGTCTATTCTTGTAAAGACAAAACGCAATTTTATAATGGCCATGTTAACGGTGCAGATGTATCTATCAGGGGTGTGGGGTTCCTATAACTCCTTTGGTATCGGCTTTACGAGGAGTAAAGCCGACTTACCTTTTGAAGACCCTCATCCTATCCCTACCTATTATACAGGCTAGGGCTTCCCTATGAAGGAGAACCAGCCTTCGCCACTGGTATCTATCACCAGTGAAATGTATGCTATATTGATGGTAGCTCAGATAAGCGACAACAGCGGTGATCTACACGTCTCCGCTGCTGTCGCCACTAAATTGAAACGCACGCAAAAAGTAGCTGATAGCGCCATGGTTATTAGTGACCGAGAGCTTCAACACGGTACAAAAGCTATTTAAAAGAAAAACGAAGCGAGAAAAAAACCTTTAGCTTATTTGTCAAGATAAATGTATATTTAATATGATAACGAGTGAATAATTTGAGTGCACAAAATCCTACGATTAATCGATCGGACAAGTTCGCTACAACTTCGATGTTATCATTTGACGAATGATGATTAATGATCGTAGTTGTCGCAATCGTTCGGTCTGCTTAACGAATGTTTTAAAAGTTTCCTCAATTTCATCTGCAAACGTTTGTTTGTTTCGTAAGGACAGATCGAGAAGTAGCGCACATTTTTCTGGGTTAAGATACTTAAGAAGAAGAAGAAGGCACTGGTCACTTTTACCCATAGGCCAACTTGCCCCATCTAACAATAATCTTGTATATCGTCACAGAACTCCTCCGAAATAGCTTGACCGATTTTTATGAAATTTGGTAGGTATGACCAATAAGAATAGGTTGAATGTGTGGTCCATCCAATTTTATTGACATTATTTTTTTATTATTACCATAATTTGGCATTAATACACCCTATACATAATATGACACTAAATTTTCTAGGAGGATTTCTCTAACAAACGCTGTGACTTTACATACATTTTTGACTTTTTTATTTTTAATATTTTATAACTTGGAATTATTAATTTAAATATAACCCTCAATTTTCAAACTTCTAACATCAACCCCCATTGTTTATTAGCGATATTAGTAGGTACTGTAATAATCTTCAACCATTAGCGGTCGTTAACTTTATTAATGTAGGTTGTAAGGGTAGGTGAAGTTGAAGGTGTAGGTAGTAATGTAGTTAGTAGGTGTTCGTGCTTATTTCTGGTCTGTCAAAACGGTTCTACAAAACTTGAGAGGTGTCAAGGGACACCCGGATGGAACGAAGTTCCGGATGAAAATATCTGGCTTGCTTTCTATAAGAGAGAGAGAGACAGACAGAGAAACATGCGACGCCGCACAGCTTATAATAGCTTACTATAGCAAAAAAAAAAAAAAGACATACAGACAGACAATTGTACATGTATATATAAAATAAATAATAATACAATATCCGAACCGATATAATCCATACATACATTACATACATACATACATACATACATACATACATACATACATACATACATACATACACACATACATACATACATACATCAATATAATAAATGTATACGCGTAAATATTTAATTTTTATAAAAAATAAAATTATCTTTTGTAATTAAAAAAGTGTCGTGACAACTTTTCGTAAGAATTTTTTCCGTCTAGCCCCCTTTCACAACGCGCAATAAGGAACTTCGTTCCAATATTATCCGGGAGCACGGTAGTGCCCCGCCAAGACGAGCTAAGCGAAGCGCAAGGGCACTACCAGACTACCTTTTCTCGAAGCGTTTCGTCGATATTTTGAACCCTCATAACTTGGGTTTGGATTATACCACATACACAAAATTTTCAGGCTATGTTCCCAGTAGCGGACTAATGAAACATGTAAAGTTTTGATTATATAGAGCTAATAATTTAGATTTTATTGATATCTAAAAACCCCTGATTTCGTCACTGACTCACTGATGATCAACAAAATTATAGGGTACTTCCGGATGTCATAGAAAGCTGAAATTTGGTATGTAAGCTAGTTTTAGTACATAACCAACATAAAAATTAACATACTTGGAATGTTTATCCTCCAACCCCTTAAACTAGGGGATGAAAATTTGTAAGAGACTTATCTATGTATATTTATACTCTAGAGGTCTAAAAAAGTGAAATCCCACCAAAAACATTTTCATGTAAAGTGGTGCCAAGACGATACCATATAACTCGCATTGTCAAAAAGCTATTAGATCTCATGTGAAACCAAGCTTCTGACTCTACTGAACTTCTAACTCTTCACGCCTTAATCCTACAAGCCTAACTCCACAAACTCTACACTTTAGTCAAATTATGTGGCTTGGCCATTTCGTCCGTACAAGAAAAGAAAAACAGTCCGTAAATTTTTCACCTTACGCTTAAGTGAATGTATCGAAATGGCCAGGCCACATCTTTTGACTAAGGTGTACAGTTTGTGGAGTAGGCTTGTAGGATTGAGGCGTGTAGAGTTAGAAGTTCAGTAGAGTCAGAAGCTTGGTTTCACATGAGATCTAATAGCTTTTTGACAATGCGAGTTATATGGTATGAGGTATCGTCTTGGCACCACTTTACATGAAAATTTTTTTGGTGGGATCCATATTATCCAATTCGATCAAGCGACTTGAGCGTGTATATCAGCTGTAAAGCTGTAATAGGTTTGCGGGGGAGCATTTCGTTTCACAGCACCGTCCGCGTTTCCACTGACCGCGCGCTGCGGTTCAGCCTTTTACCATAAATAACTGCTCACTATTAGGTTAGTTTTAAGCACGTTGGTCGTCTATTTTAAATAAAATAAATTACCTCTATTAAAACAGGTAACGTTCTTAAAGGTGTTATTAAAGTAGTCTTGTCTACTAAGTCTTATTAACGGCGTAAAATGTGTTAAGACCGGATGCCTAAGATGTTAATTATACCGCGACTATACATTATAATATAGTATTTTAATATGTAAGTTTATGTAAAATATGCAAGTTTATGTAGGTCGGCGTTTGCATTTTTGCACGTATCGCAATTTTAGGAATGTTTATTGATTGATTTAGGCAACGAAAAAATGTTACCTAAATGTAAATTGGCAATATTTCCGGCTACAATGTAAATAGTAAATACATGTGCTGTGATAAATTTCATAAAAATCGATCCAGTAGTTTCGGAGCCTATTCAATGCAAACTAACAAATTTTTCCTCTTTGTAATATTAATATTGTTGGCTTCGATCATATATTTCTGATTGTAGATAATATTTAGGTATACATAATGTGTAAAAATTATGGAGAACAGTTTCTAGGCTTAATTTGTGAAGTCGTCACTCGTACAACAAAACAACTCTTCGCACCCATGGCTCGCCACGCATTTGGCAAAAAATTTAAGTTCATAATATATGTATAATTATAGGACCTACTACTACCCCAGGGGCGACACTCTACAAATGATTGCTCGAGCACCAGCGAATGTCAGCCATGTTGAATTGTTGACTTCACCCTATGGTTGACACCGAAATAATTTCAAATGTAGCGTCAGACAAATCCTTCTGTATCATATTATTATGAAATAATATTGTCAATAAATAATAATGTTAAAACATGAAACGATTAGTGGTCAAACGAAGGTCCTGGCTTAAAGGATGTCACGTTCCGCACGCTTCGCGCATCACCCGTCTACGTCTAATTGAGTAGTTACGCACACGTCATATCCGCGAGATATATCATTTGATGACAATCTTTACGTTAGTAAATCTATACATATAAAATCCTTTGTCCTGAATGACTGACGGATCAACGCACAGCCTAAACAGCTGATCGTAGAGACCTGAAACTTGCAGGGCTTGCTCTTTGTAATGCGTAGGGATCCGATAAGAAGGGATTTTTCGAAATTCGACTCCTAAGGGGGTGAAAAGGGGGAAAACAGTTTGTATGGGGAAACGTGATTCCTTGGTCCAATCTACTTCATATTTTGCACAAACATTATGTAACAGAATTGATGGAATTCGTGTATCAAAGTTTATTGAAATTCGTCCCCTAACGGGAATAAAAAGGGAAAGAAAGTTGTTTGGGAGCGATTTGCTTTAAAGTTGATATAAATACTCCTTAGTGCTTTTGATTTAAAGCTCCCACTCACAAGCGATCGATCGATATAGTTTTTAGAATTTAAACATTTACTGGATTCGTAGTTGCAAGTAAATCGGTTTATATTAAAATTGAATATAGTCTGAGATCCTAGGACCACATTACTATACTTTTTATATGAAACTCGTATATATACGCGTAAATTTTGTTCCAACTTTTGACCCCACCGCAAAAACTAGCTGGTAGGTCTTACACTAATCATTTTGTGTAATAGTTTGTCGTTAGCAATTTACTTTCAAATACGAATTAATTTCCAATTTGATCGAAGCAATCGATAGCCCGTGAGTGGAGAGCTTTATTTTTATTTTGACATAATATATTGTCATCATGTTGAAAAATAAATATCTGACAAGTATGCGAAAGTTAAATCTGATGAAAATGTCTTTGAAAAACTAGGCACCTAAATATTTGCGATTGCTGCATTAATTATATTCATAATACTTATTATATTACATACTATTTCAGTAGAATATTTTGAGTGTAGGTATAATTAAATTTCTTTTTCTTTTGTTGTTATATGTAATATTTAATTGATTTGTGCTTGATTTATCAGTGTTTAATACATAGGTTTTTACAAAGGGTTTTTAGTTTTTAACCCACAACAATGACTCTTAAGATTTTCTTAAAAGATTTTTGATCTGTACGTTTGTGCGCGCTAATCTCAGAAACTACGGAACGGATTTTTATAAAATTTGTTACTGTAGTAGTTTAGCCCTTGGATAAACACATAGGACTCGCTTTTTATCGCGGAAAATTTTTGGGTTCCACGCGGATAGGAATTAGGATAGCTCTGCTTATAATTTTGTGTAGATATTTCAATTCAATTGGTTCATACCTACAAAAAGTTTTATCAATCGAAAAAATAACGTAGTATAAAATGCTATAAAATAACCAAATATTTGAATTGGTTAAAACTTTACCTAGGTTAATCCTAATCATTAATGTGTATGATTATTATATGAGGAATAAGTGAGAAGCTAGATGGATTCGTGGTCGTACTGCTAACTCATCTCTCTCTCAAACTCTGTCGTGGTCCCAACTAGGATGGGCGATCACAATCCAAATTATTTCCACAACGTCTTCCCATTCAAAACATTTTCGAAATCGTTAAAATACTAATTATCGGCTACAAAGAAATCCTTACTTAATATTATACCTAAACGCGAAAGTTTGTATGTAAATAATAATATGCTTAGTTTTTCATGCAATAAAGTAAAGTAAAGAAAACACGTAAAGAATTTTAATGCAATCTGGTATGGTAGTAGGTTAAGCAGAATTAACACAGAATACTTTTTCAGCTTATTAAATTTTATTTATGGTACAGTTCTCGGTAGATTTCTTGAGTGTGCCTACGAAGTGCAGTGCCTACACCATTATGTATTCAATTTTGGTATTGGTATTTTCCCGAACAAGCTTTCCCTCTGACGCGAGCGAAGCTGCGGGCAAAAGCTAGTTTATTATAATATTCTTTGCCACTACTATAATGTAGGGAGTTTTGCCGGGATGTCAATGTGCCACGTTGTGGTTTTTTGTATTTCTTGCAAAAATTGTGTTATATCGGTTCTTATTGTGTAATATAATTAACCATTAAATATTCGTTAACGTGCACAAGTGTGGACAAGTGGTACAACTTCAAAAAACGTGCTATTTCGTGTTTTTCGCCAAAACTCCCTAGGAGCTTTCAGTGAAGCTTCTACCACTTTAATGATTCGACTGACTTGACCCATTGACTACACTGACTATTTATTTGGACTTTGACTAGGCTTTGGAATTGACGATTTAGAAATACGGTCTTGAAAACTTTAACGAATAATCTATTTCCCGCCTTTTTAACTTGAAACTGGCAAATGGTTTCAAGGCGAAGGTTTATGAATAAAAAAAAATATTATAATTTAATACAATAGATAAAATTCCAGTAGTGCAAGTTTCATGACAAATGACAATGTTGCAAGGAGTTTGTCAGACCACCCGCGTGGGCTGTACTACCTGCTAATTGTTCGACGCACGACATAGATATAAAAACAAAAATAGATGTTATGTTTTATGCTATAATACTATAATTAAAAAGAATATTTTAAACAAGTATTATGAGGTTTAAAATTTCAATCATTGTTATTATTATTACTCGTATATTATTAATACGTGAAGCAAAAACTTTCAGTATCATTGTTTTTTTTTTTTTTTTTTATGAAATTTGGGGGCAAACGAGCAAACGGGTCACCTGATGGAAAGCAACTTCCGTCGCCCATGGACACTCACAGCATCAGAAGAGCTGCAAGTGCGTTGCTGGCCTTTTTATTGTTATTATTATTATATTAATAGGTTAATACAAAAACTTTCAGTACAGTTTTATGAGAATTGTGCATCCTGAGGAGTATGAAACTTGGCTGGTAAATTAATGATTATGTAAAGGAAGGTGTGCCGACAGCTGCTTTTAAAAATAACGCTTAGAAATAATTAATAAAAATAACAACTACACACTACCTCAGACTATTAACACAATATGCTACCGTATGTTTGATACATACCATATTGTTACACTTTGAGGTTAATTGGTCTATCTGTCACAACTTTAATATTTTATTTTTCTGTTTAAGAGACAAAAGATCCTTATAAAGTTGTAACTTAAAAATTATATGCGTGATTTCGACCATAGCGCCCACCTCTAGTTATTATAACTGTGTCGTATTTTAAAGGCTCGTCGTTCTTTTTAAACTTTTATACTTAGCCACATATTTTGTTTCTTCTCGCTTCTCAGTTAAAATATTATAATAGGTAACTTCTGTACATAACAAACGAAACACACTGTCTAAAAATATGAAATGGTAAATGGTAATGAATATAAGTACGTGTATGAGGAGGTAGGCATCTGTTTGTTTCATAGGTCTGTGGACCCACAGGTTTGTGAGTGTCGTTAAAAACAAAGTGATAATACATACAAACACTTCATGAATTTGTTCGGAAGCTGACACCACAATTTTGCCACAGTTGATACGCTACACTGTCGTAGATTTCTTATACCAAAATGCTGAAAAAGTTTTAAGTTATACGCTTCAATTTAAAATATAATAAAGTTGAACGGTTTGATTCTTTCTTTTCCTTTAGTCGACAAATTTAAGGAAGATTTATGAAATTCTTTTCCCTTTTAGAAACCTATTTTTTAAAGAAGGTTGAAGGGATTTTTACAAATTTTCCTTTTACTGCGAAATGGGCTGTAAAAATTATGCCTTCTAGTTTATTTTATTGAATTTTATAACGTTACAATATTTAAGCTTCTGATGAAACATAAACAAAGATTTAACAACTTTTGATTCCTCGAAGGGTAAAAAAAGTTTCAATTAACTTTTGTTAATTAGAGATCCTAGGATGATGCCCGTTTTCAAAAACGGTAGGTATATATAATTTATTTCTATAAGAAATTATATAGGTACCCACGCGTAAAAGATACTTTATTACTTTTTTACTTAATTCTAATAGGCATTACTTACTAATTATTACTATTTGAATATAGGTAACTGGAAACACAAGAATGCGGCGACTAATGTCAAATATTTTTGTAGAATAGTCAATCCGATTCAAAGAAGAGATAACAAACTAGAATGTTCCGCGAAAGCTAATGAGGTCATTCATGCCTAATTTAATCTCGGTACTCGTTTGATATTGACCATAATCTCTCGTCAGATCTGTCAGTGTCAATATCATTAACGGGGCCCTACGGAGTGCACAATCTGGGCCCATTGTGCCCCGACAAGCGCCGAGGCCGGAGCTAGAATACTCGATTAGGTCGTCACTTTAGTGACAGGCCGTGTCCCTATCGGATTAAATCATAGATTAAAAGTCAGAGAGATCATGGCACCAGGGAAAACTATAGATTTAAAAATCTAGTACAATGTGTGTCCGTGTCGTCTCGAGGGTATGATATACCTTCTACTGACAATCAGCTGTGACATTCAGTTGGTTGTAGCTCGTGGGGTTGAGGTTTGCGACCCCCAAAAAGGGAATGGTTTTATTCAAATTCAAATTATTTATTCACACACACACAAAAAATATACACAAACGTTATTAATACATAATTAAATAATATATATCACGTCGATCTAATCCCGTGCTAAGTAGAACTTGTGTTACGGGTATCAGACAACGGATATACATAATTATATTTTATACAAATACATTACACACATAATTAATTTATACTTATAACAATATAGATACAAAATAGTAATATTATACATAACTATATTAATATATACACCACGACTATCTAGTCCCGTGCTAAGTTTAACTTGTGTTACGAGTACCAGATATATCGATAATAATAAGCCTTTTATATGCTATTAAAATCTCTTAACCCCGAGACACACATACCTACTGTATAAGCAGCGCGGAATCGATTCGCAATATAACAGATATGATTGAGGTACATCATACAGATAAGTGGAAGGGACAAAATCTACTGTTTGAAAGATGACAAAATAAACATCAGGAATTCGCTCTCTGAAAACATTGATATGAATTTACAACGACTGTAAGAGCGATACTACGAAACACACTCAAAGCATTTTATTTAATGAAATAAAAAAGTAACTTTATTATGCTACGTGAAGTAACCGAGTGCTAAAATAAATCTTCAACTCTTAGATTTTTCTCGAAGGATTTTCAGGGAAAGAAGCGATTTATTGAACACGTAACGGTGCTCCACGGAGGTTATTTATATCGAAGCCTTGCATAACGTTGTGCTATAATTTAAAACAAATTAATATTATGGGATCGATGTTTGTATGACAATAAAATTGCTGGGTAGAGATTATTCAATAGGACAATGTATTCAGTAACTAATCTTTGTCTCAGGTACTTAATAATAGCATTTTTAGGCTTCCGTATTAACTATAAGGAATACCTATGGTTTCGTTCTGTCCGTCTATCTGTCCTCCCTTGCTAACTTCGGTACCTAATTATAAGTAAATATAAATAGACGAAACTTTGTTTATGAAAAAAATTCATCCCATCGTCATGATTCCTCTTTATCATATCATCAAATAGGTATATTTTTTGAATAAAAGCGAGTATTCATACTTAAATAATAAGCTACATAATATAGTTACCGTTTCCTATTCTTTATTTTGTTTATATATTTCGTTTCAATGTACATTTAAATTATCTTCGTCAAGGAAAGCAACTTAGGCCTTTACATCCGTTAATAGATGATTTATACAGTATTCTCCGAGCGAAGCAACCACTCTTGAAATACTGTAGTGCCTGAGGTGAGCAACACATTACACAACGTAAAATAAAACATGGCGGATCAGATCATAATCAAGCAAAGTATGTAATTTTGACTATGATATGGCTTTTGTCGTATGACATTCAAGAAGATGTCTCTTCCTAAAACTATCAACTACTCATCAAAATATATTTTGGTATTTTTATGAAATTCCCATATTTTTTCTACTTACCTATGTGATGTAGGTAAATAGAGCTGGTCCAAAATCAAACATCTCCTTTACAATTTTCTATGCCTATAACCCTGCAAAACTTTTGAACTAATTAGAAAAAAAAAAACATATTATATTTATGGTTACGGACCCCTTGTTAGATCGTCATAAAAGGAACGATCTACGAAAGTCCAAAGCGAATAATTTTTCTAACTTAAAACCACAAAACGAACTATGACAATAAAATAAAATAATTGAAACAATATTTATTCAGATGAAAAAATATTAAATGTGATGAGTGGGCTTTCAAACAAATGTTTGTGCCAAAATCAACAGATGTGTAAAACACCGTTATCCGAGATGTCAGACACTTTGCGGTTTTCAACAATCATGTACCGCTATGCGATAAATTAAATCCTATTCAATCTAACAATAACAATAATCTTTTAAAAATAAGTAGTTAGGTAAATACAATTAATATAAAAACTTACTATCTAAATACAATACGGTGTGGATTTAATAAAATAAAACAATGGAATAATACACTATAGTCTATACCTACCTACTAGTACCTACGAAGCTAACCTCAGGAGAAAAGCCCACCCCGCAGCATACCGGGCTCAAATGTTCCCATGACGCTAGCCGCATTGCCGCGCTGAATGGCCAGGGAAACATGCTGAACCAGGTACGCCCCGGAGCGGGGGTCGTTGCCACAGTCCCGCAGCAGTCGGCCCAGCTCACGGATCAGACCCTTCGCTTCGTCGCACCAGGGACCACCTGTTTCGACTGCGAAAGGCACGAACAGGTACTGCCGCTCCAGTTCCGCGTACTTAGAGCGCTTATGCCTGGCCGCAGACTCTGCAGCAGAGCCAGCTGTGCGTATGGTGCTGGGAGTGTGTGAGGCGGCGAAGGTGCTCACACACGTGGCATCCCAAAGGAGGCAGCGGCCTTTCCTCAACGGAACCAAAGTGAGACCATCTGGGCGCTTGCCGTCAGTTCGGCTCAAACCAGGGGGCTCAAGCGCACATGGTACGTTCGCCGACACCAATGCTCGACGGAGAATATCGTTTAGGGCATGGTGTCTGGCGAAACGTCCGGCAGCCTTAATGCAGCTGAGCCCGTGGTAGCCGTAGGGGTCAGTCTCGGCACCGCAGGGGCAGCGGTGGGGTTCGCACACTTTACATCCCAGTCTCAGCGCCGCCGCTACCCGTAGGGTATCATTATCAAGGAGGGTGCCAAGCTGAGGCGAAGGCAATGCCTGAAGCCAAGCACCCGATTCCGAGCAAGAAGAAGCCTTTATTCTCGCTAGGGATGTCCCCGAAAGCGAAGCGGTCAATTTTAACAGGGCGCATCTGGAACTAAGGTCATCCCAGGCCCGCTGGGAGTCGACATTCTCTGGAGGGTTGGTACCGGGAAACATCGCACACAATAATCTGATATTTTATGGAAGCATTTAACATTGCAAAAACGTAAAAATATGACGCCGATCAAATACCGATAAGTCTCCCGTTATTTTGGTTGTAGGTAAATTTTGGGCGCAAAAAACTGTTTAAAACTATTAAACTTTTTTGACTTTCTAGATATTAATGTAGGTAGGTAAACCTTACTTAAAAATATATAAAATCACATTAAGACAAAGTCTTAGGTTTTACTTAGTTTTTACAAACTAAAAGTGTTAGTAAAAACTAGTTTAAGCCGGCTAAGATGTGGTGAACCATCAACTTGACACACACGAGCGAGTGTACGTAGCGAGCAGTTATTCAAGTTGTCTCTCTGTGGAAATAGGGAATATGCATGTATTTTTTTATTCTTTTAAACGTTTGTACTGGTTATAACATTTCAAAATATATATATAACACATCTAAAATATTATTTATTATCCTGGAAAAAATGTTTTAAAATCACAATCATTTTTGGGCGACATAAAAACGCCATTTTCGAGCGCTTGAGTTGTGGACTATGACGTCACAACGTCATCGCACTTGGATAGACAGTTGACAGTTAAAATCATTTTTTTTTTATTATTTATGGCGTCGGCTTATCATCATTTGCCAGTGTCAAGTATATTTTCATCAACGTATTTCTAAATCGTCAAGCCCAAAGTCTAGTCAAAGTTCAAATACTTAAATAGTCACGGTAGTCAATCAGTCAAGTCAGTCGATTCAGTAAAGTGATAGACGCTTTACTGAAACTTCCTAGGGAGTTTTGGCGGGAAACCCAATTTAGCGCGCATTTTGTAATTGTATCACTTTTCCATACTAGTGCACCTCAACGAATAATTAATGGTTAACATTCCACCAATATTACACATTAAAAACCGAAATAACATGAATTAAAAAAAATACAAAATTATAATTGAAAACAAAAATTTTCAATGCTCAGAATTTTCTTCGGCCTTCCGGATTCCGGATCATATTAAAGTCCCAGCCTTAAATGAAATTTATGTTTCACTTGACACAGTTAAATTTTTTACATTGGTAATGGTTTAATACCTTCCCCCTTAAACAAAAAAAAAAAAGTTTTGAAAGTTGACACACGTCCGTGCGGTCTATGACGTCACGTTTTGTTCAGCCAATAATATCCTTTTTTGAAATTTGCGCGGCATTTTCAAAAACAATACTTTTTGATGATTAATTTTCACTATTAAGTCACGATACATTAAAAAAACAATTGTACGGGTATGTTTATTTAGCGATAAAGATTACAAATAAAAATATTTTATCCATTTTGGTGTCACATGCATATTCCCTATTGTCTAAGCTCATTCACAAGCTTGTGCAGCAACATAGACGAGTCCGCTATTTGAAGCTAATAGATGGGCCAATCCGTAGTAGGCTCACCGTTCACAGAATAACAGCCTTATCTTTCTCACATTGTGGAAAGCGAACAGGGAATGAAAAATCAGCTCCGCTTCAACGTAAAATCTACGAATATGAGGCCAATATCGAACTTTTGAAATAGCTATTACAAATCATAGCTGCCTTGCTGAACTGAAGCATCAAAATTGCCCTGAAAATACATTGAGTGAGATAAAGTGACTGAGTGCCACTGACAAAACTGCGAATGGAAGTAGCAGGAGATTGTGTAACGTTTGGCAGATTAATTGATATTTGATACACATACGGCCGAATATTTGCAAATGCTTTTTAGGGATTCGTAGTGACTACAAGGAATACTAATTGTAGTTTCGTTCTGTCCGTCTGTCCGCCCTCGCTGATACCGGTAATTATGAATTGATATAAATATATTAAATTTGGTATAGTTATAGATTGCATAATATTAGATTTTATTTTTTGAATCACAAAATAATTTGGTATAATTTTGTATTTTTTTGCTCACGAATATTTTTTTTTATTCTACCCTATCGTGTGGGTTATCGTCGAATATGTTTTTTTTTAAATAATGGCGAAGTTTTATACTTGATCTTTATTATTTTAAACCATTTTGGGTTATTCGACCTCCAAAGTGGTTTAAAAGTTAATGAAACGTGTAACTATTTGTGTAATGAATAAAGTTCAATTTATTCATTACACAAATAGTTACACCGAAACGAAATGATACGCAGCGCTTTGTAGCGTATCATTTCGTTTCGGTGTTAATTGACCCTAAAGTTAAAAGGCTCCAGTGACATCCTGTTATTCAAATATGTAAGCTTTAAGTGGCCTTTAAGCGTTATTAGTTTACATAAAAAAAAAATTTACGTTTGTCTTAACTCATGCTTCTACTTATAAGTAGACCGAGAATTTGGGTGTTTGTATTATGCTTACGCATCCAAAATACATTTAAGATAGATATATAATATTATTATATATCTATTACATATCTATATTAGAATTTTATTATGTACCTTAAATACTTATCTTTAGATTTTGGAGCCAAACATCGGGAAGACTGATAAATTATGTGAGCCATCAATCCGAGTTTGGCCTAATCAAGGTTCGTAATTGCACTACGATGAAGTCATGAATTTGAGTGAGCAAGTGGACTAACAAATTGTTAGCAAATTTATTACTAGCATTGTCAGTAACAATGCAATTGTAATAAATTAATTATTTCGCTGTATATTAATTGGTAGCATTCTATCTGTTTCAATGGAACTTGCTGTGATACAAGCTCCTCACGATTGTTACGTGGAATATAAATTGTACGTTATTGTTGCTTTGATTCGGAGAATCAATCATTATTTCTTGGTAGGTTGCTTTAAATCAGGATTGTAATTAAAAATATGGTTGTTTGTTAAGTCGGTTTACGGACGATAATTTTACGTGATAACATCATCAGAAGGAGTTAGGCCGATCGTGCCTCTCAATCGCTTGTTCCGCGTTCTCGCTTGCCCGCTAGGCTCAGGCGGAACGTGACTCAGGCGGAACATGACAATTTTTCGTGCGTGCAACCGGCTGCGTTCATCGATTTATAAGACGTCATCATGTTCAAAGTCGCGCAAGATAAAATGAACGATAGTTCAAATAAAAAAGAATAAAAGAGATGTATTTTTTAGGTTCGTTTTACATTTCAAGATCGGAGTGATCTTGTCGGCTCGACCGGATAAAAACTACGGCCTCACAGAAATTCGGCTTGAAATAACGCTTGCGTTGTGTTTCGCCGAGTGAGTGAGGTTTAAAATACTGGAGACCCAAAGGAGGTTTGGGATTTTTTGGACCAGGAATGCAAATACGCAATACCAGAGGAGTTACACTAATATTGTACTCTGGTGCGTGTTGCAGTGTCCGGCCAGTCGCCGTCAGATCTGGTGAAGTTTGAACCTCGGGTGATCCGTCTGTTCTTTTCTTGGTCCACTTCACTAAAAAAAACTTAATATTAAATGTTTTAGTTTAATTCTTTCAGTACCTTATAATTTTGGCGTTTTAGTTTCCTTTAATTTAAAACAGACACAATAACGTTTCCACTTACGAAATAAATAGTTTTCGGAATAGATAATATTATGCATTCGTTCAAAAATTTATCATAGATGTAGCATTTAGTTATCGCTTTGTCGACTGTCGCCTAATTCTAATTGAGTGTGCTAATTAGTGAGTGCTTATTGGGCCGCAGACAATTATATTGCAATTCAGTGAGAGAGGTAAATACATTATAGATGCATTTGAATTTTAACTGGTTGTCTAATAGAGAAAACTAAATATTTCAGATAGAATTAAAGATAATTTCAAATTAGATATGTAAATAAAGTAGTATTTTTTATCCTTTGTACTCGGAATATCAATTTTAAAGGAAACAAAATGCTACAAAAACAAATCGTTAGAATAGCGAAGTCTCACTTGATTGCAATTTGCAAGTGTTAAAAAATGACATCGAGTGTAAAGAGTAGTCTACACTAATATTATATTATAAAAAAATTGTTTGTTAGTTTGTCATGTATTGAATAAGCTCCGAAACTACCGGACTGATTTCGATGAAATTTGGCATAGACGGGAATATAGATATAGATAGACATAGACATAGTAGATCACGAGAAAGGACTTAGGCTACTTTTTTCGCAAAAATTTCGGGTTCACGCTATATTTTCTATTGCGCGCACAAAGCTGCGGGCTGCATCTATAAGGTAATAAAAACCTTAACAAAGTACAGACACGGCAAGTGTCTATAACGTGCCGTTTAATAACCGCAGACACCGTCTACTGTTTGAGACCGAAATTGGAGTTAAATCACACTGCAGTTGGACGCCGCAGAATTACCGACACTGGCCGACCTCGGGTACAGTCAGTAAAATACTCCATCAGATTACTACGTTTTGCGCCTATTGTGTAAACATTATGCTACCAGAAAAGTTTACAAAATAGACGCAAAACTATCTAAAGTAGCTTTTCCACACGGGATTAGAAATGTATATAACCTCTCCGAAAATCAATTATTACGGATAGGTACTTCAGGCACATGATTCACTGCTTGTGTAAAGACGTTTAGGCAAAAAAAATAATTGTCATACTCAAAGTAAAAAGTCATCTAATGTCCATGCGACTCTCCGCAAAACGCAAACTGCCCATATAAAGAAAAAATTTTTTGATTATGACAATTATTTTTCTGCTTAAACGTCTTTACATATGCAGTAGATCATATTATGCCCAAATTTTCCGTAATTGATTTTACTGAACCTTATATAAGTAGGTACCTAGGTAATTCATGTTATGTCCATCTAGTATATATATTTTTTTAAATTGACAGAAACAGAGATATTAAGTAGAAATATGTATGGCAATAATAATTATTAGAAAGAGACGGGAAATATTTTTTGTATAGAATTTTTAATCGCGACAACCTAAATAATTATTACTTTCAGATTTATGTATCTCTAGTCTCTATACAACAATTTTTAAATTGAATTTGTAAAAACATGATATCCCTATAATTCTGCAACGCAGCTTAAATTGTTAAAAAAAAAAGTTTATTTTGCTAACTGTACCTTTATATATGTGATAATATGTGTCTAAGGCTCTGAGCGGATCAGGCTAGCTTGTTATCATATTGTAATCCTCTTTAGCCATACACCCTTCCGTATTCCGAACGGATCAATATTTAATGCTTACATAATTTGATTATGACGAAGCATTTTAAACTTAAATAACACTGCCGCATACACTGCTTGTAATAATTCACTAATGATGACTTATGGTTAAGAACAAAACCTACACATTTCGATAATTGTTCATTTAGATATGTACAAGGATTTTATTAAGTAGGTGCCAATTAACACTGTTTTTTAGAAAAGTAATATCTTGAAAACAAAGTTCAGCAAGAGATTGATTCGATCAGCTTTGAATTGGCTAACATTAAGAAAACACAGTTTCGGTTAGGTAAACGGTTACAAAATTTCTTCAGATAATGCTTATTAGAATTCAGTAGACCTATAACCAACACCAAGAGCATGTTAGGAAATGTCTAAAGGGTGAGGACTAAGGAGAGTTATTTTATTTTTATTATTATTAATAAGGGTTCGTTGGTATCAACGTGGAATAGGTTTTCTTTATTCATTTTTAACATCAAAAGTTATTGTCAGATTTTGCACAAAATAATTTTCCTGGAGTCTTTTTAGCATGATCTATCAGCAAGGAAACTAACAAGTTTTTATATTTTATAATTTAGAAATGACTTAAACTTATAAACCACATTGGATATATAAACCACATTACTCGAAAATGGTTGACTTTGTACACCTAAAATATAAAATTCTTGTTATTTTATGATGCCAAAACCGAAACCTATAAAAAAAATTATACAGTTGTACCAAATTTCATTTATATGCATAATTACAAGATAGAAGGGTGGACACAGACAGACAGGATGGACAGAGCTTAACTACTAGGGTTCCCTGAGTACAACGGAACCCTAACTAGGAAATAAAATAAACGGAGTTAAAAAGTAGATAATGTGTAAAAGCAGTTCTTAAACTGGAACTGAAAGAATACCGCTTTTGTTATAGCTTCGTAAGCTACGGCTCCATAATGAAACAGCTAGCAGATAAGTGAAGTTATAGTTTTACTTTGTAAACGCTAAAATAAGTTATAGTTATCTAGGAAGAAGGAAAACCGATTAAAGAATTCTAAATGCTATCCTGTAAACTTAACTGTGATAACCGTTGGTAGCTGCCCTAATATAAAATCGATAATAATATGATATATAACATAATAATAAAATTATTATATTATCTATACTAATATTATAAATACAAAAACGTCTCTGTCTATCTGTCTGTTACCTCTTCACGCTTTAACCGCTGAACCAATTTTTATAAAATTTGGTACTGACTTATCCCGATACTTTTTATACAAGTTACTTACTATCTTACTTTATACTTTTTATCCCGAAAAAGTACAATGTTCTCTCATCAACACTGTATTTACGTGGGTGGAGCCGCGGGCAACAGCTAATACAGTATAAAATGAAGTGGTTTCCTATCCTGTTCGCTTAGAATTTGTAACTTTTAAACTATTCAACGGATTTTAATGTAGTTTCAGTAATATATTGAGTGATTCAAGACGATAAACAATAGGTACAGAGCCTTATACTACTACCATCCCAAGTTTTATCAAAATATGTTCAGTAGTTTTTGCATGAAAGAATAACAAACATCCATACATCCACCCTCACAAAATTTCAAGTTTATAATAGTAGTAGGATTTTTAATAAGAATATACAACTCAATATTCAGTAAATATTTCAAGCACATACGTGTTGCCGTTATTAATATTAAAAACTGCAAAAAAATCCAGTTTGTTGTATGAGATGGTCAGATAGATGAAATGTTTTTCATCTGTCAAAATTTCAACTGCCTTGCTATCATGGTTCCCGTGATATAGCCTGGTTACAGACATATATGACATGATGATGATACACAGAGTCTTAGCAATATATACGGGACGGTCGGTCAAACGGAAGAGTACGGTTAAATATGGGCACGGAAACCTAAAAAACTAAGCTAATTTTAGGTAAGGGACATTTTGGAATCAGGGGACATTTTGAGGAAGGGACATTTTGGGAAAGGGACATTCTGTTTCCAGGAGAAATTTTGGGAAAAGGTTATTCGGGTTTATAATGACATATATAATGACATACATATATGTAATATGTATGTCATTATAAACCCGAACGACAGCAAAGTGTCAGTAGTAGGGTCCCCTTTGGGTACGGATCCCTAAAAAGTTAAAACAGTTAATGATAAAGCTCTACAATTGTGTGAAGTTATCTCCAAACTCGAACTTGGTAGGTATAATGTATTCGTAACGGCTGGTACCTACCTACCTACCTACAGCTACACACTAAATAGTTATCGTCTCATCAAGCCACTTAGCAACTTGTCGGCCAACTACACGCAAACGAGTTTACTAAGTTCGTGAATTAATTACTATTACGAGTATTAGTCAAAACACATTTAAATGACGGCGATGTTGGACATTCTTGGTAAGCGTATGGGTATTTGGTAAAACAGCCTTCGTGGTCTAGTGGTTAGAGCTTGGCTCTCGACACGAACGACACACACGACACTCCAATTCGGGAATCGAACCCACTACGGGTTCGATTCCCGAATTGGAACAACAAAAATTGTTGTTTCCAAGGTTGGTTATGGAAAAAAGTCAATATCAAAGTTTAGGTAATAAAAAGATCAGATAACCAAGTTTTTGGTTTTTTATTTTTATCTTATACAAAAAAAAATTATATATTTCACGAAGTTTGATGAAAACTTAACTTTTTATGTTCCAAATATAATGTAATTGTTTTGATTTAAAATATTTATTTTTTCACCTTATTTTGACTTAATATCGAAAAATTAACCCTAATTTCCAATCGAAAATTCTCCCGTCAAAATATTAGCTTTTTAAAAAAGTCGGTAGGCCTTTTGTTCATTGAAATCTCTCCTTTCTGATAATGTAAAAAAATATCTACACTACCTACCATAGTAAATGTTCTCAGAAAATGCAAAGAAAAGAGCAGGTAGCAAGGCCCAGACTCGCCTGGAACTGGAATTTCAGTATATTTGGAACATAAAAAGTTAAAATTTCACCAAATTTCGTGATTTTTAAATATATAAGGTAAAAATAAAAAACCAAAAACTTGGTTATTTGAATTTTTCACATACATTTTGAGGTTATGTGAAAAATATGTGAATACAAAAGTTGTAGATCTTTTAATTTCCTACAACTTTACTACTTGACTTTTTTTCATAGGACTTTTAGTTTTGTCGGAAATCGAGATAAACCGTTTTCCACCCTTACACTTCCCGATCACAAATCACCCGTAAATTATTTTTCCTTTTATTTTTGTTATATATTATCTTCCTTTTCCAATGGGTTTCATCGTACTATTTTTTTATTTTTTTTGACAATTTTGAAAGGTAAAAGCCCTAGTTTAATATATAGGGTTTCTTTCTCATCGTCTATCATCTAGGGGTATCCTAAACTTATGGAGCTTTTAAAATAACAGAACACCAAACAAATACCTTTCATGGAATCCCATATCTGAACCGCAATTCTCGTAAGTAATTATAAATAAATCGTCTTGATGTCATAAACATATTTTTGGAATTTGGACCAATCAGAACAGGATCGACATTGGTTTTACCACGTTTTACGTGCCATTTTGCAGTTTTAACATATTATAACGGGACATATTTCATTAGCAAAATCAACCTTCTCGGGTACTGTGTCGGTGTGTCCGAGACCGAGTGCTGGATACTTGCTAACTATATATTTAATCAATTCTTCTCATCGCAATTTTGTGCTATTCCAAGATAATGTTTGTAACTGTGGATTATTTTTAAAAGTTAAAAAAATAATAATGGCAGAACCCTGATGATTATTCCATGGTAGATACCCTAAGGTTCCACAGAATCCAGTTTGGAAATCTCTGCCCTAGGGCTATGGTATAAAGCGTTGTGCACTAATAATTGTGCTCTTGAGTTTATCTATTACAAATTTGAATCAAGCACCAAGAGTATAGAGTACTTAAAAAATGAAGAAACGCTCAGAGGAGCGTTTATACATTTTTCAAGAACGAGAACAGGATGTTCGGGTTGTATGGACTAATTACCATCGAACAGTGGCGTAGGGTTCCTATAACTCCATTCCTATCGGCTTCCCTTGTCACTTACCTTTTGCAAACGTTCATCCAAATCCCTACCTATGATACAGGCTCCGGCTTCCCTATGAAGGAGAAGCAGCCTTCGCCACTGCCATCGAAAATATTTTTATGTCCGCTCAATATCCAATAATAATTTGATTAATGGTGCTCATAAATTGTTATTAAGGGTTTTTTTTTTTAATTAATGGTATCAGTTGCTTGTTGTTCCTTGAACGTATTGTTAAAAAATATTTTGAACGCTCTGATTCAAATAATTTGGATAAAAGAGTAGGAAAAATCGAAAGGCGAAAGGAGCAAAAAAATTAAGCTTTAAAAAATAACATATGTCGGTTTGTAGTTTGTACCAAAAGTTTAATGTTTTACGTTTATACAAATTCCTAGAGCGTATGTGGCTGGCATCGAATGAATTAGTTTTTTAATTTTAAAACTTAGATCTTGTTAAGTTGTTGGTGATGAAGAACTTAAACTCCTAATAGGAAAATTAAAATATTTCATTCATTATGAATATGAACAATTTGAAACTATGAATAAATTAATTTCGTGTAGGGTTAACGATCAGGGTTAACGATCTCTCTCACGACATTCAAAGTTGTAGAAATACCACTCCAAAGCTAAAGTTATCTGAATGGCTATTATTAATCAAAACAATAAAAAACTTGTATATCATTTTTGCAAATTTAGAGGAGACGATCTTCTTTTAAAAACGAGTATCGAGTTTTTAAGTAAGTAATATACTTACTCAAAAACTCGATGCTCAAAATTAAGTAATCTGTGGGGTTAGCACGAACAATTGACTAGTACGTATTCGTAACTTTATCATTCGATTCAATTGTATAGGCGTTATCATAATTTTCATAAAATTCTCTTTTGATAACGTTACTTATCATTGTTCGAAGCTAGGCCCATTGATTTGGTTTTGACTATAATTGAGAGATTCAGGCCAATCTCTATTATTACTATTAAAAAAAGGAGAATAGCTATCTTATAAGATTATATATTGTCGAATTTCCCACAGGATCAGAAGCTAGTTAATAGGTAGGTACCTAGATGAAATTCTCTCATGCAGTATGTATTTCTCATATGATGTAGGCATTCACTAAGGAAGGATTTTCCAAAATTCAACCCCAAGGGGTTAAAATCGGTGATGAAAGTTTAAAACTTAATTTCACGCGGGCGAAGCCGCGGGAATATGTTGTTAGTTATGAATCTCTTAACTCTTAAGTAAGTCATAACGCATACGTGGGACTGGGGCCTGGCGAGGCGAGAGTAGGTACACATTTGTTTTAACTTTGTTCATTTTACCCATTCCAGTGTCTTTCTCATACTTATAAAAAATTCTCGTGTCACAGTGTTTGTTAAAGAACTCCTCTGATACGGCTTGACTAAATTTAGGGTTCCATAATACTTGAGGAACCCTTATAGTTTCGCTCTGTCCGGACGTCTGTGTCTGTCTGTCGGTCTATCTGTCCGCGCTTCTAGCATCGGTAATTATGAATAAATGAATGATAGTTGGTATAGTTATAGATTGTGTGTAGATCTCGGATTTGGCATCATAAAATAATAATAATTTTATATTCTAGGGGTGACTCTCCATACATGTGAAGTGGGGATGGAAAAAAAATTTTTCTTTCTATCCCATCGCGTGTAACGTTGTTGAATAGGTCTTAAAAATAAAGGCATGGTTTCATATATATATATATATATATATATATATATATATATATATATATATATATATATATATATAACTTTTTATAAAGTCAACCATTTTCGAGTAATCGGCCTCCAAAGTGATTTATAAGTTGCCCCCCCCCTGGCATTTATAAACTATAAGACTTAGAAACTTGCAATTTTCTATGCTGATAGATCATGCTAAAAACTCTTTAGGAAAATTATTTTGAACCTAATCGGACTGTAACTTTTGAAGTAATTTGAAAAAAAAAAAAAAAAAACATATTACGCGTTTTTAGCCTCTATACCCTCACTCACCCCTAATTTTTATTCCTTTTTTCTTATTCATAAGTCACACATAATCTTTATATTAGGTTGTAGGGCTAGGTAGTAGGTGTAGGTTGTAGCCTAGGTGTAGGTATTACGTAGTATAATTACATTCTCTTTGGGTGTAGGTTGTTAATATACGTTTTAGATCTAGATAGTAGGTGTAGGTGTAGTAGGTGTAGGTGGTGTATGTAGGTAGTTATTTATTTATTCCAGTAAATAGTTAAAAGTTAAGACAGAACAACATTATGTTTGGTGTATAGTGTACTCGTATTAGCACATAATATTAGGACATAATATGAAATTGGCGTTTTGTAAAGGAGGAGTAACTTTGGGAGGAGTAACTAGTTGTAACTGTGGGAGAGCCACGCTTCGGCATGAATGGGCCGGCTCGACCGGGTAAATACCACGACCTCACAGAAAACCGGCGTGAAATAACGCTTGCGTTGTGTTTCGCCGAGTGAGTGAGGTTACCGGAGGCCCATGGGGGGGATTGGGGATTTTAAGGATCAGGAACGCAAGTCGCAGCACCAGAGGAGTTACAAGTGTAACTCCTCTGTTGCTGCGAGTGTCCATGGGCGGCGGTAATCGCTTACCATCAGGTGATCCGTCTGCTCGTTTCCTGGTTCATTACATAAAAAAAAAAAAAAACATAAAGTATCATATTTGAGATCAAAGTGACCAGTACGACAAAACGCCAATTTCATATGTAAGGAGTTAAGGACCTAATAATTATGTTTGTATAATATTTACATTTATAATTATATTGTGTCAAAAATATATTTTTTTGAGCTTCATAATAATTATTAGAGCTGAGTTTATAACAAGCCTTAAACTTTACAATCGACGCAGGATATATTCTTACCGCTAACATCTCGTCACAAGGTCAAGATTATTTTAATTGAGTAACTTCGGCGGTCGGCCGTTCTTGAATCTCAGCGTCATCAAGGCAACACGATTAAAACATTAACATGTCATTAACTTTTAGAATAGTGTGAACTAGACGTTATTCACAGATCTGTTGTATCAATGGCATGATATTATGAATACTAGGTATTTAGGTACCAACTAGAATCTAGATTTAATAATAATATAATAATAATAATAATAAGTTACTCGAGTATTATCAAGGTTTAAGGTAGTTTAGAGTAGGAACTCTACATCTCTAGTCTCTACCAATAGATAGTATTTATTGCACACCAAAAGAATATTAAAATTAAACAATTTTACAATAAAATCATAATAACTACCTACTTTAAATTATTTACAGACTAAAAGAGACTAATTTAAATATCTCTACTAATAATATAAAGAGAAAATATTTGTTTGTAGGTATTTCGTTTGCATTGAATAGGCTCCGAAAGTGCTGGAAGATAAAGAGTAGGCCACGGTAAAGGACAAAGGCTACTTTTGTCGCGGAAAATGTACGGTTCCTACGAGATTACCTTTTGCACGAACGGAGTCGCAGGCAACATTTAGTTTAAAATATGTTTAGTTTACTTATAAAAACACCGTGGGAAGAAGAATAACACATACGAAGAATAAAAATTGAATGATAGGTTAATTAAGATCTTCACGCTACGTAGGGAATAACTAACAGAACTCTCCATTCGTAGCGACCTGAAATTTAGCAAATACAGTCACATAACGCAAGGAAATATAATGAAAACATTTGAAGAATTGCCCTGCGGCTAAACGAGGACATCTTTAGAGGACCTAACGCATCTTAATCGAGTTATAATAGCTCTACGACTCTACGTAGTACCTACATTCTCTACGTGGAGTTTATTTCCATAACAGAAATATGAATGTGTTACTTAGGACTCTAAATTATGTAGTAGTTAAGTAATGGAAGGTAAGATGTTGAGGGAAAAATAAAATTTGCATGAGGGATAATTACTGCTGTGCTATATTTAGGTACGTAAAATAATTTAGCACCGAGGGCTTTTGTACAAGTTTGACGATATTATATACCTAATTGTGGTATATATTAACATAAGCATATAATACACTAGCACAATTAGGTTTTAACTAACGCAACTGTAGAAAACACTTTTATAAGTTTTGAAGATTGTCCACATTAAGTTGAATAGGTACATAATATATTTAATTATTATTAGCCTTCATATTGGATTTTGGAAACATACTTTAGAACTTACTTAAGATGCGCAAAAGTGTTGTAGAATATTTATTAACAGGAAACACGGTGACGATGCTGAGTTATTTTAAAGTACCGAAAACTTACCTTTCCTACTATTGATTTGGGTATATAAACACTTACCAATTCCAATGAAATATGTACCAAACAAAGTCACCACAAGTCACTATTTGAAACTACAAACTCACTGTCAATCACAAATCCATGGAGATCGAAACGGATGTTCGAACGAAAACTCGAAGCGCGTCCACTCACACACTATGTTGTTGCCGAACTGTTTCGCTCGCCGTTCGCGCGAGCTCGCTGCTCAAGCGAACTTACAAGTTTAAGGACAGCTACAGACGGACGACAGTGAAGCTTTTAGCTCTGTTTTCACTTATGAGATTTTTTGTTAATTAGCTCTTTAATTTACTGTTGAGTCATGAGTGTTGATTACAATAGATATGTTGTTCCATACGGTTTTATTCGCTTAGAGTAAGGCGGCCAACTTTCTAAAAACTGAATGCGGGACTTTTGGTGAATAGATAGAGTTGTGGAGGGGGGGGGGGGGGGGGGTGTTAGGGATTAGTCAGTCAATAACCAAAAATAAAAAAAACCCAAAACTAAGGTAGAAGTCATTTAATTTTAAAATCATATTTGTCACTGGAGTGACACTTTTTAACAAGCTCAAGATTTTTATTGAGAATTTCATAAAAATCTTCGCAACTGCCCATATTAAATCAGAGCTCGTAGTGTTTCCACTTTTAGTGACGACTTTTCGGACGTCCACAGAGCATTCATCAAAGAAAATACTCTGTGTTTCTGCGCTGTTGTGTGGGTGTTGTGTAGAAGTGTGGTAGAAAAATAGGAATGCGGGACATGCGGGACGCATACAACGTTTTACGGGACTATTTTACTAATAATTTCAAAGCGGGATTTCGTCTATCATTACGGGACGGTCCCGCAGAATGCGGGACGGTTGGCCGCCTTAGCTTAGAGAAAAAGATGCGAAAACTCAGTTAATTACAGGCTCAGGTTACAGGTTTTTCTCAACAAGCACATTAATAAAGTTATGTGGCATTTACATAACATTATATAATATGTGTGTAACCAAATCCTAGCTGTATTTATAGGAAACGATTTAGGTTTAGGAATTTACTTAGCAGGAAAGAAGAAAGACAGTTATTTATAGTATGTATCGAACTATCGAATGTAAATTTAACTATTAACTGTAACTAAGTGATAGGTTAACTACTTTAGTGAAGTTGCAAGCGATCCGGGAAGACTAATTAAGAAATAGAATAAATTACATACAAGTATTTTGTGTTCACATCGAGATTGTTTTTATTCCTTCTGTTTCTTTTTAATTCCAGTTACATCATCTTATAGGAAATTTACTCTAGTTTTTAAATATATATAACATGCATAGGTTTAAGTAACAATTTATCAATATAATCCAGAAAAAATAAAAGGCGGGCACTTTTACGCACTCACGCGCGACGTCACGTGACATACCCTGGAGTCTGGACACTTGCGCCATATTGCTATTTGCGGTTGGGACGCTGCACAGTGTTCTATTTGACTCAAAAAAATTCCCTATGCTGTTTATTGCATAAATCGATGAAGAAATGCATTTTAAATGCAAGAGTAAAACACCCACGTGTCTATTTCAAATACTTTTTTTTATAAAAAATAATTTATGTTTCGTGACCTCGACGTAAAAAAAAGACTTAATAAATTCTGTAAGCGTGTCTGATCAATATATATTTTTTTAATTAATATGGTTTAATGAAGGACCTTTAGGCGCATATTTTCCATGTTTTATTTTTTGAAGATCACTTCTGGTTACCGAGTTATTAATTTTTATTCAGTTTTTTGTTTTTATTTTTTTTCTCCCAAATAACTCAAAAGTGCGACTTGTGACTGACACTGAAAGATTGACCTTTAATGCGTCTATCACTGATAAAAAAATCAAGTTGCACTATAGAAGCGTTTGGGAGTTAGAATAAAGGTCAAATGGTACATTTTAGGGTTATCACTAAGGTCAAAAAGTAGGCGATCGGCCTTTTTTTATTGTATAAACGTATAGTACTCTTAAATATGAGTAATTTCTCAGAAGAAATAGTATATCAAAAGTCAATATTTTCAAAGGTTTGTATATTATGTCACCGTAAAATTGTAAAATAACTCAAGAGATTGTAAAAAATATGTCTAAAGATTTATTACCATAGTCATAATTGTAAATCATATACAATTTTGTAGTTAAAGAAAAAATTTCATTAATTTGAGCAAAAATAAAAGGTCAAGTTGAATGACACCCCTAACACAATATTTTGAAATTCGATTACTCGTAAACGCTTCCATAGTGCAACTTGATTTTTTTATCAGTGATAGACGCATTAAAGGTCAATCTTTCAGTGTCAGTCACAAGTCGCACTTTTGAGTTATTTGGGAGAAAAAAAATAAAAACAAGAAACTGAATAAAAATTAATAACTCGGTAACCAGAAGTGATCTTCAAAAAATAAAACATGGAAAATATGCGCCTAAAGGTCTTTCATTAAACCATATTAATTAAAAAAATATATATTGATCAGACACGCTTACAGAATTTATTAAGTCTTTTTTTTACGTCGAGGTCACGAAACATAAATTATTTTTTATAAAAAAAAGTATTTGAAATAGACACGTGGGTGTTTTACTCTTGCATTTAAAATGCATTTCTTCATCGATTTATGCAATAAACAGCATAGGGAAATTTTTTGAGTCAAATAGAACACTGTGCGCTGGAGAGGTTAACTGCTAGCACAATTAAACGTTAGTCGAAAGTCGAAGCGATAACTCTTTAAGCGAACTATTAAATACCATAAACTTAAACGAACGCTCGATATTACAACGATCTTAGGAAAGTAGCGCTCAGAATCGGAACTTTTTGTGGAAATTGTGAATTATTCTTAAAAGTTTCATTTAATATTAAAATATTAAAAATTGCAAATTAAATGTGCTTTGAGCAATAACGATTATGAATTACTTATTATAATTTTCATATATTTTGTCATCTATACATAATATTATAAAGCTGAAGAGTTTGTTTGTTTGTTTGAACGTGCTAATCTCAGGAACTTCTGGTTCGAATTAAAAATATTTTCGTGTTGGAGAGTCCATTTATCGAGGAAGGCTTTAGGCTATATAACATCACAATGCGACCAATAGGAGCGAAGAATCAATAGAAAATGTGGAAAAAACGGGGAATATTATTCATCTTTAAGGGCTTCCGTTGTTTGTTTGAACGCGTTGATCTCAGGAATTGTAGATCGAATTGATAAATTATTTTTGAGTTGGATAGTCAATTTTTCGAGGAAGGCTTGCTATATAACATTACGCTGCGACCAATACTAGCGAAGCATCAGTGAAAAATGTTGCAAAAACGGGAAAAATTATTCATATGAGGCACGGGCGTAGCCAGGTTTTAGTTTCGGGGAGGGTTCAAGAAAATAAAACGACTACGGGGGGGGGGGGGGGTTGTATCGAAGTTCTGATTTAGGCTGTTGATTATATTTCTAAAATTACTTATAAATCATCGTTCCCACTCTTGTGTTGTTATCCAAATACGTGAACTACATTCCTGAATTTAAATTTTGAGTTATTAATTGGCATGTTTTATATTAGGTACTTTTTTTCTTTTTTTTTTTTTTTTATAATTACCTTATTTATTTTAATTTTTTTTTTGTTGTTGTTTATAAATGATTAATAATCATATTTTACTTATTCTAATTCTAAAGATTAACTAACTTTAATTTTAAGTTTGTTCTTTGGTACGAAAGCGCGCCAAACTCCAATACCAAAAATGTGTACGAAACAAAATACGGACCACCAAGATACAGGCTCTGCCTAGTTTGGGGTCCAATGCCTCAATCTTTCATGGATCAACATACCATATTTTAGCATAATACTATATTGAACGCCTAAATATTATGTAATTTATATGTATTGCATGCAACTTATTGTAAACTGTGTTATATCTTTTGTGGACTGGTAAATAAATAAATTTGAATTTGAATTTGAAGATAGGGTTTATGGGGCGGCAAAATATGTTAATTGGCCTCGGGCGCAAAATTTCTAAATACGCCTCTGTATATTGGTCAGATCTCTGTATTATATATACTAGCCGGCCCATTTCGGGGGGGGGGGTTTGAACCCCCTAAACCACCCCCCTGGCTACGCCCATGATATGAGGGCTCCCGTTGCGAGCGCTGCGTAAACGCAATGCAATTCTTCATAATATTGTTCTTCTGCCACAAGAAAATAAAAATATAATTTACGCAGAAGTACTTTAAAATATATTCTTTTAAAAACTTCTCAATCGCCATCATAATAACAGAAATTGACGAGGACGGAGTCGCGGGCAACAGTAAGTTTATGATATAGTTTTTTCTAAAGCGTCTGCCACTGACTAAAGAGTAAAAAAATTATTGATCCGGTGTACCAATTTTTAACCTTATTACTCAGCAATAAGGTACATTTTACCTCTGAGATAGAAAAAAAATGTAAATGTTGTAGATTGACAAACTTCAACGTGTAACAAAATTGTATCATAAAACGCACGGTAGTAAGGACGTGTTAAATTTTTTTAATAATCTGATCTAATAATAATGTGTTGTTGTTATTTTTATTAATTTTACGTTTTTATTAGAATATTTAAAAAATATTAGCTTTCTGCAACTCACCTCTTCTTCTCTTTTCCTTCACCTCTTCAACACATAAACCTACTTTAAGTGTGCCAAATATCATACTCCTCCTACTTTCGCGCAATTCTCGTGAAAATGTACTGAAAGTTTTTGGTTCACGTATAAATATAATCTATACATCTTTTATACAGATAAATAAAATTTAAGTGCTTAATGCATAATATGAAACTTACAATAAATGAAATATCAATTTTTTATTTTTTTGTCTGTCCGTCTGTCTGTCTATCTGTTCCGGCTAATCTCTGAAACGGCTGGACCGATTTTCACTGAATTTTCACTGGCAGATAGCTGAGGATATAACAGGCTACTTTTATTTTAGGGTTCCGTATAAAAAAATAGAGTACCATTTCCGTTAGCTCTATGTAAACGAAGCTGCGGGCATCAGCTAGTATATTATAAAGTAAGCGCGAAGGGTGATAGGGCGACATATCCTTGTTTGTATAGGTCAGCCAACAAAAATTTGTCAACAATTTATCAGGCTATCATCATACTATATAATATGTTGTTATAATATAGGTAATATAGTACTACTGTATTTTTAAATAGGGCTACTGTATTTTTAAAAGTGGTTGTAAAATAGTGTTAATATAAATAACATAAGGTAAGGTAACATTCAAGGTAGGTATATTATTTTAAGAAAGTATATGAAAAGTCTGTAATTCTACATTTTACACTTCTCTTCACAACACACCTTAAATTAATTTTAAATGTATGGTGAATAGTGACTACACTCTGGATAAGATATTTGAGGTGGCCGAAATCTTGCGTTTATTTACATCGGGATATAGTAATCTCAAGTAACCGGAACCTTGAATATATGAAAATGAAAATTGAAGCTGATTAGGTGAGTAGTTATAATATTTTAGCTTATTATTTTACTTATTAGAATTGAAATTTTAAAGTTGCCGTAGAAGATGTACGTACATGAATAGTAGTACATCTAAGACTTGTTCTGTTGTTATGGTTTCCGACTTAGAGATCCGTCGCTTGGATGTGGCTATGCTAAAAATCTATAAAAGAAAAAGTTTTTGTGACCGAGTACTCCGCCGCATACCCAGTGTCATAATCCTGTGCACGCCGCTGGACTACAGCTGGGCAACTAGTTTCTTATATTGACTTATTCTAGTAATCTGAGCCTTAAACAATTGGCTGCCAGACGATAAAATTTCGCGTAGTGCTCAAAAAACCTGCCGTCATTATACTCAACGAAAGTAAATTTTTTTGGAGATTCACGGAGCTACATAATAAATCTACGAGGTTTACTTTATAAACAAGTGTAAAATGTAATAATTTTTGTAGCAGTAAAATATAAACCAAGAACGTAGATTTAATTCCTGAATTGTTTCATAATAAACATGTATTTAATCAGTTGCCGAATCAATTTAAAGAATTACCATTTATTAAATTCAAAACAAAACTGACATTATGGCTCATGGAAAATTGTTTTTATGATTTAAATGAACTCATGCTATGTAATAAATAATGACTTTTATTTAATAATTATTTGATGACATTTGATGACATTATATGACATACTATATTATATATTTAACTTATTTCTATGACCAATACTAAAATTATGTGATTTATAATGTATTATTTAATTTGTTGTGATGATTATGTTCCAAAATTATTAACTTTATGATCATTGTTTATATTTAATTTAATTTTAATCTGTTATTATTGCGATTTATTAATGTTTAATAACTTCCCACACCTTGCATGTTGCGCGCCATTGTGATGGCAGAATGTTGGAACCTTAGATATAATAGTTTGTAAGACCTTTATGTATACCACATTCATGCAATAAATGATTTGATTGATTGATTGATTGATAAATAAAATTTTGTAACATTTATAAACTTCAAATTTTGTTCAATAAACTCAAATGAAAATTGTAATTATGTTTTTTTTTTAATTATCTCAGGACTTTTAGTTTATTACTATTTAAACCTTAAAACTTTTACTATGTAACAAACTTTTGCTTCTCAATTTTAATATTAGATGAAGGAAGCTTATAGGCTTACAACAAGTTTATAACACTTATTTACTTTATTTGCGTTGTTCAAGAACGAGCTAATTTTGGGCACTCATGTGCAAAAAGTGACGTCACTGATAAACCGCATGTTTTGTTGTTATTGTAAAATACTATAAGCTTTTTTAACTCAAGTAGCATCTAAGACTTAGGTGGTACATAATGAATAGCAATCTCATATAGCAATTTTGTACACTCAAAAGTAATTAATTTTGTTCCGCATCCAAAATGCGACATGTGAGTATAATTACTATTAAATTGCTACGAATAATACATCAAAACGACCAGCTTTTAAAGTATTCTTTGTAAATAACAAACGATTATAATAATTACAACCTAGCCTACATCACATCATAGATAACAGCTACCTTCAAATTTTGTCTATAAGGGCTCACAAAATTACTAAGAACCCTAAAAGCCCATTCGGAAAAAAACATTTTGTGACCCTTTTGTTAAAAGTAATATTAGCACAAAATATTTAATACTAGATGCACTAGATGTTGCCCATGTTTTTAAGCGCGCAAAAGTTACCTAATTATATGCGAAAACCTTACATTTTTCCAAGATAACCCGTACATAGGACCGATTCTGATGAGATTTGATGTAGATATAGAGTGGACCACGAGAAAGGATATAGGCTACTTTTTACTGCGGGAAAATGTACGGTTCCATTAGGATTTTTTTTTGCGCGTACACATTCACGAGGAACATCAAGATTCAAATCTCTATTAAAATTAAGAGTGTAGTGAGTGTTTTTTGTTTAATTAACAGCATTATTCTTCGTGCGTTATTGAACATTTTAATACAGGTTTAGCACGGTTTAGTATACTAGTAAAACATATTCCTCTATCTTCACTAGAAAGTTCCTCTCTTTTCTCTTTGGTAGATAACTTGTGAAAAGTGGCTCTTAGAAGTATTTCCGCAGTGAGGTGCATGCCAAGAGCTGTAACTATATAGCCATTAGGTTACTTTAAAGTCCTCGCATGTTTGCCAAGTTTCCACTTCGTATTTTTTGTTTATGCATATTAATATTTGCATGGATATTTATCTCGTCTAAAAGGTTGAATCAGGAGCCTGTGACGTAAGCAATTAATCAAGCTTTTGAGCTATGTAGCTTACGTCTCTACAAGTTATTAAACTATGGATTAGATGTCAACGTTCTGTGTTCATCATATTATTATTATTGATTATTGTTGGAGCCAAGTTCAAATTAACAGAACCGGGTGTAATATTACACAAATCATTTGAAACCACTTTTGACCCCCTCAATCAAAAACTATTTTACATACACTTGTACCCATTTTGATCTAACTTCTTTTGTCGTTGAAGTCAACATCAAGGCATATAATAATTAATTTTAAGGCTCTCATTTCACATTTATGTTTTTGATGGGATTTCTATAACAAAATGCAAAAGATTACTTGAATGGTTACTTACATTATTACGCAAAAAAAGCTACACAAATGAAATGTATTCCATATATTGTTTAAAGCTTTTATATACCTTTTACCCCAGCAAAATATAAGGACCTAATACAAATTTTAGCTATACGTACCTAAATGACGTCACATCTAGTAGAATTCATTGTAGAAGTTTAGAAAAGATCTTTCTTCGTGGTCTGTCGATTGGGAATTGGGTTCTGTTCGTAATAATTCTATGTATTCTGTATTTTTTCATTCGAATATTCCCTAAAGAATTCGTCCTTTATAGTGTCCTCAGTCCTCACTGTTCGAAAATCGACTGTCTGTCAATTGTAGTCATCTATACGTCTCGTATTTTCATGTATAGCTTTTTCTCAAGTTTATCATAATGTTAAATGAAGTAAACGAGTGTGTTATATATTAAATAATACATTATATACTACATTGTATAGTGAAAATCTATTACTATAATATAATAAAGAAGAAAAGTTTGCTTTTTGCATTGAATAGGCTCCAAAGCTACTCGACCGATTCTAATAAAATTTGGTACAGATGTAGAGTAGACCACGGGGAAGGACATAGGCTAGGTTTTATCGCGGAAAAATGCACGATTGCTGCGAAATTAACTTTGCGCGTATGAAGACATTGAAAGGACCGAGAGGAATATGGTTGAAATAAACGATCGTCGTTAAAACCGATATTGAATGATATTATACCCTGAGAGAATTTAAAATTTCTTCATAATAACCAGTTCGTAAATGATGTCGTCACTCGTCATAATGGTTAACGTTATGCACATTTTTATGCGAAGCCTGCATTTCGTCCTTATGTTACTGTCTTACTGATCATGATTCATGACAAGTTACTGAATAACAAGCTCAAATACACCTAAAAGGGACAAAGTAATTATTATCATCATTTTAGCAGCTATTTCTCTTGTTATTGAGGTCAAACTAGCAGGTCGCAACGGACGCAAAAAGACGGCATTAGACGAGATGAAATAATTAATACAAGGGGTATTTGCGTCTGTCGGAGGGAATAATGAAATATTTCAGTGTGTAGAACTATTATTTATTCTATGGTGTAGAGAAATATATATATGTTATTTATTCCCTTGTTAAGTAATGTATAATAATATTATGCTAGATTTTTAATTTCAAAAAAGTTGTTTAATTTTACTTACGCCCCTCTCACACTAGCTAAAACCTAAGTAAAATTATATCTCTATGTTTTTACTAGGCATGAAATAAATATTTTAAGTAGGTTTCTAACCACGAAAGAGGTAAAAACGCACTTTTTATTTTTACGTCGAACTCGCGCACGAAGTGTTCCATTATGCCAATATTTTACATGCTTACTTAATATTTCGCTATTTTTTTTTTTCGAAGTTTTCCATGTAAGCGCATTTTACAAGTTAGACCCCTATAACTCCGGAGGTCGGAACTAACAAAGTTATTTATGCTGTTATTGGTTTCCTTCAACGTTCATTACATGGACTACCATCATGAATAGGCTACTTGACTTTGTTTTTATTTATGTTCTAAACTTCTTTATTTTTAACGTACTGTACATGTACTTAGTTTACATTATTTTGAAACTTAAAAACCTACAAAAAATATATTTTAAAAATACTCTTTTTAAAATCCGCCAAAAACACTATTCGCCATGTTGGTTGATAGATTAGGCCCCTCACCGATTTCGGTGATGGTGACCGGTTTTTTTTTTTGAAACGGTGGGACGGATGACCGACACGACTGGCCACAGATAGGTCTGACTTTTTACATGCCCATCCGACGCATGACGACGACGCATCTTTCTTGCAAGACAATCAGGTGATCAGCCTGCATTGTCCTAACCAAACTTGGAAACAACATTTTTTGATGTTCCAATGCGGGAATCGAACCCACGACCTCCGAGTCGAGAGCCATTGCTCTAACCACTAGACCACGGAGGCTAAAAATAAAAATTAAGTTTCCGAGACGTTAACTAGGTATTATGAATCCCTAAAAATTACTTTAGCTGAAATTTTTTGCACAGGTGCAAACTGTAAAGCCTAATATAGAATATCCACTTGCTGTTATTACCCGACTGCGCGATGCAAAGGAGTGGTAATGTGTTTATCAGCCTATGTATGTATGTATGTATGTATGTATGTATGTTCCTTTGAAGCACTATACAGACCAAACGCCTGGGTCGATTTTTATGATTCACACGTCAATCGATTCCTCTTAGTCCGGCGAGTGTCACTAAAGACATGACATTAGTGAAAATTCAATATGGCGACTACTGGACGCCATATTGTGAAAATGAAAAAAATGAAAGTCAACAAACTATATCAAGTGGGGTATCGTTGAATAGGCATTTAAAAATCATTTTTAGTTTTCTCTCAACATTTTTCGATTCGACTGACCGTTTAGGATATATATCGATTTAAAGTTGCGTAACAACCATTCTCACATTCCAGTGTAATTGTGATGTAGTACTGATGCTGATAGGGAATCCAGTCTGGTAAATAGCTAGCTAGGTACTCATAACTAAAAAGTATAAAATAAAAATAATAATTTAAAAAATTAAAAAACCCGACTGCGTAAAAAGTGAACCAAACTAAGTTTAAAATGAATAACTGAAAAGAAAAAAACAAGCACTTAGATGTCCGGTGGTCTAGAATTCTATAATATATAATTAAATGAATACTATTGAAGAAAATAAAATATAATCTATTAATGGAACATAACAACTGAACAGTCGGGATCCAATATTCGACAGCCAATCAATTTTTCAATGGATCCTGACTGTTTAGTTGTTATGTTCCATTATTAGATTATATTTTATTTTCTTCGATAGTATTAATTTTATTATATATTATAGAATTCTAGACCACCGGACATCTAAGTGCTTGTTTTTTTCTTTTCAGTTATTCATTTTAAACTTAGTTTGGTTCACTTTTTACGCAGTCGGGTTTTTTAATTTTTTAAATTATTATTTTTTGTGAATGTTGTTTCGGTTTCAGCTGGGTTTTTACAGCATTGTTTTATGAAAGTTGTTTTATTCTATCCATTAGCTTCTATCTCCTATTTTCAGATAAACAATGGAAGGATATATGCTGAAAAACAAACTATTTCTATCCCGGCCATGTTTTAAGGCTAATATGTTGCTATTTAGGCCACAAAGGTAATCTAAGCAAATAAATTATTTTCGTAGAATTACAACCCGATGGAGCTTATAAAGGGAGGGACTATACAGGTCTATATTGCCTCAGGCTCCCAAGTTATCCTTTGTACATTTCACAATTAGATATTATTACTAGATGTTGTCCGCTAGAAGAAATCCCACTGGAATCGTATTTTGATGCGATAAAAATTAGCCTATGTGTTAATCCGTCCATCCCGTTGTGTCCAAATTACTACCATTGTCAAAATCCGTTCAGTAGTTATAGCGTGAGAGAGTAACAAACATCGACATATCCATACAAACAAGTTGTTGCTGTGAAAGGTTGAAAGTTTGTGCGAATGTTGTAGTTTCGAGTAGTTATAATAATTTCGCTTTATAAAATATGTTTTATTTTATTAGGTAGATATGTTTTATTTTTTATTGCATCCTCAAATTGTGCCCCAAGTCTTTCTCAGGGGCTCAAAACTCAAAAGTAGGGACGAGACGTCTCACTTTAGTAGTCGATTATTATGACTGAGATGACCGAGATGATGCTTATTATATTACGTTTGTAGCGTAGCGTATTTGTATATATACAAATATTATGAAGAGAAACAGTCAACAGAGAGACTACTGGATTGATTTTGATGGAATTTAGCACAGTATAATGTCTCCGAAAATCAATTACGGATACTTCGAGCATATTATAATTCACTGCTTATGTAAAGACGTTTAGGTAAAAAAATAATTGTCTTACTCAAAGTAAAAAATCATCTCATTTTTAGGTGACTCAAACACAAAATCGCCTATATAAAGATTTTTTTCCAGTATGACATTGATTTTTCTTTTAAACGTCTTTACATAAGCAATAGATCATATGCTCAAATTATCTGTAATTGATTTTACCGAACCTTATATAATAGATCACGGGAAAGGAGAGATCCTCCCCCGTGCTGCTGTTGCTACTTTTTATCGCGTTTAATTGGAAGGTTTATGCGTAATTTCCTTTTGCGCACATGTACACGAAGTCGAGGGCAACGTCTAGTATTGTTTATGAGGTTATTCAAAATCAATTACAGATATTTTGGGCACATAATCTACTCCTTATGTAAAACCGTTTAGGCTAAAAAAAAAATTAAAAAAACATAGATGATAATTAATCAAAGTAAGCAAATGAAAAAATACTTAATACCTAAAGTGAAGAAAATTACATCTCTCAGGCGCTCTCTCTCAGGTATTATGACATTAACTTCACAGAAACAGCTAATTTAAAGAGGAAGCAAGAACTTTCCCTAAATAACATCAAAAAAATCAGATGTGTGAGGTCAATGACTTTAATAGCGCCACAAAGAGCGCACTGTAATTTTATTTAGTGTTCTTTATTATTTTTCTAGGTCGTCTTGACATAAGCTACTGCTTATGCCCAAAATATCCGTAATTGATTTTGAGCAACCTTATACAAGTAAGTAGGTAGGTACACGACGCGGCGCCACAGTTTCGTAAGACGGTTCGGGCGTGGCGCGTTTATGACGCTATTAATTAAGGAGTGCGTATTGTTGTTCCATTCTTGTTAGTTAATACATACTGCTGTTAATTGATTGATGAATTGGGGAGCCATACTTTCACATAATCTATTATTACAACCGAAGTGTACAGTCTCAAGCAACAATACTAATAAATTCCTAAGTAGAAAATTTATTTTTGTTATAAAAATGTTGTTGCATACAATAAATAATTAAGCAAGAAATATATATGAATATAGTATATAAGATCTGTGGAGCTAGCAAAAATTTACAAGTACGTATTCCTAAATTATCGAAAGAGAATTGTATGAAAATTATGATAGCGCCTATAAAATTGACATTTGATAACGTTATGAATACGTACTTGTCAACTGTTCGTGCTTACCTCTCAGATGTAGTATCGATGATGTGAACGAATCGAAACTGTTTTTGTTCGAATTGTTGAAAGTGCTCAGATCTAACAATTGTTTGTAAATGATAACATCAAACATGTTACATATTCCATGTCGAAAACAATCGCCTTTGAGTGGCAGCTCGACATGTCTAACCACAAAAATATAATCGATCTCAAAGCCTTTATCAAATATTATGTTACGATAAAATTGAGAACCGGATCTTTCTATGTTCAACGAATTAAGGGGTTTTTTCGATCCTGCTAACTCAAACATTTTATTTTTAAGTCACACTAGATTTTTGTAAAAAACACTTGTGTGTTTCTTTGTAAGAAATGGGAATCCTGTTTTCTTGGAAAGTAAAAATTAAGGTACGAATTACGATGACAAGAAAAGCCGGCTTCAAAGTGAGTGAAGATAATTGGATGAGTAAACAAATCGCTCTTTGAATGCAAAAGGGTCACAAATCAAAATTGCATTATTTTTCAGGACGGCATTCATTTTTTACAAAATTTTAAAACAGTTTTTTTGATTGTAGGCTTTGTAGCTATTTAATGGTTTTATGTTTTATTGTTATGATGTTTATAGGTATAATACCGTTACGTTCGTCAATTATGCTATATTTTGAAAATAATCACACACCATTTAACAGACACGAAAAAAACCACATATGCCCTTTTTGCATTGAAAATCTGAACAAATACTTCAAGAATTATTCCAAAACGAAAGTAGTAGGGTTCGCATAATATTTCTGGTTTTTCGCAAAGTTCTTATTCTTTTGATTATTGAAAATCACCGAGTATGACCGTACAGGCAAGACTCTATAATGACCTAACAGCAGTGTAAGCATCTTAATGTTGTTTCTAATTACCTTAAGTAGCGTAGCTCCTTAGCCACAAATACCGGCATGTCCGTTGGATTCGTCCCCTTGAGCAGGGAGATTATGTCCTGCAAGTTTCCGTCGCTCCCATCTCTCCTTCGAGACATCATCTGCGCGGTCTTACTGAGCGCTTCGTACAGCATCTGCTTGCCCTTGCAGATCTCCTCGCTGGTGTAGGTCGACTAGCAGAGCTGCACGATGCTGTCCATGTCCATGGCATTGATGACGTGTTGTATGAACGCCTCGTTGGCTACGAGTGCCATGATGACGTGCAACGGCTGTGAGCCGTGCGACTCGCGAAATATTAATTATTAATTAATATCTGCTATGTGTCATGTGTCGTAAAGTGGAGCACGACTGTTTGCTAGCTTGTTCAACGCATAATGTAATAATGATTCGAAATCAGTATTTTGGAATAGAACGATTTTATGAAATTTTTGATTTGTAGCCCTTTTGTATTCAATGAGTGAAATATATATCCAGTACTACTTAATCATTTACATTATTTTACTTTGAGTAACAAAAAAAACCTTGTATTTTATAATGTGTCTGTTGTCAGTTGTAACTTGTGTTTAACTGTCTTGTGGTTAGCACCTCTCTGCAACTTGTTAGAGCCTTTTAAAAACCAACCCAAAATTGAGATAATATTTTACAATGGCAAGATGTTAAGATGTACATGTGAAAATCAAACATAATTTAAAAAATTGACGGCTTTATACCATCAAACGCCTAATTGGACGATATTACGACGCGAATTCCTCAAGTCGTTGTAAATTTATCCATTTATAAAGAATTTTACAGGGGAATGCAAACGAAAGTCAAACAGGGAATTCTTGATATTTGAATGTAGGGCACCGTAAGATAAGGAGTACTTATTTAGCCTTTCGATAGAATTGGATTTGAAAGGGACATTAATAAAAAAGCTTGAGATATTTTTAGATGTGTTCATCCAGTTCGAGGATTACCGATCTTATTATTGCCGTGTTTAGAAAACTCCTGTATTTCATTTTTTTTATCCAAGCCCATTTAGAAAGTTTACACGTTTCGTGATTGGTTGTTTTGTTTTTTTCCTTTAAATTTACAAATATAAAACATGACGTGGTTAATGTTATTAGGGTAGACCGGGGACAATTGAAACACTTTTACTTTAAATGTATGTATTGATCATACTACATAAATTTATGCAATTGAAACTAATTACATTTGTAGATAATATATCTGGCTATCAAATGTAGTATCCCGCAATAGTAAAATTGTATCAGGTAAACGACAAATTTAAAAAAACCAAGTGAAAAAAAAATGTTTCAATTTACCCCACTAGGGGGTCAATTGAAACAATAGGTGGGGTCAATTAAAACACTTAAATAAAAAATTAACAAAAAAAAGAATTCATTTGGTATATATTAGAACATGTTATAGAATTAGTTTTTTAACTATATCATATAAATACGGGCCAAATTGGACCACATTTACCAATATGCTTCAACAAAAAACAAACTGCTTTTAAGATTTTAAATAACTTGGAAATTATTCAAGCTACAATAGTATTTTTTAGATACAAAGCTTTCATTTAACATAAATAATTAAAAGGTAACCGAATGTTTATAATAGAACCTACAACTATGGCTAAAATAATATAAAAATAGTTTCATACAAAATGGTAAGTTTCAATCATGACTATGTTTCAATCATAACTATATTATGGTTTTTTTGCTATTCATTAAAATAATATAAATTTGTATTCAAAAATTACAAATAATATCTTCATTCATTCTAATTGAACAGCGCCTTCTCCAACAACAAAAACTCTAACTTCCTCATACCTCTGGTCGATAGTCCAAAATAATTATATATTAGCACTTTTTATGGCATATTTCGCTATTTCGCTTCTTGAAAACTTTTTGCTGATATATACCCCATTTTAATTTCAGCGATTAGCGTGTCTTCTCGCACAGATTCTCTTTTTTTCTTGTACCTACTTAGAGACTTATGATCCACATTAAATATATCTGCAGCTTTTCTTAATTTTCTACTTGCCAAAACCTCTTCGTATTGATAGGCAAATAGGTCCTTTGAACTTCTGTTCGTTGAAAGTATACGTTTTCGTGGCATCTAAAAATTAATTAGATAATAATTAAGTACTTACATTTTCTTCATTCGAATTAAAATTATCAATCAATATTATAGAGTAACTGAAAGGTTTACGTAAGTAGATGGTAGGTAGCTTGAATAAAGTGCACTCACTGAGCAATGTCTGTCAGAACATCCAGTTATAATATTATATTAATAAAAGTGCATACAATATAATAATATGAACGATGGGGATGTTTGAAACCCGTGGACGATTGAAACGTTTCAATCGTCCCCTATACTGTTGTAACAAATGTCCCCATACGAGACTTTGCATTTGAAGGTATTTTATCGACATAAATACTGAATTTAAAGTGGTTCCGATTATATAAAAAGAAACCCAACTAAACAAACAAACCACTAAAATAAATCAACCAGCAAAAATTACCATAATAACGAAAATATTAAATAATCAAAAACATTGAAAATACTCACGGTAGGTGTCAAAAATCAATAAACCTCATTTGTGCACGACTGCTTCGCGTGATGTCGCTGATGCTATTGGAGAAAGTTCGTACATGTTCGGTGCGTCGAAAAAGTGTCAGTTGAACGCCGTAAGTACATTAGTTTACTAGAAAAACGCGTTGTTTCAATCATAGCGCGTTTCAATTGTCCCCGGTCTACCCTACTGTTTTATTTTTATAGTAACTTGTGGAGAAGTGGAAATTAAGTGAGTAACAAAAAAAACCTTGTATTTTATAATGTGTCTGTTGTCAGTTGTAACTTGTGTTTAACTGTCTTGTGGTTAGCACCTCTCTGCAACTTGTTAGAGCCTTTTAAAAACCAACCCAAAATTGAGATAATATTTTACAATGGCAAGATGTTAAGATGTACATGTGAAAATCAAACATAATTTAAAAAATTGACGGCTTTATACCATCAAACGCCTAATTGGACGATATTACGACGCGAATTCCTCAAGTCGTTGTAAATTTATCCATTTATAAAGAATTTTACAGGGGAATGCAAACGAAAGTCGAACAGGGAATTCTTGATATTTGAATGTAGGGCACCGTAAGATAAGGAGTACTTATTTAGCCTTTCGATAGAATTGGATTTAAAAGGGACATTAATAAAAAAGCTTGAGATATTTTTAGATGTGTTCATCCAGTTCGAGGATTACCGATCTTATTATTGCCGTGTTGAGAAAACTCCTGTATTTCATTTTTTTTATCCAAGCCCATTTAGAAAGTTTACACGTTTCGTGATTGGTTGTTTTGTTTTTTTCCTTTAAATTTACAAATATAAAACATGACGTGGTTAATGTTATTACTGTTTTATTTTTATAGTAACTTGTGGAGAAGTGGAAATTAAGTCATTAAAATGGCGATGATATCTTTAGTTTTGTTTTTAAGGCAACATGATAATCTTGTTCAACGCCCGGAGGCTGACAGCGGTGGGATCGATGTAATTACATTAAAGTCTTTAAAAATATTGTCACTAAGATAAAGATTGGTATTTGATGTTAAGTGCTTTCAAGATATGTAGCGTAAGGGCAAAATTATGCGCTTACTATGTAAGTAAACTAAATACCAATACATATAAGTATAGCAGATGATGATTAATTATCAATCCACGCCAAAACTATTGATCTTACAAAAACATCGATAAGAAATTTGTCTAGTTCAATGTTGTGATTTTTACTTAAAATGAGTAGAAAAAAAGTGTCTTATGATGTTTTTTTTTTCAAGATTGTTTTGCGACCAAGTACGAGGTGGCAAAGTTGAAATTCGAAAAGAGCACTTCAAAATCTATAAAATTACCAATTTTAAAAGTATTTTAAGATGTTTTTTTTTCAAGATTGTGGCTGTCGCTAGCGGCTAAGTTGAAAATGTTGAAATTCGAAAAGAGCACATCAAAATCTAAAAGAATACCAATTTTCTAAACTCCTGCAAACCTTTCCAGGTAAAACTACCCAATTACTGGGGTAGTAATAGAATTAGGTGTATATCTTTTAAAACTAACAACAAAAGCTGTAGTAATAAATAAGTAACAGAGGTTCTTTTCTGTTACACTCGAACAGCATTATTGATTGAGCACACCGATCATCTGGGTGAAGCTACTAAAGCAAATACAAAATTAAAAGCAGATACAATTTCACTTTAGTGCAAAAGAGAGCGTCGTACCGCTTACACGTCAGTCGTTCGTACCGCTTACACGTCAGTCATTCGTACCGCTTACACGTCACAGACTCGTTACAACACAAGTCATAGTAAGTACGTTAAAAATGACTTTGCTTTTAAACACTGTAAAAGTTGACCCCAAAAACGAAAAAAGAAGTAATACAATTTCACACGTAAATATTTATTACTTTTTTACTTTAATTACATTATAACTTTGCGGTTCTCTCGCAACACAAAATATCAAAATCAAGCCGTTAAGTGTTGCAAGTTTTAGGCGAATACATTTCCTTTCATTTGGGCAACCTACTTGTTGGCGCTATAACAACAAATTTTAATACTAAAAAAAGGGTAAAATAAATATTTAAGTGGGGATCCTATACCACAAACGAACTTTTTCGCCGTTTTGTACGGAAGTCGGAAGTTCGGAACCCTTTTTGTCCGACTTGCACATGTCCGGTTTGAATTTTTTCAATAATTTTTTTTCACTTTAAGATAATTATCATATAACCTAAGAATATGTTGGTATGACAATATGGTTATTGAATGAATAAGAATAAAGGAATGCGGTGAACGTTTTATAAGACCATCACTTTGAACCCTGCGCGTACGAAGTGTCCCTTCTACTAACTCGTCTATTCGTTTCCTTCGTATTCACTTATCTAGGGGCCGCCTGCGGGGCTCCACTCCGCTGGATATATCAAGACTATAATGGGAGCTGTAACAAGAGGAGACAGTTGCCGCTAGTTGCCCTATGTTGATAACGTAGTAATCATAAAAATGTTGCCAGTTCCCCAGTTGCCACAGACAACAAGAACAAACTTAATATTTATTTTATCATCGTGGATAGTAATAGTAATGAATGTTGTTGTGTAGAAATTGTTTTGTATACTTACTAGTTGTTTTCTGAGGCTTCGGCTGCGGGGAATAAAATCTTTTTATCATATTATATTTTGCTAGTTTTCACATCTACTTATATGTGTCAGTTAACTTATTTGCTGGTCTTGTTTCTGTTCCTCGAGTTAAAATTTTTATATAAAACTTTCTAATAAGCTATAGATGGAACTCTAAGATAAAAGTAGCCTATGTTACTCGTTATAACATAGGCTATCTGCCTATGAAAGTCCCGTGAAAACCGGTCCAGCCGTTCCAGAGATCAGCCGGAACAAACAGACAGACAGACGGACGGACGAACAAAAATTTTATTTATGGATTTTTTATTGTAAGCAAAGAATATACTTTCATAAAATGCATATTAAAAGCTGACCTGGCTTTTAAAATAACCTACCACTTATAAAAATGTGAAATTTTGTGAGGATGGATGGATGGAACTACTCAACAGATTTTGATGAAATTTGATATGGCAGTAGTTTAGGCTCTGCGTTCAAACATAGACTACTTTTGTCCCCAAAAATACATTGTTCCCGTGGGACACTATTTTTGCGGAGCCGCGGGCAAAAAGTATTCCAATACGCCAATAGACTAAACCTTGGTTAGTTTTACACTCTATTTAACGTCTGTGTAACGATTGGAAAAGTTTAATGTATTAAAGTTGGCGGTCCTGCGGCGGCATTAGGTACCCGTGCCTGTAGTCCCGTGGGGACATTGCACAGACTTCAATGGACGCCGGACTATTGAGTGCACTGAACCGAGCCGGGTGCTTTTGTATGTTTGACTAGCTGATGCCCGCAACTTTGTTTGCATAGAACTAACGGAAACGGAACCCTTTTTTTACCCGACTGCGCGACGCAAAGGAGTGGTAATGTGTTTATCAGCCTATGTATGTATGTATGTTTGTATGTTCCTTTGAAGCACTATACAGACCTTACCTGGGCCGATTTTTATGATTCACTCGTCAATCGATTCCTCTTAGTCCGGCGAGTATCACTAAAGATATGACGTTAGTGAAAATTCAATATGGCGACTACTGGACGCCATATTGTGAAAATGAAAAAAATGAAATTCAACAAACTATGTCAAGTGGGGTGTCGTTGAACAGGTATTTAAAAATCACTTTTATTTTTCGATTCGACCGACCGTTTAGGATCTATATCGATTGATGGTTGCGTAACAACCATTCTCACATTCCAGTGCAATTGTGATGTAGTAGTACTGATGCTGATAGGAAATACAGTCTGGTAAATAGCTAGCTAGGTACTCATAACTAAAAAGTATAAAATAAAGAATAATAATTTAAAAAATTAAATAACCTGACTGCGTAAAAAGTGAACCAAACTAAGTACATAATGAAAAACTGTAAAGAAAAAAACAAGCACTTAGATGTCCGGTGGTCTAGAATTCTATAATATATAATTGAATGAATAGGACTAATTGAAGAAAATAAAATATAATCTATCAATGGAAAATAACAACTGAACAGTCGGGATCCATT